>OZ018329.1:71930911-73130911 GCA_963969495.1 Ceratothoa steindachneri | reverse complement strand
TCGCTTTCTCTTCCTTGCCATTTTACTCAGACACAAACATTGCATTATGCCTCACTACACATATATACTCTCTCTCTTGTAAAATATCTAATATATATATATATATATATATATATATATATATATATATATATATATATATATATATATATATATATATATATATATATATATAACTTAAATCACATGACACGTGATATAATGGATGCATTTAAAGGCCCAAAGAAATGAAAATTGGCATTACGACAGTAAGGAAGACGACAATTGAAAGCTTAAGAAAGAAAATGTGAGATATAGAGACGGAGAAAAATAGTGAAAACTAATTTTAACCGTTATATGAAAATAAATAAAGGAGTAGGATTCGAACCTGTGTCCTCAAGCGTACATCGCTATTGAATCAACCTTTTGGGGGGTTGAGGATGGTTGCTCAGTCAATGAGAGTCGTGGTCACAATATCGATGTACGCTTGAGGACACAGGTTCGAATCCTACTCCTTTATTTATTTTCATATAACGGTTAAAATTAGTTTTCACTATTTTTCTCCGTCTCTATATCTCACATTTTCTTTCTTAAGCTTTCAATGGTCGTCTTCCTTACTGTCGTAATGCCAATTTTCATTTCTTTGGGCCTTTAAATGGATATATATATATATATATATATATATATATATATATATATATATATATATATATATATATATATAGGTCGTTGTTTATCTTCTTGGAGTGGGTGACACTGGCTAGGTATTTCTATGGGACCTTGAGAGGCCATCTAAGTATTGATGCATCGACAACGAGACTATTGTCAACCGCAAAAATAGATCACGTAATTACATCTTTCTAACTCTCTTTCTCTCCCTCTTAATTCCTCTATCTTCCCTCCTCTTTCTCTCTCCTACATTCTCTCTCTCTATCTTTTATTATTATTATTATTATCCCTGTCTCTCTCTCTCTTTCTCTTTTAAGGTGATTGTCCTCAAATTGTACAACTCTCTAGTCAGACCTAACCTGGAATACGTCGTTCAATTCTGGTCATCTACACTGCGTAAGGACATAGATAGACTGGAGCGGGTCCAGGCTAGGGCCACCAAGCTAATTCTCTCACTTAGGCACAAAGGCTATCAACGTAGGCTTCAAGAATTGGGGCTTTTCTCTTTGGAGACCCGCTGATTACGAGGCCAGCTAATAGAGACCTTCAAGATTTTAAGGGGTGTCGAAAACGTTAACTACAGAAGGATGTTCACGTTGAACACAAATCCGACTAGTAATCATGGTTACAAGCTGGATTTGCCCCCATTCAAGACTAGTACTTGCGGAAACTATTTCTCGTATAAGATCTGCGTTACATGGAACAATCTTCCGGTGAGGTAGTGAATAGTTGGTCTGTAGAACAGTTCAACTCTAGACTGCTTAATGCAATCCATGAATATGTATAGAAGTAGGGTAAGGTAGATTATAGAGGTAGGTTAAGCAGGTTTCAGCTATTCTATTAAAATTTCCTGATTGTATCCTTTTTCACATAACAATCAGGTATCTTTTCCACTTTCTGCTGGTTGAAGAGGTGGGAGGGAAGAGCCTTCTCCTGTGCTATGCTTTTTCTCATGCTACATATTAAGGCTTTCCCCAAAAGCTACCTCCTCGGTATGGTCAGCAATGTCCTTTTAGGTACTACTATTTTTTATGATTCTGTGTGGCTATCTCTTACTCTATTTCTTTTAGTCTATCGCCCTCTTTTCTTCCTCTTCTCTCACTCTTAGTCTCTCTCTTACTCTCTTTCTCTTACTAGATCTCCCTCTCTTCTTCTTCTCTCACTCTTAGTCTCTCCTTTATCTCTCTTTTACTCTCTATTTCTCTTTATCTCTTCCCATTTATATCTCTACTTCTATCTCTCCCATCTCTCTCTTTTCTTACTTCTCGCGTCTTCTTTGTTTCTCTTAAGTCCTTCTCTCTCTTGTTCTCACTCTCTCTTACTTTCTCATTATCTCTCTTATTCTTTCTCACCCTCTATTTTCTGCCCCATTCTCTTGTTCTATCTCCCGCTCTCCTTTTCTCTTTCTCACTTTCATATTCTCTTTCACATTATTCTGTCTCTCAATCTCATTTATTCTTTTTTCACACTCTTCTATTCTCTCTTAATCTCACTCTATTATTCTATCTTACTTTCTCTCATTATCTCTGTCACTATCAAAATCGCTTACTCTATCAATCTCTCTCTCTCTTTCTCTCTCACACACACACCCCCTCTTACTCTATCTCATTTTCTCTTACTCTATCTTTCTGTCTCTTAATCTATCTTAATATCTCTTTCTTTCCCTTACTCTCTCACTCTGTTTATATATCTCTCTTTCTTTTTTCTCTTTTCTTTCTTGTTTCATTCTCTATTCTTTTTATTTAACTATTTTCTATATCTTTTTACTTTTATCGCTCTTTCTCTATTTTTCTTTCTTTCTCTCTTTCTTTCCTATCTCTCTTTCTCTTCTTTCTCTCTATTTCTCGCCTCCGCGTTCTTTATTTCGCTCACAAGATCTTTCTTTTTTATTTCTTTCTCGCTTTTTTCTATCGATTTCTTTCTTTAATATTTCTCTTTTATCTCTTGTATTTATGTAAGAACTTTATCTTTATTTTTTTATTTTTCTTTAGCGGTCTCGTTATCTATGTCTTACGTAGTTTGATATTTGCCATTCTCTTCACTATTCTTGCATTTTTTTCTGTCATTGTTTTTCTTAATCTTTCTTTTTCCCTTCTGTCCTTCTTTCTCCAATTAGAGAATGAAGTACTCTCGTTGGTTTCCTTCCTTTAACAAAAAATGTTTCACTGCCCATCCCCTTCCCAGATGGGACAAATGGAGACTGTAGAAGTCTGAATACCGCGTACATAAGTGTACGCAGAAATACTCCGACACAAGCTCCCTGCCCCCCCGTATCTCTAAATGCACCTCTCGCCTCGAATTCTCCGTCGCCCTTTTTCGCGTCATCGTAAACTCCGAGATGGCTCGAAGGCGTGAAAGACATACTGTCTGCCCAAAGATAAAAAAAAGGTCTTTCGCGCGAGGATACGGATTTTACGAGAATTCGATTCTCTCTCTCGATTTCTGCTCGCGAGGGAAATAAAAAAAGAAAAACTTCTTCCTGGATTCAGGCAGAAGATCTTGGACCTACGTCGAGTATGTGTGGAGCCCGATCCACAAAGGAAACCGTTCGCCCGCTGCAAGGAAGGAACTTCTCGGGGAATTGGGTTTGCCATCACAGTACTTAAAGGTGCCAAACTTCTCGCATCCCCCACACCCCCTTCAAAGTCTGAGGTTACACAGGAACCCCCTCTTCAGATTACCCTAGACGTAGCTAGGTAATCGGTTTTGGATACCCACTCCAGGAGCCGAATAATCAGACAGGTACTTCGACGAAGAAGTCCGATTTGAGCCACCGTTTGACTCACCTTCGTGATCCGGCATAGGATCATTATATCACTGGTCTAGGATTACCTTCTCATTCGGTAACCTTGGACGGTCGGACTAGGTGCGATCATCGTCACCAGAAGAAGATCTTCATCGTCCCCTTCAAAGATAATTACGAACTCAAAGGTATCGTTAATTGAATTATCCCATCACCTAACTTCACTAGTTTATTTGTGAAATAGAATTCCCATCCCGAGCCCATAACCTCGAGTATTATAAGTGCTTACTTAATTCAGTGTTTAATTCAATAATACTATTCCATTCATGCTGTCGGGTGTCATTAAGACGCAAGCATCCCAGTGAGTAATTTTCAAGTAATTCCCACGACATTTTTGTAGACTTACTTATTCAGTGCAAGATTAATTCTATATATATTTATATACGCTGTTGCTTATTTCAAATTCATGTACATTAAATATTATTTTTGTATCTGTGTGTTTAACTATTTTTGACGATCCTTTGGCAATTATTAAGCAATCTACTCTGCTTAAATCTTAATATTACACCGATCCACCCATGGTTGGTTTTTACTGAGTGGGGACACACTCAGGGGATCATCATCTTAGTTTTGATCAAAAGGTACTCACCGGGGTTATTCTTGAACACCGGAAGTGGCTAAGGTAGGTGTATTGGATCCGCCTCACCTCCGCTTCACCTTGGTGCGGTAATAAAATATATGTCCAAGAAGTGGGACTGGGATTATCCACTCACTAAACCTTCGACAGGGGCATTGAAAGACCCCAGAACAAATTCGTACTAATAACTAGGACTCGGCTCTCCTCGGGAACACCCTCTCCTCTTTCAGGGATCATTACTAGTATATTTTAGTGAAATAAGGCGAAATCCAACTGGGGAAAATTTCCGATAGAAATACCCCCGCAGGGATGAAAGTGGAAGTGGAGATGTGTGGAAGGAATCAAATTAAGAGTGCCTTGGGAGGAAAGTGGGGTGTATGGAGAGATCCGGAGTGGCGTGTAGGAAGTCACCGATCCCTTCCCTTGACCCCCTTCGGCTCCTGTGGTGTCTGTTATCCTGATACCCACAAGAGTATCCGACATAAAAGTTATGAGGATAGACTAAGGGAATTAGATCTGTTCTCGCTGGAAACCCGTAGACTGCGTGGTCAGCTCATCGAAGTTTTCAAAATACTTCGAGGGTTCGACAATGTTGACTACCGAGATATTTTCACACTGAGTGAGAACAGAACGCGCAATCACGGCTTCAAACTTGAACTGAAGCGTTACAACCGCAATCTGTGTGGAAATTTTTTCACCTACAGTATCTGCGGTAAGTGGAACGCACTTCCAGTGGAAGTAGTCAACAGTGAATCTGTTGACCAGTTCAAGTCAAGACTAGACAAGGTCTTGAAAAGTGGCCGTTTAGGGGCGCAAAACAATTGAGCAGCCTTGTGCCCGCTCGATTGCAAGTCCAATGGTACCCTCTATGAATGGACCGTAAAGGGCTCCTAGGGTACCTTCTTTCCTTGTTGTTACTCCTTGTTGTAGAGCTACATGCCCTCTCGGCCTGAACAAAAAATAGGGCATCCCTGCCCTGCCCTCTCTGATGGGGCCTGGGAAAGTTGTGGGTGCGCTTTCCCCACGCCCTCTCTTAGCACTACTTTACCTTTTTATTATTATTATTAATATCATTAGTATTATTATCATTATTTTTATTATTGAATACTATTATTTATTATTTTTAGTATTTATTAGGATTAATTATTGACTACTAATTATTATTATTTAGAATTTTTATTATTACGTTTTTCCCCTCAACTTTTCTACCAGTATTTTGTACCAGGAGGACTTTTTCCACCTGGACAGAGATAAGTCCGCTAGCCATGGTACCTTGGTGGTCTGCATGCCATCCTGTGATAATAATAGGTCATCATCACCCTATTTCTTAGTAGACCCGTCTCTCTCTAGTTCTCTTTATTACATACCCATCTACACCCTTCCAAACTTGCTCATCTATCCACAAAGGTTCTGGCTTTCCGGCGCATTTTCGTCTTCTAATGGGTCCTAGGTCCCTACCTGCTGCGAGAGCTGAAAGCCCGCTGGCTAAGTCAAGTATTAGGGACGGGGTGTGTTGGGCCGTCGACTCTGCTCACCTTCCTCCAATAGACATATCAGGTGGCTACGTCGGCACCATCCTTTATGGTTAAAGCTAGAGGACAATTTCATATGAATGGCGGGCTGGGTTGAAAAGCCAATCTTAGCAGGACCCAGTGGACCAGTATGTGTAAATATCACATTCTGAAATTTTCTGTTCCTTTGAAAACTTTTCTCTTAACCCTCCAAGGCATTGGGAAGTCATTGTATGTAATTTATATGCGTTTTCTCTCCTGTTTATTGTTACTATGACTACAACTGAAAAGAATAGTTCCTTAGCGCATAGAGATCCGCCTCCAAGCGTGGCCTCACCCTCCCTAGGTGTTTGGGAGGAGGAGGAAAGTTTAGGAAATTCTTCAGCCGTTGAAGAGGCTCTCTTCTCACCATCGCCATGCTGCAAATAGGCTTTCCCTCTACCATCATGAGAGCCACCCGCGGGCAACTCTACTTCAGAAAAGCTAGGGCCCGCTGTGCTTTCTCAAGGGCCACTACAGCTCTCTTCTACCCGAGAAGAGATTTACTCCACTCCTGGGCCTACGGTTGCGGTGGTCTCCCCATCACTCCCTTTTCTAGACTCGCCGATGGACTATTGGACTTCTGCACCAGCGGCTGCCTACCTCCCATCCTTTCCTTTCACACGGGACTACCAAGAAAGCAGGAAAGCGGCCCAGAATAGACCGCTTCCGGTGGGAGAGGCCTCATAGGGACAACCCCCTTATAGGAGCAAAGGAAAGCGGGGGCCGTGCCCCACACAATCCTGTAGTCATGTATTTTGAATTGTGGGTGGTCGGTGTGCCTGACCCCTCTCTTTCCCCATGAAATTCTGCTCGTCGGCTAGGGATAACACGACAGGAGATACCTCGAAAGGGATCTGTATGTCCTATGGGAGAGGATGTCCACATAGAGGCCCCACTGAGATGGACATGGTCCCTGAAGTGACCCAGCCACAGATTACAAGATCTTCCATGATGACCGAACCTGAGGCCGCCCCTGTGCAAGCTTCTCATTTGGCGGTTCGGGCCCCTGAGGACTCACAAGGAGAAAAGGGATCTCCTCCCTAATTGGTGCTCCTTTGGCAGCCGAGTCCTTCTCCACCTCGGAGAAGGATCTTGCTGAGGACGGTCCATCCGGGCTATGAGCGTCTTCCGGTGGTGGAGAGAAGCGTGTTCACTCTAAAAAGAAGACGCAAGAGTTCCTCTTCCTTTGCGGCAGCTCCGGTGAAGGAGAGGTCCGCTGCCGCTTCGGCAAGCGACCAGGCCAAGATCGGCACGTCCGATCCCTAGGCACCCTTCAGGGGAGAGGAACTGAAAAAAGACCAAGGTCGCAAGTGGGCTGAGTGAAGCCTTGATTACTCATTCGGAGACCACATAGCGTTTTGACCCAGCGGGCTTCAAACGCGTCCTGGTTATTCGCATTAGGATGGCAGCATTTTGGCCAAGGGAAACATAATTCATTAAAGGAGAGCATTAGCTAGCTTGATTGGTAAGGAGCGGAAGGTGACCCGTATCTCGGACGGAGGCTCTGGCGAGTGTGTCGGATCCTTCCGAAAGGTCCATGGTTTTAGTGCTCTTCGGACACTTCAACGAAAAGTTACATGAGGTGATTTGCATTTCGCTCTCTCCTCGTGCACGGACACTGCATCTGGTCCGGACGATGTTCCGTATTCCATGCTTCGACACCTAGGTGAGCGAGGCATGGCCTTTCTATTAGATTTGTTCAACAGAATCTGGACAGAGGAAATCCTCCCAGACTCCTGGCGAAGGCTACTCTGCTCACCTTTCGCAAACCAGAGAGAGAGAGAGAGATCACTACCCCAACCGTTTTCCCTCCAATCTCTCTAACCTCCTCTGTGTCCAAGTTGATGGAGAAATTGGTAAATGTTAGATTAGCGTTGGGGGGACAGCGGAGGCAACCTGCCTTCTGCATAGTGTGGCTTCCGCAAGTTCCATTCTAGGTCGGATGCTCTGTTCTGAATGGAAAATGCCGTCTGCGAGGATTTCTTTCGTAGACAGTACGAAGCCACAGTGTTTTTAAAACAGGAGAAGGCTTATGATACTGCATAGCGATATGGTATCATGGAGACTCTCCACCTGATGAGGACGATGGGACGTCTCCTAATCTTATTTCTTAGTTTCTCCGAGAGCATCTAGGCTTCTAGACATTTGGGAATTGCGGGAAATGAGCGCGCCGATGAGGGTGCCAAAGAGTCCGCGAGGACTAGGCAACTACACCAGCGTTTTTCTCTTCCTCACACCGAATACATGGCAGGAATCACGGCAGTTCTCCGGATTGCCTGGCAAAGAAGATGAGAGACAGATGAGGAGAACTTAAAGTTGTGTGCAACTGCACCGCGATTGTTCTCATACACCTACTTCTCAATAACGCGACGGCTTCAGGTTGCTTTCTGTCGTCTCCGAATTGGAAATACTCGCCGGGCGCACCTCCATTTGATCGAGTATCCATCCGCACCTAATTGCGGAGGCTGTATTGTTTCCCAGGCTGTTCGGCACATTCTTGTTGAATATCCCAGTCTGGGTGATCTACGCGCACGTTACCTGGCCCCGTATCGGGATGATCGAGGTCGCTACCGCTTGTTCCTTGCACTCAGAACGAGTTCGTGAACACACACTTGTGTACTATTTGACTTTTTAGAGTAGGCTGTAATCCTCAATTTTATTTAACTCTCTTTGCTGTTTGTTGCATTTTCCTGCGCCTGGGGAAGGTAGGTCTCCCCACGACGAAGGACTGTGCTTCCTTCATCTTGCTTTTGCTTTGTTTCTTTTTTTGCTTTTGTTTGTCTTTGGTTTTGTTTGGTATTTCGAATTATTTTATTTTAGTTCAGCCTAATTTTAGGCTTCAATTTAATTCTGGCGATATATGTCGTTCGTTGTAGGCAGTCACCATATGGGCTAAAAAAAATTAAGAAAAAAAAACGACCTCTCTCGTTCCCGTCACCTGTGGGTCGTGGAATTGAATCTTAACCACATAAAATTCTTCTTCGTTTTTGTCTTGGCTTGTAAGTTTGGATCTTGTGGGTGATAGGGGCTTTAAAGGGACCCCTGGGGAAATTCTCAGCAATCCAACTTGTGTTCTTATCTTGGGATCCCGGGGTCATAAGTTTATTTCGTATTCTCAAGTATCCCGAAAGGGGGTTTGATTCCATTGTGACTCAAGGACAGTTTTGAGAGAGTCGCGTGACCTAACAGTCCTTAGCCTTTAAATCATCATATCCCAGTTCTTTATTTCCTACACATCTTCACTTCCATTAACTTCACGGCCCGTGAACCACTTTTCGAGCGCTCTGATGCTCGTTGATTTTCAAATTTTGTAAAGAGTAATTTGTTTTTTAGTAGGCCCTATGGAGTAATTTATTCTTTAGTAGGCCCTATGGAGTATGTTTTATTTAGTAGGCCCTATGAAGTAGTGCACTATGTCCCACTTCAAGCCCATTGATCCTTGATACTTCGGTTGACAGCTTTTTTTGTCATCCCCGAACCGAAGCGAATGAGTGTCATGAATGATTCCTTCTGTTGACGGGGCTCTGCGGAAGTCCTGAAAGATGGATTGTAATGGCGAAAGAGAAAGCGCAGGTGAATCGATAAAATAATTAGGCGAGAAGCTCTGTACTCATCCCGGAAGGTGGCATGGATGTGTTGGTTGGGGAAGTTGAGGAGAATATTATGTCGTTTCCTCAGAAGCCGAAGAGAATTTAGACAAATGGCAAAGATATGAGATTCGTATTGCAAAAGACACAAATTCAACCTGACCTTACATTTTAGTCGCGTGGGTGTGATTCTTATCAGTTACACTGTCGCTCCGTCGGATGATAACCATTTTACTTTTCAATGAGTTTTTTTGGCAATAATATCGTAACTATTCAGCCGATTCTAACGAAATTTAAAACCCTTATGTTATTTTGCATTAACTTTCGAATTATATAATTTTCAAGGTTCCCTCACGGTTAGTCCGGGAATTATTAAAAGAAAACTAACTATGGGTCGGATTGCCCCACTTGTTGAAGGTTTTGAAGGTAGTAAGGTCATAAGTCAGAATAATTGAGAACACGCGACTTAGTTCTGTTGACTTCGTTCTATTTAACTTAACTTTACTGAGTTAATTTACCCTTAAAAGAAGCGAGGCTGTAAAAAATCACTTATGAAAATAAAGACTCCAAATCGGCATGTAATGGTAGAAATCAAATTCCGTTACAAATTCGCTTCAAGGATTTTGATCGTCTTTAAGTACATTAAATTTCAAAATGGTTCTCATAAATCAAACTAAAATCGTTGTTTGATTCCTTTACAACTTTCGATTAAGTGAAGTTTTACCATTTTTACTTTTACAACTTAACCTGGACTGACTTCCTTACTTTCCCTTGCATGAGAATACTTTCTTTCCAAGATGACCAACGTGGTTTTCTTTTCAGTTTTTTCTTTTGTAATTAAAATATATGGTTGGCCAGAAAGTCCTGACTCACTTAGAAAGTGGAAAGAAAACAACAAAATTTTATGTAACAACGCCAACATTAAGTTAAATTAACCTTACTCATTCGACTACCAGCCTCCGTGCGCTGTCGTTGTTTGTTGCTCCTGCAGTTTTATTTCTCTTTGTGTAAGCCATAAATAACAGAAATGAGTTTGGAAGAAAGTGGAATTAGAGTTTTGATTCGCTACTGTTACAAGCGAAAACTTTCTCCAAGAGTTTCTGTGAAGGAAATTTGCGATGCTGTAGTAGAAGGCACAGTCAGTCAGGCGAAGGTCTCTAGGTAGTAAAGACATTTCAACTCCGGGGATCTTACCCTTGACGATCAACCACGTTCCGGCTGACCATCAACCTGGTATCAGGGACAGATTCGGATGCTGGATGATCGCTGGAAGAATGATCGACTTTATTTTGAAGAATAAATTTTGTTGTTGATCTATATAATTTTTTTGTTTTCTTTCCCTTCCAAGTGAGTCAGGACTTTCTGGCCAACCTAATAATAAAAAATAAAAGAATTTTGAAAATTGTAGTTGACAATGTACAGGGTGGCCCGAAAGTCTTGTCATCCCCTAACGAACAGTAATAAGAACAATAGAGGAACAATATAATAATATCCAACCCATGTGTGGGAGGATGAAACTCAATACGCCGTTATCACACAAATTTTCACTGGTCGAGACAGACTAGCGCAGCTGTGTTTAACTTGGGGTGCTTTATCACCGTCTTCCCCCCAGTTTGATAACGCTGTCCCGCTCCCAGGTGGCAGCCGTGTCCATCTCCCCCTCCCCCTCTTGGCGTTGAAGGGAATCTCTCTTATTTCCCGTTCGCCTCGTCGATGCCCCCAAATTACCAAGGTTCATGTTTGCTTAAGCCGCGTCCGATATCCCTTGGGAATCTCGCTTAATTTCCTTTCCCCCTCGCTTCGCGTAGCTCTCTATCGACTATGGCCGTGGCTCCTATTTAAGGTAATGTCTGCAAATCCTCAGTAGATAGAGAGAACCCGAGCTTCTTGCGGTCCAAACCCTAGTATATGTCTCCCGTGAAGTGGTCCCCTCAACCCTGTGATCTCGTCAACAGATCGTCTTCGTGTAATCCGCCCCGATCAGAGGAAGATTACGGAAACCCGTTTATACCTGGAAGATTGTCCTGGGTTTCTATCGTCTCACTGCATTGGTTGAGACTTCCTGCGACCCGCAGATGAATCTCGATTTCGTGGTTACTTCTCCCTGGAGCCGAGGTAATCTCAATCCCTCTCGGAGTCTCTCTGGACGCTTTCGCATCGAAACCCCATCGACGAAGACCTGGCCATTGGTCTTCCGCATCCCTAGTTCATCCTCCAGATGTAACCAGGAGTCCTTTCATCGTAAGTCCCACCTATTCGTTCCCAGTCCTAAGAAGAATTTCCCATTTAGTTTAACGCCAATAGACTTGCTAAATCTTTCATTCAATCCAACTTATTGGATCACTTATATATTTTCCCGGGCTTAATTTCCATTCATTTTTGCATGTCATAATATTCTTTTGTCGTACTGATTATCATTTAGATTTTCATATTTATATGTGCCCTTGTTCTTATTATTTGTATTAAAGTTTATTTGTGTAGAGGTGTTTATCTTTCGAATAACCCTTGAGACGAACCTGGCAAACGTATTCCCATTTAAAGAGCCAACCTAATAATATCGCACTCTAGTTAGAAGGTCCTTACCATTCCCCAAGCCAAAGGTACCCGAGCGCAGCGCCGATGGTGGCTGCCTGGCGTACAATAGTGTGTACCTTTAGAGACTTTTTGGTCACACGCCTTCGTCCCTCGACACCATGTACTGGTTTTAGTGTGTTCACTTTCATTGACACTGTCACACATCGAGAATGTCTGTATGAACACTATCATTCACACGATCATGAGCACATACACTTGCAATCAGCCTCTCTTCCAAACTGTAAGAGCTCGTGCCATCCATCGGAAATGTAAAATTAAAACAATTTTTGAAATAGAGAATTTAAACAATATTTGCCGGGGGTAACAAGACTTTCGATTATTTGAAATATAAAATTAAAACAATATTAAAAGTGGGTGACAATACTTTCGGACCACCCTTATTCGCTCAGGAACTCTGGCGAGAAGTCTAGCATTCGTACCTTAATTAGCTTTAGCCGGAGAGTTAGAACTACCCCGCCATTAGTTGGCATTAGGAGCACAGACACTACACGCATTATACACTATGAACTGAAAGTACTCTTAGCGAGTAGCGACTCCAGTACTTTTGTTGTGCTTCGTTCCAAATTGAACGATATTGTGTTTCATGTTTCGTTCATCAACGCTAGTTCCAATTTAATTACTAAAGTGTGCTAAGTTCTAGTTATAGATTATTTGTATATGTGGCGGTTACTGGAAGCCGTTATCGAGCCGTAAAATGGGTTGTCATTGTAGTGGGGCGGAGGCTTCGCCCCCATACCCCCTCCCGCTCGCTTTGCTCGCGCCTCAGAAACAAGTATAACAAAATATTTCGGACCACAGGACAAAGCATTATGGGATAACGGGAAACAATCGCCCGAGTCGTTACGTCAGAAATATACGAAAATATAAAAAAGAATGGTATTGGTTAATTGCCAAAGGACGCATGCGCAGATCGCCTGTAGAAATAAAAAAGCTTGCTATTGGTTAACAACTCAGGCCGAACGAGAATAGAAGAAATGACGGGGAAAGATTAGGCTACAAGTTGGCGCAAATAGGCCTCAAATTGACCAAAATAATAGCCTATTTTCGAAAAGTGACCCTCTACATTATTATTAAGTTCCGGAAGTTGAAAATAACATCGATTAGCATCATTTTAAGAATTAAAAACGTTTATGATTAGGCCAAAAGTTGAAGTGAATAGGACAAATGGCGCAGAAGATTCCCAATTTACCACAAAAATAGCCTATTATTGAAAAGTAACTAACTACGTTATTATTAAGTTCCGGAAGTTGGAAATAACATCAGTGAGCATCATTTTAAGAGTTAAAAACGTTTATGTCTTTGAAAATTTTAAAATCGTAATTGTGTTAAAGCGAATCTTATCCCATAATTTTTAATATTTACTTGAAAATAACTTTAATCATCACTTCACCATCATCATCACTATAACTCTATAATTTAAAAAGGGGAGTTTGGTTATGACGTTTTTTTATCAAAGTTATTACTAATAATTCTTTTATAATATCAAAAAGCAAAATGGTGAAGTTCAGAAATAAATATAAGTATCGAAATTTTGTGAATTTTTTAAAACCCAAAGAATTACAAATGGTGAAGTTCAGAAAATTTATTTTCATATATCTTCTATATCTCTACATTTCAGCAATGTGATATTTTGAAAGGGGGGGAAATTTAGTTTAGAGTTCCGTTTTAAATTATTATAATTGGCGAAGTTCATAAAATTTATAAAAATTTAACCATGGCTGCCTTTTTTAAAATTTTAATTTAGTAGCCAAGCGCAAGCTCTCCCCCGCCCCCCTGTAGGGTGGAGTGGCGAAACCATTGCCTGGTATGATTCATATGATCAGAGTACCCAACCTAACCTAACAAAATAACGTAAAATTTGTTTTTTTCTGTTCTTATTGTTTAGTTTCAAAGTCAGTTTTGTGGCTAATAAACTAACAAATCATTATTATATTAATGTAACCCCTTTACAATAAAAGTGTAGTTAAATGAAAGTTGGTAAATCATGTATTGAAAGAGCACCATGTAAAATTAAGGAAACTAAAAATGCGTGGAAGGTATATAGCCTGAGTAGACAAAGCAAGGTACTACGGACAGGGGGGAGGGGGGTCTATTACCTGAGTAGATAAAATGAGGTGGTGAAGGGCCGGGAGTTCCTATGGGTGAGATAAATACGTTAACACTCTTTTTGCCCCCAACGAGTGATGGGGATGCGAGACGGGGGGGATCTTAGATCCTGACATAAACGACCAGCTTGAGAAATAGAGGGTGAGACAGCTTCTTTTCTTAATGTTTTGTCGAATTAAGAAATGAAGCCATTCGAAAATTGGAGCCCTTTTTTGGGATGGGGGGGACTCTGCATTTGAGATTAGGTCCAAGTGGAAGGGCACTGTCAGCATAAATTCCCACGAGGTTCTTTAACCGTTCCCCCATGGACCCCGTGGGCTCAGAAGAGCACGTGACTGACCTCCACTGCGACACGAGAGCTGAACAAACGCCCGTGTAAACACAAACTACTTTCATATGCGAAACTGCTACATTCCATCGCCTATCTAATCCATAGCCATGGGGAAAAGCGCTGTGCAAAAGGCCACATGGATATCCACAGGGTGTCTTACTCCTGTAAAGCTCCAAGTGCACGTAGTTCAATTATACTCCTCCGCAGAACACTTCCAGAACTGATCATCATTCTGTCCGCTTCGATGTTCCCTCCCGACGATTCACCATTGCACTCAAACACTGGCTTAATCTCTCACCATCAAGGGCACTGGCACAACTCAGCAATGCGACTTACATCCGAACAGTCAAGGTACTTCTGACCCTACGCTCCTATCCGCTTACCCGAGCATACCACTAACTACAAACAACAGCCTCAACCATTGAGTCTGCAACCATAATTTTACATACACGCACTTGCCCTTGATAAACGACGCATAGACGATAGTCAGTAACAGCCTATGACCCAGTAAGTTTACGCACATTAAACAGAAAAACAAACAAACAAACAGAGGAAACAATCTTTTTTTAGCTTTTGATCCTTTGATCTCTATTTCGAACTCATTCAGTCTGTTCTCATTCAATATCTTTCGTAAAGTGCACATTCCTTTGTAAGAGATATTGAGAAAAAGACTAGAGGTCAAACCTTTAGCTTTGGAGGAATTCCAGAGGTTGTGGAGAGGCGTACGAACGAGTGCTACGGAGTGGAGGAAGTCACGTAGGGGAATTTCTTAATGGCTGTGTTTCTGGGAATTTTCTGGAGAGGACAGGACTCGCTAGCCTTTCTCAAGCTCCCTGCAATGGGGAGGAGGGTGAAACCTTCACCCCCTGCTACAACCTGAAACCGGGCATAGCACCCCCTCCCCGTTCCCATTGCCCTTGGTAGCATTCAACTTGTCCCAAACTATCTGCGTTTTATTCCTTTCGTCATTACTCCTTTGCCCTTAACAAGACCCTTCTCTATGTTTTGGAGTGGCTAGTCGCCGACCGACTTTCGTCCATTCACTCATCCCTTGCTGGAGTTGGGAGAGAGTGGGGAGGCTTTCCCCCTCCATCTTGGCTCAGAGTTGGGAGATTAACATGCTTGTATTCTTACTACCTCTCCCCCCGTTCTACTTTTTACTTCTCCCATCTTTCTTTTCATCTCGTATATCGATATTTCGACACCAGGCAACCTATGGGTCCGTATCGGTATCCCAGGGTGGGTGTATAACCGTTGCCACCCCACGAATCAATTAGTCCCCAAGCTCGATAGTGGGCAATTAAAAATCAGACGGTTGGCAATTCAGGTGACGAAAAGAACTCTTCCTAGTCGATGGCTTGTTTCAAGCGGCCTGGATACCGCCACCAGCCCTGGCGATATCACGAACGCCATACGCCGATAGTTAGATAAGCAAGGCCTGACCTTTTTAGTCAGGTGCACGCAACTTCATAAGTTACAACCTATGTCCGTCCGTAGGTCGGTCAGCCGATGGTAACCATTTTACTTTCTTTTCAATTAGTTTTTTGGCAATAACATCATAACTATCCAACCGATTCTAACGATATTTGAAACCCTTATGTTGTTTTACATTCCCTTTCGAATGATATAATTGCGAAGATCCTCCCAAGATTAGCACGGAAATTATTAAAAAAAACTAAGTATAGGTTGGATTGCCCCACATGATCAAAGTTTGAAGGTCATGAGAGGGGCGGTCAATAAGTTTTGCAATTCGGATATAAGAAAACGAGATATGAGGAAAAGTGTTTTATTATTTTTCAATATCAACTACACTCGACTTCAATGCACTTACGCCACTTGTCCCTGGGGCTTCGAATTCCCGACAACTAGAAATCTCCCGACTGCTGTTCAATCCACTCCTGGACGGCCAGCTGTACATCTTCATCGTCCCCAAACCGGCATCCACGCAGTGCAGCTTTGAGTTGGCGGAATAAAAAATAGTCGCAGGGGCCAGATCTGTCCTGTAGGGGGAATGGTTGAGCTCCTCGAATCCGCACTCGCGCAAGGCAGCTTGTGCAACTCTGGCGTTGTGGACTTTGACGACGTTGAAGTCGATCATGGGGCGTGAGGTTTCTAGGGACCCAACGAGCAGAGACCTTAGTCATGGCCAAATTGTCGTGGATGATGTTGATAACACTTCCATGTGATATTCCAAGTTCTCGCTCGATTTCTTCGACCTTCACCCGTCGATTTTCGAGGATCATCCTCTCCACACGGGCCACATTGTCTTCGTTGGTCACGTATGACGGGCGTCCTGGGCGGGGGTCATCTTCAAGGGACTCGCGACCATGGCGGAACTCCCTATTTCAGCGAGCAATGATTGCATAGGAAGGGGCGGTGTCGGTGTACACTGCAACCATGCGTTCATGGATCTCTTTCGCATTGTTGCCTTCCTTGGTCAAAAATTTGATCACTGTGCGGTGCTCAACTTTCTCCATTTTTGAAAAATTTGTGACTGACGATCTGCGATCAGCTACTGCTTCTTAAATAGATGAGGCAGGAGCGTGCGGCTGCTGGTCCTGACTTGTCCTCACTTGTCCTAACACCCCCACAAACAGCCATCCCCCTTCCTCTGTTTTGCCCTACCGATTCGCAAAACTTATTGACCACCTCTCGTATGGTCATAAGGTCATAAGTCATAATAATTGAGAGCACGCGACTTAGGTCTGTTGACCTTGTTGCTATATTTATTCCAGCAGGATCAGATCAATTCACATGTTCACATATTGCTAACTAATGGCCGGCCCCAGCTTAGCCTCTTCTCCTTCCTTTAGACAGCCTGTGTTTCTCCTCTACTTCCTCACTTTCCCTACAACCTCTCCCACAACTTTCTCTGGTCGGCCTCTAATTTCACAGGGTAGATGCTGACCTTCTTAGCAGCCAACTATCCAGGATCTGAGATGAGGGGGGAGGGGACAATGTTCCCTAACCCCTGAGCTCCGGTTTGGAATGGCGGGTTTTTATCAACCTGCTTCATCTTCACCCATATCTTCCTCACCCCCCCCTTTCCTTCTCACTTCACACTCTATCCTTTTTTACGCCGTGCCCAAGGTGGAGACGCCATGCTGAAGGGCTGCCAGGTCCCTAGGCGAGAGGAGTAGCCTTAAATGGCCGCATCTGGCTCTGTCAGCCCTGTACGCACTCCTTGCAGAGCAGGCTACTGTGAGGGGTGATTAGCGTCAGCATCCCGTAAAAAAATAGGGTCACCATGCCCAATGATAACAAAGCCAAAAATCTCCCCCCAATTTTCCCTCGTCCACCGTCGGAGCTGCCCTCGGGCAGTTCCGGCCCAATGGAGCAGGAAGAGGGTGTCTGGCAGGGAAGTGTCCTCAGTGTCACACTCTTTGCCCTAATCATCAACGGCATCACTTCGGTGCTGATAGAAGTTGTTCTAGCTACGCTCTACGTGGACGAGGTTTCGACCTCTTTTGGCGCGGTCCAGATGCCAACTCTGGAGCGTCGACTCCAACAGGCATTGAACCGCGCACTTTCTCTATGCCGAAGCGCACAGGTTTCCGTTTTCCTTGGCCAAGACTAAGGTGGGGCACTTCTGCCGCCATCCACGGTTCCACCCAGACTTGTTTCTCAATAGGGGTATGCCTGGAAGTGGTTGAATCGCACCGTTTCCTTGGTCTTGTATTTGACACACATTTGACCGACGCCTCACCTGGGAGGCTCATATTCGCAGCCTTAGGGTCTTTTGTACCCGCGCAATGGATATTCTCCGTTCCGTGACGTTCAGCGCTTTGTTCATTCGAAGCTCGACTACGGATGCGAGTTTTATGCATCCACAGCTTAGCATGTATTGCGGAAGGTGGACTCGATCCACCACACCGGCCTTCTCCTGGCGAGCGGTGCCTTCCGCACTTCTCCCATTGACAGCCTACTTATCGATGCTGGGAAGATGCCACTCGCTCTACGCCGTGCACAGTGCATTATTCGCATGTACGCGTGAACCCGGCGCCTCCCTTAGTCGCCAACAGCTCCACCCCATCGGCAGCTGATTTCAAGAGCTAGGTATAGCTCTCGGGTCAGTGGCGCCCCATGTTCTGCCCACGACGCCACCCCAGAGACTACTACCTTTGGCTATCTGCTGCCAAAGCTTCTACAGCGCCGGGAATATTGCGCTAGACCTTTTTGGAGCACACCTCGTGTCACGCTGGAACCGTGTCAGTGTATATGGCTTCCACGCCGTATCCCCTCTGTTTGAAGCCAGCGGAGCTCTGCCAGGCGTTGTGACTGTATTCACGACCGAGCTCGTGACAATACACCACCCGTTACGGGAGATTATGCAACGAGCCCGGTTCGGAGCCCGGATTGTGATTTATAGCGACTTACAAAGCGCCCTAGGTGCTCTCGGGGCATTGGAATATCCGCTCACCCTGATTCACGATATCCATGGCGCCATGGTTTTGGCAAGCTGGGCGCATGTCGCGATTATCCTCTGCTGGGTTCCTTGGAAATGTAAGAATTGCGCGATATGAGCGTGCCGATGAGGGCACCAAAGAGTCTGCGAGGACTCAGCGACCGGACCAGCGTTCCACACTTCCTCACACCGACTACATGGCAGGAATACGGGCAGCTCTCCGGGCTGCTTGGCAAAGAAGATGGGAGACGGTCGAAGGGAACCTAAAGTTGCGTGTCATTACGCAGCGAGTGTTCTCACGACCTATCCCCAAATGCCGCGAAAGCTTCAGGTCGCTTTCTGTCGTCTCCGAATTGGACACACTCGCGGGACGCACCCCCATTTGATGGAGCGCTCGCCAGCGCCCTACTGTGAAGACTACGTTGTCCCCCAGACTGTTTGGCACATTCTTGTTGAATATCCCAGTCTGGGCGATCTTCGCGCACGTTACCTGTCCCGGTACCGGGATTGGTGGGGTCGCTGCCGCCTGTCCCTTGTACTCGGTACGAGTTCGTGCACATTGACTGGTGGACTTATAGACTTGGGGGGGGGGGCTTCTCTCCTTTATTTAACTAGTTGGGTTTTTGTTGGTTTTTGTTATTTCAGTAGGCCGCACGTTCCTGCGCTGGGGGGAGGCGGACTTCCCCCCGACGCCAGAGCTTGCTTCCTGCTTGTTGCCTTTTTTTATTTCTATTGTTGTTTTTTTGCATCTTATTTTAAAGTAGCCTAGTACTAGGCAATGTTGAACACGGCGACTAATACCCAATTAGGCAGTCGCCAGATGAGCTCTAAATTTAAAAAAAAAATGCTGACTAATGGCTACCGTGATAACTTTTTGCACTGAGGGAAGAGATCATTCCACACTGGTTGGTTTTTAATCAAATTTGCAAACCTTCTGCGTGTGCAAGTTGAGGTGAAAATGGGTGAATGTTACGTTAGTTCAATACCTGGATAGCGGAGCTTATCTCCTTCACAGTGCAGTTTTACCAAGTTCCAATCCACGCCTGATGCTCTGTTGCTGATGGATAGTGCTATCTTCTTTCGAAACGGGTTTTTTATTTGGATAAGGCCTATATCCTGCATGGTGATACTGTATAATGAAGAGAACCCCCCTACTTTGGGGGAAAGAGGACGCGTAAGGGGGTGGCGTTTTCAGAGGTCTCTTCAATAGAGGTATCCAACAGGGAGGTGTAAACATCAATGGTATCACCCCAGTGCTGCACAAAAATGGTATCGCCATGCTCTACGTAAACAACTTTTCTATCTATTTTGACGTAGCTCAGGGGCCAACCTTGGACCGCCGACTCCATCTTGCTCTGGAGTGAATCTCTCGCTAAGCCAAAGTGAATTGTTTGGGGTTTTCTTTGACCAAGGCTACCTGGTTGCACTTCTGCCGCCATCCAAGTCTCCATCCTGAACCGGACCTGTCCTAAAATAGGGCTCGCGTGGATGCTGTATGGCAAAGAAGGTGTGAGACGTCGGACATAATTTAAAGTTGTGTGTCATAAAGCCCCAACTTTTCCTGTGGACCTACCTTTCAATGCCTCGATGGTATCGGCTTATTTTTTGTCACCTCCGAATCAGTAACATTCGCGGGAAGAAGAGTCTTTTGATGGAGCGCTTCCTGAACCTTCCTGCCAATACTGCTTTGCTCCAGAGACGGTAAGAGACCTTTTGATGAAGATCCAAGTCTAGGAGAACTTCGTACCACTTAATGTCCCAGTAACGCGGCAGGTGTGGGCGGCACCGGTCATATGCCCTGCTTGGAAGAGACTCTTGCACACCTGCCCTCAAATGGCCCTAACTTTCAATAGGTTTCATTTCTTAATTATTTATCCAATTAAGAAATTAAGCCTATTTAAAGTTGGGGTCTATCGGGGGAGGGGGGCACCCTGTACAATAGACGCCAACGGCCAGGGGCGGATCTAAGCGGGGGGGAGGGGGGAATGCATGACCAGGGGGAAATTTTACACAGTGTGCCTGGCTTGCATCTCTTTTCGAGTTGGAACCTCGTACCTTGAGTCACGGCGGACACACAGCGCGTGCGCTTGACTCGCTGACCAGTCGGATCGAGCATCCTGACTCACGTCTGGACCTTCCGCTCTTTGTCAGCTGGCCTAGGCTGGGCATGTGCTCGCTGGTATCTTTCACGTTCGGAACTAATTCCAGCATCCTTTTTTTTTTCTCTCTCTCTCTCTCTCTCTCTCTCTCTCTCTCTCTCTCTCTCTCTCTCTCTCTCTCTCTCCTCTCAACTACACCAGCATCATTTCCGCATCATCCTCTCTCTGAAACACAGCAGTGCAAAGTAAGTGATTTTTTTATTATATATTGTTACGGACATGGGGGTGATGTGACCGGCGAGCCGGCGATATGAAGATCACCTCATTCTTCAATACCAAAGTGGCTAAGACGAGCGTTGATTGCGAGCGTGATGTGAATGAGCTGGAGCAACAACCAAGCACTTTCAAAAAGGAGGCTGTATTGGTCGTTCAGGCTGCGCACCGGCTCTCTTTCAAAAAGGAGGCTGTATTGGTCGTTTAGGCGGCGCCCGGCTCTCTTTCAAAAAGGAGGCTGTATTGATCGTTCAGGCTGCGCACTGGCTCTCTTTCAAAAAGGAGGCTGTATTGGTCGTTCAGGCTGCGCACCGGCTTTCTTTCAAAAAGGAGGATGTATTGGTAGTTCAGGCGGCCCAACAGCTCTCTTTCAAAAAGGAGGATGTCTTGGTCGTTCAGGCTGCGTACCGGCTCTCTTTCAAAAAGGAGGCTGTCTTGGTCGTTCAGGCAAGGCACCGGCTCTCTTTCAAAAAAGAAGGCTGTCTTGGTCGTTCAGGCTGCGCACAGGCTCTCTTTCAAAAAGGAAGCTGTATTGGTCGTTTAGGCGGCGCCCGGCTCTCTTTCAAAAAGGAGGCTGTATTGGTCGTTTAGGCGGCGCCCGGCTCTCTTTCAAAAGGAGGCTGTATTGGTCGTTCAGGCTGCGCACCGGCTCTCTTTCAAAAAGGAGGCTGTATTAGTCGTTCAGGCTGCGCACCGGCTTTCTTTAAAAAAGGAGGATGTATTGGTAGTTCAGGCGGCCCAACAGCTCTCTTTCAAAAAGGAGGATGTCTTGGTCGTTCAGGCTGCGTACCGGCTCTCTTTCAAAAAGGAGGCTGTCTTGGTCGTTCAGGCTGCGTACCGGCTCTCTTTCAAAAAGGATGATGTATTGGTAGTTCAGGCGGCGCACCAGCTCTCTTTCAAAAAGGAGGATGTCTTGGTCGTTCAGGCAAGGCACCGGCTCTCTTTCAAAAAGGAGGCTGTCTTGGTCGTTCAGGCTGCGCACCGACTCTCTTTCAAAAAGGAGTCTGTATTGGTCGTTCAGGCTGCGCACCGGCTCTCTTTCAAAAAGGTGGATGTATTGGTAGTTCAGTCGGCGCACCGGCTCTCTTTTAAAAAGGAGGCTGTATTTGTCGTTCAGGCTGCGCACTGGCTTTCTTTCAAAAAGGAGGATGTATTGGTAGTTCAGGTGGCACACCAGCTCTCTTTCAAAAAGGAGGATGTCTTGGTCGTTCAGGCAAGGCACCGGCTCTCTTTCAAAAAGGAGGCTGTCTTGGTCATTCAGGCTGCGCCCGGCTCTCTTTCAAAAAGGAGGCTATATTGGTCGTTCAGGCTGCCCACCGGCTTTCTTTCAAAAAGGAGGATGTATTGGTAGTTCAGGCGGCGCATCGGCTCTCTTTCAAAAAGAAGGATGTCTTGGTCGTTCAGGCAAGGCACCGGATCTCTTTCAAAAAGGAGGCTGTCTTGGTAGTTCAGACGGCGCACCGGCTCTCTTTCAAAAAGGAGGCTGTATTGGTCATTCAGGCTGCGCACCGGCTCTCTTTCAAAAAGGAGGATGTATTGGTAGTTCAGGCGGTGCACCGGTTCTCTTTCAAAAAGGAGGCTGTATTGGTCGTTCAGGCTGCGCACCGGCTTTTTTTCAAAAAGGAGGATGTATTGGTAGTTAAGGCGGCGCACCAGCTCACTTTCAAAAAGGAGGATGTCTTGGTCGTTCAGGCAAGGCACCGGCTCTCTTTCAAAAAGGAGGCTGTCTTGGTCGTTCAGGCTGCGCACCAGCTCTCTTTCAAAAAGGAGGATGTATTCGTCGTTCAGGCTGCGCACTGGCTCTCTTTCAAAAAGGAGGATGTATTGGTATTTCAGGCGGCGCACCGGCTCTCTTTCAAAAAGGAGGCTGTATTGTTCGTTCAGGCGGCGCACCGGCTTTCTTTCAAAAAGGAGGATGTCTTGGTCGTTCAGGCAAGGCACCGGCTCTCTTTCAAAAAGGAGGCTGTCTTGGTCGTTCAGGCTGCGCACCGACTCTCTTTCAAAAAGGAGTCTGTATTGGTCGTTCAGGCTGCGCACCGGCTCTCTTTCAAAAAGGTGGATGTATTGGTAGTTCAGTCGGCGCACCGGCTCTCTTTTAAAAAGGAGGCTGTATTTGTCGTTCAGGCTGCGCACTGGCTTTCTTTCAAAAAGGAGGATGTATTGGTAGTTCAGGTGGCACACCGGCTCTCTTTCAAAAAGGAGGATGTCTTGGTCGTTCAGGCTGCGTACCGGCTCTCTTTCAAAAAGGAGGCTGTCTTGGTCATTCAGGCTGCGCCCGGCTCTCTTTCAAAAAGGAGGCTGTATTGGTCGTTCAGGCTGCCCACCGGCTTTCTTTCAAAAAGGAGGATGTATTGGTAGTTCAGGCGGCTCACCGGCTCTCTTTCAAAAAGGAGGCTGTCTTGGTCGTTCAGGCTGCGCACCGACTCTCTTTCAAAAAGGAGTCTGTATTGGTAGTTCAGGTGGCGCACCGGCTCTCTTTCAAAAAGGAGGATGTCTTGGTCGTTCAGGCAAGGCACCGGCTCTCTTTCAAAAAGGAGGCTGTCTTGATCGTTCAGGCTGCGCCCGGCTCTCTTTCAAAAAGGAGGCTGTATTGGTCGTTCAGGCTGCCCACCGGCTTTCTTTCAAAAAAGAGGATGTATTGGTAGTTCAGGCGGCGCACCGGTTCTCTTTCAAAAAGGAGGATGTCTTGGTCGTTCAGGCAAGGCACCGGCTCTCTTTCAAAAAGGAGGCTGTCTTAGTCGTTCAGGCAAGGCACCGGCTCTCTTTCAAAAAGGAGGATGTATTCGTCGTTCAGGCTGCGCACCGGCTCTCTTTCAAAAAGGAGGATGTATTGGTATTTCAGGCGGCACACCGGCTCTCTTTCAAAAAGGAGGCTGTATTGTTCGTTCAGGCGGCGCACCGGCTTTCTTTTAAAAGGGGGGCTGTATTGGTAGTTCAGGCTGCGCACCGGCTCTCTTTCAAAAAGGAGGATGTATTGGTAGTTCAGGCGGCGCACCGGCTCTCTTTCAAAAAGGAGGCTGTATTGGTCGTTCAGGCTGCGGACCGACTCTCTTTCAAAAAGGAGTCTGTATTAGTCGTTCAGGCTGCGCACCGGCTTTCTTTCAAAAAGGAGGATGTATTGGTAGTTCAGGCGGCGCACCGGCTCTCTTTCAAAAAGGAGGATGTCTTGAAGGTTCAGGCTGCGCACCGGCTCTCTTTCAAAAAGTAGGATGTATTGGTAGTTCAGGCGGCGCATCGGCTCTCTTTCAAAAAGGAAGCTGTATTGGTCGTTCGGGCTGCGCACCGGCTCTCTTTCAAAAAGGAGGATGTCTTGGTCGTTCAGGCTGCCCACCGGCTCTCTTTCAAAAAGGACGCTGTTTTGGTCGTTCAGGCTGCGCACCGGCTCTCTTTCAAAAAGGAGGCTGTATTGGTAGTTCAGACGGCGCACCGGCTCTCTTTCAAAAAGGAGTATGTATTGGTAGTTCAGGCGGCGCACCGGCTCTCTATCAAAAAGGAGGATGTATTGGTAGTTCAGGTGGCGCACCGGCTCTCTTTCAAAAAGGAGGCTGTATTGGTCGTTCAGGCTGCGCACTGGCTCTCTTTCAAAAAGGAGGCTGTATTGGTCGTTCAGGCTGCGCACCGGCTTTTTTTTAAAAAGGAGGATATATTGGTAGTTCAGGCGGCGCACCGGCTCTCTTTCAAAAAGGAGGATGTCTTGACGGTTCAGGCTGCGCACCGGCTCTCTTTCAAAAATGAGGATGTATTGGTAGTTCAGGCGGCGCACCGGCTCTCTTTCAAAAAGGAGGCTGTATTGGTCGTTCAGGCGGCGCACCGGCTCTCTTTCAAAAAGGAGGCTGTATTGGTCGTAAGTCCGTCTTTCGAGGCTTCTAAAGCTGCCCTCCGAAAGGAGGACAACATCAAAGAACTTCGGCTCCTACGCCTCCACCCAAGGATGGGTTGGATGGCTCGATAACGGTGGATCCTCCAAAATTCGAGGTGGTGGAAAGAAAAGAGTCGCATAGTGAGCTCAACCTCCCCCGATAAGCCCTCGAAGGCAGCAGTGTTTTGTTCGTCCAACAGCGTCCAGATTTCTGTCTCAGGGAAGCGTGCGGCCACTCCCTGAATGGTCTTATTTTTCAAGAGAGTCGCCGCATTTCCTCCAAGTTAGGCTTTCGGGGTGGGGGGCATATTCTTTTAAGGGAATTGCCACAGGTTCGTGGCCAACTGAAAGGAGCTGTGGAGGCTCATCTCGTCTCCTCCCGCGACCCTCCCCCCCACCACTGGGAAGAGGATGGGCAGGAAGAATCGTGGAGAGCGTGTATCACCCTTCTTTATATAGTGATATCGTACAATTTAAACATATTTTACAACGCAAGAAAGCCTCGACATGGCGAAATTCGGATTTTTTACGGTTCAGTTTTGTTATTATGTGTATATTTTGCTTGTTATGTAATTTGGATTTGCCATCATCATCATCATCATCATCATCACTAACTCTATAATTTAAGAAGGTGATTTTTTTGAGGATTTGAATGATATTTTCATCTTAGTTTGGTTATGACTTATGTTGTTTATCAAAGTTATTTCCTATCAACTGGAGAATCCGCCGCCCAGATGTCTTGGGCGGCGGATTCTCCAGTTGAGTAATTCTGGGCGGCGGATTTTCCAATTGGAACATTTGTGGCAAATATGGGATCAACTGGATTCTCCAGTTGATCCCATATTTGTCATATCAGTTCATATCAGTTATATCTTATCAGTTAGTCACTAAGATAAGACAAAAGATACGATTTGAAATCATAAAAGTTGGAAATACAAATATGTAGTTGATAATATGCCTAGAAATCTCTATAAATATAAGATCTTCGAGAACTTAGAGCTTATAAGTAGTATACTAGTGAATAAGGTGACAGTATTTTTTGCTCATAATTTTTAACCCATGGCAGCTAATTACTTTTACCGAGATACACTCATGCCATTATTAGTACACGAAGATGCTATGCCCACCATAGTATTTATGCAAAATAAAGGCATTCTCAAGAGCCAAATGAACTGTATTTACTGCAATGAGCAGTCAAATTTGTGGAAGCGTAAATCTTTGAAAGACGGCTATCAGTGGCGTTGTTACAATCGACAGCGCCAAAAGTATAAAACATGTGTTACTTCAATCAGAAAAGGATCTTATTTCGAGAAGTCCAATTTGAAATTAAGTGTTTGGTTGCACACAATGTATATATGGTGCATCCAAGAAAGTGTATAAATTGCAGTTAATATGGTGTCAATTTGCGAAAAAACTGTCATCGACATTTTCAATTTTTTTCGTGGTGTGTCAAAAGTACTTGGAGAGGCATCTCCAATTCAACTGGGAGGACCTGGAATCATTGTTGAAGCCGATGAATCCTGCTTTGCCCATAAAGTAAAGCCCCACAGAGGACGAGGAAATGAAAAACCTATTTGGGTTTTTGGACTAGTGGACACTAGTTTCACTCCAGCTGTTGGCTACAGGGAAATTATAGAACGCAGAGATTCCATTACGCTTCTTGGAATAATCGATGCTGTTGTACGACCCGGTTCTGTTATTCACACGGATGAATGGAAATCTTATCGCCGTATTCAACGAGATCTTGAACTTAAGCACAGGACAGTAAATCATAGCATTGACTTTGTAGATCCTCACACGGGTGTGCATACCCAAGCTATTGAGTCATATTGGAATAAACAGAAACAGAAAATTAAACAAATGCGAGGTTGTCGAAGAAATTTATTAGCAACCCATTTAAGTGAAATGATGTGGCGAGATAGGTTTGGAGCCAATGCTTTCCAGTATCTATGCGAACATATAAGCGAAGTATATTCATGATAGGTTTTTACTCTATAAAAAAAGTAAAATCATTCAATCTTTTATAATTATTTACTGTTTATTATGTTAGCTTACATATTTAATTTGTGTATAATAAAGAAAAACATTATTTGCTTTTTGCTATTCTATGCCTTTAAATTATCTATATAAGCTCGGGTGGCAGATTCTCCAGTTGAGTAATTTTGGGCGGCGGATTCTCCAGTTCGAACATTTCTAGCAAGCTGGGCGGCGGATTCTCCAGTTGATCCGTTATTTCTAATAATCCTTTTAAAATATCAAAAAACAAAATGGTAAAGTTCAGAAATAAATATAAGTATCCAAGGTTTGTGAATTTTTTAAAACCCAAAGAATTACAAATGGTGAATTCAGAAAATTTATTATTATATATCTTCTTCTATTCTATATCTTATATAACTATATTTTAGCAACCAAGGGGGGAAAATTTAATTTAGAGTTCCTTTTTAAAATTATTATAATTGGCGAAGTTCAGAAAATTTATATAAATTTAACCATGGCTGCTTTTCTTTAGATTTTAAATTTTAAACTTAGTAATGAAGCAAAAGCTCCCCCCGTAGGAGGGGGGGAGTGGCGAAGCCATTGCCTTGTAGAAATATAAATAAAAATCCCTTCAAGTCATCAAATTGTTGCATTCTATAAAAATGGGAAACTTGTCATAAATTGCGATGACGTATTATTCTTAAAAGGCAATATTTATGTACATGTTTGTAACATAAAGCCAGATATAAACAGCTTCCCTACTAAGATAAAAAAAAGCAGCCATGGTTAAATTTTTATATATTATCTGAACTTCGCCAATTATAATAATTTTAAAAAGGAACTCTACACTAAATTTCCCCCCTTTCAAAAAACCACGTTGCTAAAATCTAGTTATAGATAAAATAAAAAAGCAGCCTTACTTAAATTTTAATAAATTTTCTGAACTTCGCAAATTATAATAATTTTAAAAAGGAACTCTAAACTATTGTCTCCCTTTCAAAAAATCACGTTGGAAGAAAAATAGTCCGATATACCATTCTACGCCGCTGAGATATCGGATAGAGATTACAATGACAAATTTTCATGTGATAAATAAAATTTATTAGGCAATAACAAAGCAAAGATATCGATCGAGAAATCCCGTTTAGGAGAAAAGTATGGAGGTGTTTAATCAAGTGTGCTTCAGCAATCGCAGAACTTGCAGGAAATCCAAAGGCTCATTCTTCGGTCGGCGCTATATTCACACGATTATCGGTTCGTTTGTGGACTCGTAAATACAAAAATTCGAGAGAGTAATTCAACGTAGGAATTAGTGGTTGGATGCACAAGAGCCTGAGGTATTAGAGCCTGGAGACAGCTTAATCGTAATTGCTGTTTTGAAGAAGTATACTATAAAAGTTTCTATCACGTGCATGGAACCGACTAAAGAGGCCTCTACTGCTACTCGAATTCGTCGAGAACGAATTCGAGTATTACTTTGAACTTGATCCTTATGGAAAAGCTTCTAACACGAAGATAGAGAGAGTGTGTGTGAGAGAGAGAGAGCGAGAGAGACAGGCAGATACGTAAGATTGCACTCAACGAAGTGCCGGGGTTGAGGTGGAGGAGGGGAATCGGCCTATCCGTTTCTTTTTCTCCAAGTTTTCTTTCATTTCATTTCAAGATGCAAAACGGCTTTTTCTCACTCGCGAAGTGTGAAAGAGGTTTGTTTTTTAAGGAGGGGGGGGTGATACGGGCAGCAGGTCCCCCACTCTCTGCCCCCAACCCACGACCGGGAAAGGACAGAAGAGGAGGAAGCCTTAGGCCAACTGGAGTAGAAATTTCTACTTTTCTCTTGTCTCCTGAAGGAAATTATCGTTTTTTCCCATGTAGCATTCGGAACTGGGTAGCATCTCGGCAGCGTATTTACCGTGAGGGAAGGTATTTTCACAATGGTGTTGACTTAGGAACTGCTATCATATTTCTTGTCCCACTCGGAGAGTAAATATCGGAACTATAAAAGGAAGGGATACGATCCGCTTTCCTGAGACTGCTGAAGACCGAATTTGACGCGAAGTACACGCCATTCTCCTGGAATTGCACAACTTCTACAATTTAGGCAGACCCCATCCCCCTACCCTTGTGGAAATAAACTCATGCAGTCTTTGTCCTCAAAGTTAGGATGTTCAAAGTCCGTTCCATCGCAGAACTTGTGCCGAAGGCTTTCAATTCTCTCCTTGAGTAGGTTTGCCATCCAAATACTTTTCACTTTTTCGTTATTATCCCACTCAATTATTTCCTTTACTCTATTTCGTTTTCCCACACTGAATGCCTTTTCACCACAAATTCCCATTTCCCAAACCCAACACATTATCCAAATAGTCTTTTTTTCGTTAGATTTACATAAATTTACCATTTTTGCCCCAAACCTCTTTATTATTTTGACATAAATACTCATTGCTTCTCATCTGCTAGAAAATCAGACATTCTCAGAGGCAAATGAATTTTAAAAATTAGTCAGTTTCCTTCCTTTAATCGAATCTAATCCATCAACCCTCACTCCATAAAAATGTTTCCTCTGCAGCTGTCTGTTACTATTCAACTCTCCCGTAAAACACCGAGGTTCAGCTTGAGACGGTTTTCGACTTTAAAATATTATTGGTTCGTTGTATTTATTCCATATTCCGTTCAAATTACTTTTATGGGTGTAGATTGTGGGAATATTGGTTTAAAAGGGCTGTGTTTTCTTAATTGTTTTATTTTCTATTCAACTCGAGAAAATTAGACCACGACTCGTTTTTGAACTATGCTATAATTGGATGAAATTAGTAGTTAGATTTTAGGCAAAGTTGGATGAGTCTTTATTTCCCAAATGCTTCTTAAAGTTGTGGTAAAGAAAATTTGCAACATGTTTCTCTGGATAGATTTACAAACTATCCTATTGTTCTTTTGTCGTGATGTTAAGTATGGAAGGGATTTTGTATCATGCAAGACGTAGAGAACCAATTATATTAGTTTGTGGTGATTGTGTAAATGGATGTAGGAATTAAATGTTTTGGAATATTTTTCGTAATAGGATGTGAATTTATGGAGGAATGTGCCCTTTGAGATGCCAGATGTCGTGCACCTAAAACCTGATAATAGAAATATCTTGTTCTTTTGGGGAGTTGTTTGTTTTCATCTTCGATCATTGTGTCAATGCCTTCATAAAGATAGGGTGTTTATGTGCTGTAGCATGACTAGCATCTCGTTCAATGCTGGCCCATCCTTGGTAATTAGGCCCCCAAACACGCTCTCTCACATTTCTCCTTCCATAAGCCGATCACCCACAATATCAAAAGTGCTTACTTCCGCAATTGCTGAATTTTTACTTTCATTGCGTTTTGGTACGACAAATTTACGGTTTTGTTCATGATGAAATTATTCCGCAAACCTGTAAAGCATTGCCCGCGTCTTCCATTCGGTGACGGAAGTGCGACTGAGCGAATCACTAACACTTCGCGGCGCGGGTCCTAGTCCTAGGCCTCCACCAGTGACCGATTGTTGCTGCACCAGTTCTGATAGAGGCTGATGTAGTGTTCACATGGTTATGTTGTGATCAGAGCTGCCTCATGTGAACACCTTGTTTATTCGCACCTTGTCGCTCAATTGTTTACTATGAGGTGACGTTTTACTCAATTGTTTACTATGAGGTGACGTTTTACTCAGCTACAACATGGTCATTCTCAGCTCTGGGGCCGTGAAGAAAATATTTTCCCATGGCTCTCCTTAATTCCGCAATAGCAACGAGGGCGTATCACGCAGAAACTTTGTAAGAAGATATCTGGAACGAAAGTAGTGGAGCTAGATATAGTGTAAATGTGTGAAAGAGATATAGCTGCAGATCCCACGGCAGGCATTGAGGTAGAGTGGGAAAACTGTAGATGTTGGGGCATGGAAGGCACGCAACCCTCGCAATATTACTTGAGATTCCCTTGCAGCCGTGTAAAAGATAGATAACACAAATTGGGTGACGGCGGGGGTATACAGACATGTTAAAACCCACCACCCGAACCTAAGCCAAGAGGGAGGGGTGAACCTGCCCAACACCCTCCCGATCCAGAGTAGAGATAAGTGGACTAATGCTGGTTGGCTACTCGCCTGGAATATTTGCCACTGGACTGGAATATTTGCAACTGGCCTGGAATATTTGCCACTGACCTGGAATATTTGCCACGGGACTGGAATATTTGCCACTGGGCTGGAATATTTGTCAGTGTCCTGGACTATTTGTCAGTGGCCTGGAATATTTGCCACTGAGCTGGAATATTTTTCAGTGGCCTTGAAAATAGGTGAGAAGAGACTTGTAAAGAAAGGTGGGGTGGAAATGTCTGGGAGGAATAAAGCCTAGGTAGACTCAATTCAGTTAGAGACTGTCGAGGTCCCTGAGGCTCAGCCTATAAAGGGCACCCCATTGCGAGGTTGTAAAGGATGACCTGTAACGAGGGTAGTAAAGTTAGAGAAAGTAGAAATGTGTGAAAGATATATTTCCGGATCTCCGCTTGCAGGGAATGAAATCGGAAGGGCATGAGTGTAACCAGAAAGAGGTTGTGGCGTCATAGCATGACAGACAAACGCTAATTATCTGCCATTTTTGTAGTAGTAACGAATGGCTAAAACGTTAACGGATTTAGCAAAGTATCGATTGATACACTCCTTTGGGGTGGGAGTGTTATTAAGATTCTTGAATACACCTCCCCGGGCGAGGCACGACATTCCGCGCCAGAAATTGTGGCTTGTCGAAGAGAATGGAAAATTTGTTTTTTCCAATCTTCGACAAACAGGGATGGCAATTAAATAGACCGATCGAAAGACAGTTTTTTGGCTGTCTTAGAAATGTTGGATTATGCGTTATCTTCTCGTGTATGTGAGAAAGCTCCTTCCGAGAGCTTTGGTAAAGAGCTAGTTAGCCCAAATAATTGCTTTCTTAACCGCGTATTATGATTGCGCTATTTCCAATAATTCTCGATTATATATATATATATATATATATATATATATATACCAGGCAATGGCTCCGCCACTCCCCCCTCCGGAAGGAGCTTACGCTTCGCTACAAAGATTAAAATTTAAAATCTAAAAAAATGCCGCCATGGTTAATTTTTTATAAATTTTCTGAACTTCGCCAAGAATAATAATTTTAAAAGGGAACTCTAAACTAAATTTTCTCCCTTTCAAAATATCACGTTGCTAAAATATAGTTATAGAAGATATATAAAAATAAATTTTCTGAACTTCACCATTTGTAATTCTTTGGGTTTTAAAAAAATCACAAAATTTCGATACTTATATATATTTCTGAACTTCACCATTTTGTTTTTTGATAGTATAAAAGAATTATTAGAAATAACTTTGATAAAAAATATAAGTCATAACCAAACTAAGATGAAATTATTTTTCAAATCCTCAAAAAAATCCCCTTCTTAAACTATAGAGTTAGTGATGATAAATATATTAGAATAGGATATCGGACTACTTTTATGCCATTGACTTGAACGTTATTTTCCAATTATAAAAAAAAATAGAAGGGGGAAGATCCGCGGAACATTCGCATTCCCGTTTTCTGTTAAAGTAAACGCTATCTCTTACATAAGGCTTCTTCAAATTTCTCTTTTTAGAGAAATAGATGGTTGCCCAGCCGTATATCTAGGTGACGCACCTGAAGAAGATAGAGGAACTCCAGGAGACTTTCTAGCGGATTAAGGAATTCTTACTCTTATCCTTAACCAAACACATTAACTTGAACATTATTGTTTAATTATCAAATATATATATATATATATATATATATATATATATATATATATATATATATATATATATATATATATACATATATATATATATATATATATATATATATATATATATATATATATATATATATATATATATATATATATACGAGGGGCTGTTAATAAGTTTTTGCGAATCGGTAGGGCAAAACAGAGGAATGGGGATGGCTGTTTGTGGGAGTGTTAGGACAAGTTAGGACAAGTCAGGATCTGCAGCCGCACGCTCCTGCCTCGTCTATTTAAGAAGCAGTAGCTGATCGCAGATCGTCAGTCACAAATTTTTCAACAATGGAGAAGGTTGAGCATCGCGCAGTGATCAAATTTTTGACCAAGGAAGGCAACAATGCAAAAGAGATCCATGAACACAGGGTTGCAGTGTATACCGACACTGCCCCTTCCTATGCAATCATTGCTCGCTGGAATAGGGAATTCCGCCATGTTCATGAGTCCCTTGGAGATGAACCCAGTCCAGGACGCCCGTCAGACGTGACCAACGAGGACAATGTGGCCCGTGTGGAGAGGATGATACTCGAAAATCGACGGGTGAAGGTCGAAGAAATCGAGCGAGAACTTGGAATATCACATGGAAGTGTTATCAACATCATCCACGACAATTTTGCCATGACCAAGGTCTCTGCCCGTTGGGTCCCTAGAAACCTCACGCCCCATGATCGACTTCAACGTCGTCAAAGTCCACAAGGCCAAAGTTGCACAAGCTGCCCCGCGCGAGTGCGGATTCGAGGAGCTCAACCATCCCCCCTACAGTCCAGATCTGGCCCCTAGCGACTACTTTTTATTCCGCCAGCTCGAGGCTGCACTGCGTGGATGCCGGTTTGGGGGCGATGAAGATGTCCAGCTCGCCGTCCAGGAGTGGATTGAACAGCAGTCGGCAGATTTCTCATTGCTGGGAATTCGGAGCCTCAGGGACAAGCGGCGCAAGTGCATTGAAGTCGAGGGTAGTTATATTGATAGATAATCAAACACTTTTCCTCATATCTCGTTTCCTTATATCCGAATTGCAAAACATATTGACCGCCCCTCGTAATGGAGAATGTTTGTATTTGCGTATGTGAAATTTCGTTTTCGAAGCGCACCTTTGCACAATATTTCACTTGTTACTATGACAGCCTTTTCTCATTCAAACAATATTTCACATAACACTTTTTATCCTGTCTTCCATCCTTTTAACTCCCTCTCATTCTTTTTATATTCACGTACCACCTCAGAACATTGTCACAACCTGGCTTACATCATTCTTCGTGCCATAATACTTTGATAATTTTCCTCCCCCATCTCTACCATTCAGAGAAAGGCGTCCCTCTCAAATCGCTCATTTGCACTCTCACTCTAGCTCAGGGCAAACCACGGCACGCGGGCCACATATTGCCCTCGAAGAGTCTCAATGCGGCTCACGAGGTAGTCAACCTACAAAGTTATAGTTCCATAATATAAGAATAGTAAGCTGAATTATCTCGCAGAATTTAATGACTTGAAAATATTAGAAACATATTTAGGACTCGTATCATTGTCTTTTCCAGTTGTCAATATAAGTGTGAATGAACCATTAATGAATACTATTCCTCCCTAAATGATCTTAATATTTCTAGCTTGAGGAAAAGAGAAAGGGAATTACCGTTCGGCTAACGTACATTTGTGAACGAACTTTATCCTTAATGAAGCAGAATAAATAAATATTAAAAAGTTCGATGACTGATAATCTTGTTCTGAGACTTGCAACTTCCCACGAAAACCCTTATTTTTACTAATCTAGTAAGTGAGTAGAGTTAAGTATTTCATTAAATATTTCAAAATCTATAAAATATTTGAATATATATCTAATTTTGTTGACAAAAATGAATAAAAAACATTTTCGTTATTAGAAATATGAATTTTAGATGAGCAATTGTCGTTCGGCATTCAATTTTAAGAACTCTAATGTATATATTTATTTTAATCTGTTGAGCTACTAATGAATATTAACGTGAACATATACGAGAAAATCTACCTTATATTGCAATAATGAGTGTAATTATTTCAAAGTTGTTCGCGCTAGAACTCTAGTGCGAACAGCAAGAAAAATAATTGCCCAATTCTCTTCCAGATCTTTCCATCTCCTTCCATACGATACTCGCTCTCCCAAACCAACGTTGGCACTAGTTTACTGCCATGCAGCTTTTTGGCACACACCTAGAATTCACTTTAAAATATAATTTTAAGTAAAATTTAAGTAAGCTTTAGCCATCATACCTATATCAAGGCATGGAGTAAAACCAGAGAGAAGACTTATGAAAATATTCAATTACATGGTTGTGGACGTTTATCCAACAGGCGAGGCGTTCGACGGGGCGACCATAGCGATCAGAAAAGAGCTAGATTACAAAGAAATCGATGACTTAGATGAAGCCTACTTCATCAGGCTATCAACCGCTAAGGCGGAACCTTATTTATATGCACAATTTTATGACTAACTTCAGCACACGAATCCCAACGTTGTTCGTGGGAGTCCTGAATGGAAGAGGCAGAGCGAATGGCAACCAAAGAAGTAATCGAGGTGGAGAAAACTAAGAATGTTGCTCGTGAGTCGTAAGCAGCATATTTAAGAGAATATGTCCAGATTTTCTGACATACATCACTGGCAATGGTGCTACAAAACCAGGCGTCACACTAAACAACCATTACATGACATATAACATCCACATGCACCCAATCAACATTTCATGTAGTGATCATATATGAATTCTACTGCACCTAAATCAAAGCCTGATACAGGTTTCGGTAGCGGAAAGGAATTGCTACAACAGAACGAATTGAAACGAATACAGAGGATCTTAGAAGCGATCTTTAAGAAGTAAACCTGGAATAAATACATGAAATTGAACGTATGAAATCAGCTCTTGTTGAGGCCGAAATAAAAAATATACCGAGAACGAGACACTGCACAATAATACCCCATCCAAGAATAGCTCCGGATGTGAAATTCATTTTTTTTTTCCATGGAAAAATAGTCAAAACCCAATAGAAATCAATAATAAATCATATATCAATGACACATTCTTTAAATAATAGTGATAAAAATAAGCATATTTAGCTTTGAAAATTTGTAAGATGATTATTTAATACTAATATAAAATATAGAAAGTTAACTGCAATTTTTTTACACTAAAACTTCATATAGGCTGATTATTTCGAATAATTCAGTGGTGCATTCAAATGTCATGGCAACCTCATGTGTGCCCTGGCGACGGCTATGAACACCCCTGATTTATTTGCATTACAAAGTGGAATTAAGGTGAGATTAAATATATTGAAATGGTGAAAGTGGCTTTTATAATTCATAAAAAAAGTTAAGTAACAGGAAGGCATAAAAGACAGTCAAATATAGAAAGGCACATTTTTCACACAGGGGCAGGTACCTCCTGTAATGGAAAGTTTTATTTGGCAAATAAACCTAATTATGAGGTCTCTATGGCGATTGAAATTCGGTTGAATTACATATAACGCTATGCGTAAGCTATGTGTGTCTATGGCAACGGAAATTTGATCGCTTGATTTAACGATATTTGTAGGCTCTGCAATTATGCTTCGGTTTCTTGAATAAATGTTAATTATTCGACAAAATTTTGTATACAATTCTGTATATCCAAAACGATTTCCTTAAAATAATATCGAAAATAAAAATCGAAAAAGTAGAATTGTTTTTTAATTAAAGGGCAGAAATGCGCCCTCTTCACCCCATTATTCAAAGGTGTCAACTTGCGACTCTCCTAAGCTTGCCTCAAAGTAGATGTTTCTTTGCGGAATAATAAATGTTCAAGGGTGAAATGAAGAGAATATTGTTTTGAGTTGGTTTAATCCAATGAGAGTGCGTTTGCTGAATAATGAGCAAAATAAGAGAAGGAAGACCAGGATTAGTGAATAAGATTGATGGTGAGAAGATTGTAATAACAAATTTCTCACACTCACAACGAGTCTCGGTTCATTTGAGAACACATTACAAGCCTCTTAAGAAGTAGTTCGTAGAATAAACCAAATGCATTCCAAATTAAGAACTTGTCACCTGCAGGAAAGTTATGGGAAAAGAAGTGCGACTTAATAATAAACAAATAGGTCGTTAGCGACGTCAGATCAGTCTTGAATACTTCACCCACCCCCACTTTCGGCCCTAACGGATGGACACCAAACCTACCTCTTCTTAAACACTTTTATGGCGTTTCTGACATCAACAGGCTTCGTTCCATTTTTCCTATAAAAGTTTCTTTTAGGATTATATTATATTCTTAAGATTCCACGACAACTTAATCCTCCAATTCCGGCTTTAACTTCCGGACAATAGGCCACCGGCCGGCAGATGACCGGAAAGACAGCCAAGGGGATTAAATTTAGGGCACTTTTATCGATTTCTGCCGAAGAGGATAAGGTCGCTCATATTCAGGCGTGGATATTTCCCGTAGAGTTCTGTTTATATGTAAAAGGCTCCGAGTACACACTTCCGACTCCTTTATATGTACATACATAACAACTACATTGAATATATCTTTAATTAAGACAAACATCCATATAAGCTAAAAGTATTCGTAAAGGAAATGATAAAGTTAAGGAAAGTGAAATCGTGTGGAAAGTATATGCCCAGATATCCAAAAATGACTACTAGGAATTTTTAAGATTGATGGATTAATGATAGAAACGTGGAGGAAATGTTTGGTTGTTTTTTTTTAGTTTTCTCCCTCGTTTGAGTTTTCTTGTTGAATAAAACGTTTCGTTCACTTTTTCTCTCTCCTTTTCAGAGCCTAACGTCAAATGGCGGAAGTAGCCGATATCCTTCAAGCCTCATGAAGTGATTTGTTAATAGAATATGATTTCTGTTCTTTGATACTCGTCACCACCCGGTGTTATTTACCAAGGACAACCCCTGCAGTCTTTCCACACGCGGCCAAACGGAATTCCTTCAAGAAGATGCAGACAAAGAATGTAAATTTAGTCCACGCTTCCAATCAAAATGAGGTAAGTTTATAAGATGTGATAGGATTTCATTGTTCTTATAAGACTGATCGATCATGTATTTTGGTTGATAATGTTTTTGTATGTTTGGATTTAAGTATGGCAAGACCTACTGTTACCATCTTGTTCTTTCGCGATCGTATTTGTTATCGTTTTTATTCAATTCATTTCGAGAACTCGCTCTGCTTTGTTTGCCGAAACACGGCAAGATAGTCTTGCCTTAGGCTATGTAGCAGCTGCTCCCAAAAGTTAATTTTGTAAAAAAAATATTTTTAGCCACGTGCACCACGACTCTATAAGTTATTATGAGTTTTTTGGCAATGGCATCGTAACTATTCGGCCGATTCTAACGAAATTTGAAACCCTTATGTTGTTTTATTTTACTTTCGAATGATATAATTGCCAAGGTCCTCCCAAGGTTAGTCCGGGAATCATTGAAAGTTTTGAAGGTCGTAAGTTTATAAAATCAGAATAATATAGAGCACGCGACTTAGGTCTGTTGACCTTGTTAATTAATATTCGTAAATGCAGTAAATCTTTCCAATGGCGCAACCTGAAACCGCTGCTGAACATTCTTCCCCCCGATAACCCTACATGTGATGTCGACGGAAAAAACAAGACTCAAAGTCTTTTTTTATAAACTCAGAAGAAAAGCGCGCACAAACTTTCCGCCCGGATACATGAACTGTCTGGTAGAGATGAAGTTAGTATTTGCGGAGATTCACCTTCAAGAATTGGTGTGTGGGGGGCACACAATCGTCCAAATATCAGATACTGCATGGTTAGAATATTCAGACGGTTCTCTGCCACCCGATTGTTCTGACGACCTGATGACCTTACATAGATCTTTCCGTTCCCCAACTGGCCACTTAAGAACATATTTTCAAACTATTTTTTCCGATGAAAACTCTGCTGCGTTTCGTCTTTTTTTAATATTAAAAAAAACTGGATGTCCGAGATTAGTGTGGAAAGAACAATACAAGTGTCGTGGCCCCCCATCCAATCCGTTCTTTGATCCTTTATCGTCGAACTTTGTGGAACGAATTTATGGAAATGCGACATTTCGGAAAACTGACCTCATTTCTCTTGACGAAATCCGGGGTTGGCGTTGAAGGGGAGAGTACGTAATCAGAGGGGGATATATCCTAAGCGGAGAAAGGGTGAATAAAAATAAAACAAAAATCAATTAGTAAAAAAACTCCAAGTAAAACAACTACTTGCAAAGTTTTTCAACATTATATTCGTGGGGGAGGGGGAGATTCAAACTTCAGGGAATAGGTTCGTACAAAGACCAGATTAGTAAAAGGTACAAACTCGTGTTTGTGTCTATATTTTTCACGTATATCATCCTCTGAAATGTTTTCTCAGCTGTCATTTTGGATTTGCCGTTAATTAATGAGGCCCGCAGTTGTGGCCACCATTGCCTCAGCCTCTTCCGGTTCATTTTTAATCCAAATAGGGTTCTTGTTCTTATCTGTTAGTGTTTGCGCTCATAATCCGATGGGGCGCCCGCCAACGTTTACTGCGACGACTACCTGCCCCCCCGCCCTCCCCGACTGACAAGCACATTCTCGTTGAATGTCCCGGTCTGAGGGATCTTTGTGCACGTTAAATGTCCCGGTACCGGGACGAGTGCGCTACCGCTTGTCCCTTTACTCGGGACGGGTTCTTGCTCTCCTAATTGAGGCCTGATCGAGTTCTTAGGGGGGCGCGCCCTCCCCCAAGTGTATTTAGTTTTGAATTGTTGGATGCATGCTCTGGCCCAGGATAAAGCGGCCCTTTTACCTATTTCTCTGTTATTATTTTTTTTGTGTGTGCATACATGTTTGTTGTTTTTATTTATCCATTTTTAGACTAAAAAGAAAAGGATAATTGGTAATTTCGGTGGCTATGCCTTTGCTTGCAGCGTCGAACGGATAACTTTAAAATTAAAAAAATCATTTTCCGAACTTGTTTCCGCAGGTTTATAATATGCCCTTCTGGCTCCATCAATTCAGGGGCGACTGAGTTTGCTTGTTATTGATCCTTGTTATCCTCATCCTTTTACCCTTTATCTTTGTCTGTCTCTCTCTTTATTCTTAACCAAGCTTAATTTCTCTTGTCGGTCGCAAATCCCCCCACCCCCCTTCCATTTTTTTCATACTTCTTCCCTTCTTCGTTTGTCTCCTCAACAATTAATTCCCAATGTAGGACTCTGAGTCGGGATTCCCGGACTTGTTTAGTTGTTGTTGTTGTTGTTGTTTTTTGCGGATGGCGGGGGGGGGGGATCTCAGGAGCCTAGTGGTGATCAACGGGTGAGTGGTAGTCAGGTGGTAAGCGAGTGATCATACAGAAAGGCGGTTCTGAAAAAGATCAAGAATGACAAATGATCCCCCACCAAGATCTGACCCCTCTGTTCTTAAGTTCAATGTGTGCCAACGTGCACTTCAGCTCTTCGGACTACAATAAAGTTGAGCTAAATCAGGTGTGGTAAGTTTCCGGATGGGTTTCGATTTGGGTCGACTTCATGGGGCCTGGTATAATTTGTCGAGACCCATGGTCGAATCTCACGTTGAACTTTAGGTCCTCACTGAGCCACCAAAACGAGAGTAGAGTGGTGGTAAAGCCCTTAAACAAATGAGATGTTACTTCCACACGTCCGCAGTGTTCGTATAAATCTACTTGGGGATTTTGGTTTCTGGTTTCGAACCTTGACACAGGTTCCAATCCAATCACTTTCATATAGCGGTTAAAATAGCTCCCTTATTTTTCCCCGTTTCTAAAAATCCCATTTTCTCTCTTAAGCTTTCTATGGTTCACGTAATCTATTCCAAAGAGTTTAATTACCAGGTTGTGATACTAGTTTTCTTTACTTAGGCTATTAACTAAATCCATTGTATACCACGTGTCATGTGATTTTTACTTATAATTGTGTGTGGGGGGTATTTTAATTCATCTAGTCGCTTCATGTGGTCATACTGGTGTACCGTTTCTTCTCGATCTCTTTCCACCCTTCTCTACTAAAAGAATTACCTCCTTAATTATATCAGTCCCTTTTGCCTCATTTCTCCTCGCGTGTGGTTAGGCGCCGGAGGGAGAACCGATTCGGGCCGCTATCCCGGTTGCTGTCATTCGCTGTTTCCATGGCTACGACTAAACACAGATTGCGACTTAGCGTCATTGACTTTCTCCTGTGTGTATTCGTACATAGTAAATACTCCAAGGAATAAACGCTCGTATATTGGGGTGTCTCTGCTCTTGCGTACGTACTTATTCTTATGTTTGTGTAGTTTAATCAGACATTTTATGAGGGGAGAGCGGTCGAGTTTTGTTCTATATCACCCCCTTTATAATAGCTTACACTTAAAGGATCAAGGGTGTAATAAAATTAGGCTTCTGAAGAATTCATTTGAGCCAGAACACTGATCATCGACTTGACTAGGGTGGGGAAGGACATACAAGGAAATCAGAGCCGAAGGAAGAGCCGACACCCACTAGTGCTGACTCATGTTTCATAAGGAAACATGTTGAGTAGTGGATCAAGTAAAGATAAGCCATCCCACCAACCTCTAGTAAAGATAAGCCATCCGCAAATTTACCTGGTAAAGATTATGCCATAATGAAATTTACTTGGTAAAGATAAGTTATCCCTAAATGAACAAGTAATGTGAAGGAAATCCAAAAGCATTTCCCCCAAATTATTTATTAAACTGACATTAAAACTAGTAATTTAGATTAATTAATGAATAAAATAACTGAAAAAAGGTACTGATCAGCAATATCTTAAAAAAAAATTATAAATAAATTTCCCGTGTTTCGTTCACGCTTAAAAATAAGTAATCTTTTAATTTGTAAAGATAAGCCATCCCGAAATATACCCGGTAAAGATAAGCAATCCTGAAATCCACTCGGTAAAGATAAGCCATCCTTTTTTGGAGGGTTGGCTTATCTTTACTTGATCCCGAGTGGTGATAAAGAAAAACTAAACATTGAATTTCAACTAAGAATTCTGGTGATTGTATCTCGAATGAGGTAGAAGTTAAGAAAATGGCCTTTGGTGCCCATTAACGGGAGAGAAAGTTGTACATTTAGGTCTTTGATGGTAATGAATCGTGGATGGAACCTTATCAGACCTAATCCCGCAAGGAAGCCAAGATTGAATTTTCGCTCCTTGTTCTCTTAGCACGAATTTGTTTCTAATGATTCTATATGCACCCTCAAGGCCCCCCCCCCGCATTTGAGCTTAAGATCTCTTATTCCAGACCTTTTTTTACCTTAATCGTTTTCACTCATACTGTCTTTCTATTTTCATTATCTGTCTGCCATTTCCCCACTGAGCGAGAGCATCTCCATTCGATCCTATCAGGTTTGTCCCTTGACCTTAGGACGGGTTCGTGTACACAGGCTCGTGAACTATACGACTTTTTGGAGGAGGCTGGCCTCCTCCACTTTATTTGACACTCCCTGTATTAGGTCGCGTGATTCTGCGCCCCGGGGAGGGCGGGCCTTCCCCCGACGCCGGAACGTGCTGCCTTGTTGCTTTTAAAAAAATTGTTGTTGTTGTCTTTTTTAGCTTGTTTCTTAGCCTTCTTCCTTGTTTTTTTAAAATCTTGTTTCTTAGCCTTTGTTTTTGTTTTATATTTGTTATTTACATGTTTTGTTTTTAATCTAGCCTAGTATTTAAGCTGTAGAGTGACTATGCCCCGGTAGGCAGTCGCCAGATGGGCTCTGAAAAAAAAATCGAACGTATCAGGCTTCTTCTCAATCCATCGGCCTATTCTCCCTATCGTATTTCTCAGGGGGCCGTCCCAGAATGGCGACAAGAGAGTTAGTTTCATTCTTATTCTTTTTAATGAACTAAAATCTTTTGCACAGGCACAGCCAGGAATGGCGTTCCGGGCCTCCATGAACGGATCCTCTTCGCAGGATATCCGGAGCAGCGTCCCGGACACCGAAGGCAGACCCCACCCGATGCCCACATCCGCTTATCTCCCGATTCCGTCCAATGCCAAGCAAATTCAGGCTTCGGCTCTCCCCAATGGCTATCCGGATCTTCAGACTTCCTTCGGGGGCGTTGCGGATATGGGAATTCTATCCCACGAGTCCAGATCCTCGTCGGTGTACCAGCCTCCTCCCCTCCCTCCGCGAGTTGGGAACTCGTTGAGTATCAGGGAAGCGCCCCGTAGCCCCTCTAAGAGGGACCCTCTAACGGATGGAGTCACAAGTGAGTTTGTTTGAAGTCTTTCTTGGGCTACATCCTGCCCATTGTTTCCTAAGCTTCTGCACTTCCGAGTACATTTAGGGAGGAAGGGGGGGCTCTTTCAAGTCGTCCGCAAGGTGGGTCCTTTGAAGCATGGTAAGCATGATTCAGCCGAGATCTCGAAGAATTGTTTATTTGTTCATTGATTTTTACCCCTTTTTGTTCTTCTTCTTTCCTTCTCATCTTCCTACTGTTGTATCACTAGGTCCCATGTTATTTTTTATTATTTATTTACTTGATATATTCATTATTTATATAATTTTAAGGCTGAGCCTAATTGCATCAAAATTCTTCCTACAAGTTTTCCATTTTTCTTTCAGATTGAAATTTGGCTAAAATGCCTTGGACTAATTTCGGTATATTTTTATTTATCCCAATTCATATATAAATGTTATAAAGACAAATCAGCAATACTGTGATATTTGTTAGTAAAATATTTTAAATAATTCTTTGATGAGTAAACAGGTAAGTATATTTAAAAAGTAAAACTCAATATATGTACATATTTTCTGGATAAACTGAAAAGTTTAGTATACCTTTAAGATATGTTTCTATCCAAAGAAAATGTGTGACAATAGGAGGGACCTCGGCGAATTTCTTTAAGACCTGAGTTCGCGAAACACTAAATAATTTAATGTTCTTCGACTTAGTTTCTATGCTGGTTAGTATTATAGATCTGGTTATTATTACTTTGAACGTTGTTAGTCGCACTTAATTGTTTCTATTGGTTATAACTAATTGCCCTTGGATTTTCTCATTCTAACCATAACGCGGACACAAGTTTCTTTTTAGGCGGGGGAGGGGAGGGAGGTCACAAAACACAAGTGAACGAAGAAATGGTCAATCTATATAAATATTTGCTCCTAAATAAATGAACATATCTAAGTAAAATGAAATATTTGCTTTTATATTTATCCAATATTATTGATACTTCCTAGATATGATGTGTCCTTTTTTTCTCCGTGGGCAAGGGCGTTTAAATTCGCACTTTTAAGTATTATATCCGTTCTCTTTTCAAGTGTTCTCTTGGGGGGTTACCCACTGCCCCGGCACTAAAGATTAAAGAAATTGGGGTACCTAAATTTGCTACGTCTTGTTTTCTTATCCAGGAATTTCATTCCGGCTCAGGTTTCATTAATTTTTTCCTCTGTCTGCTTGCACATTCTTTGTCCGTTGAGTGGACGAGACCAGATTAGATTTTGATATGATTTTGTTATTAGCTTCACCTTCGGCGGGGCCTTCCGACCGAATAATGATAGTATGGCAACCAGTAGCGAGCCCGAGGGCAGCAAGAAGAGCTCTAGCTCTTCTAGTATAGTATTATAATACTTCAAGCACGCTGTTATTCGCCCTATGATAAAGAAAGAGAACCTAAGCCGAAACGCCCCGGTAAGCTACCGCCCGATCTATCAACTCCCATACCTATAAATAGACTTGAAGAGCTTGCCTCAACACGGATATTAGATCTCCTGCCCTCATCCATTGCTGATGAAATTTTCAGTCTGGTTTTAAGCACCGAATCAGCTCTTGTACATGTAACTGGCCACTTCCATCGTGGAGCCGCCACTGGCCATTCTTCCATTCTAGCACTTTTGTACCTATTGGCAGCATTTGACACTTTTCACCTTACTGTTCTTTTTCACCACCTCCGTGATGTCAATTCATGGATGTCTCTGGAACTGCTCTAAACTGGTTCCAAATATATATCATCTCGTATTTAATCTTTACATATTGATATTGTCTCGTGACTGGATTTTTATTATGCATCGATGTCCGCTGGAGTCACTTTCGGCCAGAAGTGGATGACCTGTTGTGCGTGTGTGTTGGTTTTGTGCGCGATAAAAAGGCATGAATGGTATCCAGCTTCTATTTTCTACTTCTATATTCTCTGACATTGGTGAATTTCAAAGCAGATTCTTTATGCAATAGGCCAAGATGCCTCTATCATTCAATCCTATTTTTTTCCATCCTGCAATTTTCCAATAAACATCCATTTTGTTTTATCAAAAGATAAGATCATAGATCGCGATGTATACTGAATAAAAAAAACTCTCTAACTTCGTTTGAAATTTGGGATTACTAATTATATCAGGTAATATCTGAACAGTGCAGTAATAACTGACCATGCACAACAGGAAGTTTAAAGCTGTCGTAGAATCAGGTAGCCTTTTCTGACCTTGGCTACCCTCCCTCAACGTATGGGGGGGGGGGAGGAGGCAACAAAAAAATATGGGATTGTCTCCCTTTTGAATTACGTGGAGATTAAAGACAAGTGAAAATTCTAATACTTGCCGACTTGGATACTATTTCAACAGGCTTCGGGTGGTTATAGGATATGAACAAGTGAAACAAAAATAAACTTTACTACTTGTCGTAGAATGCCGAGCTAATATATATTTATTTGTTTTATTAACTTTTAATAAACCGAATAACTTTAAATTGAGGCGTAGGTTCGTGCCTCGGTGATCGCTTGAGGATCGGGCTCTAAGAGTGCTAATCTTTATTTTTATTCTAGTGAATGAATATACTGGGTTTCTTTCTTGACTTTCAAATATTGCCACTTCAACTCGTTCGGGGATAATTAAAACGGAGCATTTACTAAAGAAAAATAGACTTTAATGAACATAACCCATCTCTCTAAATAACATACAATAAATACAGATCTAATACACTTCAAAAAAAAGGAAAATGGGATTACTGGGTGAGTTCTCGCAGCTCGCTTCGCGATAAAATTTTACGGGGAAAACAATTTTGAAGTTAATAGCTTTGTCCTTAGTCAGAAATCCAATAAACTAATTTTTATGCACCGGGACATAAATAACAGGATTATTTTTAACTTACATAAGGTAATGGAGATTAATACCAGTTTCCAGTTAGAATATCTTCGGGGATTTTTGTTCCTGAGAGGCGTAGCTTATGTAGTTTGCAGTTTGCTTCCCAAGATGGCGTTACTCCGGCCTAAAGGTGGATAAGTGACGTCACACGGAATTTCAAGTTGGCGTAAGAGAATCAAAACAAAGACGCCGATGAGGTGGGTTGGTTCTCGTACGTTTATGACCTTGAAAAGGTTTCCTTCAGAAAAGGTTGGGATATGTTTATATTCTTTTCTAGCGATTTGGGTCTCGCTTATATAATTTCGATTTCGGATGAGAAATCTATCTAGTTTGGAGTTTTCAAACTCAGATAGAATAAGATTTGGAGTCCTCAATCTGTGTAGGTTGATACTCACTAATATTAGGGCTCGAACGGCGCCGAGCTTCCTTGGTACAATCTGGTATTGTACAAGGACTGAAAATTCTCCTTAACTTGCAATAACTTTGTACCGGTGATTTTTGAGTCTTCTGGTCGAACTCGAAAAATCTTCTATTAACAAGTGACTTTCTTGTCTCTTCGGTGGGAACCAACAAAAAGCCAGGTTTACACGGGTCATCCTGTTATATACCCAACTTACTCCCGCTGAGGTGGATGGGGGGGGTGCTCGCAAGGTGGGACCTCAGATTGGTCTCCCGCACTTTGGCATCTTGTGGCTCGGAGAGGGGGTAATACGATATCGTCAGTTTGCACTTTTGAATGGGTTGTTTATAAGTACACCCTCGAAGGGCCTGCCTTTTTGAGCTGAGGTCAGGAACCAGTCTCGTATCACTTACCCATTTGCCCGTTATCCAATGTTACTGGAGAACATCGAAGGGGCAAGGCTAAACCCAGATGTCTTTATAGTTATTATTTCCTTAGACTCAATATATATATATATATATATATATATATATATATATATATATATATATATACTAAACTCTTATTATACCTCTACATTCCTCCACCTTTAAGATGATCCGGGGGGGGGGGGGGAATCGCCTGTGCTCTACGCAAAGAGCCCTACTAAAACATCTGTACAAAAAGCTACTGGACCGATAGTGGGAACGCTCCACTCACATCACTCTTATTGATTGAATTATGTCCTCCGTGCGCCTAATTAACACTTATCGTAACCGAATCTACGAAATACACAAAAGAAACTACAACATTAGGTATACACTTATACGTACAAAATAAACCAACTAAAAAAATTCTATCTACACACAAAAAAAATTACCGTAGGTAAACTATATTAACCTGGTATTACATTATGGCTAATGCTTTCAGTACTCCAGTCGCATACGCTGTTTCCCACATCGAGAGTTTTCGACTGGCATAACATATGTCGAATGAATTTGCGGTAGCATGGGGCGGTTCCTACAAACGAACGAACTTTCTTTTTGGGTCGGGGTAGCGGCATCTTTATTATGGCGTCTACCAGATTCTGTCTTGTGGATAAACCGTTTTTTCCAATTTTGACTCCTAGCTCAGAGATGGCCTCATCAGCGAAGTAGTATTTAGACGTTCCCATCGTGCGAACGCGTTCGCAGGGACGCTTTGAGACGGCGCTACATGCATGTAAGTGTCCTTCCCGTGTAGGGGTAGTCACGTACACGTGGTCAGGATAGAAGGATGACCTCTTCCAACCACCTACACATCTTCTTGCTTCTCCTTCTCTTTTAATCTTTATTTGCCTATTTACTATTAACTTTTATTCTCAGGAATAGGATTGATCTTCATCAGGGAGAGGAGATTGATCTTCCCGAAATTCTTCGTTCATTTCTTCTTTCATTAAACTCTCTTTAGAACCGTCATTTTCTTTAAAGTAGCTTGGTACTCCCGTTTCAATCACTGCATTTGACCTTGAGTTTTCGGTCACCATCTTTGTCTTCTGAGAATTTTTATTTTTCGGGTTTTGCTCCGGCAGCGATTCTGCACATTTATTTTGATCTTGCGAAGATTTCTCAGTCAGAACTTTTTCTTGAAAAGTTTCTTTGATTGTCCTGTGATCAGGAGGAACTTGTTTGGCTACAGCTTGCTTATTAGGCGTATGTATTACTCTTCTTATATTTATTCTTCTTTCTTCTTTTTCATTCCCTTTCTTCGCTACCTTCCACTCCGGGGGTGGGAGGGACGGCACCACATCCGTCGCAGTCTTGACGACTCGTGAACATATCCCTTTGTCCACATGTTTCTCGGACGAAAACAAATGGGTCGAAACCACGTGTGTCTCATTCGCGGGGATCCGGGTAACTAGTAATTGAGCTATCGGATTTGGAGAGAGCTTCGTACTCTGGCCTATTAATACAGAGCAGAATTTAATAGGCGCTGCTACTACGTCGGTCCAGCCAGAAAAATATTTCGACTGTATGTGGCATCGGACGACAGGGAACTTAGCGGGTCTACCCAGGAAACTCTGGACGACCACGAACTTCTGGTGCTGGGGGCTGATAGTGAAAAGCAAGTGGGTTGATACAACGATACAGGTACACCCCATATCGCGTAACACGGTTGAGACTCGGCGACCATTTACGGCCCCAGTCTCGAATTTGAATCCTTCGGGAGAATTTTTGCTGTATACAAAATTCACCTGCTGTTCAGGGGAACTCGCTGTGGTCAAAGGAGGTGAGGGATTCGAAGGTTGTTCTGATTCCAACGTTGCCGTCAGGTTATGTACCTGCTGGTTCGAGGGCGACTTAAGCCTCGAGTTTTGGGGGAAATTGTAGCTAAGGTGGCCTTGGATGCCACAACTATAGCAACTTATGGGGTTTCTGGGATTTACGGCGTTCCTGACGAATTTAGGGGAGTTATTTGCGGGGGTTTATGGGGATAATCCCCTTCCTTTGGGGAAAAGGGTTTCTGATGATACCCAACTTTCTTAGGGGACGAGGGCTGGTTTTTACTACACTCTCTAGGATATAACCTATGGTTTGATGAATGCAAGTCGGCTTCTGACACACACTCATCGAAGGACTCTGCTCACCTGTCCTTGACAAAGGCCCTTAATTCTGGAGGCAGCGTGCTTAATAGCTGGTCCTTCAGTATGAAGTCGATGAGTGAGTCAAAATCATTTCTCACTCGAGCTGACTCTAACCAAAATTGGAGGTGTCTCCTGAGACACTCCTAGCTCAGAGATGGCCTCATCAGCGAAGTAGTATTTAGACGTTCCCATCGTGCGAACGCGTTCGCAGGGACGCTTTGAGACGGCGCTACGTGCATGTAACATAACATAACATAACATAATTTCACGGATGACAAAAGCCACAGGGGCCTATCAAAGGTCATCCACCTCCGTCAAAACCCACCCACAAAAAGCACCATCACCAGGGAAAGACAAAATCAAAGTCTCCCATGATATAATATAACAGATGACAAAAACCACGAGGGCTCATCATAGGTCATCCGAGTCAAACAGCCTCTTTTTTAAGGTACCCAAACTCCCAGGAAAACTACATCCAGAGAATTGCGTCCAGAAACAAGGGTATCACCAATCAAGGCTTGTCAAGAACTAAATCATGCAGCTATAGATATATACAAACAATATTAATATATACAAAACTTAGGAACCATCACAACCTTCCCTCCCCATAAACTCATCCAACCTACTCTTAAATACATTTAGATTTGGACTACCTACTATCCTCCTCGGCAATTTGTTTCAGAAGTCTACCATTCTATTGGTGAAAAAATATTTTCTTAAATCCAACCTACACCCTTGCTTTTTAATTTTCAAGTGGTGACCTCTAGTCCGATTTCCATCATCTAACTCAAAAAACTTGCTAACATCCAATTTATCTATCCCAGAAAAAAATTTAAACAGCTCAATCATATCCCCTCTCACACACCTTTCGAACGAGAACATATTTAATACCCTCAGTCTATCTATATAATCAAGGTGCCTCAGGAAAGGAATAATCTTTGTTGCCCTCCGTTGCACTGACTCGAGAAGGTTAATATCGTGTCTAAAATGTGGGGACCATGCCTGTATACAGTACTCTAGATGTGGCCTAACATAAGAGTTATAGAGTTTAAGAATAACCTCCTTACTTTTGTAACTGACATTTCTCTTAATAAAACCCAGCACTCTATTTGCCCTATTTCTTGCTTCAATACACTGCTTAGAAAACCTTAATGACTCATCTATTACTACTCCTAGATCTTTCTCATCCTCTACTGAGCTCAGCCAATGCCCATCCACTTTATAGTTAAATTCTCTATTATCTTTTCCCATGTTAATAACTTTGCACTTATCAAGGTTGAAAGTCATTTGCCACTTATGTGCCCAGGATAACAATTTATTTAAATCCCCCTGCACTTTAAAATTATCATCAATATCTTTAACTACAGCTGTTAATTTGGTATCATCCGCAAAAATTGACACTTTATTATTAACTGCCTCCCCAAGATCGTTTATATAGATGAGAAATAATAATGGACCAAGAACTGATCCCTGAGGAACCCCACTGATAACATCCCTCCACCCTGACTTTACACCATTTAGCACTACCCTTTGCTTCCTGTCTTTCAGCCACTCAGCTATCCAATTTGAAACACCCCCACATATCTCAATCATTTTTAATTTATGAACTAGTCTCCTATGTGGTACCTTATCAAATGCTTTACTAAAATCTAAGTAAATTATATCTACATTCTCTCCCTTATCTACTTGATCTGTTATAAACTCCAGAAAGTCTAGTAAATTAGTCAAACATGATCTACCTGATCTAAACCCATGCTGAGCATCGCTGATTAACCCCTCCCTCTCTAGATGTTGGCAAATCCCTTTTTTAACTATTTTCTCAAGAATTTTACAGACTACAGGAGTTAGGCTAACCGATCTAAAGTTATTTGGATCCTCTTTACTACCCTTCTTGAAAATGGGGTCTACATTCGCTCTCTTCCAATCATCGGGTATTTCTCCATATTCCAGTGACCTAGTATATAACTTCTCCAGAGCTATTGTGATACTTTCTACCCCTTCTTTAAGTATCCTAGAATGAATATTATCAGTGCCGGAGGCCTTGGTAGTATCTAACTCACCTATTAGTCCTTTTATCATCCTCCGATCCACACTAATGGTAGTAAACACCTCTTTCGCTGACCCATGAGTACTATACATAAGACTATTTAGTTTCTCCTTTGTAAATAGTGATGCAAAATGACCATTTAGTACCTCAACTATTTCCTCATCAGTTTCTCTCACAACCCCTTCATATTTGATAGGTCCTATTTTAACTCTGCCAGACTTGTTATTAATTTTATAGTAACTAAAGAACTTTCTAGGATCTGTGTTGCTATCCTGAGCTAATTTAATTTCTGACAGCCTTTTGTTCTTCTTTATAATCTTATTTAACTCATTTCTAGCCATTCTATAATCACTTAAATTTTGAATATTATTTTGTACCTGTAATTTTTTGTATGCCCTTTTCTTCTCTGAAATTTTTTTAGCTATCTCCTGATTCCACCATAATGGTTTCCTACTTTTGTTCCTAATGGCCTTCATTGAAATACATTGTTCTTGGACTACATTTATTATATGCTTGAAAGTATCCCACATCCCATAAGCATTTTTACCTCTGAATTCTACATCCCAGTCTACAAAATTTAGCAAGCTTCGAAGTTTTACATAATCTCCCTTATGAAAATTTGGAACTTTTTCAGCATTCTCGGTTATTTTACCCTCCTCAATTCCCAAGTTAAAACGAACTATCTGATGGTCACTATTTCCCAATGCTTCCCCAACAGTCAATTCTTGAACTAAATGATCACTGTTAGAAAGTACTAAATCTAATATATTGTCTCCCCTCGTTGGCTCATTAACAAATTGATTCATAAAATTATCCTCAAAGCATTCTATGAACCTACCACTTGTTCTATCCCTACCTATCATATTTTCCCAGTCCACAGAGTTTAAGTTGAAGTCCCCAATAATAACTGCATCTGTTTCACATCCCTTACTTATTTCCCTTATCATTAGTTCATCCATATCATCAGTCTGCCCAGGCGACCTGTAAAAAGCTCCCAAATGCACCATTCTATTTTTACTGAACCTAATATCTATCCAAAGTGACTCAACTCCATCCTGCTTTATTGAAGTATTTAAACTTGAAACAATGTTGTTTTTTATATAGATAATTATTCCTCCACCAATCCTACCTGTCCTTTGACTAATGTACATATTATAACCCTGTAAATCAAATTCACTTATAGTGTCACTTAATTCTATTTCATTAACCCATGATTCAGTAACGCATAATATATCTATATCCTCATTGCTAATATAACTAAATAGCTCATCCTTCTTGTTTCTAAGACTACGAGCATTTGTATAGAAACAATTTAACCCCCCTATCCCTGAAGCACCTCTTGAAACCTGAATGACCTCACCTCTATCGCCTTGGAACCTATTTCTGTTATCTGCCAAGTCCATTCTACTTTCAGTACTATAATGTCCTCTCATAATTCCCTGACCACTATTAGTATATAGTTTCCCGCCCGCAAAGACCTAATAACATGATCATACTCCTCCCACAACACATCTACTCCCTTCCTACTCAAATGCAGTCCATCCATCGCATACATTTCTTTCATTCCAACAAACCTATCCCACACATCCACAAACATGACACTTTCCATCTCACACATCCTCCTCACATAATCATTCAACCCAATTGCACGAGACATCCATTCTACCCCAACATCCATTCTTGGAAGCACACCTCTCACAACACCTTTCATTCTACTTTCTTTCACCTTTTCAATCAACCTCTTGTACCTCTCACGTAACTCACATGCACCCACTTTCTTCACATCATTCACTCCTACATGTGTAATCACACCTGCATCCCTTGCACAGCCAGACACCAGCTCCTCATACCTATCAGACAGAATTCTCACTCCAGCACCCGGCAAACACACCCTCAAACCATTCAATCTACTTGCATTCAACTTCCTATCTAAATATTTAACTCGTGAATCACCCATCACAAGCACTTCCGTCAGACTCCTATTCCTAACCCCCACAGACCTAACTCCATCCCCACTCCTATTCTCATTCAAACTACCAGTCACTCTACCTCCACCCTCACCCCCATCAGTCATATTACTTCCAGTTACTTCCTCTCTTAGGGCACTGAATCTATTAGTCAAGCTAATAGGTTCTGTGTCCCTCTGACTCACACACCTATTCTCCCCCTGGCTAACAACCTCAACAGAGGCAAACCTATTCTCACAAAGAACAGGAGAAGCCTCCCTAGCTTCACGTTTCCTAACCACTCTCCACTGTCCCCCATCCTCACTAGGCCTATTTCTAACTAATCTAAGGGGGCTAACTTCACTATCCCTAGCTGGTCCTTCAGTATGAAGTCGATGAGTGAGTAAAAATCATTTCTCACTCGAGCTGACTCTAACCAAAATTGGAGGTGTCTCCTGAGAATAAAACCAAATTGTCGGTAGGTTTGTCCGGGCTGAATCCTAGCCTGCCTAAATTTTATCCTATAGTCTTCAGGATTCAGGTTAATTGCTCCCAGTAGTTCTTCTTTTAGGGTAGAATAGTCTATCCTCGCATCAGATGGTAGAGACACGAATATGTCTCTTACTCGGGTACTGAGAAGGGGGAGTAATCTGGCGATACCGTCTGTCTCGATATCCCAGTGATTCACTTTAAAAAAAAAATCGAAATGCGAGAGGTACGCGTATAGGTCGTCTTCGTCCTTGTACGCTGGCAGCTTCATAGTTGGGACCTGCGATGTCCCAGTCCTGGACCCCACGGACTGCACTTCCACTTGGTCCTTGCTCAATGCTTTCTCGTGTTCTCTTATCTTTTCTCTTTCATCAGCTTCCATTTTCGTCTTTTCTCTTCTTTCATCAGCTTCCATTTTCACCTTTTCTCTTCTTATTTCCCTTTCCGTCCTTTCTTTATCTTGGACATATGCAAGGAGTTCTTTGTCCTTTAGTCCCAGGGTTTGACCTTGTTTAACAAATAATTCAAACGAAGCCATATTGGCTATGTTCGTAGAAACCTCACCGCTGTAACGAACGTTACGTATGCAACTTGGAGTCCCTTAGCTTTTATTACTCTAACCTTACCTTTTTCTAAACCTCTTGATTGGATTATTCCTATCCGAAAACAAGACAGCACACTACACAACACTCTTCGTTGAGTTATAATTCCTACCTTCGTAACTACACTTCACTGAATCTTTAAGACTTGTTTGAAGTCTCGTTATTTAAATTTTCCTCGAACGGGTTGGCAAATATTTGTTATGAGTAAGGGCTTTTTACTCTAATGTTAAATTTGGGTTCTTCTGACTTGACCGCAATAACCTGACACCACTTAAATAATATGTCGTAGAATGCCGAGCTAATATATATTTATTTGTTTTATTAACTTTTAATAAACCAAATAACTTTAAATTGAGGCGTAGGTTCGTGCCTCGGTGATCGCTTGAGGATCGGGCTCTAAGAGTGCTAATCTTTATTTTTATTCTAGTGAATGAATATACTGGGTTTCTTTCTTGACTTTCAAATATTGCCACTTCAACTCGTTCGGGGATAATTAAAACGGAGCATTTACTAAAGAAAAATAGACTTTAATGAACATAACCCATCTCTCTAAATAACATACAATAAATACAGATCTGATACACTTCAAAAGAAAAAGAAAATGGGATTACTGGGTGAGTTCTCGCAGCTCGCTTCGAGATAAAATTTTACGGGGGGAACAATTTTGAAGTTAATAGCTTTGTCCTTAGTCAGACATCCAATAAACTAATTTTTATGCAAGGGGACATAAATAACAGGATTATTCTTTACTTACATAAGGTAATGGAGATTAATACCAGTTTCCAGTTAGAATATCTTCGGGGATTTTTGTTCCTGAGAGGCGTAGCTTAAGTAGTTTGCAGTTTGCTCCCCAAGATGGCGTTACTCCGGCCTAAAGGTGGATAAGTGACGTCACACGGAATTTCAAGTTGGCGTAAGAGAATCAAAACAAAGACGCCGATGAGGTGGGTTGGTTCTCGTACGTTTATGACCTTGAAAAGGTTTCCTTCAGAAAAGGTTGGGATATGTTTATATTCTTTTCTAGCGATTTGGGTCTCGCTTATATAATTTCGATTTTGGATGAGAAATCTATCTAGTTTGGAGTTGTCAAACTCAGATAGAATAAGATTTGGAGTCCTCAATCTGTGTAGGTTGATACTCACTAATATTGGGGCTCGAACGGCGCCGAGCTTCCTTGGTACAATCTGGTATTGTACAAGGACTGAAAATTCTCCTTAACTTGCAATAACTTTGTACCGGTGATTTTTGAGTCTTCTGGTCGAACTCGAAAAATCTTCTATTAACAAGTGACTTTCTTGTCTCTTCGGTGGGAACCAACAAAAAGCCAGGTTTACACGGGTCATCCTGTTATATACCCAACTTACTCCCGCTGAGGTGGGGGGGGAGGGGCCTCACAAGGTGGGACCTCAGGTTGGTCTCCCGCACTTTAGCGTCTTGTGGCTCGGAGAGGGGGTAATACGATATCGTCAGTTTGCACTTTTGAATAGGTTGTTTATAATTGCACCCTCGAAGGGCCTGCCTTTTTGAGCTGAGGTCAGGAACCAGTCTCGTATCACTTACCCTTTTGCCCGTTATCCTATGTTACCGGAGAACATCGAAGGGGCAAGGCTAAACCCAGATGTCTTTAGTTATTATTTCCTTAGACTCGATATATATATATATATATATATATATATATATATATATATATATATATATATATATATATATATATACTAAACTCTTATTATACCTCTACACTACTATACAAACAAAAAATGAGATTAACAATAATAATACACTTTAACTAATACGTTAATCATCCGACAACTGAAAATTGAAATGAATTTAAAAATAATGATATTATCTGAGCCGTACGAGGCACAATAAATTACCCGAGAGGGATCGGGAAGAGACTAGAGTGAGCCTTGCGGTTGGAGAGCGTCACGCCTCTTCGATGATGAAAAAGAAAATGTAATGGTTAACGATTTTCTGGTCGAGGCCTTTCCGAATAATGGTTTCTGCCTGCGAGCCCTAAGGGTGCCGGGTGTCGCTCGAGAATTGCGCGTCGTCTTTGGATGATTCCAATGACCTATCAAGATGCTACATGAGTACCCTGAGAGCACTTCGTGAATCTTGCTTGCGTGAAAGTGTCGTGGATACAGCTCGCGTTCTGAATGCTCTGTGAATACTCATTTGATCATTCCTGGGCTGGGGAATATATACGACTCCGCCGGAAGTTCTTTTGTTTGCCGACGGACGCGATCCCGACTCTGTCTCAAAGACACGGCGGGGATGGTTTTAGCGCCATATCGCTAAATGGTGACCCAACTCCAGTCTGACTTCGATATAGCTCTGGAAGTTTACCGAAAGGTTGCGATGGAATGTTCTTCGTCCGTGAGATACTCCTTTTCTCTTTATCTAAGTGACTCGCTTCTTCTCTCTCTCTCTCTCTCTCTCTCTCTCTCTCTCTCTCTCTCTCTCTCTCTCTCTCTCTCTCTCTCTCTCTCTCTCTCTCTCTCTCTCTCTCTCTCTTGACAAAAGCCCATGATTACTCTTATGCTTCAGTGTCTTCAAATTAGCCCTACAATTAACAAAAACCGCAAAAAAGGGGGTAAACCCCTTTTTTGCGGGTTTTGCTAGCATCGTCTTCCCCGCGTTACCAATATGCCAATTTTTGTAGTGAAATAGCCAGTAGTTTGTGAGAAAATAGCATTTGAATATAGTGGGCTAAAGTGGTTGCACGCCATTTTTTAGCCCTCTTTTCTCGCTCTTCAAAACGCTATTTTTTGTCTGGAATCGGAGGCGGTTTGTTACCAAAGGTTCTAGATCCTATAAATAGCCTCGTGCACTAGGATATATAGCCGATATACTCTAGTGGTGGACCCTTTAAAAATATACCCAATAGAATTTAATATGAAATTGATTCAGAGTTCAGCTTTTTTTGCTACTTTTCCGTTTTCTCCCGGGTTTTCGCTGTTAATATAGACTCTGGGAGGTGCGAACTGACTTTTAGAAGGGTTCCCCACTCGCTAGGAACGCCTATTACTTTTTAATAGCTACTTTTCTGTTTTTTGCTTCGTATAATTAATTCCAGAATCCTTGCAATTTTGTCTACGCTTGATAGAGAGATTTATTGAGGGTGCACAGTTTCTTTGGGGACAAAGGGATTTTTCTTTAAAGGGGGTATTGGAGTGTGTGTACTTTGGCGAGGTTAAACCCACCAAATCTTCCGATAGAATGTAATATGAAATCAATTCAGGATTCAGATTTTGGGAGGAGGGGTATTCCTTACAAAATATTTTGTTGCCTCTTTTTCGTTTTACCCTGGGTTGTCGCTGTTAGACTTTGGGAGGTGCGAACTAGATTTTTGAATTGATTCAGCTTTGCTTCGCATATCGTTACTCTCAAAGGCCTTTCACGTTTGGCTGTGAGTACGCTAGGGGTTTCTAAAAGGTGCACAGTTTGGAGGAGGGCAAATAAAGCCTGTACTTTTGATGTAGGGGACCTTTTTTCGAGGGGCCTCCCTCCCCGAAACACACCAACCCCGAATAGACAAAGGAATGCTTAAGTTAGCGCTCCTTCGGTGTGTTTTCTTGCAATCATTTCGTCTATTGGGGGGCAAACTGCGTTTCTTTTTTTCTCTCCAAAAAACATCGATGTTTTTCGTCGCTAAATATACTTTTTTTTCCGTACCGTGTTTTTTTCTGCCATTCTCTGTCTTGTTGTTTGCGCTTTCCTATTTTTAGTTCGTGCTCCTTGGATTATGCCCCTTTTTTTTTTGCCAATTGGGAAATATCGGCAAAAAGTTTTAACTTTTTTATGCTGATTTTTGTCCCAAGGGAGAAATCAGGTTTTCCTTTCTTGCTTGGAGTTTGGAAAATCTTGAGAAAATAGTGGGATTCTAATAATCCAATCTACGGGACTAGTACCAAATAAAAGTTAGATAATTTGCTAGGTAATGAGAGCAAGCACAAAGCTTTAGCATAAATAGTTTAACCGTGAGGATTTTTTTAACCTTTAGTAGTCGCTTTTCAGAAGGTTAGGAAAGGTAGTTTCATTCATAGTGTATGTAGATTTATGTAGTTAGTTTTATGAGTTTAGATTTAATTTGCAAGATTAAACCTTAATGTATCTCATCATATCTCGCACTATGTATAAGAACACCTTGCTGCACCTTTTATCACCACGACCACTAATACTGCACCGCCACTATCACTACTACTGCCCCACCACCAACATCACCAATACTGCACCACCAACACTACTACTACTGCATCATCACCACCACTACCATCCACCACCTTTACCCACCACCACCACTACCATCCACCACCTTTACCCATCACCACCACTACCGCCGCCTCTGCCAAGAGAGAGGGGAAGAATGAACAAAAAAACAAAGCGTCAAACTTTTATGCCGATTTTTCTTACGAATCGAATCGATGTATATAGAAAGAACAGAGAGGGATCACTGTGTGCACAGGCGATCAGGTAGTCGCAGAGGAAAAGGGTACAGAAAAAACTTGAAAGGGGATAGGAAGAGTTGATAGGTCGGTGGCTAGACACCGATGCGTGTTGTAGTTGGGTGTGTTTCGGGGTGTTCGTGACTGGACGACGGTTGGGGGTGGTTAGGAAGGAGATCGTTTCTGCATAGTCGGAAACGCGTTATTCATGATGCTCTTAAACTATGCGTAGAACGGTATGGGTGGCGGGTGGTCATGGGCTGCAGGGTATCACAGTGCCATCGCAACATATAGTCTTGCGTGTAGTCCGGTGTATATGGGGTCTCTGGTGAGTTTCCCCTAGTTGTTTTGTGAGTCTAGTGTGAGCGTATGTGTTGAGGGGTGCTAATTTGTTGTCGTGTAGTGTGGACATTCTCGCGTACATGGGAGAGCGGCAAGCGCGCTTCAGAGCAGAGTTCTGAATGCGCTGAGCCTTCATCTGCCACGTGACACTCTCAGCTACCAGTGACAGTGGAGCGTACGTGAGAAGAGGTCGCACTAGTGTTTTATATAGGTATAACTATAGTTTCTTGTTCGCAGGGTAGAACCTGCGCATCATTTTGTTTGTGCGTGCGGCTCTTGCTTGTATTATGTGCTGGTGTATATTGAGCCTAAGGGACTTGTCAAAAGTTACCCCAAGGATTTTTGTCTGTTGTGTGTAGTCGAGCCTTGTTGGGTTTAGGTGGTTCCTGTCTGGTGTGTGTGAGAAAATTTGTAGGTTATGCATGTAGTGATCTCTTGTGCAGAAGAATGTCATCTGTGTCTTCTGAGGATTCGTGGCAATCAGCCATTTATCCTCCTATTCTGTCTTTTCGTCTAGTATTATTTGTGCGTGGTGCGCGATCTCGTCTGGTCCGCGACCGCTGATGACAATGGTCTCGTCATCGGCGTAGGACACTGTGTATGTGTCATGGAAGTTTTCGGGTGGGCGTGAGGTGTCGTTTGTGTATATGATGTAAAGTGTGGGTGCCAGTACGCTTCCTTAGGAAACGCCTGAGCATGGTGGGAAAGGTTGTGATAGGGTATTGTTGTATTTTATGTGGCATCTCCGTTCAGTGAGGTAGTGCGAAAGAAGCCTTCTGCTGCAGAGAGGTAACTCCATATTTTTGGCGAGTTTCCAACGGATCCCCTAGTGCCACACCTTCTCAAAGGCCTTCTCCACGTCCTTGCTGATGGAGAGTGTCTTTTGTCGTCCCTGGCGTTTTTTTTTATTTTGTCGTGAACGATGGTCATAGCCGCCTGAATGGACCGGCCCCTCCTAAATCCATATTGGTAGGAGGAGAACCAGTCACTCTCTTCCAGGTAGTCCCGTAGGTGGCAGTTGATCATACGTTTGAGCATTTTGCCTAGGTGCTCTAATAGAGCAATAGGCCTGTAATTGTTTGGGTGTTTGGGGTTTTTGTTCATTTTGTGTAGAAGTATGTTGTGAGAGACTTTGAATATTTGGGGGAAGTGGCCTGAGGCTAGTGAGGTGTTGAAGAGGTGTGTAAGTGTAGGGTGTATGTTTGCGGGGAGGTGTATTAATGCGGCTGGTAGTCCGGAGGGTCCGGTGTTTTAATGTAGTGTTTTGTTTCCTCGGCGGTGATAGGAGTGGTCAGTGTAGATGTGTTATCGAGCAGCTCCATTCGTATCAGGGAGGCGGGCCTTAGCTCGTGAGCGTGGACCCGACACTATTCCTGGACTTCCTTGAAGTGCTCTTACGCCTGTGGTTTTGGTGGGTTGTGCGTGTGTGTACTGTGTCACAGTGGGACCTAAATGCGTCGAGGATGACTTGGTGTATGTGAGTGTTTGGTTATTTTCTTGGAGGGTGATGGGTTTGGGTGTATCAGTGCCTAGCATCCTTTATACGCGCCGCCAGAAGAAGGAGGAGTCAGGTCAACGAGTGTCGTCCGCGATGCGGACGACCTCTCGCCACTGTCGTTTCCTATCTAGTTGCACGCACTATAGGATGCGGGTACGTACTCGTAGGTGAGTGATGTTGTGTTGTCGTGGGCCTCTGGTGTAGTGATTGTTGTACTGTGTGATGAGTCTCTGAGTGTGTATGGAATATGTGAAGTGTTTTATACATGTGTAAGTTTTGTGTGGTGTGTGTAGGTCGCGTGCTGCGGTTATAGTGTTCAAGATTGAGCACCAGTGGTCGTCTAACAGATCTAGATTGGTGTGGTCCAGGTCGAGGTTTTGTACCAGGTTTTCTGTTATGTGTCTCTTGAACTCTTCCCAGTTCGTGTTTTTGAAGTCGAAGAGAGGTGGTGTGGGTATGAGTATGAGAGATGTGAAAATGATAAGGCATATCGGTATGTGGTCAGAGAGTACGTGAGGACCCGGTGAGATGTGAGTGTAGAAGCGTGTAGCTTTGTCGTTGCGGAAGACCACGCCCGGAGACGTGGTTCCTCCGTGGTATTAGAAAGGAGTGTTGGGTGGAAAGCGTTAAGGGCCCCCGCAAAGAAAATAGGTAGGTTGTGGTTTGATAGAGCGCGGAGTGGGACTTCTATGTTTAATTGTAGGCGTGGTGGTCTGTAGTGCGGGGCTACTAGGATTGGGCCGGAGCTTGTCTGTACCTTACAGGCTAGAAAAGAGTCATCGCGTGTTTGAATGGGGGAGCGGTGTTTAGAGCGCTTTATTAGTATCGCTAATCCTAGGTGTAGCGCTTCTCGAGTTAGATGATATGTGTCATAGCCTCCAATGCGGAGTCTGTTGTTGGGAGGGTGTAGACTGGTCGATTTCAAGAGTATTATGTCAGGTCTGTGTGTGTTTAGGACCCAGTTGGCAACAGTATCGCGAATACCGTGCCAACTGCGTACGTTGAATTGTATTATGTTGAGGCGAACTATTGACGTGGGCGGAGTGCGCGCTGGGCTGATTTAGCCTGGACTGTTTCCCTCTCCTTGGTTATTTCCCAGGAGGCGTGGAGAGCGAGTACCTTCACGCGTGTTGGCTGTGGTTTAATGGGAGTGGATAGGTTGTCAGTGGTGTTATTGGGTGGGCAGGCCGTGGTAGAGGAAAGAGTGTGTTCTGTGGAAGGAGGGTTAGATATAGTGGGAGAGTGGGTGGTGGTCGTGGAAGGAGGGTTGGAGAGAGTAGGGTCTAGGAGGGTGGAGTTAGGAGCAGAGGAGGAGGTAGTAGAGCTAATAGATAGGAAGTTAGACGCTTTAAGCGTCTAACTTCTGGTTCCCGCCCGAATTTGAATAGGTTGCCATCCTAGGCCTGGCTTCGCCGTGGGCGGCGCATGTTAGTGTCTCGGCACGTGCTAACCCTCACCTGCTTAGGTTAGGCGCGGTTTTCGAATGCTTTAACCACTGTAATCGGTCGTAATGCGTGAATTTATTTGTTTTGTTTTTTTTGCGTTGCGGAAACAGAACTTTGTATTTAGTAATCTTTTAAATACGTTTATTCACTATGTACAATACTATGTACTGTATAACAACTCGCGTACACAATGAAAAAAATATATAGATGTTTTTTTTAATTTTCAGTGGCCTAGGGCAACTCATAATTGCTCCCCTCTGTCGGCGTCGCGGGTTGTCGCTGACTATTTCTTCTGTGCAAAATAGGATGAGTGGAAATTAATTTAGTGTACGCGCGCGCAGCAGAGGTTAAGCTGCTAAAACGCATACAAAACACGCAGTGTCCGTGGGCGGCGATCTATTCGGGAGATTTGCTTGGTACTCGTTCGGTGGATATATGCTGCAGGTTACATCTGGATCATTATAATAGGTTTTCGGTTTCTTCCTTTGCAGGGACCTGCCGTTGTGTAGCCTTGTTTAGCCCCACCCCCTTATTTCGGGGTCTTGAATAACGGACGCCATGCTTGCCTGCGTGTTCTTCCCCGCTTTTAAAAACACACGCACACAAATGCGGCTGCACAGCTTGAGTACGTATTTTAACGTCTCAATTCCCCCCCCTCCCTTTCCCGTGTAGTTTGCAGCAGGCAACATGCTAGGTTCACGTGTAGGCATAAGGCTACATACTGCACATAATTTGTACTTACTTTCACTTGCTGGTACATTTCTTGCGGCGTCATTTGCCGGCTCGCTGTCTGCTCGTTGACTTTGTGATTTCTGTAGGTCACATCTGGAAACAGGAAAGTGATAATTACTTGACTTGTGGGACTAAAACGGCTTTATGGTTGGTATATGGTGGTTAACTATTCGGCGAAGCTTATGTGAGGCCTAACGTTACCGAGGTCATGCAAATCTACGGCATTGCAGGTAACATTTTATATTGAAACCATGCTGCAGCTAACATTGTACATAGTTACAGGGAGCTAGCAAGGACTAATTAGTCCACTCAAAGACCAGTCCCATTCTATACTAATATGCTCCTCCTTTGGACATTGTCGCCACGATGCTCACTCACGCGCATTCACTCCACACCAGGGCTCAGTATGTAAACAATATCATTATTCTTAAAATAATTGTCAATCTTGTTTTAAAAACTATCCACATTACTACCATTTACTACCACCGCGGGGAGTGCGTTCCATTTATCGATGATTTTAAAGGTGAAATTTTGTTAGCTATCTTGGTTTAAAACCGTTGTTACGTGTGATACCTACCATGGTCGTTCTTAAAAAAATCATAATTTACGTTTTCAAATTTATTTAAAATTTTGAATACTTCATAAGCTCGCCTCGCAATCGCTTAGTTTCGAGAGTCGGTAGTTTTAGTATATTTAATCTTTCGATATACGACTTACTTCTAATCGAGAGAATTAGTTCAGCTGCCCGTCGTTGAATTCTTTCCATTTTGTTGATGTTTATTCACAGTAGAAACCCAGGTAAGGGGGCTGTTCAGCCTTTGAGACCCGGCTCATCATTGGGTTTTGAAATCAGAGTTATCCTTCTCTTAGATGGAGTTGTCATGGCTACGAGCTCCACCTACCCGTTCCCACCGGGATGCCCAGCCACGGAGGTAACCTCCCTCGTAAATAGTGTCAGCTTTAAAAAGACTCCGACCAAACGATTGCCGGGCAAGCACGCTAACCACTATACATGTGTATAAGGTGACCACAATTGTATCGCGTATTCTCGGTGTGGCTTTACTAAACTTTTATATAGAAGTATGATTATATCTTGATGTTTGTACTAAAAACTTCTCCCAATAAATCCAAGCATTCGGTTCGCCTTCTTACACGCTTCGTCACAGTTTGTTAAATTGAAAATCCTTTGAAATCCTCAACCGTAAATCTTTTTCTTCGTCCACGGAGATAAGCTTTTAACCACCCATTCGATAGTTAAAACTTGGGTTATTTCGACCAACGTGCAAAACTCTACACTTGTCTAATTTAGATCCCGCTGAATGAATTGGCAATCTTTCTCATTTAAGATTTGACCTCCAATTTTTGTGTTGTCCGCAAATTTGGACAATCTACCAAATAGGCCAGTATCCATATCGTTTACATAAATAAGGAACAACAGTGGTCCTAACACAGACCCCTGTGGCACGTCACTTCTTAGATTTTCCACTCCGAAGTTTTTTTCCCCTTGCGCGCACAGTTTGCTTCTACCTACTTTTTTAAGGCTTCGAGGGGTGGGGAGGCACTATTTGTACATCGGTAACTTAATGTTCTGTTTCGCTTTCGGGCGTAGGTTCTGCCTCTAGCTTCGAAAGCTTCGACATGAGACCTTGTTAGAATTCCACGGCCACGTTTCGGGAAACGTGGTTACGTCGGCGTCCGTGACGTCCAGCACGGCCCATCTATCCTCAGAAAGGTGATTTTCGTTCTGGTTGAAATTTGCAAATACATCACGGGAACAGGTTTAAAGATCTTGCTTATGCCATGGTATTTCCCGCTCACAAGATACCCGTTTTTTAAATTTCGCCAGGGTGGAATAGTTGAAGGCGCGGGCGTCGATGCGAGTCACGTCATCCAGCAGGTTGTACCTAAAACAAGCACACAGGTAATGGGCCAGGAAGGTCTTCCTCTTCCCGCCGATTGAATCGGTGACCCATGTGACATTACTGGGCGTCTGCTGGAGGAGGCGCTCAACCGTTTCCACCTGCCATACTCAAAGGGCCTCGCCCCGGACATTTCATAGCGTTCCTTTTGCACTTTGAGAGCCTTTATTTCTGAGATCCTTACGTCAAAATACCTCTTTCACGAAATGTATCACCCGGTGTTTTTAAACAACTGGTTTTCCAGCTAAATCAGCCCTTTGATTACTTGTTCACACGAAATTGGTCCGGTTATGACGGCAACTTGCAGCTGGTTGTGCAGCCGCTAGGCTTCGCGACCCCAGTCTCCTACTGTCTCGAAGGTACCTCCTTGTTGAATGCACTCTGATGCGGAGGCGCGAAATGTATTGAGGGGTGGAGATGCCTAACGACCCATATCCGCACGCTCCTCTGCATATCCAGGTAACCTTGTAGATGCGGCTGTTTGTGCTAGGAGCGACTTCGTATCCCCATACAACCCGCTTTATTGTCGCTTGCATGGCGAAAAAGGTAGCGAAGTATTATATATAATAAATCGTGGTGCCTTTGAACTTTCAAAATCAAAGAGTTTACCAGATTTTAGTTGAATATAGCTAAGTATCTATATATGGTATCCTATATGGTCTCTATTAACGTATATAGTTATATTTTTGGAGCGCCAGGAAAGTAAAATGGTACATTTTCATTAAAAACTCGTTATTACCCTCAAATCAACGAGTGGTTGTATGGTTCATTGTTACATATCTGCTAAATTTCTGGCGTGTACTAAACAATTGTTGGATTCTTTGCTCTAATTTGTTTATTCAACAAATTTTAGACAGGAAAAAAACGAAAGCCACTGCAAGTAATATTGTTGTACAATCTACTGTTGAACACTAACGCGAAAGCGTGTATAAATGTCAGTTAAACTGCAATGCACGCAGCCAGGGTATGCTAGTACTATAGCATGATAAGCCCTCCCTACCCTTATGAAACCCATAGAGTAAAACATGTATCATGTGATCTTTTTAGATGGGATCAACATAGGCGTGAATACCGAAGAATATTAGGGACAATGTTTTTTCTAATCTGAAATAAAAAGGTATAAATTGTTGGATTCTTTGCTCTAATTTGTTTATTCAACAAATTTTAGACAGGGAAAAAACGAAAGCCACTGCAAGTAATATTGTTGTACAATCTACTTGGGGCGGACTGCCCCAAGTAAAAGTCCACCTGGACAGTCTTCTGTCTTGCTTTGCCAACCCTAGGGGGGGGGGGACTTCTTCGGTGCAAAACACCGGGGACGGAGGATGCCTGCACTGTCAGTGCGCCTGTCCCTTAAACTAAGTAGATGCAGGAAGGACCAAGCCGGAGTAAGAGAGATAGGTGGAAAGCGATTCCGAAAAGTGAAGGTACGTTGCAAAGCACCGGAGAATTCTGTACGGGACTCGCGAAAAAAAACAACTCACGTACGCAGGGAAACGTTGACCGTATACTGAAGGGTTGTTGTTGCTTTTTTGAAGGCACGACTTCACTAGCCTTAGGTGCTAGCTGAACTGGGAAAAGATGAGCTATAGCTTTTGGGTGCGCTACGCCCCTACCTCCCCAAAAACATACGGGAACGAAAACGGAAAGAGTTGCACTCTTCGGTGTTTCCTCCTATTTGTTTCTGAGTTGTCGTTTTCGTGTGTGTTACAGCGTTTCCCCCTGGGTTTCCGCTATTTGGAGGTGCGACCTAATTTTTCCTCCCTTGCTAGAAGCGCCTATTATTTTTTAATAGCCACCTTTTTTTGTTGCGTATAATTAAATTCCAAGGACTTGTAATTTTGTCTACGCTAGCTATAGCTTTCACGCTAAATTAGGTTAGGTTAATGTTGTTTTGTGTTGGGTCGAATTAGGTTAGTTTTTTTTTTAAGGATTTTAAATTTATCTATTTTGTTAAGGTTAAGTTATTAGGTTAGGTTAGCTAATGTTTTTAGGTTTTAGAGTTTTTAGGTTATGTAGGTTTTTATGTTTTGTAGTTTTTTAAGGTTTTTATTGTTGTGTGGGTTAAGTTAGGTTGTTTCGATTTTTAGGTTTTGGTTATGTTAGGTTAAGCTGGTAATTTAGTGTAACTACACTCTTTGCAAGAACATACTCCTGGAGGTTTACAGTAAGCGCTCTTTGTCTTCCTTAATCTTTTTTGTTATTGCTGTACTCTCACTCCAATTTGGTTTACAGTGAGGGAAAATTGCCCTCTTGGTTGTGAGTCTATTATTTTATTAAAAGATTGAATTAGTTCCAGATTCAAAGGCGAGTTGTCATTGTTCTAGATGACAAACAGCTTCGGACTAAGGTACAAAGCAGGTGGTTCAGGTTAAGCGCCAACCCTAAACCTCTGGAAATTAACCATAGGGGCACAACTTGTTAATTTCACATGATTGTTCTCCTTGAGGAAATAACGTGCAGGCTCGACTTGTTTCGTTGCGTTTTTGTTCTTGTTGTTGACCGTATGTATCGCTGGCTGCCTCATAATGACAGCCGGACGCAAAACAAAAATAATTTGCGAATAATATTGCATTCCAGCACGTCTCCACAGAACAATGATGATCATTTCTTTTTACTTAATAATTTCGTTATTTCAACATGTGCAACACCGAAAGCAGATATTTATGTTTGGGATTGAGTAGGCTTGCCATACGTCCTGATCTTAGCCGTGATCCCTACTAGTTGGAGAGGTATGCCCCGGTGTCACGTCACTTTTATTAATTTGTCCCGGTGGTCTTTAAACTATCCCCGAATGTCCTGGTTTTTAATCTTGTAGTTTTTAAATTACATTGAAAAAAATGTATTATATATAATAAATCGTGGTGCCTTTGAACTTTCAAAATCAAAGAGTTTACCAGATTTTAGTTGAATATAGCTAAGTATCTATATATGGTATCCTATATGGTCTCTATTAGCGTATATAGTTATATTTTTGGAGCGCCAGGAAAGTAAAATGGTACATTTTCATTAAAAACTCGTTATTACCCTCAAATCAACGAGTGGTTGTATGGTTCATTGTTACATATCTGCTAAATTTCTGGCGTGTACTAAACAATTGTTGGATTCTTTGCTCTAATTTGTTTATTCAACAAATTTTAGACAGGGAAAAAACGAAAGCCACTGCAAGTAATATTGTTGTACAATCTACTGTTGAACACTAACGCGAAAGCGTGTATAAATGTCAGTTAAACTGCAATGCACGCAGCCAGGGTATGCTAGTACTATAGCATGATAAGCCCTCCCTACCCTTATGAAACCCATAGAGTAAAACATGTATCATGTGATCTTTTTAGATGGGATCAACATAGGCGTGAATACCGAAGAATATTAGGGACAATGTTTTTTCTAATCTGAAATAAAAAGGTATAAATTACTCAAATTACTCATTGTAGCGTTCTAAACGATAACAAGAAGTAATACTTTAATAAACACTATCTAAAACTTTATTCTATAGAAAATCGGACATTACTTTCGTTCCAACCTGATGGAACGAAGTTTAACTAGAGGCGATCATAATTTTTTACAATAATAATGGCTCTGGCTTTTGCCGCCGATCTCCACTCATTTAAAATAACTTTTATTGCTGCGTGTGGACCTACAGTTTAACGTGGGATCCGAACCTTGGGGATTTACAGCGTATGGTAGCTGCCGTGAAGTCGACCTAAATCCGGACTACATTAGGAGACTAACTACATCGGATGTGACTTAAGTTCCTTAAAATCAAAAGCGATGTTTCCAAATAAATTTGATTAAAAAGTAGCAATATACTGGATCCCTTTGCCCCTTCTCCCCCCCTCCCAACACCAAGATATCCCTATATGAACCCCATTCTCCTTTTAGCAATTGACCATCATCCCCTCTTAAGTTTTCGCACTTAAACATTCCCCCTAATGTAACCATTATTAACATACTCCCCTCAAAGAGTTGAAAGCTAAAGAAAATATTGCATATAATTTAATAACAAATTCAAAGATTAATGATAATGATCGTGTTTGGTTAGGTTAGAGTTTCGCAATTAAACATCCTAACCTTACTAAATTAGCCAGTTTAACACCCTGACCTAAGTTTCGTTTTAAATATCCCCTCCTTTAGGCGGTGGATGTAACAAAAACAAAGTGTTTCGATAAATAACTTTGCAAATTAAGAATCATCTTGGGTTTGAGATGGACAAATATCACTGTCATTCTGTCGTGAATTCAAAGGAAAGAGGTAATGTGAGCAAATATCTGTGATTATGTTGTGGTGTTCATATGGGAATATACAGTGTTAAACATTAGTAATTTAATTTAAAAACACCCTGCTTGAAAGATGGTACTCCCTTTTAACTGTCCGCAGAATGGCTGAAGGGCAGGAGAGTGGTACTAAATGGATTAAAGTTACAGTGTAGGGACTTTATTAGTGGAGTAAAAGCATGATGCCGTGATTGGGTATGGATGAACACGGAAATCTTTACAATTATAATTGTAAATAAATCTTTACAATTATAATTATAAAGATTTCCGTAAAAGAAAAATAGTAGAATCTATAATAATAGGAGAAATTCCCAATTTTAATTTGTCAGATGAGCAAAAAAAATGCAGCCCTCATTCCCGTAACCTCATCATAAACAGCTTAGCCAACGATCTTAGACTCGAACCCCATGATTAATGACCTTTTTTCCTCTTTTTGTGTTTCTTTATGGTTTTTTCTTTTTGTTTTTCTGATCTGTACGCTATTTATAGACTTATGTAATAATTGCATTCTCAGTATACGACTGAAGAGGGTATGATAAACTACGTACTGAAACTAGTCTCGTAAATTAAACTTGGCTCCTATATTTATATATATATATATATATATATATATATATATATATATATATATATATATATATATATATATATATATTATATATTAATATTATTGTCAAGTATTTATTAGTACTTGTATGTTTGGAGGCTTGTATTATAAACTCAATATAACGAGCATACTGGTTGATGGCTAATAACGCAATCAAATGGATGTACACAGACATCTGAAAAGTAAATAGACATTATCATTATTTTAAAGGTTTTTTCTAGAAATACTAGGCAATGGCTTCACCACTCCTCCTTATGGGGGAGGCTGGCGCTTCGCTACTAAGATTAAAATTTAAAATGTAAAAAAAAGCAGCTATGGTTAAATTTTTATAAATTTTCTGAACTTCGCCATTTATATTAATTTTAAAAAGAAACTCTAAACTAAATTTCTCCCCTTTCAAAATATCAGGTTGCTAAAATATAAAGCTATAGAAGAAGATATATAAAAATATTTTTTTAGAACTTCACCATTTGTAATTCTTTGGGTTTTAAAAAAATCATAAAATTCGTATACTTATATTTATTTCTGAACTTCACCATTATGTTTTTCACTAACTCTATAATTTAAGAAGGGGATTTTTTTGAGTATTTGAATAATAATTTCATCTTAGTTTGGTTATGACTTATGTTTTTTTATCAAAGTTATTTCTAATAATTCTCTTACAATATCAAAAAACAAAATGTTTAAGTTCAAAAATAAATATAGGCATCGAAATTTTGTGAAATTTTTAAAATTAATTTTAGTAGCGAAGCGCAATCTCTCCCCGTAGGTGGGAGTGGCGAAGCCATTGCCTGGTTAATAATATAAAATAATCATTAGAAATAACTTTGCTAAAAAATATAAGTCATAACCAAACTAAGATGAAATTTTTATTCAAATACTAAAAAAAATCCCCATCTTAAATTATAGAGTTAGTGAAAATAATGTCATGATGATTTAAATACTGAATACTACGAGGGGCGGTCAATAAGTTTTGCATTTCGGATATAAGGAAACGAGATATGAGGAAAAGTGTTTGACTATCTATCAATATAACTACCCTCGACTTCAATGCACTTGCGCCACTTGTCCCTGAGGCTTCGAATTCCCGACAACCAGAAATCTCCCGATTGTTGTTCAATCCACTGGTGTACGGCGAGCTGGACATCCTCATCGCCCCCAAACCGGCATCCACGCAGTGCAGCCTTGAGCTGGCGGAATAAAAAGTAGTCGCTAGGGGCCAGATGTGGACTGTAGGGGGGATGGTTGAGCTCCTCGAATCCGCACTCACGCAGGACAGCTTGTGCAACTCTGGCCTTGTGGACAGGGGCATTGTCGTGGAGGAGCAGGACACTGCGTGTTATCTTGCTGCGCCGCTTCTGACGGATGCACTTCTTCAACCCAGCCAGTTCCTCGGCGTAATATTGGCCTGTGATGGCCCTTCCACGAAGCGCATAGTCCACCATCAACACTTCCTCAGAATCCCAGAAGATGGTGGCCATGATCTTCGCGGCTGAGGGTTGGGTCCGGAACTTGATGGGGGTCGAAGAGCTCCTGTGCTTCCAGGCCATGCTTTCGAGCTTGGTCTCAGGATCCCAGTGATGGACACACGTTTCATCACCTGTCACTATGCGTGACTCGAATCCCGCGGGGTCTTGGTTGTACAGGAGCAGCAGCTCGTCCGAACTTTGAAAATGTTGAAGTCGATCATGGGACATCAGGTTTCTAGGGACCCAACGGGCAGAGACCTTGGCCATGGCCAAATTGTCGTGGATGATGTTGATAACACTTCCATGTGATATTCCAAGTTCTCGCTCGATTTCTTCGACCTTCCCTAGTCTATTTTCAAGGATCATCCTCCACACGGGCCACATTGTCCTCGTTGGTCACGTCTGACGGGCGTCCTGGACGGGGTTCAGCTCCAAGGGACTCATGACCATGGCGGAATTCCCTATTCCAGCGAGCAATGGTTGCATAGGAAGGGGTGGTGTCGGTGTACACTGCAACCATGCGTTCATGGATCTCTTTTGCATTCTTGCCTTCCTTGGTCAAAAATTTGATCACTGCGCGGTGCTCAACCTTCTCCATTGTTGAAAAATTTGTGACTTACGATCTGCGATCAGCTACTGCTTCTTAAATAGACGAGGCAGGAGCGTGCGGCTGCAGATCCTGACTTGTCATAACTTGTCCTAACACTCCCACAAACAGCCATCCCCCTTCCTCTGTTTTGCCCTACCGATTCGCAAAACTTATTGACCGCCCCTCGTAGTATTAAGTAAACATTCACTGTACAGTTTTTAATGTTTAACTCTGTTAGTCATCGTACTAATTAGTTCAAAAACTCTCCTGTGGATTTTTTTCCCGGGCTGTACACAACATGTTGAGCAAATTTGCTTTTGATGTTGGTTTTCGTGGCTTTTTCGGCATTACTCTTTCCAGTATGCTCCAAAGGTGTACAATGGGGTTCATATCACGAGACTGCCTTGGCCAAGGAAGACTTCTGATCCGGCTTTTATTCTGCCAGTCCTTGGGCTTTTTGGCGGTGCAGTATAGAACACCGTTCGTTCATAAGTAACGTGTCATTTTTACCTTCCGACCACGAAAGAAAACTTTGAGAAGTCCTTCTCGAAGGATGGAGAATAGATGTATTTTCCGAGTTGAAGTTTTTTGGCTAAACTATTCGAGACTTTTGCCAGATTTCGAATGTGCACTTTTAAGTACTTGTAGTTTTGTAAGAGGTTGCCTCAGCATTAGAGGCAACATCGTTCGCCTGTCTTATTTTATCCTTGGTGGTTTGACTTTTTATTCTTTCTGTTGGATGGCACCAGTTTCGTCTTCTTTCCAAGAGCCCCAATCGGATCCTTCTTTTGTGTGCTGGTTTTAGATATCTTCAACACATTATTACTTCTATAAATTTTCAACCTTTCCTTAGAACTTCTCTCTAAAAAAACGTTGGGTTTCCTTCGAGAAATTACATCCCTCTTCTTACCTCACCCAAATGACCTGAAGCGAAAGGCGTTGTTAATGGTTTACACATTAACCCTCGAGATTAACACAAACAGATAAACGAAATAAATGTGAATAGTTGTTTTTAAATATTTTATTGTCTAATTTCGCCCATATTATTATTCACTAACTACGAACGCTAACATAGGCAAATGAAGTTATTTTTTAATATCCTAAACTTGGATAGAGATTTATTGAAATCATTTTTCTAACCTATACGTTTTCTTTGATTTTACTGCTTTCGGAGGACAACTATAAAATTTCAGGAAAAGCAATAAAACTCGTTTTAATAGATTTGGAATTAAGAAAAACCCAGTTTCTCCTTAATGTTACTATAGAGTGGTGTAGAAACGATGTTAATGAAAGTATGGGTGTATTTAATCACGAACTTTTTCTATTATCAAGCGATAGAATATAAAGGATGAAAGTGGAAAAAAGGGAAACTATGTAACATTGTAGAGGTGCGAAGATGAATCAGAGAAAAATTCCTTCCAAATCGATAATATAAATAGCCCATTATATTACCAACTCAGGGCGGACTCTGCCATAGCGTGATGGCTAGAGTGCTGGCATTTAGATCTAAAGATACCGCGTTCGAAACTCAGTCCACAATTTTTACGAAGAAAACTGAACTCAAGGAAAATTACTTTAAGGGCTAACTCATCAAGAATCCAACAAATCATCAACTCATCAAGAAGCAAGAAGAATTCATCAAATCATCAAGCATCAAGAAGAAATCATCAAGCAGCAAGAAGAAATCATTGTCAAGAAGCATCAAGAAGGAATCATCACATCAAGATAATTGGAAAAAATATGAAGATACATCAAGAAAGAAATCGAAGATCAATAATTAACCCAGCCAATTTAAAGAAGAAGGAATCTCCGCCAACAAGAATAAAAGAGTCAGATAAATGGAAAACAATGTTTCAAGGGGCAACTTCAGTCAAGAAGAAAGTGGCAACATTTAGGGGGTGATGTATGTATCTAAGTTACATAACCAGTTGTCTATAGATGAAACTACTAGGGGTGTACAACTCTTTAGAACATAGCCAACCCCGGCAATCAATGGAACCGAGAGGTCACACGACATTCCCAACCTTCTGTGTCAGCTGGTGGCATGGTTGCCAGGGCCTGTACCTGACCCTCCCCCCCCGTACGAGGTCTATGGTGGAGGGCAAGGGGACACGCTACGCTCGGATCATCTGGCGTCGGTCACGAAAAAATGGTACAGAACAGGACTTGGTAACCTACTTAACAGCGTTGTCTTCTAAAGACTAATAACAGATGGGACTTGGAAGTTATGGAAGGGTCAAGGTGAGATCAATCATTTGTGCACACTGCCTGTATGTGGGACCGATGTTTCATGTTGGTTGTTATTAACATTCAGAATAGTGGACGTTTATTTTGTGATGTAGCGTATGAAATTAAAACTTCAGGACATTGAGAAGAAGGGGAGGTTCTGTCTTGAGGAAAGAGGTTTTATTTTGTAGATTCCAGTTTGTATGGGGGTTGGGGGGGTGTATTCATAAATGTTCTCCTAGTTAACATTTATAATTTATTAGGCTTCAGTAATAGTTCTTTTGACTCTTAGAGCCTTTCACCACTGTTATCTTCCCTCCTCTCGCTTGTGCAACTACTGTATGTTTTTGTTTATTACTAAACATCTTAACATGAGAGAAAACAGGCCATTTCTGACGCATCTCCGAATTCTTTTTATCAAAGGTTAAAATAATTCGCTTTCAAGAGGTTTAATTTAGATTTTAAACGACGAAAATAAACCCAAAACCGCGTAAATGAGGTCTATATAAAGCCAATTTAAGTTGTTCGTGCGAAGAGACTCTCGCTTGGCTTAGTGGAGGGATTAAAACAACAAGAAACTCGTATGAGAGTATTAATACCATTGTCTTCACTCGAGCAAGAACATTGATAAAATGCGATAATTTAACGAAAATAGTTATTTTTTTTATTGTTTTGCGCGTACTCCTGTTTGGGTCGCCTTGATTGAGAAATGAATTTACCAATGTTACAAGAATTTAGTTTCACTCCATTGAAAAGGTATTGTATAAAGATATGCTGAATAATTTGAACTCACAGAAGACATTGTATTTAGGAAGTGAAGTAATTTCAAGATCTCGAATTCTCGAATAGTTTCTTAGTGTTGACGAAATCCTTCTGGCCGCAACCTTCGTTTTGTCCGTGTTGCCTTATTTATTCCGGGTGATTCTGAGCATACGTCTTCGCATATTCAAGAGAGTTGCGCGGTCTTGAGCTTTCCAAGATGTCTTTTGGCTTTTCGAGACTTTTACACATTTCCCGTAGCTTCATCATTTTCACCCATTTTCTCTTCCAAACCTTTCTCGCCGATACACCCAATCCACTTTCCAATTTAAATGGATAAAAAAAAGGTGCATTATATATTTGCTGCGGGTGGCATTTCGTGTCGTACCAGGTCAAATCAACTGTTATTTTCATTATCTGTGGTATTCATTCCTTTTTGTCTATTTAGCCCTTCTTACCTAGTTTTTATGACAAAATTACATCCCACAACGTTATCACTCATCAAGAATTTTATAAAAAAAAGGTTTTAATAAATAGAAATATGCCATTGAAATTATTTCAATGTACATTTATTAGTGTTTGTATTTCTTAGTACGAAAAACAATGTTTAACATAATGGTCATTGTCATGCATTTGAAATCGAAGGTGTGCGATGGCAATAAACTCTCGTTTAAAATTTTTGTAATGTCTTTCTTCGTCTCACTCCTCGTCCAGACAATTTCATCCACACATTCTTGGCTGAATTCCGAGAGTGTGGTTGTGTTAAAACCCTTCCCTGCGTCGCGCCAGTCCTGTTTGATGTCTTAATTGTGCCCAGGATCGCGAGTTCCATTTCTAGCAGTTGCTTTTCAGTCCTTTGAATAGCAGTTTACCAAGATTGTGAAGTAGAAACTTTCCTCTTGTGTTGGGACGGGATGAGTTATTGAGATATTGGTGCATTTTTGTGAGGTATCAGGAAGTGATGATCTATTGTGGTGGGTTGTGGCGAAGAAGTATTGTTCATGACTATTGGGGATGTTTATAGTTTTAGGCGTCGTCCAGTGAAGATTGGGTTTTAATGTGCGAGATGTCTCCTTCGCGTTTCTACCAAAGTAAGTTGTTTTTTTTTTGCATGGTATGGCGCTAATTTAGATTGATGCGTCTCTCAGTGACCATCTATAGTTTAACTCGTTTCGAATCACGAGTGACTACATCATATGGCAGCCAGTGGAAAGTAGACCCACATCGAGTGCCCATTTGACTACTAACTATGCGTACTGTAGCTTGACTTGTGGTAGAAAGCGGTGTTGGCACTCAGCTAGGTCATCGTAGCTGCGTCTGGATAAGGGGACAAAATTTTTCTTTAGCAGGAATACAACCTCCGGCATCCTGCGACTCACGGACAGTGTGTGGTAGGGAAGCATATTAGCAGTTCGATAAATACTCCTTCCATTCGTTGGTTTTATACCAGAACACAGGTAGGTCCAGGGAAGCTGCGCTCACTCCCTTTCCCTTACGCCATAAGTTGCTTTCTAGGACTATGTAACTTTCGTACGTTTTTACCTACCTCAATATCACCATTTTCTATTATGCGATACTCTTCAAAATCTTCACACACTTTTTAATTTATGTACACATTTGTACCTAGTTATTCGTAGCTTTGAAATGCTCGCAAACTGCTGATACGTCGTGCATTCGAAGGAATATGTAGATAGGTTGAGGGCGCTAAATATGTTCTCATTTGAAAGTAGGTGTGAGAGAGGAGATGTGATTGAGCCTTTTAAAAGTTGTTCTGGGGTAGATAGGTTGGATTTTAGCAAGTTCTTTGAGTTGGAAAGTAGTAGTAAGACTAGGGGCCACCACTTGCTGGAAAATTTAAAAAAAATGTGTAGGTTGTATGTAAGAGTGTATTTTTTCACCAACAGAGGGGTAGATTACTGGAATACCACAGGAGACAATAAGTTGTCCAAATTTAAATGTTTTCAAGCGCACTTTAGATGAGTATATATATTTTTTTTTAAGTAGTATTTTGGACGAAATCTTGTGGATACTTTGTTATTTCTACAGATTCAATCTATTCTACAGGCCTATCTGAATAGTCTTTTGCTATTTTTTCGGCGCGCAAAGCACTAGGTTTAGAGTTATTAACTTATTAGCACTTTAACATAGTATTTTCCATTACCTATATCTATTATGGGCCGCTGCTATGACGTCATAAGCCTCGTGAATTTTTTTTTTCATTGCAACGATTCAAAAAATCGATATTATAAAATGATGATGCAAATTTAAAGACGATATAGAAGGTTAGCGGGACCAAGTTATTTAAGCACGTTTAATTTTGTTTTTAAAAATTGATTTCGACCAGTTACATTTTCTTGTTGTTTTTTCTTAGAATCCTCAAATTTAATTGTCATCACCATATCCTTCTTGTTAATTCTAATTAAGCCTTACTCCCGCACCGTTCCCAAACATTTTATCTACGGATTAGGCCGTGCTTTTGGCAAAAATCAATTATAGCTTTGAAACGACCATAATATTCATTGGCAAATGCAAGAACAGTTATTTCACAGTTAACTCACAGAAAGCAGACATTTTAGACTACGCCTTGACACAAGAATAGTCTTCTTGTTTTGTTCCTTTGCGGCGGGAAAAATAGAAAATAAACATTTTTTAAAATAAAATCTCATCCCCCCCCCCCGTGAAAATTAACATAACATAAAAAGAATAATCTACAGGAAACCTCCATGACCCCTTAGGCTGCGTGCGCCAATATTTCAAACATGAAATGGTCCACCCGAAATGTTGCTTATAGGAAATCCAGCAAAAAACTCAGAATTTGACCTATCCTGTCCCTGAGTCTTTCTTTATCCTAATCTAACCTTAAATGGTTTGCTTAACTTTGTATTACTTAAAAAAATAAATAAATCTTTCACATTTGTGTAATGCCCTCATATATTGTCAGGAAATACACATCTTAAAATATTTTTGTATTACACATGGAGAATGATGGCCCCAAACGGCGAACTGAGACTCCGCTCTTTACCCTTTGACAGAGGTACTCGGCCATCGCGAGTACCCCCAAAGACTCAGTCAGCAGAGCTTATAGGTTACTTCGCTTATTTATGCCATATAAAAAGTACCGTAACTTTTTATGCTTCTCCCCACCCAGCGACCACGGTTAAATAACAATGTAATCGCTGGTCTGTATCACCTTTGACTACCGTATATCTTTCATAACTTCTGCTCTTAATTTCTTTCCGTCAGTCCATTCGTTTTATCACACTTTTTTTGATAGTGCTTCTTCCTCAGAGAGGGATGCTAGTATATGAATTTTTTTGAAAAGCAAAAGGTTCAAATATACATCAGATTGAAACGAAAGTAATTTTCGATTTTCTAGAATAAAGTTTTAGATAGAATTTATTAAAGTAGTGCTTCTTGTTATCGTTAGGAATCTTACGGCAATTTATAGCTTTTTCTTTTAGATAAGAAAAAAACTTGTTCATGCATAATCTTCTTTGGTATTCACGCATATGTTGGTCCCCTCTAAAGATCACATTAGACATGTTTTACTCTGAGTTTCATAAAAGTGTCAATGCAAGTACAGCGACAAAATCCATTTAGATCACTTATGGAAGTGATACAATAAATGAAAGAAGTTGAAGGAGGTGGTTTTTCCGTTTCCGAAGTGGAGACTTCATTCTAATAGACGAATCAAAAGAGGGACGTCTAATAAACTTGGCTCCAAAGAGTTAGAAGCTGTTGTCACAGCAAATCCTGCTACAACTTCTAGAAAACTCAGAACCCATTCGACTCTTCTACGCCAACTGTAAAGGATTGGAAAATGTGTCCCGCACTAATTGTCCACGGTGAAACTACAACAGTGTGTTGCTTGCTGTGTCATTGCTTTCAAGACACCTTCGGGCGGCACCATTTTGGGGCAAGTTTGTTCCTGGCGATGAGAAGTGGATCCTTTATCCTAACGTTAAACGCCGCCCTTAGTGGATAGGTCGAGGAAGCAGAATTTCTCAACAACCGAGAGGAGGTCTTCATCCATAAAAAGATCATGTTGAGTCTATGGTAGGATATTGAAGGTATTGTCTACTACTAACTGTTAGACAACAATCAAACACTCAATTCTAATCTCTACTGAAATCAATTTAGTCGTTTAAAAGCCGCTTTGAACCAAAGCTGACCCTCCTTAGTCAACAGAAGGTAGTGTCATCATCCATCACGATATTTCCTGTCCTCACACACCTCGAATGACCAAAGATTTCTTGGAGGAGCTCCGTTGTGAAATATTGCTTCACCCTCCATATTCTCCTGAACTTGCTCCTTCCGATTATCCCTTGTTTAGGGAATTACAGAACCATTTGGGTGGTCTTATGTTGACATAAAGAGAAGTGGTTAAAAAACTAGTTAGAATCATATTTGCATCAAAACATAAGAATTTTACAAGCGTCACATTTATAAGATTATTGACAGATTAAATGAGGATGATGACAGCAATGGAGGTTATGTTATTGCTAAATATTTCTATAATCATAAGTTTTTTCATTTTTAATATATACCCTAAAATTGGACCTTACTTTCGTTGCAACCTGATATTTATCAATATTATATTTGAAAATATAAAGTCTAGTTAAAATATTACTGAGAATCTCTGCATTTTGGGATTTGCAAAGACTTCTTCCAGAACTACACGACACGGTCAGACGAAGGAGAAAATTATTAAATCTCTTCAACAACGTTCTTTGCGTCACGTTACGTTAAATACATTATTCGGTGTGGGGTGACAGGAACGAGAACAGGAGCTTCCTCGTATAGGCTATTGATTAGCCTTTTGCAGACTCATTCTTTTCTTATGTAACTATTATGAATGATTTTATATCGAAACACGACCGGGAATCAAGTCCGCCGTGGAGTGCAAGATAAGCCCCGAAAGCTGGACTCCATGATTCTATGTACATTCTGAGCCGCAAGAATTTCTTGGCTAAAATTCTCCCCTGAATAATTTCGTAACCTACAAAAATCGTTGGTCATGACATTTCCTTTGTCGGTGGTCCTTTATAAGGGAGTGGGTTAAAAGAACTCCTTAATTTTGGGAGGTTGAACCGGTTGGAGAGTTTTTGTTATATAGATTTTTCTACATAGTAATATTAAAGTCGTGAATATTGGGGGCAGGTTAATTGATGAGCGTGGATAAACCTCCGATCATTATTTTTTATGCACGAGTGCTGCATTAGGTCAGTCGAAATATGTTTATGATATTCCCGTCTTTGCCAAGCCAAGATTAGAGAGAAGCTGAGTAGCACCGTTTATGCAGAACTGAAATCTAGTTCTGATTTATTTCTATAAAATAGAAATGCCGTTAAATTTGAATAATCCTCTCTAATATTGATGATGCTAAAATTTACACTGTTCAACAACCGTATCTTGAAAGATGGCCTCGTTCTCTTTTATCATGGACCATTTTGCATTTATGATTCTATCCCCCCTTCCCCACAAAAATGTTTTTCCCCTAACAGACCCCATCCCTGATTCTCCAAATGTGACGTCGCAACCCAAAACTTACCCAACGATTTATGTTAAGTTTTGTTTATTTCTAAATCCTGTTTGGGTTAAGGATATTTTCTGTTCACTTGGTCCGCTAAGGAAAGTTCGTACGTATGGGCACTCTTGTGTGAGCTGCATAGATGTTTTGAACGGTCTTTTTCCATAATTCGGAAACTCGTGTAATACAAATATCTCACCTGAGTGTGGAAAGTGGGAATAGGCTAACAAAAGAAAGGAAAACGAACCGACCTAAATAAAAAAAAGTCAACCCTAAATACTGGAAAGTCCATATAAATGTCTATGAAAATGTTGGCAAAAAGAGCAATAGGCCTCAGAGTTTTACGCCCTCCCTCCCCCACTTTCTGAAAAGCAGATTTTTATCAAATGCTCTTGCGATAATTCTCCGCCATTCTCCCTCACGTTAGATTCCCCCCCCCTTACCCCGCCCTCCCCTTCACAGTCGGTGGGTTATTAAGAAGAAAAAAATCGAAATATTTTGTTTTGCGGCGAAGTAGGATTAACCGAGAATATTTTTGTTTTGTTTTGCGGCGGAGTGGGGTTAACCGAGACTATTTTTACGATCGATTGAACAATTAGCACTGAAGTCCAATTTCCCATTTAGGGATCGTCGCCCCATTGGAATCTATTTCTAAACGACGGCTAGAAAATGTGGAGTCATGTAGTCCTTAAGGAGTTGAGGAGGAAAAGAGACTAGGGGTGATCCAACAGCTGAGACCTCTTTATGGGAGGACGATGAAGGACAACGGGAAATTGACAATAAAAACGCTGCCAATTTTTTATTGGCATCGTCACGCTGTGGAGAATGAAAAATGCCAGACAAAAGAAGGAACAAAAACCATCGAGGGAACTCAAAGGGTAAGGAGAAATGTGTGAAGATATAGACACAAATTCACTCGCTGGCGTTGGGGCCAGAGGGATACGCAATATTGACAGTAATTTTTTTTTTTGGGGGGGGGTGGAAGGGGGCATCGGTAAAAAAATAATTGCATAAGTGTGACATAAGAAAGCCCCAGACAGCCGCGTTAGGTGTTCTCCAAATTCTTCGGAGCGAGTTCGTACTCCGAGGAGGCAAGGTTATTTGACTCGTTTTGGTGTTGGTCGCAGATTCATGCACCAAGGGAAGGAGGGTCTCCCTCAGCGCCAGAACGTGCTTCCTTTTTCTTCTTCTTGCTTTTGCTTTGTTTCATGTATTTTGTTTGATTGTTTGTTTTTCTTGAATTTTAAAGCAGCGTAGCCCTAGGCTGAAATTTGAATTAGGGTGACTTATGCCCTTGGAAGCAGTCTCCAGATTGTCATTTAACGAACACAATCGCGAACGTAGCCCTTCATAAGTACGAACATCGCCTTTGCTGGTTGGTCATGAAATGCTAAGGTTAGAAGAGAGGTGCGTGCCCCTTAGACCCCAACCGCTCCAAGTTCTCTGGTCAAGCTGTGTACCCCCTTCCACGCATTTTTTACTTCCCCTAACTTCAATAATTTGGTCTGGCCGAGATGCCCTCGTTAGTTGTTGTTTTTCCTTAAATCCAGGGGTAAAAGTCAGAGGATTTTACCATCTTTGTTCCTTTAACCGGATCACCTGAAGAATCTGACCCCCAGATTTTCTCTCCTGAAGTCTCCCCCCAAGGTGCTTGGAGGTGGAGTAGATTCTTCAGGTGATCCTTTTAACTTAACGAAATAATACGTATAAGTTAGTATGTCAGTCAGTCGGATGGTAACTATTTTACTTTTCAATGTTTTTTTTAACAATAACATTGTAACTATTCGGCCGATTATAACTAAATTTGAACCCCTTATGTTGTTTTCCATTCTCTTTCGAAATATATAATTGCTAAGGTCCTTCTAAAGTTACTCCTGGAATTATTGAAGGTCATATGGTCATAAGTGAGAATAATTGAGAGCACGCGACTTAGGTCTGTTGAACTTGTTTACGAATAAGCTTCAGTAAACAATGGAAAAACATTGGGATCGAGGATAAGAAGAGAGCCTCCAGAAGCGAAGTTCAACCGTTTATAGAGGCCCATCTTCTCAACATGACCTGGGCTAAGGTTCAGCCAAGTCGAAAACCCGCTTCCGTTTTTTAGCGAAGTTAACCCACATGAGGTGTGGTTTGTTGGTGGCTGGAGATCACCAGACACCTTTAGGGCAGGTGCCATACTTATGTAGATCACTGTGGTTGGATCTCACCTTACTCAGTAGATCCTCACATGACGTAAAACGAACAACAGGGAATCCAAAGTGCGAACCACTTGGAAGAAAGGTTTTTAAGTTTGTGGATATTCCTGAGGCTTCACTCATCCCCCCTCCTAAGACTGAAGTGAACTTCGGGCAATGCTTCATCCTTCTCCCCCTCCTAAGACTGAAGTGGACTTCGGTCAATGCTTCATCCTTCTTTCCCTCCTAAGACTGAAGTGGACTTCGGTCAATGCTTCATCCTTCTCCCCCTCCTAAGACTGAAGTGGACTTCGGTCAATGCTTCATCCTTCTTCCCCTCCTAAGACTGAAGTGCACTTCGGTCAATGCTTCATCCCCTTTCCTAAGACTGAAGTGCACTTCGGTCATTGTTTCACCCCCCCCCCCCACCTGCCTAATAGTGAAGTGGACTTCGGTCAATGTTGTTCGAAAGCCTTCGAACGAACGCGTTGTGGCCAGTGCTTTTCTGCTTTCCCTCGGTTCCATATGGCAAAATACTCATCGACTTCAATTAGCTCCATGGCCTCGAGATATAATCGAGAGGGAGTTTTCATTTTTTTTCCATGTTGTACTCATACACATGTCATCTACATAAATGTTCGTTCGCTCATTTACCGCAGAGAGACATGGAACAGCGCATTCACCCGTCTACATTTCCGTACACACAAGAACCAGTGGTAATTCCCACAAAACGTGCGTGGTGTACACATTCATCTGTTTAGAACACGAAGACGTACGCCTAGAGACAATCACGCATGCGTGAACTAAAATACATACAGTTGGTCTAGAAAATATTTATGCCACTCTTTGATACCAAAATATATCACCATATTTCATGAATCGTTTTTTGCAGGTAACGAAATTTGAATATGAATGTATTACGAGACAAACCTACGATATTTTGAACGAGTCTTACAAACAAATGAAGGAGATAACGTGAAGATTCGCAACCCAAATCTATTCATGCGATATCATTTTCACATGCATGTTGTATAGGGTTTTAGTTATGACCCAATTTCGAAGTTACGTGAGTAGTTTATATGACCTATTTATGTTTGACTAGTCATGAATAGTCTAGAGCTCTAACCTTTTCTTCGTCTTATTCTACAAGCAAGCATCATGAAGAAGAAGAAGGCTTCGATGTTATCATAGTTTGACCAATGTTCCATATTTTTGCATAAAACGGAAATACATGGATGTCGTTAAAAAGATGACACCTTTATTAAAAAAAATATTTATTTGAATTCCTGTCTGAAGTACCTCAACGATCATTTGAAGAAGGGGAATGTGCTACGGTCAAATGAAACAAAGAGTGAGATGGTCAGGTATGTTTGACTGGTCTTTCAAAAAGCACTGTTCTCACAGTGAAACATGAAGGTGGATCTATTATGTTACGGAGCAGTTTCTGTGCAACAAGCGTTGATACATTTTATTGAATCATTGGAACGACGAATAAAGAACACTCGAGGAAGATTATTTGGAGAATGCTGCTGTCAAGCTCAGTCTATATCCAGATCTTCATTGATGACTTCCGTGGTTCTTCTGGTTAAGTAGAGAATTTTTCCGCGAATCGAACTTGTTTTTTTCTTGGTTGAATGAAGCTAAAATAAGTGTATAGGAATTGCCACCACAGTCACCAGACCTCAGCCCAATAGAAAATTATGGCATTAAGTGGTCTGCTTCCATGTAAGAAAGACAACTATAAAACCGACGAATTGGAGAAGTATTGTAAAGACAAGTGGGATAAAATTCCATCTGAAGTTTGGTTGAACCTAGTCAAAATTATACATACTAGTTTGAGGAATGCCATGTCATTTGAGCAAAAAAGGTATACTATTAGTTATCAAATTATATTGAGATATGAATACTTAGATTGCAAATGTTCGTAAAAAAGGGTTATAATCCCTTTAATCTGTATCTATAAGATACTCGATCTGTTCCGGGGGTCACAACGTTGTTCGCTCACACCAACGGTCATTCACGCTTGCGCGTCAACTGCCAGGCGCACGATATGAAAAGATTACTCATTGTAAATATAGTATATGATATTATATGATAAGGAGAGTACGCAACTCTCCCGGATCTCCCATCACTCAACAAATAATAATAATTATCAGCAAATAAAAACATTTTTGTGCCCCACTATAAGAATTTCAACAATATGCATATGTATTTATTTGCGATTGGCTTTTTATCCCGGGCAACGCCGGCAATCTATGCTTGTTGTCTGTTTATTAATAATACATTTGACTTTATGCCCACACATTTCGTTACCCTGCAATAAATAGTTCAGGAACGATGTTGAAAGATTGTGGCACATATTAGCCAGTGATATTAATATTTTCTTGAGCAAGTGTGTATAGCTTAAACCTCTTAGATCGCTCCGCAAACGCATTCGTGTTCGTAATCTCTTCAATCTCTTAGTCCTTTACGCTACCTTGTTCTTCAGAGTCCTCGATGCACCCTCTCGGTCCAAGTAGTTTGTGCTGTGGTAATACAAAAACAAATGAATAAAAGTAAACGAGATAATGGTAGGAGACAAGTGCCGCCCTTCCAACCCCCTAAGAAGTGGGTCCTGGGTTGCATATTTCAGACCCCAAGTTCGTAGAAAAGAGCTATGAAACTTCGAAATACGAACTGCTAGAGGTGTACAACGGGACAGCCAAAATACCACCCAGTTTCTCGTCGTGTGCGGGTGACCTACCGTATCAGGGGGGCATTAGCGAGGGAATTGTCGCTTGGGGGGGAAGCAGCCTGGATGTTTAGCGAGCCCACCTCGGGTTTGAGGAGGGAAGGGAGGGCACCTTTTAATTTTATGAGGTCAACTTTGGTTATTTAATTGTGAACGGTAGTTCTTCTTAAAACGCACAAATAGACCGCACCGCAGATGTGTGTGTGTGTGTGTGTGTGTGTGCGCGCGCGCGCAGTCTGATAGCCGTTTCTTTGAATTGAGAACAGCAGGGAATTAGATGAGACCAACGAGGGCCATTTCCCTTCACTGAAGAGAGGGTAGACCAGTATATAAGATAAATGAAAGTGACGGGGAAAATATAACAAAATAAACTGAAACCAACCGGTGCATCTCCCAGAAAGTGGTGAGATTAGGAAGTTAAAAACCTGGCAGAGACTACTTGACACAGTCGAGGGTGAGAACTACGCAACTCTCCTGCGGGGTGGAAAGGGCACACGAACTAATGGGAAAGACCAGCGCTCGGTGAAAGGCCAGAAAGAATCTCCAACACAAACTTCAGGGACCCAGAGCTCGCATCAATGAGCCCGAGGACCAAGTTAGCACAAAAAGCTCATAGATTCGAGAGTACAAACGCGAATACCTTTGCGGGGCGATATCAGAGGAGGGGCATATGTGATTACCCCTATGTGTGTGTCTTCGTCGTTTAAACGGAAGAATGTGTACACCACGCACGTTTTGTGGGAATTACAACGGCTTCTTGTGTGTACGGAAATGTAGAAGGGTGAATGTGCCATTACGCGTCTGTGGTACATGAGCGACCGAACATTTATGTAGATATGTGGTGTACCGATGATACATGTTTATGTGAAAGAATACTCCTTCATAATTATCTTGAATATGTATATACCAGACACACACACACACACACACATGCCAATAAAGGACGAAGACACTTTAGGAATACCATCATCAACTGAACCAAAACATGGCCTCGTGTGTTAAAATATTTTAGGTGTGAAAGAAAAGGAAAGAGGATGGGGAGATTATGGGAGCAATAAAAGCCTTTAAGGTATGGCAGCCAATACAAAAGAATGCACGTTAGTCACGGTAAGACTTAGGTATTTGCCTCTGTATGTGCGTGGAATTTGAGAGCGTGGAGTGGGGTGTACGCGAACCAAACCCACGCACTTAACCTAGGTCCCCACCTCAATGTATTTCGCATTTTAAATCCAGTCGATGTTTATACATAGGAGGTCATGCGAGGAATATATAAAACCTCTAATTACATGCTTACATTTCGTGTAATGTGTGTGAAAAGGTTTAGAATGTTTATAGTTGTTTATTCTCTTCTCTCGCCGCATCCCACTTCCTCCATTCCTTACTGTCCTCTCACACAATACTTCTTAATCTTTGAACCCCACCCCTCAACCAATAAACATTTGCTTGTATCCCTACGATATACCCTCCCTCCACATAATTCCCTTCTCTCAGGGTGGACCACCCTTACGACTCACCCACGGAGCCCAAACTTTGCCCATTTCAGGACCGGCCAGCCCACCCGACCGCTGCTCCACTTTCGGGAAATCTTCCGACCCTGGAATGTTATTATTTTCACAGGCGCTTCGAAGTGATCCGTCATCAAGACTTTACTTCACTTCACTTATTGTCACGGAAATACTAATAGCATTTTATTATTAAGCAAAATCCATACCAGTTTGGAGTCCTTATTTAGAAGAGGGTAGAGAAGATGGTGGCGAAGTTTGAAGGAAAACGCTCGAGAATGTACGCAGCTCTCCTTATCCTGACCTCCATCCGCAAGGTTAATGGTGAATAAATATAAACGCGTTCACCAATGCTTAATTTCGAGACTCTCCGGACGATGCAGAGAGTACAAAATAAAGCCACCCTGCTAATAGCTGGAGCTAGAAGAAGCGATCGTATTAGGCAGATAAACCTGCAGGCAAGAGCAGGGCTTAAGCCAATTAATACGGAAGCTCAAAGGCTAGAGAGAAAGACTTGGGATAATATAGAGCTAACTATTACACCCACACTCGACGACCTCAACATTGCAATCCCACAGCAGAAGCGACACAAAGTTGCAAGGACAGCATTATTCCCAAGCGGGAGAGGCAATAAACCCAATATATAAATAACCAAGATCGATAAATACGAACATAAAGACAAAAGAACAACCAAAATGAAAACCGAATAAAGAAAAGATAATTAATAAGACCATATAGAATAAAGAAATAAAAGGACCATCAATAAAAAGAGGCCAAATACCCCTTTTTAAAATAAAACTAAACAAAAGAGCCGAAGAGCCCATCAATCGAAAAAAACGACAACAACAAAACAAGAAAACCAAACCAAACAAACTAATTTAAAATAAAAATAAATAAAAGAGGCGAAAAGCCCATCAAAAGAAAAAGAAATAAAAAAGTACAAACTAATTTATGAATAAAATAAAAAAAATGAACAAAAGAGGCGAAGTGCCCACAAAAAGAAAGAGAAACAAAATAAAAATAATAATAGACGAAAATGAAACAAAAGAGGCAAAATGTTCACAAAATACAAACATGAAAGGCTAGAAAGTTACGGCGGAGGAAAAAATAAAATTAAATAAATATATATATATATATATATATATATATATATATATTTAAAAGGAAGATTGCCAACAATGAGAACACTAGAGGCAAAAAAAAATAAAAAAAGACAACAAAAAAGGAAAAAATATGGTAGTAAAACCAGGGTAACAAAAACTAATAAACTTCTTCGCCCCTATCACGCCTACCACACATTTCACCACCTAGCTCATCAAATCATATCAAATTTCTAGACTGATTGGAACTCGGCAGTGAGGAAGACTCTACTAAAAACGACAGTGACGGGCGTAGTGATCTCGAAGTCTGGCCGGAGTAACAATTTTAGGCAGGATTGCGAGGGGTCTGTCGATACTCCCTATACAAATTAAAGTAGGCTCATTGCTTTTGTTAGCCAGGCCCGGTCGGTGACTTGATCCTCTTCACGAAATTTCTTCCAAGAAATTTGTCAACAAGCCATCAAAGAGACTTACGTCCAACTTCTATAAACCCTCAAATGTATGTGGATGTTATTGTTATCAAAGGAGTGGAAACATGATTTTCTTCCGCCATTGCTTCTCTACAGTAGCATCGCTTAACTCCATTTTGATGCACACCTGAATTCAGGAAGCTACCATCAAACCCAAAAAATAATTCGCTTGATTTATTTTCCTTCGACGCCTTCGTGGTTCGAACTCCATTGGAACCGGGCACATTATTACCACACATTTTTCATTTCTGCATTGACCATTCAAGACATATCGCTGACTTTCTCGCCTTGATGCCTTCAGCTTTTGTTCATTGTGGAGGAGAGCGAAAAGCGACGCAGTTAAGAAGAAACGTAGCTTTGTTCTGACGTCACCAGATGGCGTTTCAGGGACTTGATTTTGATGTTCTCCATTTTGGAGAGTCTTGAAGACGAGTCTAGACTAGTCACCTGACACCTCTTGTCCCGATAATAACAATGGGGACTGGGGACGGCAAGTCCCGTTTCAGACTTTCGAGACGATTGACTAGGTATTATTCGATGATTAATTGGTTTAAGCCTCATCCGAAAGTTTTCCGCGAATGTACTTGGTGGCTATGATTTGGCGAGGTCAAGTTTCCACTTATCAACCCCATTGTTTTTTGTACGAATTCTCCCTCAGAAATTTAAAATATGCCTTTCCTTATATTTAGGGATAACGAAGCTTGCTAAACTGTCCTTAATCTCAGTACTTAGTGATGAAGATGATTGAAATTTGACTGTATTTTCTTTAACCTTCGTATTATTTTTTTTCAATTTATATTCTTTCGTTTCTGGCATTTTCACTTTCACAAATTGAATCATTCCATGTTGATTTTTTCCCTTTTATTCTCTTCTATTTTACTTTTTCTCCCCTGTGTTAATATGATCTCATTAAATTACACAAGTTATCTTGTTAACAATTGAGCCAATAATTATTTTAATTGTATTTATTCATTGATGTAGATGATTAAGAAACTGGTGTAGGCCATCGAGTTTGTATTTTTTCGCGGGAAAAAATATGGAAGAGGGAAATTTGCATACAAGAAAAAGATGAGTGAAATAGTCATTTCAAGGCATAAAAGAGTACCAATATATTTTTTTTTATTCTAAAGGCTAGGAACGAGAGAAAGACGGCCGAAACCTCTTGTAGAAAATCGCCAAAAACCCCGCAAGAAATCAGAACGAGAATTTGAATTTCCACTGGCAAACCGCAAACGCGAATAAGCCTTTGTTTCGGTTTGAATTCCAACCAGAAAAGCCAACGGACATCAAATAGGCGAATGCGTCTCCAGAAATGAGTGCGAGCTTGCCTTTCCTATTTTCTGCGTGGCGTGGTGGCCTCTACGTGGATTTTTTTTTAAGAACCCATTTGGTGACTGCCTACCAGGGCATTGGTCGCGCGTAATCACACTACAGCCTAATACTAGGCTAGATTTAAAAAAAAAACAAATAAATACGCAAATAACAAAGATAAAAAGACAAGAACAAAAGCTAAGAAACAAGCTAAAAAAGATAAGTAGAACAACAAGGAAACACGCTCCGGCGTTGGGGCTAGGCCTGAATCCCCCCCCCCCTCCCGGCGCAGGATCGCGCGACCTACAACAAAGAGTTTCAAATAAAGTGCCAAAAGGTCGTATAGTCCGCAATTCTGTTTACACGACGTCTGCGTGGAAGCAGAGTGGAGGGAACCATAAAAAGCGCATCAAGGATATCAGAAATAACTGCTTTCCAGACGAATCTGTTACACTTCTTTCTTCCATATCTCCGTTTTTCACTTCTCCCATATAAACTCTCCATTTATGTATGTAGTTTAACTCCCGTTTTCTCCGATCACGGACACTCGCGGTACGGAAGAGGAGGAGAATACCAAGTCGTTCTGCTGGGGCGTAACACCAAAAATGGATCCCGCTTCCCAACCAATATATATGGCTGGCCTCCCATGGAGCAATCGGTGATAGTGCGTAGTACCAGTCTTGGTATTAATAGCTATTATCCCTTCTACCTTAAAAAAAATGTTCTATCATCAAATGACTTCAACTCCGACGACTTTCATCTGCTTGATCAGCTTCCGAGGCCCCATCTTCTCGGCATGATCTTGAGGCAATTACTTACTTTTCCATCCAAATTTCCTTTACTGGTCAGCTAATCCGCTTGATGCCAAGTATATGGTGTTTGAATCGGCGCGGTGGGTCAGCTTAGAAGAAGGGACAGACTCTCTTCTAAGCTGTCTGCCAAGTAGTAGTTGTACCGCACTGCATTAAAAATAACACATCATTGCTTCCTTAAGATACTTTTGCTACGCTTTACGTGGACGACTTTTCGATCTCTCGGTCTTAACTGACTAGGAGGTGATCAATAACCTTCGTGGTAACGATCACTCAATTACCCATCGATTCTATCGTGCTGGTCCGCCACTACCCTTTGGTGCCAATTTGCTGATATTTGGATCTTAAAATAGTGTCACCTTGAAGGAAATGACACATTTCGACTTTCGTCGATGAGGTTGAGTACTTTTTCACCGCTACCTTCATCTCTTCTGTCTTGTATCTCTTAGTCCAATATCTGAGCGATTCGTACGTCTATCTGTTCCCAGTCTGTTCGCTGAGAGCGATACTGGTCTCCTGTTAATCCTTTAGCTTTTAAGCTTTAATTACTACTTATGCGAGTTTCGTCTAGCAAATACGAGGTTTAGTTGTTTTGAAGCACACTCACCGCTCTTGGCGCGCATACTTATCGTCTTCAGGAACTCAGTCTGTCAAATGGCTGTTGAGGATCGTAGAATGGATGGCACTTCGAGAGGCAAGAATTCTTCAGCAACTCGCCTTCAATAGGCCTATTGCGATCCTCTCTAGGTTAATTTGAAGCTACCGTCCTTGACCCAAGTGATACCCCCTTCATTATGGTTAGTCTCTTGGGTAACGGAGAAACGTTCCTTTGTTTAGCTTTAACATCATCTTATCAGAGAACATGTTCCTAGATTTCTGGCAAATTGCTATTATGCTTACTTTTTGAAGGCAGGGAATAGGGTCTTTCTCTTTGCCGGGAGTATCAATAGGATCATCTCTCTTGCTAAATGATATTCTATTTCGACGATGTTGAATCTCTTTTGCCGCGATACAGATGTCCACTTTGGAGGCCGTCTCTAACGTTCTTTGAATCTCGTATCTCATTATCGAAGTGTCTTGAAGTGATCGAGTTGCATCAGTATCTTCGTTTTGTTTTTAACCCACGGGTCACATGGGAGCTGCATTTTTACACTCTTAGGATTTATTGTAATTTTGTCAAGTAAATTCTTCGTTTCGTGTCACATAGTCCATGTGGTTTCGCTAGGGTTACCCCTATATTCAATTTTTCCTTTTGAGATATATATATATATATATATATATATATATATATATATATATATATATATATATATATATATATATATATATATATATATATACACTCTTCCCTAAGTGAACGCCTAGTGCACTTGATGGTAGTTGATCCACAAGTGTCTTTGTTTGGCGACAACGCTACCCACCAAGATTTAGTTCGTTGACATCAGAGAGATTAACTTTGGGTCTGCCCGCTCATTCTGCATATATTTGGAGATTGGGTGTCTCTCTTTTATCCCGATCGGCTTCGTTTCAATCTGGTTGTGTCTTTACGGTGCCAATCTTGCTGAGAGACTCAAGTATTTGTATAGGTTGATAAGAATCTCTCGAAATAGAGTGTTTTCGGTAATCGAGTCTGGCGCCGATGGCTATCCCCAAGACGCTGCCCTGGACGGTATCGCCCTTTACTATTCGTCACCACCATTCTGATTCCAAGGCTTCTACGCCAGCGAAGCTAGAGACTACTAGGTTTGGTTTTCAGAGAACATGCTTCCTGTCAAGCTGTAACAGTGCTGGCATAATCGAACGACTCAAATATTTTGAGTCGTTTCTGAGCGCTGCCTCATTCTTTACGGCTCAGTTAGGGGTTATCCACCACTCGATATCGGAAACTGTTGGCTGTTCCATATCTGCAATTAGGTTCACTACTTTCTGCGAATCTCGAAGTGACAAGCGCATATTAGGCGTTGGTATTACTGCACACTTTCACGCATAGTATCAAGCCTCTTTGGAAGCTACTGGAACCGCTTGAATAAATTATGATTTTTTTGTTAATTGAATGAGTCTTCCTTGTTGAAAGTGTGTGACTAAGTTCGTAACATTGACGGTAGCGAGTTTGGTATTCTCTTTCGATTCTCTACTTTGCTTTAGTGAAGATTTGTCTGTTTTCTATAGCTTTATTTTTTTCTAGAACTAGTTAAGATCCCCAAAGAGTACATAACCACGCATATCGACTAGGTAGACGTCCGCATATCAACTTTGCACAAACCAATACGTACAGTAATTTTTACCGGGTGAATCAGCTTCTTATCCTGGAATTTTTCGTAGCGGGCAAAGTAGAGTGACTGACTCTAATATAAGCTCATAAGCTCATCTCCCCGGAGAGATGAGCTTATCACGATTCTGCCACAAGTTTTCTTTCTCACGAAAACTCTTCTCCAAGTAGGGGAAGACGATCAATATCCCCTTCCCAACTTGGGAAATACAAAATTCTTGAAGACAGGATTCACCTATAGACATATGAAGAAGCTTTCACTCACTCGGATACTCATCTGCACGGCTTCCCTTGGGGCACCGACCACACGCACTCTGGAACAAGGTTTGCCAATACACTGAAAGAACTGGTTTCGACATATAACCACTGCGAAGATTTGCGGTGGTACGACTGAAAATCTCAGAGCGCCACAATGCAGCTTGGTTACTTCGCTACTACAGTGTTGAACTACTCTCACTTATGCGAGTCTTTAAAGTGGTAATTTAATAAGTGATTAATAAGATCCAGAAGAAATTTCAATATAATTTCATTTCAGTGAATATCTACTTGCTATTTTTGCCCCCAAAAAATTGTAACCAAGAGAAACTATCCGCGCAAAAGTGATTCTCTTATAACCACCGAATTATTTCATCGATTCTGTTGTAATTCTTGAATAATGAATGAATGAATTCTATTATTGTAGAGTTAAATAAGGCAATAAATAAATATTTTTATTTTAACCCACCAATCTCTCTTTAAATACCTCGTTAACATGGTTGAATAGCCCCCATAAATATTTTGTATCCGGGAAAATACCCAGCTGAAATTTAGCGAAGATGAAACAACCCGTTTGGTTACATCTCTTTATTTTTATAATTTATACATTTTAGAGTCGTCCAATAACCAAAGTTCTATGACAATATAATCTCAGCTTGACGAGTTGGTTGGCCTTCCATCACTCGCTGGCAAATCTTTTCTTTTTTGCAGTCTGTTCCAATCTCCTAAGGACTTTTGCCCTTATTAAAGTAACTTCAACGACTTGGAAGAATTTCTAAACGTGCCATTTTCTACCCTCTCTCCAATTTTGCTTTATCCTTGGTGATTTCAATATCCTCACATTTCCGATTTCTGAATATTTAGAGCTTCATTCTCTATTTCCATTTGTCTCCCCTCCTACCCACATCCATTGAAATGTATTTGATCTTGTATCCTCCGGCAAAATTTATAGCTTGTTTATAACGGACACTTCCACGACAAAATCTAACCCCTTCTTTATCAATTCTTGTTTCTCTCTTCCTCTTTTATTCAAAATTCGGTTTACTTCCCCCTTCACCCACCCCTCTGTCTCATCATCACACTTTTCACATATTATGTGTTTATGCCTTGAAGTCTATCTGCCCCTCCTCTCCCACTTTTGGCGGAAGACGTGTCCTTTGTTTTTCTGATACTTTTTAGATAGCAAAGCAGCACAGGCGAACCTGCGAAAGGCATCTTAGGGCTGGCTGTACTTGTGGGTCGGATTCCACATTTCTATCGTCGGCTCCTGCTTGTGTTCACCCAAATTTCATTGGTATATTAAATAACTGATCTCATTCCGATATCAAACATGATGCTATGCGCTCAATCCTTAAGCAACTTAGCCTGGACCCTAACAACCCACAAGCTACAGCCAAATCTCTCGGTAAATATTCATTTTAACTCATATTTTGTAATGAATTTAAAAATGTGTTTTTCTTATGTGATTTTATATGTACTTTTCAGATCTGACACTCGTTTTCCCAGGAAATGCATACTTTACCCATAATCGACTGAAGTTCCATAATAGGAAAAGTATGGATTTCCAGCAAAAACGAGTTTCCGCTCTGAAAAGTACACATAAAATCACATAAGAAAAACATTTAAATTCATTTAAAAGATCCCGAACCAGACCTAACCTAACCTTATCTTATCTGACTTTACCTAACCCTAACGATATTGGTAATTGTTAAGATTAGTGGCTACGATTTTTCTTAGCGATTTTTGCATTCTTTTGGTCGGATCATATTGTATTATATATAACTTTGAAGGAAATTTTGAAATGGCGGGCTTCGCCCCCATACCCCCTTTTTGTTAGATTTATTACCCCGAAAGTAGGGTAGGGCTAAGCAAGGTAATGGCGCTTAGATGAAAGGCGTTCGTCTCCGATTGATTTGGAAATATAATTTTGCCTCTCCAGAGATTCTATGAAACGATGGTAAGTTCCGAATGCACCCGTTAGTTAGAGTTTAGTTTAAGGGTATAAAAGGTTACCTCGGTCGGAGGACACGAACGAGACCCTACTTGAAAGGAGGAGGAGTTCAAAGTGCTGCAAACTTCGAAGTTTTCTGTCCAAGAGTTTGAGGAGAGTTTTGAGTTTGAGCTTCGGAACTGTTGTGTCCGCGAGTCCCTCCTGAGAGTGGGTTTTCAAGAAACCGGTAGGGGAGAGTTAGAGGATGATTAAGGTGGGAGGAGAGCGGGGGTGGTAGGCATCCAGACGCCCAAAGATGCGTAACCTCCCCCTTCGCCCTCATATAACCGTAAACCATTCGTCTTCGATAGCCTAGGGAATAGCCAGGGCAGAGAGGGTGGGGGGGAGATAACGCACCGCGGAAGGAAACTAATCCAAGCTATCCTCCCCCTGCAATTTTTAATAATCTAATAGTATTTCCTAGTAGTAATCACTACCAAAATCGTGCGCCACTAATCTTAACAATTGCAACGATATTTTCCTCAGCTTGTCCCTGAAAAAAAGTGGTATTGCGCAAAAAAGTTTAGAAACGAGAGGCTTTCGAATCCAGTGCAATTATATTAGAGTGGAAGAAATTTCGATCTTGGCTAAATTTACAATTTTTGCAGCATGTAAGACATTTAATAACTCTCGGGATTATACTGTGAGCACTCTATATTTCTAAGACCTGAATATCGTCCTCAAAACTTCTCGCATTAGTTGGTATTGCCACCTTAGAACAACCACCACACGCCATTATCAGTGGCGTGCAGTAAATAGAAGCAAGGGAAGCAATGCTTTCCCTATTTAAGAAGAAAAGAAAAAGAAATTACACCCCAACGATTAATATGGCAGCAGAATCAATTTTATTCTCACATTTATGATTGCCTATACTTGTATACGCCATACGGTACCGTTCACTTTCAATCGACTGCAATTGAAGAAATGCATCCTTTTCGTCGAAGTTTCTACTCTTTTTTTTTATTTCTCTTAATTTCAATAATAGTTCTGCTTTTTGGTGCTTTGGAATGAATAGTTTAAAAGATGTTTTGCTTTTCTTAACAATTATATACAGCTATTAGAGTTTTATGATTTTTATTTAGATATTTCAACGCCATGTTAGAATTAAGAAAAAAAAATAACCTATTTGTTACGGAAAAGGAAGCAAATTTGGATCTGCAGTCATCAGCTTGCACCTGGCAGCCCTACCTAGTTGCCAGAATCTAAGAAAAAGCAACAAACTATGTAAGATACATTGAGGTAACTATTATTATGCTCTGAAGCTTCAATTTTTTTTAGGTTATATTTAAATACTGGTTCTAGGAAAGAAAGCAGCTAAATATCAAAAACTAGTATGGTTAAGTTCTTATATCTTAAGCATTTTGTTAATATTTCCTGGATTCTGGCGGGCCTACCATAACCTTAGTCACCCTTCGTATCTTTGAGATCAGTAGCCCTGAGGCAGTGCTTAGATAAGTGTGATGTATTGTTTATTCATTTTTTTAAGCGACACATATTTATATATCTTTCCAGCCTCATTTGTTGACACCCTTATAATTCTTCTATCCAGTTACGGAATCATTACTAAATGGCTCTCTGATAACTTACTGAAACTCAATCATAACAAAACATGTGTTACTGGTGGCTACCTCTTCGGATGTGGCTCGTTCTACAACTATTGCCCATTTTCTTAACCTTGCTAGCCCTAAGTTTCCTTGTGCGACATTGCTAAAATTTGGAGTGCGATCTTAGTGAATTCTCTTTCAGATTTAATGTCTGAACTTCTTTGGTTTGCTTCATCAGTAATCTTCGCCGCTCCCACTTTGAATTCAATAGTTTAAAGACTGCCATCGACGCTTTCCTTACCTCATGTGTCGATTACTGTAACTCTCTCCTCGCTGGATCACAAGCTTCCACTCTACGCCCTTCAAATAGTTCAAAAACTTTGCAACCCGTGTTCTTTTCTGGCGGAAACGTTTCTCTCGTGCAGTCTCTCTACGTCGTGATCTGTACTCTGGTTCTACATTCGGTACCATGATCACCTTCACTTTTCTTATTCTTATATACAGTATAAGATCTTGTATACCACAACATATCTTGATTCCTGATAAATATTAGTTTCTGTCTCTGCCCTATTACTAATTGTTCCTCGTATTCATCTATGCTACGAGGTTATCGTGCTTTCTCAATATTGGCCGTGATACGCTTATTTATATTCTTTGCTGCCGTCAAACGTGGCTTTAAGACCCTCTTGTCTATCAATGTTTATCCCTAGTTTGTAGACAGGCTTTCTTTGAAAGCCTGTCCTTGAAGAGCTCCATGCAAAAATGGATATTGTATTGTATTGACGTGAAGCCGCTCTCTCTTCTAATGGCTTTTCCTTAGCAGTAGCCGTCAGAAGTGATCACGTAACTTAAAAACGACAACAAATCCTTTGCAGGTTGACCTCGCTAATCATCAGCCGTTATCGCCTTATTTGAGCCTTTCATCTGCCCCTCCTTTTCACTCATGCTATTCTCTTGGAAGATGCGCGGACTTCATCAGTGAACGTAGCGATTCTGTACGATTCAATTTTCATAGCCATTGCGATCATTTGCTAAGCCAATTGCATTCATTGCTATCCATTAGGATCTAGAGATTTAATTTCCTCTTCGGTTTAGCCCAGGCGATCTATCATGTTGAGTCATAAGTAATTTCCGTTTATTGGACGCAAAAGTAATGGCGCATCTCGAACTTCCCTGTTATAACCTTGACCGTATATTACTTGTTTAGAAGAGCGTTCACTGTTCATTCTCACATCAGCAGTAAACAAGTGTTCATAATTTAAAATAAAATATCATACCCTAAAATAGAGGGACTAAAAGTGCATTTTCTACATTTGATGCTGTGGGAGTTTAAGAATAACAAAAACGCTTCAGAAACAACAAAGAAAATTTGTAGCGTTTATGGCCAAGGTTTCATTACTGATCGCCAAGTCCGAGATTGGTTTCCAAAGTTTCGTTCCGGGGGATTAATCATTGACATATGAACCAAGACCAGGAAGATCATCAGACTTCGATGAAGATGTTTTGAAAGAACTGGTGGAATGCAAACTTATACTGTCAGCAGCTGCAACGTGTGCAGGAAAATCTTTTAAGAAAACGCCCTGGACTCGTCAACAGGGAGACGTGCTGTGCTTCTTCATGATAATGCAATACACATACAGCGAGAATGACGCAAAAAAAAGTATTGGACTTAGGCTGCTCTTTTTACCCCATCCACCATATTCACCAGATCTTGCACCAAGTGATTTCCATGTTTTCTTTTTGTTCACTACAAAATGTTCTGAATAGTAAAAAAAAAAAATTCTGAATAAGACCAAGTAAAAATGTTTGTGGGTGGACAACACTTGAACTCAAAACCAGCTGATTTTTACCTTAGAGGAATCAACAAGCTACCTGCTTAATGACAAGGGGTGATTGACAAAATTGGCAGATATACTATTAATTAAAATTATTTAATCGTTCAGCTATTCATGAATAAATATATTCCACAAAATTGGAAATTACTTATGACTCAACCTGATATTTCTAATCCACTTCTATTAATGGCGTTGCGTAGTTTGTATTGTCTCTTTCATGTTAAATCAATTCCATTCCTTTTAGTTTAATGGGGAGAAATGATTTTTTTTTAGTTTTCCTTCGTTTGAAAAGATCTTTACACTAGTAGTTTGTACTCTCTGATCTTCAAACCAAATACGATCTCTCTCTAGGCGGGTCAGTGGCTTGTGCTGAGGAATAAGAACAGAAACCGACACTGGTCTGTTAATTATACCCTTCGTCACATCATTTTACATCTTTAGGAATCACTAACGAAGACATTTTTTTTCTGCAACTTTTTATTGGGTGAACTAGTTTTGGAAGTACCCTGCTCTCCCATCCTTATAATGCAAACAGGATAGTGCTGAAACTAGGCTTGCCTAATAAAGATTTGCGAAAACGTCTTTCCTTGAGTGATTGGGAAGTTCGCCACCGAATTAACATCACATTGTTAAGGATCTTGTTTTTGTTCTAGCCTCTTTAGGGATAGGGAGCCGCGTAACAAATTCTTTTTATTGCTTAGGGAGGACATGCTAATGGTCGTCGACTAATGGAGTAGTTTCTTGAACTAGCCCAAGTACCCCGCCCATCCCCACAGGTCTCAAACTAATTTGAGTTTATTTGTGACATAATCCTTCTAGATCAGTGGTTCCCAAACTTTTTCTGATCTTTACCCACTTTTCATATATGATCGCCCACTCCATCCCAATGAACATCTCGTGACTACAGTGTCTGCCTGTAGTCATACATTTATTTAGGTCCATTATGAAACAAACCGGCAATACCTGTAATTTTATTCATTCCACCTCATATGTTTCTTTCTTCAAATACTGAGTTATGGAAACTTCCAATTTCCTATTTCCCTTGGGATTTTTAGTGTACATAGCTTCAGCTTATGCCCCCCCCCCTCTATTTTTTCTTTATGCTCCACCCCCCAGTGGACCATGACCCCTTTTGGGAACCACTGCTCTAGACATTTCTAGTTTAGCCTTTTTCTTTGCCTCTTTTTTACAAGTTTCTCGCCTATTTACTTTCCGTTGGTTAATTTCGCAGACTGGTCGCCGACCGGCTTTCGTCCATTTATGCTTGGTCTTGTCACTCCTCTCTCTTTGCTGTGGTTTGGATGGTGAGTTTTAACATGTATGCATCAGGGATATGTAAATAATCGCAAGCGCACAGAATAGGGGATAGCATACTGAATGGGTTTGGTTAATCAGTTGGAAAAGCGTGGGCAGAGTTGTCATTGACCTCACGATCTTTTCCCCCGTAAGGGGCGCAGCGATTTGCCATCCTGGCCGCCGTGCTGACGGGACTCGCACCCCGCCTGACCCCAGCTTAGCCTCTTCTCCTTCCTGCAAAACACTTGTTTCCTCGCTTTTCATACAACCTCTCGCACAACTTTCTCTGGTCAGCCTCTAATTTGACAGGATAGATGCTGACCTTCTTCTCAGCCAACCGTCCCGGATCGGGGCTGAGGGGGAAGGGGACAATGTTCCCTAACCCCTGAGCAACGGTCTGGGGTGGTTGGTTTTTAACAACCTGCTTCATCCCCACCCATACCTTCCTCACATCCCTTTTCCCCTCCTCTTCACAATCTATCTTTTTTACGCCGTGTCCAAGGTGGAGTCGCCATGCCGATGGACTGCTAGGCCACCAGGCTGGAGGGGTGGTCCCAAATAACGGCGCCTGGCTCTGCCGGGCCTGTAAGCACCTCTTGCAGTGCGGGCTACTGCGAGAGGTGATGCGCGATTGCGTCCTGTGATACAAGTAGGGTCACCATGCCCAATGATGAATATAAAAAAAACAACCCTTAACTTTCCCTGTAAAGCCAACGGAGCCGCCCTCGGGCAGCTCCACCGAAAAACTGGAACCCCCCCCCCTGTGCTTGCGCAGGGGACCCTCCATATCTCTCTAACCGGAGAGGAGGCACACTCATCTCCTTCGCCTACGGGTGTAGGGGACTCCCCCTCACCCCCTTCTCTGGAGGTGCTTTCGAAAACCTCCCTCTTTCCAGCGGCAGTCCCCTCTGTTCTTTCCAAGGGGACTGCCAAGAAAGCCAGCCCTTAGCAACCCGCTCCACATCGACGCGGCTTGGTAGGGCAAACCCTCTTAGGGGGGAGAGGAAAGCCAGGCCACTTCGGTCGCTTCCCTCAAAAGACTTGCTGGCAAGAATTTTAAACCTTGACGGGGTCAAGGCCTGTGCCTCCCCAAACAAGACTGGTGACGCTGCCAAGGGGACCTGCAATGTCCTGGGAGGGGATGGCCAACTGGAGGCCCCTCCTGTGATAGACATGGTCTTTGAGGAAACCCAGCCTTAGACGGTAGGGCCTTCCATGGGGGGGTATCCGGGCTCGGCGCCAAGCACCGAACCAGAATCCGCCCCTATGCAAGGTCCTCCACAAACGGCTGGGGCCTCCGAGGCAGCACAAGGCAAGAAAAAGACAAGACAAAGAAGACTCGGGGCTCCTCTCCATCCACGGGGGCTACGGAGACAGATGGGTCTGCTGCCACTTTGGTAGGCGACCAAGCCAAGATCGGCACATCCGGCCCCTCTGCCCCCCCAGGGTGTGGAGCCCCTGACTAAGACTAACACCAAGAGTGCACAGGGCGGAGCCTCGATGACATCGGGGCCCCTCATTCAGAGGCTACCTGGCGTTTTCGAGCACGCTGGCGTTAAACGCTTCCTCGTTATTCGATACACTGATGGCAGCATGGTGGCCAAGGGCAACATGATCAATCAGAGAAAAGGATTAGCTAGTGCAATTGGTAGAGAGCCGAGGGTGACCCGTTTCTCGGACTGGAGCCTTCTGGCGAATGCGGCGACTCCCGCTGAGGTGGCCAACATAAGTGCTCTTTGGACACTTCATGGCACCCCAGTGAATGTGACGCCGCACTCTACTATGAACTTTGTGAAAGGAGTAGTTTATGCGAGGGAACTCGCTGACTACTCCATCTTTGACAAGCTCCCTGAGTCGGTGCGTGCTGGTTGGTACCGCTACCGCGTGAAGGCATTCGTGCCACTGCCGCGGTGGTGCTATTACTGTCACCGCTTCAGCCATACGAATTGATCTTGTAGACGTGCAAAGTCGGGGTCACCCGAAGTCTGTAAATTGCTCCAAGGCCGCACACGATAAGTCTAAATCATGTGTGGCCAAGTGTGTCAATTGCGGAGAGCCGCACCCCGCTTCTTTGAAGCAATGTGGTGCATATATCCTCGAGAAAGAAATCCTGGCCATTCAGGCCCAGGATCGAATCTCATTCCGCGAGGCTAAGTACTTGTTCCTGGCGCGCCCGGCTCTGCCTGGGACGTCATATGCCTCAATAGTTAGAAAGGCACCCTCTGCTCCTGGCCCATCCAGGCCAACGAGCACGGTTGTTTCCGCGCCCATTTGGAGCCCTTCTGCGGGCTCTACTCAACCCAGGCGCTCCCCTGGTAAAGTTGGCGGAAAAAAGGGTTCATACCCAGCCCCGGCTAAAATCAGGGCTCCCCCCCTCTTCCCTCAGTGTTACCGTTGCCCGTAAGGTGAAACGGCCACGTGCCTCCACCGAGTCGTTAGACTCAGAGGGGGCAACACCCCTGAAGTTGGTCGCCAGACCATCTTTTAGGGTTCCTAAAGCTGTCCCATGAAAGGAGGACAGCAAGAAAGGAGCCTCGGCTCCTTCGCCCACGCCTAGAGGTGGAGCGAGTGGCTCGGTAACGGTGGTTCCTCGAAAAGAGGGCCCCCCGCCCCGGAAGCCGCAATGCCCGCCTAAGGTTTTGAGGCAGAGGGAGGAAAAGACGCGCATGGCGAGCCCAACCTTCCCCAATAAGTCCTTGAAGGCGACAGCGCCTTCAGCGCTTTGTCCGGCCAACAGCGCCCGGGGTTCTGCCTCCGGGAAGGGGGTACGGCCATTCCCGTGAGAGTCTCTTGTTCGAGGCGGGCCCCCGCGTCTCCTCCGAGCTAGGCCTGGAGGGCATATTCCTTCAATGGAATTGCCGTGGACTCCGGGCCAACTGGGAGGAGCTGCGGAGGCTCGTTTCGTCCCGTTCCCTGTTAGCTATCTTTTTGCAGGAGACCATGCTAGGCGCGTGCCCCCGGCATGATGTCTCCGTTCTTCCTTTCTCTTTAGATACCTCCTTTCAGGCAGTGGCTGTGCAGCCGCGCCTGGATAGTAGGTATACTATCATTTCTGCGTACATTCCACCGTCAGCTGACTTCGACGCGGGGGACTTCTGCCGCGTCGTGGCATGGTTACCGAGGCCCTTTCTCTTGCTCGGAGATCTGAACGGCAGGTTTCCTCTATAAGTACATAGATGACTCAATAAATCCCAGGAGACAAGTCCTTGCCGATCTGATCGAAGAGCTTGGGATAGGTGTCCTAAACCTGAAAGAGTTTACGCATCACTGTACGAGAACCGCTTCATTTTCTTGCCTTGATCTATCTTTGTGCCCTTCGGATGCACAGCCTGATTTTGATTGAGGGGTTGTCGATGACCTCCATGTTAGTGATCACTTTGCCATTCAAATATTATTTTCAGGGCAACTGCCGCCTAAGAGCCCCCCTCGCTGGTGCTTGGCGTGAGCGCGGTGGCCTACATTTCAGGAAATGACTGAAATCTCTATCTCAGTCGAGGAGTTTAGGTCGGTAGATAAGGCCGTTGAGTTCTTCTCCAGCAACCTCATCTCCGTGGGCCTTACTACTATTCCTAGGACGTCTGGCCGTTTTGCACGCCGACCACTCCCATGGTGGTCGCCTGAGTGTGAGACGGCCCTCAAACAGAAGCGTTATGCCTACATGCGCTATAAGCGCCACCCGAACGATTTCATTGTCGCTGAATTTCGTCGGGCTAGGGCTAGATTAAGATATATTTCGAAGTACGCCCGCCGCTCTTCTTGGCGGCATACCTGTCTTCAATTAAGGCCGCCGGCTGGACTTTACCTCCAAAGGCGGAGAACCCTTTAAAGACAAGTTTACTGTGAGTCTGTTGCGCTCCCCTCTTGCTTCTTGCGCGGACACCGCCCATGGTCCGGACGATGTCCCGTACGCCATGCTTCGACACCTGGGTGACCGAGGCATGGCCTTTCTATTAGATTTGTTTAACAGGATTTGGGTAGAGGGTCTTCTCCCAGATTCTTGGCGGATCGCTACTGTGGTTGCCTTTCGCAAACCGGAGAGAGATCACTCTACTCTGACCGGTTTCCGCCCAATCTCTCTAACCTCTTGCGTGTGCAAGTTGATGGAGAAAGTTAGAATAGCCTTTTTCCTGGACAGCGGAGGCCATTTGTCTTCTACAAAGTGCGTCTTCCGCAAGTTCCACTATTTGTCGGATGCTCTGTTCCGACTGGAAAACCGTCTGCGAGGCTTTCCTTCGTAGACAGCACTACGCCACGGCTTTTTTCGATCTGAAGAAGGCCTATGATACCGCATGGCGATATGGTATCATGGAGACTCTTCACACGATGGGGGCGAGGGGACGCCTACCAATGTTTATATCTGAATTTTTGAGAGATAGTCGATTCCGCGTATGGGTGGGGGGAGCCCTTTCCGTCCCAAAGGAGCAGGAAGAGGGTGTCCCGCAGGGAAGTGTCCTCAGTGTCACACTCTTTGCCCTGAGCTTCAACGGCATCACCTCGGTGCTGCCGGAAGATGTTCTCGCTACGCTCTACTTGGACGACCTTTCGATCTCTTTTGGCGCGGCCCAGATGGCAATTCTGGAGCGTCAACTCCAAAGGGCATTGGACCGCGTCTATCGCTATGCCGAAGCGCACAGGTTTCGGTTTTCTTTGGACAAGACTAAGGTGGTGCAATTCTGCCGCCATCCACGGCTTCACCCCGACCCAGATTTGTTTCTTAATGGGGTGCGCTTGGATGTGGTGGAATCGCACCGTTTCTTTGGTCTTGCATTCGACCGACGCCTCACCTGAGAGGCTCATATTCGCAGCCTTAGGGTCTCTTGTCCCGCGCCATGGACATTGTACGTTCCGTGACGTTCGAAGCTCGACTACGGATGCGAGTTTTATGCATCCGCACCTAAGCGTTTATTGCGGAAGGTGGATTAAATCTACCACACCGGCCTTTGCCTTACGACCGGTGGGTTTAGGGCCAGGAAACTCCTTCGAGAGCTAGATATAGCTCTAGGGCCTGTGGCGCTCCTGGTTCTGCCCAGGACGCCACCCTGGAGGGTACCACATTTGGCTATTTGTCGCCACGCCTCTGCTCCCAAAGCTTGTACGGCGCCGGGAGTATTGCGTTCGACCTTTCTGGAGCACACCTCGTGTCACGCTGGAACCGTGCCAGTGTATACAGAGGGCTCCAAGTCCGAAGAGGGGGTCGGCTTTCACGCCGTATCCCTTCTGTTTGAAGTCAGCGGGGCTCTGCCAGGCGCTGCGTCTGTCTTCACGGCCGAGCTGGTGGCAATACACCACTCGGTACAGTAGATTTTTCGACGTGTCTGGTTCGGAGACCGGATTGTGATCTATAGCGACTCACAAAGCGCCCTGAGTGCTCTCGGTGCATTAGAATCTCCGCATCCTCTGGTTCGCGATATCCGTGACGCCATGGTTTTGGCGAGCCGGGCAGATGTCGAGATTATCTTCTGCTGGGTTCCTGGACATGTAGGAATTTCGGGGACTCTGCGACCGGATCAGCGTTTTGCTCTTCCTCACACCGACTACATGGCAGGAACACGGGTAGCTCTTCGGACTGCTTGGCAAAGAAGATGGGAGACGGTCGAAGGGAACTTAAAGTTGCGTGCCATTGGGCCGCGACTGTTCCCATGGACCTATTCCCTAATTCCGCGACGGCTTCAGGTCACTTTCTGTCGTCTCCGAATCGGGCACACTCATGTGACACATAGTAATCTGATGGAGAGCTCGTCAGTGCCCTATTGCGCTGACTGCGTCGTCCCCCAGACTGTTCGGCACATTCTTGTCGAATGGCCCAGTCTGGGTGATCTTCGCGCACGATACCTGTCCCGATACCGGGATGGGCGGGGTCGCTACCGCCTGTCCCTTGTACTCGGGACGAGTTCGTGCACATTGACTTGTGGACTTGTTGACTTTTGGGGGTAGGCCGGGCTCCTCCCCTTTATTTAAGAAAGTTTTATTTTTTTTGCTTTGTTATTGTTTTCTTTGTAGGTTGCACGCCCCTGCACCGGGGAGGAGGTGGACCTCCCCCCGATGCCGGAGATTGATTCCTAATTGTTAAGTTTTTCACATTTTTATCATTATGTTTTCATATTTTTATTTTTAAAGTAGCCTAGTTCTAGGCTGTCGTGTTTCCGGCGACTTATGCCCTAGTGGGCAGTTGCCATATGGGCTCTATCAAAAAAAAATATATATCACGATTTTTTCTATGACCTTTTTTAAAATATAATAAACGTTTTTGACACAAATTTATTATGTAAATGTGAAGGGATGCCCTCCAAGCACCAGCGCGAAAGGAAGCCCCCTCGGAAATACACCTTTTCGGCTCTTTTTTTTAAACCACATGCACCTATTGTGAGAAGTTTGGAAAGTTCAAGATGGAATTAGCCCCGCGGCGAATCACCCGACACAGCTGTATTTGCTTTCCTACGCCACCCGTCTCGCCCCATCCCTATACCTTCTTGCGATTACGCTGTGCGCCGCCATCCTAACTCTACCCCATGCTTCCCAGACCCGCCTATTCCCCCGCGAGAGCAGCCACATTAACCCTACCCCCCATATCACGAGGCAAGTTTCACCGACTGGACCGACTCATTATCACGAATTGTGTTTGCTTATACTGGCGCCGACAATCCTCTAGGGATGGCCAGGCCCTGAGGGTATCTATCAGACCAGCCACCCGGCTATTTAACCCGAAGATCGCCATTTCTCGAGGAGGTTGAAAGCCCACCCTTCACTCTGTTCAGACTGCCTGTCTGTTTCCCGTGAAGCCCTGTAATCCGTGTTCGAGTCGTACCTCGTCGAAGATCTCGCCAGCAAATCTATCTTCGTTAAGCTTTGGCCCCTTTTCAGAGGAAAGCTATCGATCCCCCTTCTTCCCAGAGAGTTGTGCGGTCCTCTCATCTTCACCACCCCTTCAAGATTTCCGTTCTTTCGAGACTGAGATTCCCTGCCGATCTAAAGCATCGTCTCAAGTTTAGATTACGTCTCTCTGGAGCAGATAAAATCTAATTCTTCATCACGAAGTAATCAAACCCCATCTTCGACTCCTCCTCGTCAAGACTCCCCGAAGACCTGCGTCGTTGTCTGCCCCTCCCCCCTTTAATTTACTCGCGCTTGAAGGTAAAGCGATCTTGTATTGTCATCCCCAGATTACTTCGTTAATCCTCACCCGCATTCACCTTTCGATTTGACTGCCCGTTAAATTGTAATTAATTCCTCTCGTTCGAGTTAACTTTAATTTTGTCCTGTCATATCATAAATCAACATAATTCATTTAACTACCTTTATTAATTAATTTGTTCTCCCATTTGTGTGTATATATATAAATTGCCTCATTTATCATATATATTAAAATTATATATTTTGGGTCTTGTTCTTTATATATCCTTTGAACTGCAACTTGGCAAGCCATTGGTCAAAACCCGGTCAACCGTAAATCGCACTCTCTATTAATCGCTCCAGAACATATCTCAAGCGGCCTTTGGTCGGCTCTCGGCCCGTGCTTGTGTACGACTCTGTGCGCCAAGCTAGTCTACACAGGCATACCTCGACAGTAAATTTTCAAAATTTATTGATCACACGAAATTTGGCGTTAGAGCAAAATACCATCGCGACTGCAGATGAAGTTCACCATGGACAAGTGTAAAGCAAGCATATACAGGGTGATCCAAAAGTCTTGTCATCCCCTGTAAATATTGTTTTGATTTTCTATTTCAAATATTATTTTAATTTTATATTTTAGATCGGTTTCATATATTATTATTATTATTGTTTCTCTATTGAAAGGGAATACACTAAAACCAGTACATGTTTGATATTATTATATTGTTCCTCTATTGTTTTTATTACTTTTCGGTAGGGGGTGACAAGATTTTCGAACCACTCTGTAGGGCATGATAATCTCAGAAGACTAAAATAAGTGGTGTCAAATTTTGTACACAGTCAACATGGAAAAGTTTGTCGTCGTCATCTCGATTGATCTAAAACATTCGAAACAACCCAGTGTAGCGGAAAAGAGGTGAATACGATTCAAGGACAATGCTAAACATTTTGCCTTTAAATCGGACATTATTGGCTCCCTTTATATAAATCGCTTATGAGGTCCCATTTGGAGTATGCGGTGCAGTTCTGGCCCCTGTTTTTACAAAAGGACATCGCAGTAGTGTTTTTTTAAGCGCCCATCCTGCGACTGCCTTAAAGTGCATAAGTCACCGTAATTAGGATTCCAGCCTAGTATTAGGGTATTCTAAAATTCTTACCGACGTGCCACATCCAACTGGTCTTCGGCAACCATAGATCACCACTTGACTCTGTCTCTTGTTAGCTGCAAAAAATCTGCAGGCTTAAGATGTCCTCCTGCCACTCTCATCACACGGTCCATAAATTTCTCTCTGTCCTCCTCTTGCTCTTCCCCCCTCCACCATTTCAGTCAACACCACGGCCTCCATCACATGTCCGAGAAATCTCATTTGTCGTCTTCTTATTATTGTCATCATTTTCCTCTCCACTCCCACCTCCCTTAGCACGTCAACATTAGTTCGTCTTGCTGTCCATGGTATCTTCAAAATTCTCTTCCATAACCACAATTCAGCTGCTTCCAACTTTTCTTGCATCTTCCTGCTCACCGTCCGTGTCTCACATCCATACAAAAATGCTGACCACACAAAATTTTTTGCTGCCCACTTTCTAATTCCATTAGATAACTTTCTATTTGTGAGATATGCTTTCATTCTTGTAAATGCACTCTTCGCAATCCCGTTTATCTTTCTAATTTCCTTTTCATATCTGCAGTTTTATGTTATGAAACTCCCTAGCTACGAAAATATTTCCACCTGCTCTATTCTTCCTCTGGATGTATTCGTCTTAGATGCCACCAACACTTTGTTCTTGTGTATATTGACCTTCAACCCGTTCTCCTCTCTCCTCCTCACCGTCACATCCAACAAATGTTGCAACTTCTCTGCGGAGTCCGCCGCCAACGCAGTGTCATTTGCGTACCTAATATGGCTGATATTATAACCTCCTATCTTGACTCCTTCAAGCCCTTGCAGCTCTCTTAATATCATCTCCGCATATAGGTTAAACAGATCAGGGGACATAACATACATGACGTACTCCTCTCCTTATTGTAGGGGCGGGCAACCTTGTCAGAGTGACGGCCAGCTGAGACTTTTGGGAGCAGGTCGCAGGCCGGAGTGACAAACGAAATCCCCCAAGTGACCATATATATATATATATATATATATATATATATATATATATATATATATATATATATATATATATATATATATATTAGAATACATTATACAAAAATATTATTGAAAAACACAAATCGGTGAGACGGCTGGTGCTGCTTGTCATGAAGAAGTGCTTCAATTTGGAGTGCTGAAAAGTGTGTTATGTAGCGACAAAAGCAATTTAATTTGTTTGGATCGGATGGAAATCAGTATGTAAGGCGTGGTAAGGTGAAATATTGATTGCCGCATTCCCGAGCAGTCTTATGGTGTGGGGCATTTATTCAAGTGATGAAGTCTGTCCTCTCGTCCGTAACGCGGCAACGTAGACGCTACGGTATACAAAAATCTGCCTCCTTGAACATATGACCCATTCTCTCCAAACATCGGCAGTACGAAACCTTGTTTTTATGCAGGACAATGTACCGTGCCGTACACCAAAATACGGTGGAGCAGTTCTTGGATGCTGAAAATCGTGACAAGATGAACTGGCCTACGCAGGGCCCTGATATACCTCGGTGAAAAAGACAATGAGATATTCGGTGGTAAGGATATTGCTGGGAAATCGACGAATGTTGAAGATCTCTGGCAAAAATTGGAAGAAGAATGGAATAAAATCATGTCAGAACAACGCGACACGTTGATAAAGTCCTGAGGCCGAAGATGTGCATGTCATTCAGTACAAGGGCCAATATACTATTAATATATTTTTTCAATTGTCTATGAACTATTTGTTGTTTTCTGGTTATGGCTGCATTTATACTTACCGTTGTCTAATTTTGGACACACCTTTTCTTCAAATACCCTACTTTCCTCAGCAATTTTTATCTGTTCTATGAAATGAAAGTTGGGCACTATCAGAGGCATTATTTAAAAAAAATATTCTATTAAATTTTCCTGGGAAGAAAACCAGTATTTTAAAAAAAGAGTAGATTGTGGTATAATTTGTCAAGTATTAGATAGTACCTCGTTGCTATTGCACCTTAAATTCACTAATGTATCTCCCCACCCCCCTTATTCCGCTCGCATATAGTTAATTTTATTCATCGTGGCTCGCTGGTTAATGTCAGTACCTCTCACTCAGGTTGCGGAGGTAGAATCCCACTGTAGACTGGAGTGTATGTTGAATGTGACTTAAGTGAAGGGCAAAAGTAGGGAGAAATAGAACCAGCTTGATTTGATGGCCATTTTTATCTGTCTCAGCTGCATGAAAGAATGTGGAGTTAAGTTCTGATTCCCCAGTATGACAGAAGGTTCTGAGAAATGCAAAACAGGCTCCTTCCATCCGACCTGATTGGCAGAAATCGAAGTCGGTCCATTTGAGCGAGATATGCAGAAACTGGAATTGCCAAAGGTCGAGGTAGGTTAGGTAGGTCAGCCATAGCGGGAAACCCTTAAAGGTGCGAGTTACATGATGCGTGTGTGTGGTAGGTTTGCTTCCTTCAGAATTATTTTCAAATTTTACCCTTAAATGCCTACATATTCCTTTACAAGCTTGTTCATGGAGCTATGATCGAGCAGACTTTATTTGCCTTGATCCCTGTCACTATTTGTTTAGCTTCGGTTTCTGTGCCATGTTTTTTAGTTGCGTGGACGCGACTTTATAATTTACTATGTTGTTCGGTCAGGTGGTAAACATTTTACTTTTCAATGGGTTTCGGGGCAATAAAATCGTAACTATTCAGCCGATTCTAACGAAATTTGAAACCCTTATGTTGTTTTACATTTTCTTTCGAATAATCTAATTGCCAAGGTCCTACCAAGGTTAGTACGGTAACTATTAAAAGAAAACTAAATATGGGTCGGATTGCCCCACTTGTTAAAATTTTGAACGTCTTAAGGTCATAAGTCAGAATAATTGAGAGCACGCGACTTAGGTCTTTTGACCTTGTTTTTGTAAATGTTTTCCTGACTGCATTTTGCCGCTTTTGTGTTTGTAAGCTTCCATTTGTTGACTTCGAAATTTTGATATTGACCATTTGACTTTGGTCGAGTAATTGTCCTGACGTGCCATGGTCGTAGCAAGATTAAAACATGAGGTGTAATCCAACCGGGATATACCATGGAAGAGTGAACGAGTCAACTGACCGAAGATGAAATAAATAAATACAGGGTGGTACAAACTCCACACGACTATTGGGGAAAACAATCTAATAAAATGGAGGGGAATTCCATATAAAAGTTATTCAAGTTTTGGGACTTTTGGGACACCCTGTAGAAGGATCACGATTAATATAAATGAGCCACAAATGGAACGAACGGTAATGGCAAATCTCTTCCGGCATAAATATTGGGGTGAGGATGGCGCATGGCAGCGCCCATGGACAAGTCGGTCCAAGAGCACAGGAGTTGGGAAGCGTGAGTTCGAGCCCCCTTGCAGAGGAGTATCCCGCAAGGGAACCTGGTCATGTATAGGGTGAATCACCCCCAAACAGGCCTCACATTTCGATAGGCTTCATTTCTTAATTGGATAAATAATTATGAAATGAAGCCTATTGAAGTTTGGGGTCCGGGTTTTTTTTGGTCTTCCTGTATTGGAGAGTAACGCGCCTTCAGGGTCCCCTGCAACGCCTGAATACTCGAGCCATACGATTTTCCACATTGTCATTTTCCTTAACTCCACCACAATTTTTAAGAGCATTCTTTGGTGCCCCGGTTTGTTTCCTCTTTTATCAACGTCACTTGTCCCTGAAAGGCTGGTCCTAGTAAGGGTTCTTTATCACCTGGGTTTCCCCAAGGATGATATTCCGGTCCTGTCTCAAGGATGGACACCCCACTGGATCTTCCTTCTCAAATGTAAGCTGCTGCCTTCGACAAGCTGCTGATGGTGGTCGGCCTTGCCTTCTTGGATATTCTCTCGATCATGCCCGCTTCTTCATCGTCTTCACGAATTTCTGATGGATTCTGAAACCACATTTGACTGGTTCCACTTGTATCTACTCGTACCATATCGCCCTCGGTCTGTTCATACGAGGGACTGGTATACATGTATATGGCTTCTAAAGTACATTTTGGCTTGGATCTACCACTTCGTTCTCGGTCTGTTCATATCGGGACGGATCGGGGCTGCGAAAGTGCGTTTCGGTTCCACTTGTATCTACTCGTACCATATCGCCCTCGGTCTGTTCATACGAGGGACTGGTATACATGTATATGGCTTCTAAAGTACATTTTGGCTTGGATCTACCACTTCGTTCTCGGTCTGTTCATATCGGGACGGATCGGGGCTGCGAAAGTGCGTTTCGGTGTTCTACAAGTCTCGGCTCGGTTCTTTGCCCACTCTTTTTTCGCATGCATAGTCTTCCATTTGGTATTACTTATTTGTCAATTCGGTTTATTATTTTATTTCTATGCCAATGAGATGCAAATCTAATTCATTCTCCCTAGCGTCGTTGGTTAAGACGCTTATAAATTTTCTATTTGCGTTGGACATAAACGGCTAGTCTTAATCTTCTATCAGCAAACGGCTTTCGTTATTCCGGAATGGCTCCCGGACAACTTGCTGAAACTCTCGTGACAAAATAAGTGTTGCTGGTGGCTGTAATACTACATCTATCTCCTTTTCTTTACTGTGTTGGCAGTGTCATCCAGATCATTCATTTTGATGATGCATCCTCATCGTATGCCAGTTGACTTAAAGATGATCTGAAACGAGAAGTCATCCAACACCTTATCGTACCTGCTGTAATTAGAATCGGTGTTTTCACTCGGCTAGGCCGTTATGGCACGTAAATTATAATCCTGATTTTTTAATTTATGTAAAGAAAGTCACGCCAACAGTTAGTGATTCCTTCATTGCTTGCTATGTATTTTGTATGGATCTACATATTTGATTAGAAAAAAGACTAATGCGTTGGATGTGCATAGTTAACCTCATTTTTAAGGTTATAAATGTAAAATACGAAACTCCATATTTATACATTACCTTTTGGGGACGCCTTTACAAAGCGCTTGCATTGAATTATACAAAGGAATGTCAGTATCACCCGCAGAGAAAAATTTATATCGCCATTTATGAGCCGGGGAAGTGTATGCATCTGTACTGAGAGAAAGGCGAGGTGACGAAGGCAAGCCTAACACCCAATTAAGACATAGGTTAGGGCGGAGCTCGAACCGGTAAAAACTGCTAGAAGAGTTGCCTTTCTTTGCAGCTCTTTGTTCACTGATGCTAAATAAAATTAGGAATTTCTATGCTCCAAAATGGCTGGGATCAATAGTTGAAGTATCTCGAACCATAGTAATTATAGGACTTTTGATAACTATTCTCAAGGCAGTTAATGGCTCAGAATCCACGAGAGAGTATTAATCCTAAAGAGAATACTGACCATAGTTCTTTTGATTGGTTTGTATAGTATACGTCTAAAATGCTTACATGTGCCGCATCCATCACAAAGAAGTAAAATGGTGAAAGCAAAAGATGCCTCGGGGGAATTCTTTCCTGTACATCACTGAGGAAAAATCAGAAATTAAGGATAAAAATGGAAGCTGTATTTTTTTAGTAAATAAAGGATACTGGTGTAACCAACAAAGACATTTTATTCCGTAGATAAATAAACGAAGGACAATCAGATGAAAGGTAAAGAAAGAGGAGGAAGGATGGTACAGTTAAGAATGGCAAAGACCGCAATAATACCTCTCCATGCCACAAAATTTGACTTTAGGAGGAATATTAGAAACCCCCTTGAACAAATTGGTAAAAACTACAACTTCAAATTTGCGATCTTTCACCCCCTTGTCAGATAAAAAAAGGCAAAAAAGAAAGCGAATAAAAAATGGCTAGACGAGGAATGCGAATATGAAGGCACTGAATATTAAAAGGAAGGGTACATAAGAATTGATAAAGAAACGCTCAAATGAAGATAAAAACAATAGGAAGCAAGCCTGTTGAAGGTAAAGCCTGCCCCAAATTGGGATGGGGCATGGGAAGGGAAGTTCGCGCATACAAACAAGGGCGCTAGTCAGCAAAGCATTCATGGGAACTACTTTGTGCAAAGGAGAGGATAGAAAGAAGGCATTGCGTGACGAAATAACTATAAAAAGAAAACCGACAGAAGAATCTCGGCGATTAAGAGTGCAAAAGAGTCGGAAATGAAAGTGTATGACAGAGAATTTACCTAATCTTTTCGTACGCCCCCAAATGGAATCATTTTCCCTCGAGAACCAAGTTTCCCGAGCAATGAATTCGGTATAAATTCCCTTCGATAACAGCTTCCGTCGCCCTATTTCACCCCTCCGTTTTACTGATATGTTCGAGATCAAAAAATGCAGCACCAAAGGATTGTACACGGTCTTATGCATTTTGGCACAACATTCTCGCAGTTTCTCTCGTGCTCATCACTTGGATAGGGCTGCCCAGTCACTGTCATCCGTATCACCTTGATGATGCATTCCTACGGCCAGTGTTATCCGCAGCACTTCAACGATGCTTCATGTCCATTTGCATCTTGCCCTGCTCACACTCAGTATTACATGCATCACTGATGATGTTTCTCTACGGTCAACATCCTCTTCATCACTTTGTAGATGATCTCTTATAGCAATTGTTATTTTTACGACCAGTGTCTTTTGACTGTGCCTTCTCACATCGTGTCATTTGCATCATGTTGATGATTACTCTTCACTGCCAGTGTCATCCACATCTTGACGATAGCCTCTCACGACCGGTATCCTTTGAATAATTTTGGCGTTGCCTTGTCACACAGAGTATTAGGCGCATCACGCTGACGATGCTCAATCCTGATCACTGTCATGAGTATCGCTTTGACGGTGCCTCCTCTTCTTTAGTCCCCCTGTAATTTTGACGATGCTTCTCTTAGGCAACTGGAACCTGCATCATTTAGACGATATCCATTCATCGCCAGTATCATCCAGATCACTCATTTTGACGATGCAACCCCATGAACAGTGTTGTCCTCATTACTTTGAGGATGGTTCGTCGTAGCCGCAGCCATCCGATCTACGCCGGGTACCGACCCAAGGGAAAAATGCGTATAAGTGAGTTTACTTGAACTCTTTTTGCATGGAATGGGGACCCTGTGCGTTCCCTTAGTCTCTTTATGCACCCCCTTTTTCTAAGAGTATCCCCTCATTATTGCTCCTAACTATATTTAAGGCCGTGATCAACTACTTCGCGCTGCTTTAGAACCTCTAAAAGCAAAATTATTTAAAGCCTGCATGTTGCAAAATAGCAAGCTTGATTGGTCCTGGGTAGTATAGCGCGGATTATGGGAGACCGAATTCTACACTTTTCGTCACGTTCGATCGTAACGGGCTCTCTGAGTCGGTGCGTGCCGGTTAGTATCGCTACCGCGTCAAGGCATTTATGCCATTGCCACGGTGTTAACATTACCGCCGCTTCAGCCGTTCTAATATAAGTTGCAGACGTGCCTATTCGGGTTAACCCGAAGTATATGCTAACTGCTCCAAGGCCTTACGCGATCAAATTGTATTCTGTTAGAAAAAGTATGTGAATTGTGGCAAATCTTCACTTAACAGGAAAGCACCTCTTGTAGAGGTGTGGAAGCGCGTCAAAAGGATTTCGGGCAAGTTCTCGTAGGACCCACCTTCCGCCTTTTAAGAAGACAAGACCGATAACTCAAGACCTCACCTCCTTGCCAAAATCCTTCGTGATGTTTCCTCTGCATTCTCAAGCTAGGATGCTGCTCACTAGCATTTAAACTATGTGATGCATTCACTGAAGGCCGTTAACTGGACTTCACTTTCTGAGGCGGGGAACCATTCAACGTGAATAACGTCCGTGGCCGGAGGATATCCTTTTGGCCATTCTTCGATGCTGTGGCAAGCGAGGCATAGCTTCATTGCCTTGTTCAATAAGATCTGAACGAAATGTATTCCCCCTTCCCCACCCAGATTCCTGGCGAATGAATACTATGCTTTATTTTCACAACTTTTTTAACTTCCTGTATGTGAAAGTTTATGCAGAAATTGGTTAATGTTCGGTTAGCTTACTTCCTGGACAGATGAAACCTATCTTCTAAGCGCAGTGCGGCTTTTGAAAGTTCCACCTCGTATTCTTTGCTTAGGTTAATAAATGTTATATGAGATGTCTTCCTTCATAAACACCAATCACTAGTGTCTTTTTGTTTTTGTTAGGGGAAAGTCCTACGATGCCACATGTTGATGCGGTATCATAGAGACACTCCACACTATGGCTAGAGGAAAGACTTGCCTTCTGTGAGAGAGTCATTTCTTCGTACGCATGAAAGAGGAAACTCATGTCCAATAGGTTAGGAAGAGGGCATTCACAGGGAAGTGTCTTCAATATCACACTATTTGGCTTGGACATCAACGATATCACCTCGGTGCTGCAGGAAGATATGCTATCTAAGAGCCTCTAAACTAGAGGCCCAGTCAGCTCAATCTCGAGACGAGAGTCCCACTGACTTGGGTGGTTCCGCCGATGTGACTCCAGCTCAAGGAGGTGAAACTGCATTGGCAGTCCCACTTCAGCCATGCGGAGAAACAAATGAGAAGAAGTAAAAGAAGAAAAACGACCTTAATGAAGCTCACCTCAGTGTAGAGGATTCAAGCGTTACTGGTGCACAAGGGAAAGTGGAAAGAGAAGAAGAGAAAAGAGAAACAGAAGAAGAGAAAACAAATGAAGACAAGAAAAATAAGATGAAGAAGAAGAAAAAGAAAAATGTAGAGATACAAGAGGAAAGTGGCAAGTCGCTTCCGAGAGGAAAGACTAAGTCGCCTGCTGACAAATGTGCAAGAGTCACCCTTATTGGTGATTCTCAAGCACGGGGTCAGCAGCCCCTGCTAGCGGCCCGCCTTCGCACTAGTGTGAAGGTAAGCTGCCTGCCAGGATGTGTTAACCACCACATCAGAGTAGAGGCTGAGAAATCACAGATTTCTGAGAGCTCAGTCGTTGCTCTGATGGTCAGTGGAAACGACCTCTACCTGAGAGAAGGTAGGGTAGGCCCTACAGATAAAATCCTCCACACAGTCATGGGTGCCGTGGACGACTGTGGGCTTAAAACCCGCAAGCGTGTGGTAGTCGGGATGCTCCCGAGGAGAGGTCCAACACGGACCGCTCACTCGATGAATGTCTCTTTAAACCGGCGCCTGGCAGATTTGTGTACGGCAGAGGGGGTCTTTTTTTGTGGAACCGTACCGCACCTTTTATGGTAGAAATGATCTCTACCAAAGGGATGGGGTACATCTTTCCTTTAAAAAGGAAAGGCCTTTCTGTCGAACATGATCCAGGATGTAGTAGAGAGGACCCAAAGGAGTATCCAGCCCAGAGTGAGGGCGGACGTACGCCAGTACGCCTGTGTCACTCCAGGAACGACCTTCTTAGAGGTCGCAAAGAGGGGTGCCTCGCCAACAAACAAGCCGGGAAAGGGAAGAGCGTAGGGAGTCCTACAGTCGGGGACTCCCTGAAAGTTCTTCGTTCAATGCGGTCAATCAAAAACAAGTTTCCTGAGCTCCGTGGCCTCGGAGCGACGGAAGAACCCGAAATGGTAGCCATAACAGAATCGTGGATAAAAACCTCAAACCGAGACTTTGAAGGCGAATTCACGGTTCCTGGCTACCGACTCTTCCACAAAGATAGGCCAGACATAGAGGGTGGCGGTGTAATGTTGTATGTCAAGTATACAATAAAATCTACGAACTCCAACATTATATCCGATCACGAGCTCCTAGGCGTTGAGCTAGAGATAGGTCCTGTCAGATACAGGACCCTGCTGCTTTACAGACCCCCTTACCAACCCATTGAGAAGGACAGGGAACTGTACCAGCTGGTGGGTGAGCTTGTTCAAGGCAGAGTGTGCATCGTTATGGGCGACTTCAACAGACAAGTTGACTGGGAAACCAGAGCAGCCTGTGGCGAAAGAGCGCTACTCCTGGAGTTCGCCAACAACGAGTTCCTCACTCAATGGGTCACAGAACCGACGAGAGGAGACGATATATTGACTTGGTCTTCACCTCTGAGGATGATATCGTTGAGGATCTCTCTGTAGGCGAAGAGCTCGGCGGCAGTGATCACCAGCTAGTTAGATTTACCGTCAAGATCCCGAAGGTAAGGTCTGTTGCCAGTCAATCAAGGAAACTTGACTTGAGAAGAGCAGACTTTGCAAGCCTTCGTGCTGGGTTGACTGATGTAAGGCTAGCGGTATGCGAAGAGGTTGAGGATTCGTGGAACAATTTCAAAAATAAGTTCATGAGTCTTCAATCAATTTGCATCCCTCTGAAATGCCTCCGTCGGTCTTATGTTCAACCAAAGTGGTTTAATCGAGAAATCGGCCAACTGCTTAGGGAAAAGAGAAATGCGTACCGGCGATCGAAGATCTTGGGTGCCTTTGACGAGTACCGGAGGCTAGCTAGGAGAGTGAAGTCCAGCATAAGGGCGGCTAAACGTACTGAGGACCCCCGAGTGGCGAGACTCTGCAAGGAGAATACCAAGGAGTTCTTCGGCTATGTAAATAGCCGTAAACCAATACATCGTAGGATTGGGCCCTTAGTGGACGAGGAGGGTGCATTAACTCACTCAGATGCAGAAAATGCTAACCTTCTCAATGACTACTTCTCTTCAGTGTTTACTAAAGAGTCTGGTCCCATCCCCCAGCCCATGGATTCCTACTCGGGGAAAAAGCTGGAGGCAATGGACTTCACCGAAGGAGAAATAAAGAAAAAGATCGCTGACCTAAAGTCGAATAAGTCCCCTGGACCGGACGGGCTTCTATCCAAGGTGTTGAATGAAGTGTGGGATGAAGTATCACGACATCTGTGCGCTATCTTTAACATGTCAATCCAGACCGGATGCGTTCCTAGATACTGGCGTGAGGCGGAGGTGACTCCGATCTTCAAGAAAGCAGACCCCAGCCATCCGTCAAACTACCGACCTATCAGTCTGACTTCGATAGTCGGTAAACTCATGGAAAGCATGATAGTGGACAAAATGACGTCGTATTTAGAGTCAAACCTGCTACTGAGGAGTTCCCAGCACGGCTTCCGAAGGCAACGGTCATGCCTGACGAACCTTGTGGAATTCTTCCACTTCGTTTTCAGTGAGCACGATCGGGACAAGGCGGTGGATGTGGTGTACTTAGACTTTCAGAAAGCCTTTGATAAGGTACCACACCGCCGCCTTCTCCGGAAAGTGCAAGCGTTGGGCATAGACGGAAAAGTAGCCGGCTGGATCGAGAACTGGCTAAGTGGCAGACGGCAATGGGTGGTGGTGAATGGACAGGCTTCTGAGTGGGTGCCCGTTACTAGCGGGGTGCCTCAAGGTTCTGTCCTGGGACCACTACTATTTATCATTTACGTCAACGACATGGACGGTGACATGGTTGCCAAGATTTCCAAATTTGCCGACGATACCAAGCTTGGTATGAACGTTGCAAAGGATGGAAATACTGCCCGCCTTCAGGAAGATCTTGGGAAGATTGGGGAGTGGTCGGACACGTGGCAAATGCCTTTTAACGTGGGCAAATGCAAAGTGATGCATATCGGCCACAGAAACCCCCAATCTCAGTATATCCTTAAGGGCACTGCTATTGAATCCACCGACACTGAGAAGGACTTGGGTGTAACAATCACTAGTGACCTCAAGTTCTCGAAACTGCATTGAGGCGGAGAAAAAGGCCCAAAGGATGCTAGGCTATATTAAGCGCCAGTTTGGTTATCGGAACCAGGAGATTGTACTGTGCCTGTACAACTCACTTGTCCGACCGCACCTGGAGTATGCCGTACAATTTTGGAGTCCTTCATTGCGAAAGGACATCGCGAGATTGGAACGCGTACAAGCCAGGGCAACCAAGCTGATTCCCTCTATCCGACATAAAAGTTATGAGGATAGACTAAGGGAGTTAGATCTGTTCTCACTGGAAACCCGTAGACTGCGTGGTCAGCTCATCGAAGTCTTCAAAATACTTCGAGGGTTCGACAATGTTGACTACCGGGATATTTTCACACTGAGTGAGAACAGAACGCGCAATCACGGCTTCAAACTTGAACTGAAGCGTTACAACCGCAATATGTGTGGAAACTTTTTCACCTACAGTATCTGCGGTAAGTGGAACGCACTTCCACTGGAAGTTGTCAACAGTGAATCTGTTGACCAGTTCAAGTCAATTCTAGACAAAGTCTTAAAAAGTGGCCGTTTAGGGACGCAAAACAATTGAGCAGCCATGTGCCCGCTCGATTGCTAGTCCAAAGGTACCCTCCTTGAATGGACCGTAAGGTCTCCTAGGGTACCTTCTTTCCTTGTTGTTACTCCTTGTTGTTGTTGTTATCTATCTCTTTTGGTTGGACCCAAATGCCTACCGCACCTTGCTATGCCGAAGCAGATAGGTTTCGTTTTTATTGGTCTAGACTCAAGTGCTGCACTTCTGTCGCAATTCGCCTGACCTGACGAATCGAAATTGGGCATGCAAGGATGTGGTGGAGTTGCACCCTTTCCTTGGTCTTGTTTTTTATCATTGTCCCCACCCTCTTTGTTCGTTTCAGCTAAACTATGTGTGAGAGTTCTACTCGTCTGCAGCCGAGAGTGAACGGAAGTAGGTAAACATGACCTACCAAGCTACTGTCCGTTTAGCGTCCGGATAATTCCGCACATCCCCTGCAGAAAGTCATCTTGTTGATTTCAAAGAGATTTCGCTCTTTCCGTCGTATTCAGTGCATAATGCGCTTGTAAGCGCGGGCCCAGCGTCTCTCTCAGTTGCGAATGGCTACGATTTCGACTGGGCCAATGCAACCGAGAGACGACAATCATATCCGAGATCGATGCAACTCTCGGGCCGGTGGGCCTCTTGTTTGCCTAGGGGGTCATACTGAAGGGTACCACCTCTGAAGGTCTCGTGGAAAACACGGTCTTGCTGGAACATGCAGTGTAATCTCCTCACCCTTTATCACGGCATTTGTGACGCCCCAGGGTTGCTGTAAGGCGAACCGGAAGGATGCCGATACACACCCTGAACCACCCTAATAGTTTAGTAGGGAATGTTAGGATTTCTCCGTTATCTCTTAATCACTTTTAATGAAACTTTTTCCAGCTCATCTGGACAATATGGCAACACTAATGTTATGTTTTCATTTGTTCCGTACTTCAATTTTTATTTCAGATTCGTCCCCGTGGGCGTTTGTGTGTGCGCACGCAGATAGATGAAATGCGTTCTTGGATTTGATCGGAATCGTCAATCCGGAAAAGATTTTTGATTCTTTGCTTTCGGTTTAATTTATTTAATACCTTATTTTTTGCACATTACTTCTTCGCTTTTCCTTAGTGTCATTGCTTAATTCGTCATTTTTTTTATTCTTTTTGTACAATTTAATGGAAAGGATAGGTCTGTTCTGAATAAGTCGAAGATAACGAGAATTGTCGTAACGAACCTCAAGTCTAAATGTTGGGACATAAAAATGATATAAACTTATACTTAAAATCACTAGAACTTGCAAGTACAAACTTAAAGCTCTTAAGCTTGCAAGTAATGGGCAACGCTTTGAAATGTAGGACGGGGCTCAAGATCTCTCAATATCATTACGAACGCGAAGTATTGCAAGGTGCGAACTTTGTGGCCGTCCGTTCCTTTGGTGCAAATCTCGAATTCCTCGCCATAAAAAGGGGGCGAGGAATTCTTTCTTGATCCGTGCCACAAACCTACTTTTGGCCACTTGATAAAGGGATTCTAAATTGAGGGCAAATCCTTCACCATGCTCTTATTTTTTATGAACATTGGTGTCGTATTAATATTTATTATTATTATTTATTATTATTATTATTATTGCTTCCTAAGTTTAAGCAGGATATTAATGCGATAAGCGAAATAACATTTATGTATGTATTTTTAGCATTCCCATTAAACTTAATTAAAATATGGAATTCATTATAATAAATTGATAAAACGTATTTTTTTCCAAGGTAATTTAAATCAGTACTTTTTCCTCTCATCCTCTACTGGCTTAAATCTTCCCTCTTCTGCTTCTTCAGCCTATTTTCCTTCTTCACATTTTTACTTTTAAACTTTACAATTTTCTTTGCGAATCTTCTTTTTTTTTCAAACCTTTCCTAGCCTTGATTTTACCTCTTCCACCTCTAACTAAATCTCTTAATTATCTCGTATGTATATAATCATTTCGTAACTCATTATGGCGATTTTAAATCCTTTCTGTTTTCGCTCCTTTCATATTATTTCAAATCACTTACAGAAATTGAGAGGATGGAATAAATTGCTTGCCAATTTACAACCGACCATTATTCATCAATTTTAACAATTTGAAAGTTCTGCTCTTTCGTTCTGACAGTTTGATTGAGAGCAAATCGACTCCTAGCCAATTGGCCGGCCAATTTAGGGGAGGAATTGGATTGAATAAATGGGCTCGAGGTACTTTCGAAACTCTAAGATGGGTAGTCAATTGGGTCATGCCAATATTCCAAAATTTTCAAGGTTATTAAATCCGAAATCGTTTATTTATTTTTCCCTTAGAGTTGGAAAATCTTTCCGAGTGGGAACAAAATTCGTGGTTTCTGAAATTCGTGAAGTTGTTCAGGTTTTCTTGGATTTTATGAATTATTCTTATTGGTAAATGGGCGAGAGGGTGGTGGACTCGATGTCTTGTTAATCTGGTGTTTTAGGAGTCAAGGAGGTGATAAAAAAAAGGAAGGGGGGGGGGGGGACATTTTAATGGGATTTTCATCTGGCGGTTACCTGCAGGAGGAAGCATTCAAATGAAATAGAACCTCATCGGAAGAAAGGGTTTCTAAATCTCATAAGGAGAACTACAGTAACTCCGGACCTCTTTAACCTCTTTACTGAGAAAACTGGTCCCCAGGGGTCTTTTCAACTCTTAAAAGTGACTATAAGGGATCTTTAAAAAAAAGATGGCCAGTCGCATCTGTTAGAAATTTAAAGGCGGAAGAGATGCTCAAGTGCGTCGATGGCACATCGAAAGATACTCATGGCAAATGATTGTCAGATGCCATGTTTTCCCTCTGTATCTAAAATTTACCACCCTACCCCTTCCCTGACCTTGCCACAGCCCAACCCCAGTACCTGCTTTCGTTGAGTAACGGAAGAAAGACACTGGAGAGTTACGCGTTATCCCAATCAACGCCTCACGTAGACAGTTCTGGCTATGTACCTATTTTTATCACTTCACCTAACTCTACCGCTTCAACCATGACACCGTATTCTATTACTTGACAGCAGACTTTCCCTCGTTGATATTTCGCATTTTAAAAAAATCATACGAACCTTCAAATCAAACCTGAATATCTGGGGTCCTGGGCGGCAAACCCAAGATTCCAGGAACAAGTTAGCAACGGCAAATTATGCCATTGTATGAAGTCACCAGATGCTCGCTTTAAAAAGTTCGTAAGGGAAAGTAAAGGTACTCGAAAGTACAAACTCGCAAACCTTCCAATACAGGAGGAAGGAAAACTAACCACGAACTACAAAAATGCCAAAATGCGCGAAAGAACTGCAATAGAAACAAGTTTAGGTTGAAGGAAAAAACTCCCAGGTACGATAATGTCCAAAAAAAGAGACGTGTGTGTGTGTGTTGATTTACATGTGCAAATAAATGGGAAGTTAATAGGCAAGAAAATTATTCTTTTACCTTTTTTTCTTACATTTGTGTTGTAATGCTTTTGACTTTAATGATTAAGAGAACTTTCCCTTTTGGAGTTGGTAATTTTAACGCAGCATAAAATTATTCAAAATCATTCGAAATTTCTGACCACAAAAATGGCGCCAAATTATATTTGAGAAATTACGAATAAAATCGGTTTTTTTCTTTCTCTTGAAAATTCTAGAAGCAATTTACTTGGGTTGATCGGTTGACGCAACGATGCCCTAATTCAAGATGTTTTCCCTTGAATATTTTAACAATTTCGCTAACTCCTTCCTGTCTTGTATGTATGTGCATGTACGTATGCATGTATATATGTATGTGTATGGCAGGCCCCTTGAAAAGATTTTGCACCTGGTACCTGGAAGAGCAGCGCGCGCGCTCTCGGCAATAGCAAACTAAATAGAGACTACCTGGGCTTTTTCGTTCTAGACACTTTCATTTTTCTCTTTTTTTACCGCCTTACTTACAGACTTCGACTCTATTTCCTTTTTGCAGGCAGCTAATATCTCAGTCAAGTCGCCGACCAGCTTTGGTCAATTCTCCCGTGGTTGACGAGGCCGGTAGGGGAGTGGGGCTGGCTCACTCCTACCTTCTTGACTCCAGTTGGGATGGGGATTTATAATGTCTCCAATCTTCCCATCCTTTTCTCCTTCGATTGCCCCCTCCCCCTCCTCCATCCACTTCCTTCATCTCGCATGTATATAACCATTTAGTAACTCATTTATGCCGATTTTAAATCCTTTCTGTTTTCACTTCCTTCAAATTATTATATTGATTCTATCAGCTGTGTGAACCCATAGAAAGATTGTACTTGCATTAGCCTCATCTGGCATTGCTGCCACACTTCTACCAGGAGGCAGAACAGCCCATTCCACATTCAAGCTTCCATTGAATTTGAATGTTAATGAAAATCCAATCTACAGCATCAAGAGGAACCACTGTGGCAAATCTTTTGCAAGAAACCTCAGTTATTGTTTGGGAAGAATGCACTATGGCTCACAGAAAGGCCTTTGAAGCTTTGGATAAAACACTGCAGGACATTCGGCAAAACAACCAGCTCATGGGCGGAGTGACCCTTCTTTTTGTCAGGAGACTTCAGACAAACTCTGCCAGTGATTAAGAGAGGAACATCAGCTGATGAACTCAATGCCTGCTCAAAGAATTCTTACCTTTGGAGTCATGTTCAAAGACTGTCCTTGAATCAAAACATGAGGGTTCGCCTACATGGAGATGTCAATGCTGGGATATTATTATTATTATTACACAACATGAGACAGGTAGAACGGGAAAAGTGCAAGCACTATAGATTGCAATTAGCAATCCCCGCACACCTGCAACGTCGAAGAGGCAACGATGGTAAGAAGAAAAGGAAGTGGGATAGAAGAACAAACTAGGAAAAGATAGGTAAAGAAAAACCTCAAGGCTTCCAGTCATCTATGGATTAAGTTAAATTAAATTGAGTAATGAAATTAAATTAAAAAATTAAAAAACAGTATATAGCAACATTCAAACAAAACAAGATATACTGTATATAGAATATTCAAACAAGAAAAAACATAAGTAACAAAATAACAGGATAATGGCTCATGATGAACACAAGATCTTATTAGCTTTTTTTTTGAAGGCATCTACACTATTCGATGCACAAGTCTCTTTGTCCAAGGAATTCCAAAGATGGACAACACTTGGCAGAAAGCAATGCTGAAACTGGCTAGTACGGCATCTGATAGACCTAAAACAAAGAGGATGCCGGGTCAAAGCCTGACGAGTGTTTCTCCTTGCTACAAAGCGATTTGGCAAGGAAATATACAGCGAGTGATGCGGATTGGATTGTATCTTATAGGGCATGCACACATTGCTGATCTTCCGACGATGTCCAAGCTTCCATTGGACATTACCGCCACAAAGAAAGCTGGCAGTATAAGAGACTGTCAATAAGATGCAAGTGTGAGGTAGCAGCAGACGACCAGACAGGGGCACAATATTCCAAAGCTGGAAGAATTAAGCTTCGGAAGCAAGTGGCAGACACGGAAGCATCATTGAAGGTGGCATAGGCCTTTCTCATGATTTCCAATTTCTGCGAAGCAGTAGTCAAAAGAGATCTGATGTGAGACTCAAAAATTAATTTGGAATCAAATTTAACGCCCAAAATGTCCAGTTCGTCCATATCATTCAATGCTAAACCATCAACATGAAGAGGTTCATGTTGAGGAAAAGGGCTACGAGATCGTGAGATACACATACACTTAGATTTAGTGATGTTAAGCTTCATGTTCCATGTATGGCACCATATAGAAATGCATCGAAGATCTTCATTGAGGGAATTAGATGCAATGCTGCGAGAGTGAGGGGAGTCAATAGTCGTGAGCAGAGTTACATCGTCTGCATAACCATACATAATATTTTTTGTGATGCTAAAGAGGTCAGCAGTGTAAGTATTGAAGAGCGGAGGTCCGAGAACACTGCCCTGCGGAACATCCGAGTGGACAGGATGCTAGTCACTGAAGTTGCCATCAACACAAACCCTGTGGGTGCGACCCACCAGGAATTGCTCTAAAATAGAAAAAATCCGTCCACCGACACCAATATCTCTTAGCTTCTTCAGCAAGCCATTATGATTTACTCTATCAAAGGCAGCTGCGAGATCCAGTTGAACTATGCGGGCCTCATGCCCCTGGTCTAGTGCTAACTGGATCTTGTGAGAGATCGTAAGAAGTGCATCCGTTGTACCAAGTTTTTTTTCGGTAAGCAAATTGATTACAAGGGAGAACACCTGATCTCTCAAGAAAGCGGGAAAAGCGAGCAGCAACAAGGTGCTCAAAAACTTTAGAAAGTATTGGTGTAATAGAGATTGGACGATAATTGGAGGGATCAGGGGAAGGAGTTCCCTTAGGAATAGGCCTAATGTGAGCCACCCTCCAACACTCGGGGAACAATCCAGATCGCATGAGGCATCTAAATACTGCACTGTTTTTTTGCGATTACAGCAGAAGTTTCCTTTCTTCTCAACTTATGGAGCTAGGAAATGGTACAATTGAAAATAATGCAGAAGTTGTGGAATTTTGGTGAAGGATATTGAAGAACCGCAACTTAGAGCTTATCCAGACCTACAGCATCACTTCCAAAACGAGAAATGGCACTGTCAAAGGGCAATTCGAGACCCAAGGAATGAAATAGTGCATGCAATAAACTGAAGACTTCTTCAAGAATTGGCAAAAGAGATAAAAAAGTATTTCTATGATTGCACTGTTGACCCTGACCAAACAGTTAACTATCCCACTGAGTTCCTTAACTCCCTTAATCCTCCTGGAATGCCTTCCCATAAGCTTTCCTTAAAAGAAGAAGCGCCAGTGATGTTAAGAAATTTGGATCCTCCGAAGCTATGTAATGGAACAAGACTAATTGTGAAAAAATGATGCCTCGCCTTCTTCAAGCTGAGATTTTAGCTGGTCAGGGCAAAGGAGAATGGGATCTCATTCCACGGATTCCACTGATACCTCCAGATGAGCCATGTGAATTCAAAAGACTGCAATTTCCTATTAGAGTGAGCTTTGCAATGTCTATCAACAACGCCGTGCTGACGGGACTCAGCACCCCATTCGACCCCAGCTTAGCCTCTTCTCCTTCTTTCAGATAGCCTGTATTTCTCCCCTACATCGTCGCTTTTCATACAACCTCTCCCACAACTTTCTCTGGTCAGCCTCTAATTTCACAGGGTAGATGCTGACCTTTTATTCGGCTAACCGTCCCGGATCGGGGCTAAGGGGCGAAGGGACAATGTTCCCTAACCCCGGAGCTCCAGTCTGGGGTGGTTGGTTTTTAACAACCTGCTTCATCCCCACCCATACCTACCTCACATCCCCTTTCATTCTCACTTCACCATCTATCTTTGTTTTTTACGCCGTGTCCAAGGTGGAGCCGCCATGCCGACGGACTGCCAGGCCACCAGTAGCCTCGCAGGGCGGGATACTGCGAGGGGTGATGAGCTATTGCATCCCGTAATTAAGAGGGTCACCATGCCCAATGATGAAGAAACAAAAAAATCTCCCCTTAATTTCCCGTTCCACCGTCGGAGCCGCCCTCGGGCAGCTCCAGCAAAAAATGGAGGTCCCCCTCCCCTGTGATTGCGCAGGGGACCCTCCATATCTCTTTAACCGGAGAAGAGGCTTACTCCTCTCCTACGCCTACGGGTGAAGTGGACTCCCCCTCACCCCCTTCTCTGGAGGTGCTTTTGGGCACCTCCCTCTTACCAGCGGAAGTCCCCTCTGTTCTTTCCAAGGGGACTGCCAAGAAAGCCAGCAGGCAGCCCTTAGCCAGCCGCTCCACATCGAAGCGGCTCGGTAGGGCAAACCCCCTTAGGGGGGAGAGGGAAGCCAGGCCCCTTCGGTTGCTGTCCTCAAAAGACCTGCTGGCAAGAATATTAAACCTTGCCGGGGTCAAGACCTGTGCCTCCCCACAAAAGACTCATGACGCTGCCAAGGGGACCTGCGATGTGCTGGGAGAGATGGGCAACTGGAGGCCCCTCCTGTGATAGACATGGTCCTTGAGGAAAACCAGCCTCAGACGGTAGGGCCTTCCATGGGGAGGAATCCGGGCTCGGCGCCAAGCACCGAACCCGAATCCGCCCCTATGCAAGGTCCTCCTCAAACGGCTGGGGATTCTCAGGCAGTACAAGGAGGGGAGGGCCTCCTCCGGATGATGCCCCTACGACCACCAGGACCTTCTCCATTTCGGAGAGGGACCTGGCTGAGGCCGGTACATCTGCCCTGGGGGCTTCTACCGGCGGAGGTGAGAAGCGGGTTCATTCCCTGCCCTCCTCAGCCATTTTGGTCTGCTGCCATTTTGGTAAGCGACCAAGCCAAGATGGGCACATCCGGCCCCTCTACCCTCCCCGGGTGCGGGGCCTCTGACTATGACTAAGACTAAGACCAAAAGTGCACAGGGTGGAGCCTCGATAACATCGGGGCCCCTCATTTAGAGGTTACCTGGCGTTTTCGAGCACGCTCGCTTCAAACGCTTCCTCGTTATTCGCTCCACTGATGGCACCATGTTGGCCGAAGGCAACATGATCCATCAGAGGAGAGCATTAGCTAGTGCAATTGGTAGAGAGCTGAAGGTGACCCGTTTCTCGGACGAGAGCCTTCTGGCGAATCCGGCGAATCCAGCCGAGGCGGCCAAGATAAGAGCTCCTTGGACACTTCATGGCACCCAGGTGAGTGTGACGCAACACTCTACCCTGAACTTTGTGAAAGGAATAGTTCATGAGAGGAAACCCGTTGCTACTCCATAGATGACATCACCTTAGAGCTGGCCGACCATGGGGCGGTCAAGTTCGAGACCCACCCATACACTCTTCGTCCCGTTCGACTGTGACGAGCTCCCTGAGTCGGTGCCTGCCGAGGTGATATGGCCGAAGCGGCCATACGAATCGTTCATGTAGACGTGCAAAGTCGGGGTCACCCGAAGTATGTGTAAATTGCTCCAAGGCCGCACACGATAAGTCTAAATCATGTGTGGCCAAGTGTGTCAATTGCGGAGAGCCCAGGATCGACTCTCATTCTGCGAGGCTAAGGACTTGGTCCTGGCGTGCCCGGCTCTGCCTGGGACGTCTTTTGCCTCAATGGTTAGAAAGACACCCTCTACTCCTGGCCCATCCAGACCAACGATCACGGTTGTTTCCGCGCCCATTCGGAGCCCTTCTGCGGATTCTACTCAACCCTGGCACTCTCCTAGTAAAGCTGGCGGCACAAAAAAGTTCACACCCAGCCTCGGCTAAAAGCAGGGCTCCCATCGCTTCCCCAGCGTGAGCGTTTGCCGTAAGGCGAAACGGCCACGCGCCTACACCGAGTCGTTAGACTCACAGGAGGCAACACCCCTGAAGTTAGTCGCCAGGCCATCTTCTGGAATTCCTAAAGCTGTCGCCCGAAAGGAGGACAGCAACAAAGGAGCTTCGGCTCCTTCACCCACGCCTAGTGGTGGGCTGAGTGGCTCGGAGACGGTAGATCCTCGAAAAAAGGGGCTCCCCCCCACCTCCGAAGCCGCAACGCCCGCCTAAGGTTTTGAGGCGGAGGCAGGAAAAGACTCGCATGGCGAGTCCAACCTCTTCCAAAAAGTCCTCGAAGGCGACAGCACCTTCATCGCTTTGTCCGGCCAACAGCGCCCGGGGTTCTTCCCCCGGAAAGCGTACAGCCTTTCCCGTAAGGGTCTTCTGTTCGAGGAGGGCCCCTGCTTCTCCTCCAAGCTAGGCCTGGAGGGCTTATTCCTTCAATGGAATTGCAGTGGACTCCGGGCCAACTGGGGAAGTTGCGGAGTTCGTCTCGTCCCGTTTCCCTTAGCTATTTTATAGCAGAAGACAATGCTAGGCGCGCCCCCTTTCCTGCCCGCCATCCCGGGGTATAAAGGTCTTGCGACCCCACCACCATGGGATGGCCGGGCTGGGGGATGCGCGGTTCACACCCGGCATGATGTCTCCGTTTTTCCTTTCTCTTTAGATACCTCCTTTCAGGCAGTGGCTGTGTAGCTGCACCTGGATAGGAGGTATACTATCATTTCTGCGTACATTCCACCGTCAGCTGACTTTGACGCGGGGGACTTCCGCCGCGTCGGGGCACGGTTGCCGAGGCCCCTTCTCTTGCTTGGAGATCTGAACGGCAGGCATCCTCTCTGGGAAGATTACTCAATAAATCCCAGGGGACAAGTCCTTGCCGATCTGATCGAAGAGCTTGAGATGGGTGTCCTAAACATGGATGAGTTTACGCATCACTGTCCGAGAACCGCTTTATTTTCTTGCCTTGACCTATCTTTGTGCTCTTCGGATGCACAGCGTGATTTTGATTGGGGGGTCGCCGATGACCTCCATGGTAGTGATCACTTTCCCATTCGAATATCATTTTCAGGGCAACTGCCGCCTGAGAGACCACCTCAGTGGTGCTTGGCGCGGGCGCTGTGGCCTGCATTTCAGGAAATGACTGAATTCTCTATCTCAGTCCATGAGTTTAGGTCGGTAGATGAGGCCGTTAAGTTCTTCTCCTGTAACCTCATCGGCGTGGGCCTGACTACTATTCCAAGAACGTCTGGCCGTTTTGCATGCCGACCACTCCCGTGGTGGTCGGCCGAGTGTGAGACGGTCCTCAAACAGAAGCGTTATGCCTACATGCGCTATAAGCTCCACCCGAAGGATTTCACTGTCGCTGAATTTCGTTGGGCTAGGGCTAGATTCCGGTATATTTCAAAGCACGCCCGCCGCTCTTCTTGGCGGGCATACATGTCTTTGCTTAACGGGAAGGCCCCCCTAGCAGAGGTGTGGAAACGAGTCAAAAGGATTCGGAGCAAGTTCTCACAGGACCCCCCTCCCGTTCTCAAGGGGAATGGGACCGCAATCTCGGACCCCGCGTCCGTGGCGGAATCCTTAGCGACCGCTTTTTCCGCATTGTCTAGCCGTCATGCTGTTCCACCAGCATTCAATGCACGTCGTGATGTCGTGGAAGGCCGCCGACTGGACTTTACCTCGAGAGGCAGAGAACCCTTCAACGACAGGTTTACTGCAAGTGAGTTGCGTTCCGCTCTGGCTTCGTGCGCGGACACCGCCGATGTCCCGTACGCCATGCTTCGACACCTTTGTGAGCGAGGCACGGCCTTTCTCTTAGATTTGTTCAACAGGATCTGGGTTGGGTGTCTCCTTCCAGATTCCAGGCGAATCGCTACTGTGCTCACCTTTCGCAAACCGGGGAGAGATCACCCTACTCCAGCCGGTTTCTGCCCAATCTCTCTAACCTCTTGCGTGTGCAAGTTGATGGAGAAATTGGTAAATGTTAGATTAGCTTTTCTCCTGGACAGCGGATGCCATCTGTCTTCTGCACAGCGCGGCTTCTGCAAGTTTCACTCCAAGTTGGATGTTCTGCTCCGACTGAAAAATGCCGTCTGCGAGGCCTTCATTCGTAGACAGCACTACGCCACGGTGTTTTTCGATCTGGAGAAGGCCTATGATACCGCATGGTGATACGGTATCATGAAGACTCTCCACACAATGGGGGCGAGGGGACGCCTCTTAATGTTTATATCTGAATTTTTGCGAGATCGTCGATTCCGCGAACGGGTGGGGGGAGGCCTCTCCAGCCCGATGGAGCAGGAAGAGGGTATCCCGCAGTGAAGTGTCCTCAGTGTTACACGTTTTGCCCTGAGCATCAACGGCATCACCTCGGTGCTGCCGAGAGATGTTTTCGCTACGCTCTACGTGGACGACCTTTCGATCTCTTTTGGTGTGGCCCAGATGCCAACTCTGGAGTGTCGATTCCGAAGGGCATTGAACCGCGTCTCTCGCTATGCCGAAGCGCACAGGTTTCGGTTTTCATTAGCCAAGATTAAGGTGGTGCACTTCTTACGCCATCCACGGCTGCACCCCTTAATGGGGTGCGCCTGGAAGTTGTTGAATCGCACCGTTTCCTCCTTTCTATTTGATCGACGCCTCACCTTGGAGGCTCATATTCGCAGCCTTAGGGTCTCTTGTACCTGCGCTATGGATATTCTTCGTTCCGTGACGTTCAACTCTCGGGGCGCTGATGGGCTACTTCCCTACTTTTTTATCGACCCTTTGTCCGTTCAAAGCTCGACTACGGATGCGAGTTTTATGCATCCGCAGCCTAGCGTATATTGCGAAAGGTGGACCCGATCTACCACACTGGCCTTCACCTGGAGACAGGTGCCTTCCGCACTTCCTCCATTGAGAGTCTCTTGGTCGAAGATGGGAAGATTCCACTCCCTCTACGCCGCGTACAGTGCATCAACCTCCTGTACGCGCGAACCCGGTACCTATGCCGCCGATTAACGCCAGTCATACCTTAAGCCGTTTGGTTTTAGGGCCAGGAAACTCCGAGAGCTAGGTATAGCTCTTGGGCCGGTGGCGCCCCTGGTTCTGCCCGGGACGCCACCCTGGACGGTATCACATTTGGCTATTTGCCGCCACGCCTCTGCTCCCAAAGCTTGTACAGCGCCGGGAGTATTGCGTTAGACCTTTTTGGAGCACACCTCGTATCTCGTTGGAACCGTGCAAGTGTATACGGATGGCTCCAAGTCCCAAGAGGCGGTCGGCTTCCACGCTGTATCTCCTCTGTTTTAAGTCAGCGGGGCTCTGCCAGGCGCTGCGTCTGTCTTCACGGCCGAGCTGGTGGCAATACACCACTCCGTACGGGAGATTACGCGACGTGCCCGGTTCGAAGACCGGATTGTGATCTATAGCGACTCACAAAGCGCCCCGAGGGCTCTTGGAGCATTGGAATCTCCTCATCCCCTGGTTCGTGATATTCGTGACGCCACGGTTTTGGCGAGCGGGGCAGATGTCGAGATTATCTTCTGCTGGGTTCCTGGACATCTAGGAATTTCGGGGAATGAGCGCGCCGATGAGGGCGCCAAAGAGTCCGCGAGGACTCTTGCACCCGACCAGTGTTTCGCTCTTCCTCATACCGATTACATGGTAGGAATACGTGCAGCTTTTCGGGCTGCTTGGCAAAGAAGCTGAGACGGTCGAAGGGAACTTAATGTTGCGTGCCATTGCGCTGCGACTGTTCCCATGGATCCTTCCCCAATGCCGTCAGGGCTCCAGGTTGCTTTCTGTCGTCTGCGAATTGCGCACACTCGCGGGACGCACCGCCATTTGATGGAGCGCTCGTCAGCGCCATCCTGTGAAGACTGCGTTGTCCCCAACACTGTTCAGCACATTCTTGTTGAATATCCCAGTCTGGGCGATCTTCGCGCACGTTACTTGTCCTGGTACCGGGATGGATGGGGTCGCTACCGCCTGTCTCTTGTTCTCGGGACGAGTGCGTTCTTATTGACTGGTGTACTGATAGACTTTTGGGTAGGAGGCCGGCCTTCTCCCTTTTATTTAACTAGTTTTTTTTTATTATTGTTGTTTTCTTTGTAGGTCACACGCTCCTGCGCCGGGGGGAGGGGGACCTTCCCCCGTGACCGGAGCTTGCTTCCTAATTGTCATCTTCCCTTTTTATCGTTGTTTTGTTTTCAAATTTTTTATTTTAAAGTAGCCTAGAGCTAGGCTGTTTGTTTAACGCGACTTATGCCCAAGTGGGCAGTCGCCAGATAGCCCCTAAAAAAATAAAAAATGGTTCTATTGGACCACATCAGATTGGCTTGCCAGATCAACCTGAACAAAACATACCAGTTAAAAAGCACAAGCTGCAAGAAAGCGAAGAAGTAGAGTTGCTAAATATTAGCAGACAATTAAGAAGTCCAATGCTCCAATGTTATCAAGTGAAATAATTTTCTCTGTCGATGAAAATAATGATGGACAAATAGCTGATGATCAAGATGGAAAGGATAGAAGTTATGAAGTGACATTAAAAATACCAAGCACATCTTCAACCTGCATTAGCAATACCTAATATTGCTATGCATAGCATCATATATGGTGTTGGCCTTCGTGCCACATCTGCCATCACTAGTGCTACAGTTATGGATTTTATTTTAACTTTAGCGAGCCCATCTGGCGACTGCCTTTATGGATGACGGTGGATTGATGACTGAAAAAGACAAGAGACATAGTTGATCACAATAAAGCCAAGAGGGCTTAAACCGCGCAAGAATAATTTATGAGATCCGTGGATCGGGATTTTGATGAACTTAGTAAGAAAGGTGAAATTTGCTGCATCTTCTATGACGGCCGTCAAGATTCAACTAAGGTTATGGAGAAAGTAGAAAATTGAGATCGCCAGTTCCCTCAGCATCATCAAACTTTACAACTCATATGTAAGGCCACATTTACAGTACCGTATACAAGCATGGTCACCACATTTTAGAAATGATATAAACTTGTTAGTCAGTACAAAGAGGGCAACAAAAATAATGCCATTCCTGAAGCACCTTGAATATGAAGATAGACTGAGGGTATTAAATATGTTCTCATTTGAAAGGTGTGTGAGGGGAGATATGATTGAGCTTTTTAAAATATTTTCTGGGATAGATAAATTGGATTTCAGCAAGTTATTTGAGTTAGAAGGTAGTAATAGAACTAGAGGTCACCACTTAAAGATTAAAAAACAGAGGTGCAGACTGGATGTTAGAAAATATTTTTTCACTAACAGAGTGGTGGATTATTGGAATAGTTTGCCACCTGAGACTGTAGACAGCCCAAACTTGAATGTTTTCAAGCGCAGATTGGATGATTATATGGGGATGGAGGGTTAATTTCTTACTTTTTGGTATGTGGATATGTTTCTTGAACTGTATAAAAAACTACAGGTTTACTGGTGAAATCCATGTCAGGAAGAATTATGACTGTAATTAAAGCAAAAGGGGGCCTAACCATGTTACACAATAATTAAAATTAAATAAATGTATAATATATATTTAATTAATTTACCACAAATGTCTAATTACATTATATGAATGATTCATAGGGTGTTTTCTACTTTTGACCAAGGCTGTGTGAATATATAGGATATTTTTTCTCCATCAACCGATAAAATATCTTTTTGCTATAGTCACAAAATGTTATTTAAAACTATCAAGATCAAAAGACCTAAGTCACGTGCTCTCAATTCCTTCAAAACTTTTAAAAACTCCTCTAAAAGTAAAATGGTGACCATCCGACCGACCGATCGACATAGTAACTTATAGTCACATGTACGCGACTAAAAATGCCTTCCTAAAAGCCTACTACACTCATTCCTCAATCACAATGAAACTGCCATGGGAATATTTGGCACTGAAACGTGCAATAATTATAATAATATTTAAAAAAAAAACTGGACGAATAGAAATGAATACAAGAATTGAATCCAGTTTCATAAAAAACTAATTTTGAATTTGAATCCAGGAAATGAAAATGTTTAGTGTTCGGATTGGGGCCTGATTCACACTTCACCGACAGTATATTTCACGCTTGAAGCAATTTCACCGCTCTCACACATACGAGAATATTCCCACGAAATAATAACCCAGAACACTGGATGAGACGTGGAATAAAAAACAACAACCAAAACACAACTTCAATCTAGGTTGCCAAGTGTTGTCGGAGAATTTAATTAGCCGAGCAGAACTCGCCCATAATAAGAGTCCAGGACGGCGGTTACAAGTCTGTTTTCTTGACTTGGACTCGCGGTGGTTAGGTTGGGTGGGTTAGGTTAGGTTAGGTGGTGGTTAGGTTTATTCGACCTATGCAACACAAGAGAATGGAAATAATAAGCTATCAAAACCCTCCGAGCAGATACGGGATTAAATGAATAATCTAAAATCGCAGAAATTCCATGCATCAATAATTCAAAGTCTGGTTTGCGGTTATATAACCAACAAGGGGATACCGAGTTTAACATGTGCAATCATGCGACATGTGACATCTGGAGATTGTGCGGTATCCTAGCCCAAACGTCCACTCATTTTCCCTTATACCAAAACTTCTTTCCTCATCTTTCCTTCCAAACTTCATGGCGAAGCTGGACTCGTTCTTTTTCTCTTTTTAGTCGCGTGCACGAGACTATAATTACTATGTGGTCAGTTAGTCGGTCAGGCAAATGGTAACCATTTTACTTTTCAATGAGTTTATTGGCAATAACATCGTAACTATTCCTCCGATTATAACGAAATTTGCACCCCTTATGATGTTTTACATTCTCTTTCGAATTATATAATTCCCAAGGTCCTCCCAAGGTTAGTCCTGGAATTGTTTGGCACTAAAATCGTAACTACTTTGCTGATTCTAACGAAATTTGAAACCCTTATGTCGTTTTACATTCCTTTTCGAATGATATAATTCCCAAGGTCTTCCCAAGGTTAGTCCTGGAATTATTTGGCAATAAAATCGTCACTTCGGCCGATTCTCGCTAAATTTTTAAGTTAGGCTCAGTAGACGACATCTCGGATCCTGGATACCTTGAAAGTGGTCAACCCGCATTTCAACCACACGGATGAATAACCTTAGGGCTGACTTAGGGGGAAAATTGCGACAAAAGAGCCTTCCCCAGTGGTCGGTGTGCAGAGGGAAGATGAAATAATCCCACGAGGAGTGATGCGAATTGATTCCTGCCCTCAAAAAGCCCATAGGCAGAGGTGGGAATTGAATCATGCCCACCCCCCGTTCCTCCAACATTTCACTCGGATCCTCGATGATCTAAGACAAAAATGCTTTCAACCAAATACACCCCGCGAGGGGACGTATTTCCATTTTGAAATGGGGGAGGGGGGACAAGTTTAGGAGAGGTGCGCACCCTCTCGATCCTTTCTTGGCCACTTACCTTCTTTACATCTCCCCGCAAAAAGGAGTTGGGTGTAACATGAACCAGCATGTTTCAGCTGACATCTAGACGACTGCGTGCCTCCCTAGCCTCAATCTCCGCACATTTTCTCTTTCTTCCCCCACTTTCTCTACAACATTGCGAGAGATTCCTTCGTCGGTATTTCTCTTTCAAATGAATTAAAACGCACATGTACGTACCAAAGTGCACACGATTTGAATTAAGCTGTAGTGTGTGTGTGTGTGTGTGTGTGTGTGTGTGTGTGTGTTATTATGACGTGGGGAAATGGCTCGCCCTACCTTGGCGTAAAATAGGGTAAAACCGACGGACTTTGGGGTGGAGCATACGGGGCGGTAGAACCTTGGGATTTGACGGCAGAAAGCCCCTTAAGAACCCCTCAAGTTCGTCTCCTCCTTAAGAACCCCTTAAGTTCCTGTCTCCCCCTTAAAACCGCCTCAAGTTCCTGTATCACCCTTTAAGAACCCCTCGAGTTCCTGTCCCCCCCTTAAGAACCCTCTCGAGTTCTTGCCTCCCTTAACCCCTTCGAGTTCCTGCCTCCCCCTTAAGAACACCTCGGGTCTCTGTCTTACCCTTAAGAACCCATCAAGTTCCTGTATCCCCCTTAAGAACCCATCAAGTTCTTGTCTCCCCCTTAAGAATCACCAAGTTCTTGTCTCCCCTTAAGAACTTCTCGAGTTCCTGCTTCCCCCATAAGAACCCCCCAAGTTCTTGTCTTCCCCTTAAGAACCGCCCAGGTCCTTGTGTCTCCCTTCAGAACCAATCAACTTCCTGTTTCCCCCTTAAAAACCCCCTCGAGTTAGTGTCTTACCCCTTAAGAACCTTCGAGTTCCTGTCTCTCGCTTTAGAACGCCCTTCGAGTTCCTGTATCACCCTTAAGAACCCCTCGAGTTCCTCTATCACCCTTAAGAACCCCCTCGAGTTCATGCTTCACCCTTAAGAACCCATCAACTTCCTGTCTCCCCCTTAAGAACCCCATCGAGTTCCCGTCTCGCTTAAGAAACTCCTCGAGTTCCTATCTCTCGCTTAAGAACCCCTTTGAGTTCCTGTCTCTCGCTTAAGAACCCCCTCGGGTTCCTGTCTCTCGCTAAATAACCCCATCGAGTTCCTGCCTCTCGCTTAAGAACCTCCTCGAGTTCCTTTCTCACTTAAGAACCCCCTCGAGTTCCGGTCTCCCTCATAAGAACCCCCTCGAGTTCCTGTCTCCCTCTTAAGAACCCCCTCGAGTTCCAGTATCTCCCTGATCAGGTTCTTGTGCCCCCCTTAAGAACCCATCAACTACCTCTTTCCCCTTTAAGAACCCCCTTGCGTTCCTGTCTCTCGCTTAAGAACCCCTTTGAGTTCCTGCCTTACCCTTAAGAACCCCCTCGAATTCCTGTTTCCTCCTTAAGAATCCATGAAATTAGGTGTCTCTTTCCTTAAGAACCCCCTCGAGTTCCTGTTTTACCCTTAAGAACCCTTTGGAGTTCCTGTCTCTCGCTTAAGAACCACCTCGAGTTCATGTCTCCCCCTTAAGAATCCCCTCGAGTTCCTGTCTCCCTCTTAAGAACCCCCTCGAGTTCCTGTCTCCCCTTTAAGAACCCCTTCAAGTTCCGGTCCCTTCCCGATCAGGTTCTTGCGTGCCCCTTAAGAACCCATCAACTTCCTCTTTCCCTTTTAAGAACCCCCTCGAGTTCCTGCCTCACCCTTAAGAACCCCTTCGGATTCCTGCATCTCCCTTAAGAACCACCTCGAGTTCCCGTCTCACCCCTTAAAAAACCCTCGAGTTCCTGTCTTTCCCTTAAGAACCCCCTCGAGTTCCTGTCTCTCGCTTAAGAACCCCATCGAGTTCCTGTCTCTCGCTTAAGAACCCCTTCGAGTTCCTGCCTCACCCTTAAAAACCCCTTCGATTTCCTGCCTCCCCCTTAAGAAACCCCTCGAATGCCTGTATCTCCCTTAAGAACCGCCTCGAGTTCCCGTCTCACCCCTTAAAACCCCCCTCGAGTTCCTGTCTCTCCCTTAAGAACCCCCTCGAGTTCCTGTCTCTCGCTTAAGATCCCCATCGAGTTCCTGTCTCTCGCTTAAGAACCCCTTCGAGTTCCTGCCTCACCCTTAAAAACCCCTTCAAGTTCCTGCCTCCCCCTTAAGAACCCCCTCGAATGCCTTATCTCCCTTAAAAAACCCTTCGGATTCCTGTATCTCCCTTAAGAACCGCCTCGAGTTCCTGTCTCACCCCTTAAGAACCCCCTCAAGTTCCTGTCTCTCCCTTAAGAACTCCCTCGAGTTCCTGTCCCTCGCTTAAGAACCCCCTCGAGTTCCTGTCTCTCACTTAAGAACCCCCTCGAGTTCCTGTCTCCCTCTTAAGAACCCCCTCGAGTTCCTGTCACCCCCCTTAAGAACTCCCTCAAGTTCCGGTAGCCTCCGTTTTCCACACCGAGAAACGCAAATTAATCCCTACATTCGGCAGAATCCAAAGTATAATCCAACGTGGACATACACATCCAGGAACGATTTATCTTCTGTACGGGTGTTGCCACAGATAACCACTGACTTACGCAAATCTCAGGCGGGAACTTTAAGTGGGATTTGAACCACGTATCACAACGGCATGTGGTAACTATAGCAAAGGTGACCTAAGTAGGGGGGAATCCTAATCCAACCAGTGGTCATATCCAATGCACTTGGTTCCTGATCAGAAGCAATTTTTCGATTCGAGGAAGTTAGGAAGGGGGGGGGGGGGTGAGTATGAAATGGAGAAATCCGGCAATTGTTAAAAAGATCATGGCTGAGAAATTAGTACAACAAACTTCAACCTCAGATGGGGGGTTGAGCGAATTGGACGCGTCCATGGACAGGCCCACCCAAAGAACCAGGGACTCAAAAGTCCGACTTTGTCCCTCGTTGTCTCGAGCTTCCCGGATCGCCCAGGCTCTCATCCCCCCAATGGCGCATTTTCCCTCTCCCCCAGACTGACGACCGCAGTTGCGGGGTTCATTTAGTACTTTTTCATAAGCCTCATAGCCGGAGCCTTCATTAGTTAATATCGGCCAACTGCAATCACTCTTTTCAATTTAAATCCTTCGCATTCGCCCCCTCCCCCACTTCTTTCCCCCATCTCTTTTCTGACCAGAGTTGAATCAAGGTCACCCGTTTGACCTTGAGCGTCCAAAATATTGGGGTGGAAGTGACGAATATGTCGGGGTCATTCTACTACATAATATATATATATATATATATATATATATATATATATATATATATATATATATATATATATATATATATATATATATATAATGACTAGAGTCAGGTTTATAGGGTCTTTAAAAAGGTTCTTTTTAAGGTCTTTTAAAGGTTTTGAGTCTGAAGACTTGGCTATCGAGAAGGTAAGCAGAAATATTCTTGCAAACTATTTTTCCCATTTGTTGTGTGAACCCGCCTTTATACATACCGTGTGTAAGTTTTTTGAGACTGTGCTTCTTATTTATTCCTCCAGCGGAATTTTATCCTTTCATACCAAGAAAGGCTCAGTCTAGTTTTGTTCTCGGTGTTGTGAGCAAAGTTAAAGGCTCTCGCGTTAATTCGGGTATTTCCGAGTGCTCAGACGAAAATGATTAATTGCGCCGTGTGTATACCAAATTAATTCGGGTCGACAATCTCGTTACCTTTTTATTTTAAAAAGGGTTTAGTTCGAATTCGCGGCCATCATGTCTTCATTCGACCAATTTAAATTACATGGTGAATCTCTCGGTTTATCCGGAAAGGACCTTCTTTCCTATATACAAGAAGGAGAGAGAGCCGAGAGAGCGGAAAGAAGGGACAGATAAGAACGAGAAGAAAGAGAACGCATCCGACAACATGAACTGGAAATTAATAGAGCAAAGATCGAAACGCTCTCCATCAACTCGCGGAATGACGTCCCTCAAACTGCATCAGTGAAGCTCCCGGTTTACAAGGAAGGAGAAGATTTCAGGTCCTATTTGACCCATTTTGAAAAGATTTTCGAGCTAAACCACTGGGAAATTGAAGCGGATAGTGTCGCTAACTTGTGCTGTTGTTATGTTCTAAGCTCCGAGATATTTTCATTTCCCTTCCCCGGAAGCAACGATCGATTATTCGACGTTGAAATCGGAATTGTTAGCCGCGTATAACATGACGCTCGATTTCTACCGCGTTAAATTTCGTCACGCCCATATAGAGCCTAACTAAATTTTTCGACAGTTTAGGTATACGTCTCAGAGACTTTTCAACTTCTGGCTCGATTCTTCGAAATTTCCCCACGAGTATGAAGCTTTAGTCGACTTCGTTTTGAAGGACCAGCTTATGGCATCGCCTTCTTCGTAGATTCGATCTTTTGTGAAGGAGCGGAGGTGTTCGACCTTCAAGGAATGCATCGAAGAAGCCGATAGATTCGCCGCGAGCCACAATTGCTACCCTATGAAGGAAGAAAGTCTGATTCATCGCCCCCTAAAGGTAAAAGTGGCAAACAAAAATTTACACCCCGTGACCCTAGTAAATTTGTCAAAATAACTGGGCCCTCCAAGGCCAGAAATTTTTCATCAGAACCCCGTGACGTCAAGCCATTCTCGTCAAATTCCCTTTCGTCATACTTCCCCAAGAGGCCCATCGTGTGTTTCTGCTGCGGTATTGAAGGACATTTGAAGACAAACTTTCCTCACAACTCCCAATTCATTCCTATCAATCAAGTGCACTAAGTTTTTGCTTCTCCCGGGCCACCATCGTCGCAAGTTGAATCGTCTGCCTCTCCTGCTGCTGGCCATCAGGTGAACTTCTTGTTCGAGAAGTGCTCCCCAGGAAGCTTGAAGTTTGAGACCGGATCAGTAAACGGCCTCTGGGTCTCCACCCTTGTTCGGGATACAGGGTGTACATGTATTGTGGTGTCAGACTAGCTGCTCCCCCCGATCGCTCCGAACCAAAATAAGTTTGCGGTAGTACATGACTACCTTGGGCATGCAAATCGATTCCCCATCGTGAAATGATTTTTTGAATGCCCGTATTATACCGGCTGGGCCGAATTGGTAGTGGACCCAATGAAGCTATGCGGTGTTCTGGTCGGACAGTGCCCGCAGATTACTTCCACCCTTGTGGTTCAACACAACCTCTTGTGTTCCCAGACTAAATAGGAAGCAGAAGCGCCCGATCCCCTTGAAACCCTTTGCGACTCCGAGTTTGGCGTCGTTCTGAATAATGAATTCGCTAAAGACCAAACGAACTGTGATTCACTCCGCCCCCTTTGGACCAAAACTCATAATAAGATTCAGGAGTCCCCCGCGGAAATAAAGTCGTTTCCTATGCCGTGAAGAACGACCTCCTGTACCGCGCCTGCTCGGAAAGCAATAGTTCCGAGGCCCATGCATTATGCATCCCCCGCTCGCAGGTCCCCCTCATATTAAAGCCGGCTTATGACAGTCGTTTCTCTGGCCATTTCAGCCATACCAAAATGGCTCAGAGAATTTTTAAGTATTTTTATTGGCCTAGTGCGGCAGATGACATCCTTAATTATTGCCGTTCGTGTGATATCTGTCAAAGGACAGCCCCCAAAGTAAGCATCAGACCCTTTCCGCTGCAGAAGGAACCCATCACACCTGAACCTTTCGCCTGTGCGGAAATCAACCGTATCGGCCCCATTCACCCCCTAGATCCGCTAAATGTGGTGCAAGTAGCTAGCATTGAACAGGACAAGGAGAACCCTTGCCTACCGTGCCCAGCGCTACCGAATCCCAGTCATCTGACTTAGACGTTAACGCCCAGCTGCCTCCCCCCCCCCGAGTCGAAGTGTCAGCTGCAGCAGTTATTGAGTCATTTTGAAGGCGTGATATCGGAGGTTCCCGGCTGTGCCGCTCAGTTCGAGCATGATATTATCTTAACTACCCTGGATCCTATTCGTTCTAAGCCGTACCCCCTTCCTATCCATTTAAGAGATCTTCAACTCACAAATTACTAAATTGTTAAATTTAAAGATTATAGAACTCTCCCAATCTAATTACTGCTCCCTCACTGTTTTGGTAAAGAATTCAGACGGGTCATATAGGTTGTGCGTCGATTTTCGGAAACTTAATTTGGTGACCTTGTTGGATGCTGAGCCTATCCCATTGATCGGCCAAAACCTCCATCTCTTTGAAGAGGCCAATTACATTATCGAATTGGACCTATGTAAGGCTTATTATCAAATTCCCCTTAAAGAAGGTGTAAAGAGATACAAGGCTTTCTCCACAGACAAAGGCTTAATGCAGTTCCGCCGTCTACCGTTCAACTTGGTGACAGCTTGTAGTAATTACAATCTCTTTGCGAAGAATATTAGATGGCTTGGCAAACGTGGCTTTTTATTTCGATAACATTTACGTTCAACTCGCGAGTGGGACCCTCACGTGATCGCCCTCGAGGCCCTGCTGCATCGCCTGCGCGAGCACGGACTCGCAATCGGCCCGAGCAAGTGCCATTTTGCTTATAATATGATTGACTACCTTGGCTTTCGCATTGGGAACAACCGTTTGGCCCCCCAAGAGGACAAAATCCGTGCCATTGTGGAAATGCCCCGTTCGGCCACTAAGAAGCAGCTGAGATCCTTCATGTGATTTGCTTTTTCTATCGCCGATTCGTCCCCCATTTCGCTTCTCACTCGGTCCCTTTGTGTGATTTGCTGAAAATGAAGCCCCTCTCAACACCTTGTCCGGTCCCCATTAGCTCTCTCCAACTCCGAACAGCTGAAAGGAAAATTAGCCCCCCCAACCCGAAGAAGACTTTTGATATCAGAACCGATGCCAGCAATGAAGGGTTAGGTTGCGTTTTACTACAGTATAGCGATGATAGCGATAGTTACCCCGTCGCCTACGGTAGCTGTAAGCTTCTCCCGCGCGAGGAAAAATTATGCCGTCATTGAAAAGGAGGCTTTGGCCATTATATGGGTCATAAAGAAGTTTAGAATGTATTTATTAGGTAAAGAGTTCCTTGTAGAGACGGATTATAAGCCCCTTGCCTATTAGCGAAATGTAAAAAGCAACAATGGTCGCCTTATGCTCTGGAGTTTATACCTCCAGGAGTATCAATTTAAAATAAATTATATAAAAGGATCCGAGAATTGTATTGCGGATAGCTTGAGTAGGAAACCCTTATAGCCTACCCAAACTTATCTAGGATAAATTTTATGCTTGTAGCTGTTATGTTTAAGTTTGTTCCTCTTGTTTAAACTGTATATTCAGACAATAAGTCTATCTGTTCACAACTCAAGAACGATCCGGTAAACCCCTGTATCGTTCGGATCAATTAATTCCCTGTATTTTATATTTTCCTTCTGTATCTTTTTGTATTGTTTTTTTTTTAATCTTTTGTGTGTTATTTATTTATTTATTTTGTGTGTGTAGCTCTAGGTCGTTATTGTCCTTAGGTGATCGACCTCCGTTTGAACTAATGTTGGTTCTTGTAGCCCTTGTGTTCTTGTCGAGTCATTTGTTCCTTGTTCTTGGATACTCTTTGTACGTAAATATATCTGAGCCACCAAAGCGTGACCTGTTCAAGGTCAGGTATCCCTCAATTGTCCCCCCCCCATTGAGGTCGGGAAAATTTGATACTTTTAATACCCATCCAACGGTTGTTAGATATCACTTTTTTTAAAGTAATATCTTGGGAATTGAGGAGTGTCGAGAATAGAGGTTCCTTGCTGCCATGTGACCCGTCGATGCCACGAGGTCAGGCTTGAGGTCAGTCCACATGAGCGAGGACCGTGACAACAGTCAGAATATCGAACTGCTTTCCGTGATAAGCGAGGGATTGGAATCTCAAACACGTGCTTCTGTTGTCTCCCAGGGTGTTATCAAGAAACCCCCGCGGGAGTACTTCCCATGCCTCAAAGCGCCGTGTTTGTTCGTGGAGATTTCCCCACGCTCCCTCCCCCCTTGGCGGAGACAGTAACGGTTCCTGCTGGCCCCTATATATTGTTGGTCCCAATAGGGCATCGACAGTATAGGCCTGCCTTTTACAACGAAACATGTCATTCTCGATCACGTTCCTATTTCTCGACGAGCCCAAGGCTAGAATTATACCGAAGTGTCTGAGCCCCAGTCAATTGGCCCATCCTTGGGTCCGGTACATTTCGTTTGGCACGAATACTCCCTCCAGTTAGTGTTACTACTAGAGGTTAAACTCCCCGTGGTTAAAGCCCCTTGAATAACCATGCGACCCTCGTTTCATCTCTTAAAGCCTTGAACCAAAGCCAGCCTGAGACGAATCATCTGTGGCTATCCGGCCAGTCATCCCTGTGTGTGTTTTACAGAGGCTCGTATCGCCTTTCGACCCTCCCCCCCGTCCTCCGTAGAGCCCGCTCTGAGTAGCTCTGATACGTTCGGTTCTTGTATACATAGAATATCTTGTGCCATTATTTCATTTAATCTATTTATTGTGTATAACTGTGTATATACATATTAGTTTATTTTTGTACCTACTTTTTCATAAGCCTCATAGCCTGAGCCTTCATTAGTTAATATCGGCCAACTGCACTCACTTTTTAATTTAAATACTTCGCACTCGTCCCCGCCCGCACACTTCTATCTTCCATCTCTGTTGTGACCAGTGTTGAGTCAAGGTCACCCCTTTGACCATGAGCGTCCACCATATTGGGGTGGAAGTGACGTATATGTCGGGGTCATTCTACGATAATATCAAGAATTATTTGCAATGGCGCAATTATAATTATGCGATTGAAAAAAAGCGTCTCAATCAGCCAATTTAATTTATCCCTATTTTTGAAGAGAATGGAAAATTTACTTTATCCATTCTAGCTCGGCCTGTCGATCTTCTTACAAACCTAAGTTTCAATATAAAGGTGAAAACTAAGCAAGCACGCTATTGTTAAATTCTTCTTTATTTATCTAAATTTGGACGTTTCTAGGACCTAGCCTCATCATCGGCACTATAAATAAGAGTGGATGTGGTTAAATTTTCGAATTTAATATAATAGTAAAAGAGAAAAGTACAATTTAGGGTGTTAATGCAAGATTAATAAATTTCATTCATTTATGATACATTGTAGAGATTGGATGCTGTTTGGTTTATATTTAAACCAAGCAGCCATGGTTAATTTTTTTCTAAATTTTCTGGAGTATACCCCCCCCCCAAAAAAAAAAAAAAGCAACCATCGTTAATTTTTTCTAAATTTTCTGAACTTCACCAATTGTTATTCATTTTCTTTTAAAACATTATAAAGCATTGGATAATCATATAGTTTTTTTTCTGAACTTAACCATTTTGCATTTTCAAACTCTAAAGAAATTCATAGAAATTACCTTGGTAAAAATTTAAAATATACTTACATAAGTCATAACCAAACTAAGATGAAATTATTATTCAAATACTCAAAAGGTCCCCTTCTTAAATTATAGAGTTAGTGAATTAGATTTTAATTTTCGGATTAAAAGAGATTCTAATATTCGTTGTTCGTTGGGATCTGAGGTATTACTGAGTATTTTAAAGTTGTTGAAACTAATTTCAGACTTACATATTTTTATGTGATGTCGTATGGGCGAAGGGTCTGGTTTGTTTAAAACCAGCCCCGGGCTGGTCGACCTTCCCCGATGCTGCTCGATGCGACAAAATGGATTGACCTAATGGTCGAACCAATATACGATCAATCGCAAAATTCACAACTATATGGATTACATGTGAGCAGCAAGGCAATGAAATTTGGTCCTCATAACTGAGAGAGGACCCAATATTATGACCATTTTATAATACGAATTTGGTGTGGAGATATGGTTAGAATTTATTTAGTCTTCTTGAGTTAGTTAATAAAGTCGGTCTATTTTTTAACAAAGTATGGGATACTAATTAAAATGGATAATTTCTCTTCTGTATTTTCTGATAGATTTCTATGATCGAGAGAATTAAGAAACTTTTTTAATGTTTCTCCACTATTGAGTCAGGATAGCCTTTTTTTTTAAACGGCTTTAAGAAAGGTGAATTCTAAAAGTAGGAGTCTGTATGAAGAACATATACATATTGTAGCCTCGATGGATAAGGGTTTTTACCGAGGATAACTTAAGATTTCCTGGCACGAAACTAAAGAATCTTGTGCCTAACCCTGTAATTGCAGGTTTCCTTAGACTGAAGTTCATCGTTTGTTTTAAAACGCTCAAGTATTTATATCCCAAAATGGGAGCCTCCCATTTTTCTCGACCTCCATTGTGTAATTTATACTTTCGTGTCTAATTTAGGTATTTGAGGAATATTTCTGTCTGTTTTCATGTTTTCATTAAGACAAATGTATAATCCACATAACGTTTGTAATATATATGTAGGTTTATATTGAACAGAGCAGTTATTGAGCCAAAATTGCTCATAATGGCATATTGATGTCTTGCACATAAAATTCTTTATTAAATATAAAATACTAGTTTAAGACAGCCGGTTCTAAAAATTACTTAAAAAGTTGGGGGGGGGGGTGTAATACCTACAAGAATTAAAAAGAGAGTTTATTCAAATTTGGATGATTTCGTTTAACGAAATATTTGTGAATAAGTTTTCGACGTCATAACTCACCATTAGAACTCTTTGATATCGGTGAATGCTTCGGCGCAATGGGTGCCGGCTCTCCCACCGACGCCGGCGTATGCTTCCTTTTTTCTTGCTGTTGGTTCGTTCTTGTGCTTTCTTTGTGGTTTTGTTTTTTGGTTTATGTATTTATTTTTTATTGAACCCTAGTAAATAGGCCATAAATTATTGATACGGCGAATTATTCCTTGGTGGTAGTGGTCACATGGTCTCATTTAGAAAAAATGTTCCAAATTCCTTAAACCTTCTAATTACTAACTTACTTACTCCAGGGATTCTTCGCCCCCCCCCCTTCCCTGCCCACCTAAAAGCTACCGGGCAATGGGGGCCATTTCGTTTGGGTACCTCATGCGTTTCTTGAGCACAAATAAATATCCCAGTGTCTTGCTAGACCTATCCTTGGAGTCATTTCTTTGGATGCATCATGGACCTGACCGGAAGGCAACGGTGGTAAAGAGGCTTATTTAAAAGCAGAACTGTAAATTTAGGGACGTTTATTTCTTCGGAAATCCTCTTGCAGTATGACTGTCGAGATAGCGATTTTAAAGTAAGGGTTTTAAGAACCTTATATACAATTTTAACTAGTTCAAATTATAAATAGGTCACCAAAATACTCGTTTCATAATTTAAACCATATAAACTAAACATATGGATGAGAAGGTATCGTCGTAAGACCTTTTGGTTGCGAATTTCCTAAAACGTGTAATTACTCCTTTATTTGTCTATCAAACTTGATGAAATTTTGTCTATTAATACATTTATCCCAATGCATCAAATCATCTGTAATAAATGGTCTATGTTATTAGGTAGGAGTATAAATACTTTCTGGAACAAGTATACAAGCACCGATTGGACCACGTATCATGTCTCTTATGTATAAACCTCTTTTCAATCAACTTTACGATGAAAAATGTAAATTCTCTCATCATCATCATCACTAACTATAATTTAAGAAGGGGATTTTTTGAGTATTTGAATAATAATTTCATCTTAGTTTGGTTATGACTTATATTTTTTTATCAAATTATTTCTAATAATTCTTTTATAATATCAAAAAACAAAATGGTGAAGTTCATAAATAAATATAAGTATTGAAATTTTGTGAATTTTTTAAAACCCAAAGAATTACAAATGGTGAAGTTTAGAATTTTTTTTTATATATCTTCTTCTATAACTAAATTTTAGCAACGTGATATTTTTGCCTGATTTAAATATAAACCAAACAGCATCTAATCTCTACAATGTATCATAAATGAATGGGCGCGATAACGAAAAAAATTTATCACGATAACCAATTAATCGATAATGATAACTTATCGGCAATAACCGATAACCTTATCGGCGATAACCGATAATCGATGTAAGATGATAACCGATAAATCGCTAAATCCAAAATTATAATACAATATTGATTATTGACTATATATAGCGTTATTTTATAATACAATAGTAAGAATATTTGAATACGGTTTCTTAGTTTCTTACCTGGTGAGACTCTCCTTCCTCTCCTCTACCTATTTCTGCCTCCAAGGCACGCGCGGCTCGCCCCTGTCCTAAACTGGAACCAAAAACTGAAATTATCGATTATCCCTAGTTTGGAACTAAAAGTATCGGCGATACTGATGAATCGATAACGCGGGGGGAAATATCGGATAACCGATAGCCCGATATCGTTATCGCGATAACGTCCACCTATGGGTGCGGTGTAGGTGGAGTGTGTTTTTTTGTTTTCTTTTGAAGAACGAATCGGTGAATTATAAATTTAAGAAACGCCTCCGTTGACTTGGCCACCTCTAGATAAGTAAAAGTGAAGCGAAATTGCATCAAAGATTGATGTCCTAAGGTCAGTCATGGCACAGTAGTTGTAAGGCTCAAAACTATAGACGTGTATGAATGCATGTATGCATACGTGTATGTAAACAATCCCGTATACATTAAGTTGTTTCTGAAGGAAAGTCGGGGTTTTTTTTAAAATAATGGGTGAAAATGGCCCCCCAAAAGTGCACAGCATTAAAAATAAAACCCCATAATTAATTGTATAATTTGGTTAGGTCGTTAATTGCATCACCCGGCCCTTTTCAATCGTGGATTACGTCTGCCCACAGGAAAATGAAAATTACCTAAAGATCAAAGTAACAATCGCTGCCAAGTCCATCGGTACAAGGGGCACTGTCTTCGCTGGAGGCAGGAAGAAAGAGAGAGAGTACCTTATTTTTCCACCAACCAGCAAACCTTCCATGGCCCAATGGAGAACCACCCGTTCAAATTCAGGGGTGAATTGGACTTGGAACTCTTTTTGTAGGTTCTGGGGCGGAAGTGCGATAGAATGTGTGTGTGTGTGTGTGTGTGTGTGTGTGAAAGAAAGGGGATGAAAGAGAGAACTTTGACTGGTCATGTGCGTGGTGACATTTGCGGATGGAACTGCCTGCGTCCACATGCCGAACTCAGTGCACATACAAAAGCGACTAGCTCCCTACTAGTGCCGGATATCTTTTACCCATTCTTGCCGGAATCAGCTTCAGCACCTCGACGTTAGAAATCCAACCATTTATTCACTAAGCGAGGCAGAGCCTGTATAAGTGGGTAATTATGTGGCATCAAAATATCCACCCGCGTGTTTTCTCCCCTGGGGGCTTACACCCCCCTCCCTCTTGTGTGCCCGCGCGCGTTTAACTGCAGATGGACCTGTGTAACAAGATTAATGGAGTCACTGTACCGAATTCGTATGTAAATAAACAAAATATTTAGTGTTCCTTTGCCCTCCATAAATGACGTAGTTTAAGAGATGCATAGAAAAAATTAAAACGGTGAGACTCGGTTAATTGGAGGTTGCACGGGATGAGTAACTTCCTCCGGGGTTTCTGTTGTGAATCCACGGCGTGTAGCGCGGAGTCTTTATTTTCTCACGAGTCAAAATATGACTCATTTTGTTTCTTCCCCTTTGAAGTTTTTTTTATTTCCTTTTTCTGGTAACTATTAATAATTTATATTTTTTACTCGCATCAAATTATGACGAATTTATATATAAAAAAAGGGGTTATCAGATACGCTGAAACATACATCCGCAGCGGTAAGTAGTTCCACACGCATCAGTACACACCTAGCCAATCGCAACACCGCTATATTTCCATGTCTTCACAGCACAACATATTCACTCGCTCTCTTCTAGAGCCCACACGATGTGGTAATAGCATCTCCTATGGGGAACACTCACCCACATACCCCGAGCGTGGAACGGGTATCCCACGCGCCCTATTGGATGACGAAGTGTTAACCCAGTGGTTCTCAACCTTTTCTTTTGTCAACGGCACACCTAGGAGCACATGGAAATATGGCGGTACACCTGGCTAAATATAAATAAAAAATTATTTGAATGTTTCAAAATAAAAACATAGCAAGTCATAGACAGCATAGACTGCTATTGTGCTATGCACAGACTAATCATAAACACAGAATGGGAAAACACACATATGAACTTACTTTATTGAAGTGTTTCGAAATTCATCAGTTAAATGTTCAGCTTCTTTAGTGAGAAATTTGTGCTTGGCTTTCCCTCATAATTTCCTCAATGTTTGGTGGAATATGAGACACAGATCTTCATTTCTTCTTCAGTTGTACGTAATCTCTCCCGTTTCTTGTTTTTTTTATGTTGTTTAATGTTGATAAGCCTAATTCGAATATATAAGAAGTTGAAAATTGTAATAAAATTGCTAAAGCTCTTTTATATAATCAGGAATACTCCTCTTGAGGTGAATTCCAAAATGTATCAATAGGCAGAGTAGAATGTTTTAATTTTATCCCTCGATCACTAGAAAGGGTGGCCAATTCTTCTTGTAACTCAAGTTCAATATTTAAAGAAAGAATTATGAAAAAATCTAATCCAATGATGCCACATCAGTAACCACAATAGGCCTCAATAAAGGAAACATATCAAGATTGCCAGTGATTGCTTTATTTTTCCAAATCACAATTTTCTTTTTGAGCGCAACTAATTTGTCTGTTAAAGTGAGAATATTTTCGTTTTTATCTTGCATGCTACTGTTTGCTATAGTTAGTTTACTAAATATTTCTGTTAAGTATTCCATTTTAAACATCTAAAATTCGCAACTAAGGTTTTCGCAGAATTTCTCCTGTTTTTCATGGATAAAAAAATTATAGTAATTCCTTGTGCAATTCGTTAACGCGATTTAATACTTTACCCTATCGACAGTCATCAAACCTCAACATGCATTTATAATTTAACATGCTGAGAGTCCATTTCTTTGCACATTTGTTCAAATAATCGTGACTTAAATGGCATACTTTCTATATAATTGACCATTTCAACAACTTGATGTAACACGACATTTAATCTTCCTGTGATATTTCTGAGACGAGAACTTCTCAATCAGAAATTTAATTATAAGGCAAATATCTATATTATGTTAAATATATCTTTTTTTATATTATTTAACAGTTAAATTATATACAAAATAAGATTAGTTAAGTTAATTTTTAACTTGAGACAAGTATTGACCAATATCCAGTCACATGATCAATATTAATGACGAACGAAACAATAAAAAATGTAGAATTGTTAGCAGCATTGCGACATTTGGAAACATTTCGCTCATCCCTAAATGAGTTAAGTGGTGCAACATGTTACGGTTGAGATCACGTGGACTTTTGGATTTTCTTAATGTGCCGTTCAAAAATTCACGGCACACATAAAAAGATCCCGCGGCACACTAGTTGAGAACCACGGGGCTAACCCATCGCGGGTTAGTTTAAAAAACAAACAAAATTACTACCAAAACAGCGCCCCAAACGAGGACCGACCCCAATACCTTCGTACTTACCAGGGATTGGCAGTCTGATCTTTATGTGCGTTTCATTATCTGGCATAGGTCCTCGTCCATGAGGTGAGACAGAGATGACGCAACTTACCTACCTATAAAGGGGCTTAATTATAGTTTGGCGATGTGGTTTCCGAATTTATAACCACGTAATGGGCGCGATTAACTGAAGTTAAAACCAAAATCGAGTCCTAGGCAAAGCAAATTTAATCTTAACTAGTCTACACAACCTGGTTCGGGGAAGTACTCCCTCTCACTTTTTAGTTTTAGTACTTCTAATATACCAGTACACCAATTAAATGACGCAATTATCTGCTATATGGGAAAGTTGGTTTTCTAATAAAGCAACCACGTAACTGTTTACTAATTCCCTCATTTTAATGGTCGGAAAATAGTTCTCATTTGTTTTTATTTCAACTCTATTGGTTCTGACCACTGACGCAAGGTTGCGTTGTAGTGTAATGGTGTTTGTGCGATTTAAAATTTAGCGTTGGTATGCGTAAGTCGAAGTTTCATTTGTAACTTCTTTAATAATTCTACCCATTTTTGCGCAGGAAAATTACAACTATGTAATGTAGCCGCAGACACGAACGTCTAATACTGAGGCGAGGTTAATATATATAGAGAGAGAGGGAGGAGGTGAAGCTTGTTCTTCAAGACTTAAAAAACATGGGTAAAACGGAGGTCAATAGACCTAAGTCGCGTGCTCTTGATTATTCTGACATATGACCTTAAGACTTCAAAACTTTTTACACGTGTGGCAATCCGACCCATAGTTAGTTTTCTCTTAATAATTCGAAATAGAATGTAAAACAACATAAAGGTTTAGAATTCTTCGAATAGTTAAGTTATTGCCAAATAATTCCCCCGCTAAACTTGGGAGGACTTTGGCAATTATAACATTCGGAAGAAAATGTAAAACAACATATGGGTTTCAAATTTCGTTAGAATCAGACGAATTGTTACGATGTTATTGCCAAATAATTCCAGGACTAAACTTGGCAGGACCTTGACAATTATATCATTCTAAAGAGAATGTAATGAATGTAATACAACATAAGGGTTTCAAATTTCGTTATAATTCGTCGGATACTTATGAAGTTATTGCCAAATAATTCCCCCGCTAACCTTGGGAGGACTTTGAAAATTATACCGTTCCAAAGAGAATGTAAAACAACATAAGGTTTTTAAATTTCGTTAGAATCGGACTAATTGTTACGATGTTATTACCAAAAACCAAATTGAACAGTAAAATGGTTACCGACCGCCCTACCTACGGACCAACATAGCAACTTATAGAGTTGGGTGCACGCGACTAAAAATACTAGGATGTATCCATTTAGTGAGGAACTACCTGACACAACTCACTAAATGCTTCACATCACCTAAAACCTAAGGCATACAAGTCTGTATAGAGATCCCTTTATTGTATGGGTTTATAGAGTTGGATTCGGTAATTCAAGGATATCAAAATGATTGTGTATGGCAGTTGGTGATTTGAGTTCTGAGTGCAATCGTGGACGTGTGAACGTGCGAAGAGCGAAGCAATGTGTGTGAGAGAGAGTGAGAGAACACGAGAGTCACTCTGTAAATTTCGAGGAGGGTGTGTAAGTGAATAAATACGTGACTGCACACTTATCGGAGTTTACATGTGTGGAAACCTATGTTCGTGAATGGAGGTGCCTGGCTGAACGCGGATTTTTGAAACTATGTGTGTGTTTTTTTTAAGTGTGGGAGAGGATGTGTGCTTTCTTGCATACGAATGCTCGTGGGAGAATTGTATGCCTTCAACCAAGCGCCATGAATGAGTCGTTTTCACAATTTCAATTCCCATGTCCAAGGCTACCAATCGAAACCATAAAAAAAAGCCCTTTCCACTACTAAAGCTGACTATGTTGAAGTGGACTCCACTTTTTTCTCGCACCGCGTCAATCTACACAGCTGGAATATCGGTTGGTGAACCATGTATGCATCTACACCAACGGAGATCCACTACCGGAGGAAGAAATGTGCCGTGTTATTACTAGCGTTCTCGTACTATAAAAATAACGAATATTTTAGTAATAATTATTATTATTTACTTGGTTATACTAAAATAAGAATTAAATAAATATAAGAACTTTATTTACTAAAATAAAATTCACTTCCAATCGTGTACTTTTGCTTAATAGTCCTACTGCGCCCTTTTAAAATCCACCCTTGTACCTCACACCCACCGAATCCAAACTGATAACAAAAACAAAACACAATATTTAAACTCTTTCTTCAACTGCGACGCCCCAGTCTATTTAGCTAATCATCAAAACCAATCTCATTAAGTTCTTCACCGACTAGGTTTGGTTTTACTTCGATTTGCTATTTCTCAGTTCCTAAAACCTCACCGTTATACTCTCTATTCATTAACCTCAACTTCTCTCTCGCGCCCGTATTTCCCGAAGTAACTAACCTCAATTAATTTTTGCTTAAAAAATGAGGGCTGAATTAATTTACAAGTTATTTCGGCGTTTGTCGATTGCTTTGAGTATTTGACCCCGTTATAGCGAACCAACTGTATCAGTCTGTTTCGCTTCTATCGCCTATAGATTCATTAGCCCGGTTTCTCTAAATGTGGCCGTTTCTTTATCAGGTGACTTTTGTGTAGATGTGCTGGCCTTATATGAAATTTGTTGCTGGTTGAATTCCACGCTCACGTGGTTTGGGGAACATACAGTAGATCATGTGTCACAACATATTAAATGTATTAAACATATACATAACAATACAGTATGAAAAAAGCCACTAGGGCCTATCTAAGTCATCCCATACAGAGTATCCAAAACCTCAGTAGGCAGTAAATCACCACCATGGTATATTCTGCAGCGATTGGATTGTGTTATCAGCCATCAACCAGTAGGCTCGTCATATTGAGTTTATAATACAAGACCTGAAGCATGCAGGTAATAATAAAACATATACATACAAGCCTGCAAAATCAGGTTTTTTATATATGCTCTTCTTCCCCCTTCCTCCCCTGTAGCTGTCTAGCTTTCCTTTGAATGATGTCAAACTAGAGCTATTTACAATATAATCAGACAATGCATTCCAAGAACCCACTACTCAATTTAATAATATTTCCTCAAGTCCATCTTACATCCAGATTGTTTTTTTTTAATTTCAAACAGTAACCCCCTTGGACTATCATCAGTCTCCAACTCGAAAAACTTACCTATTTCTAATATTCAAACTTCTAAAACAGGTTAAATAGCTGCATCATATCACCCCTTAATCTCCTTTCAAATGAAAACATGTTAAGTGTCTTCAGTCTATCCATATAATCAAGGTATCTCAAGGAAGGTATCATTTTTGTTGCTCTTCTCTACACTGCCTTCAGAATGTTAATAATCTGCCTGTGATGTCGGGACCCTTGTCTGAATATTATTTACCAGCTATGGTCTGACATAAGAGTTATATAGCTTAAGATTATCTTCCTTACTTTTCTAACTAACATTGGTATTGATTAAGCTAAATACCCTATTTGCGTTATTTCTAACCTCTAAACACTGCTTAGAGAACCTCGAGAACCGATCTATTACTATTCCTAAATCCTTCTTCAGCAGAGTCCAACCAGTAACCTTCTATTTCATAACTAAATTTCCTATTTTTGTTGCCCAAGTGAACAAACAACCTTCCATTTTGGGAGGCTGAATGTCCTCTGGCTCATGTGTGCCAATGAAAATGGTCTATTTAAATGCCTTTGAAGTATGAAATTTTCGTGTGTTTCCCACCCAGTGGCTACTAACTTTCTATCATCAGCAAACATTGGCATTTTACTTCTAATACCTACCTCTTAGAGTCTAGGTCGTCAATAAACCAAGCATAATAATGGACCCGAAACAAATGACTGAGGTACCACACTAATATCATCCATCTATTAAAATTTCTCTCCATTTACATAATACTCGTACCATCTGCTTTCTATTCTTTAACTACTCTGCCACCCAAATATAAAAGATTAACAGAAACTCCCTTTATTTTGCCCCGTAGGGGGCGCGGCGATTTGCCTTCCTGGCCGCCATGCTGACGGGCCTCGGCGCCCGGTCCGGCCCCAGCCTAGCCTCTTCTTCCCTTTACGCTAACAACCCTTTAGCCTTATCTGGCAATTTCTTTCCCAACTCTACTACTCCCTCTCTTCAAAGCATTTGTTTCGATGGGATTGGACTTCTCTACTCGCGTTCGAGCCTGTGCTAGTTCCGGTCGCCGAGAGGTCTGATTCTCGGGAGTCTGTCCTGGCTTGACCCCCCCCATCAACACCTGCGGAATATTGGCGGTTACCAAACCACCTCCCCCCCCTTTTTTGGTCGCCAAGAAGGGGTAAAACTTCACAGTCGGCGTTCGGTTCGCGGGACCGGGCCGTGGCCGGGGGGGGGGGGGCTGGAAAAGGGTTAAGGCCCACCAGGCTTACCCTAAGGTTACCTGGCGGTGAATTCCATGGCCTCCTCTGTAAGTGGTCCCGCGCCCGCGCCTACATGCCGACTGCGTCGTTTAGAACCAGCCCGTTGTCTGCGCCAATGGGCCTTCGCGGGGCTAATGGAAACCAAGCCATAGGCCTCTCTCTCGGGTCTCGGGTCCGCTCGTCTATTGGATTTGGCAAGATGGTACTTTCGCGGGCGGTAGATTCCTGTTTATGTTCGAACAAATTCTTTAACGAATCCCTCTTAAAAACCCAATGAAACCAGCAAAGAAAGTCTTAAGCTGCGCATCCCTTCCCCTCTCCCCACCACCCTTACTTCCCAGCCCGTCGAAGAAAATGGATACGAATCTACTAACTCAAGGAAAGAAAAGAACACAAGACGTAGATAAAACTTGTGGGAGAACTTTAACCACAAAATCGTGCCCCAAAACAACTGGACAGATAGAGGAAAATTGCATAGAAACGAGCAAGGTCCCAGGAACTCGAAAGTCAACACCGCAAAAACGATCAAAGTCAGTAAGAAGTCCGTCGGAAGTTTCAAACTCCCAGCAAGCAGCAGGTCCAGCACGATCCACCAAAACGCTACCTGAACTGCTCTCACTGCAGGTACTCCCAGGACAATTTGTTGATCGATCTTTCAGAAGATTTTACCTGATAAAACCAGAAAGCCAACAAACAAACCTAATGAAGACATGCATGGTCAAACAGAGTGATTTCCAGATCACAATTTCCACCTCTCTCGCCTCAACCAGATGGTAGTATACTAGTCGAAGTAAAAACAAAAGAGCTAGCGGAAAAAACCTTAACATTAAAAGAACTGGCAGGAGATAAAGTAATAGTAATAGCACATCCCTCCTTTAACATGCGTAAAGGCGTAATAATAGAACCAGACTTCGCCCAATACTCAGAAGCGGAATTAATGGAAGAATTAAGCGAGTACTCTGTCACTCAAGTACACAGAGTACATAAAATGATTAACAACAGCAAGATACAAACAAACACTTACTTCATATCATTTGACCTAGACATCCTACCAAAATATATATATCTAGATTGACGCCGCTTCACAGTTAAAGAATTCAAACCTAGCCCCAGAAGATGCTATTACTGCCAAACTTTTGGGCACTCTACAAACACCTGTCGTCGCAGGAATCAGGGCTTTGCGCCCACCTGCGTCAACTGTGCAAATGCTCTACACCTTGAACAAATCAAAAGTGCCCAACGAAATGTGTAAACTGTGAAGAGCGCTACCCAGCATCAAGCAAAAAATGTAATGTATACAAATTCGAAGAAGAAGTAGCATCCATACGTGAAAAAGAACGACTAAACTTTAGAGATGCTAGACAAAAGGCACAGACCTCCATAGGAACCAGAGGAAACTCTTATGCCTCTGTAGTTGAAATAAGCAGAGTGACCAGACCCCCATACCACGGGGTTAAAGCAAAAACTCAACCGCCCCTTCCTGAGGAGCCTGCACCACAGGCCACAAATATTGAACTCCCCTACCCCACGCATATGATCGACAATCGATCCCTCCCCCTCTAAAGCAGTTGCCGCACCGCGAGGCACCTGCACCCAATACCTTGATGCTAAACCCCATCCCTAGCAGAGAAGTAAATCTACAATCAAAATCACAGCAAATTCCTGAGCACATCGACCCCCACCCCGAACAGATGGACACTCAGGATATACCAGAGATCGTCCGCCCACAATCTCGGTCACTCTCTCACAGTGTCTTGCCATCCCCAACCAAAACACCTACCACTGACATCACCTACGAAGAGAAGGTAGAACACGAGAAAGAGACCCAAGACCCACGTGGAACAGACTTCGTCCCCACCAAACACATTGAAACTCGAATCATACCACCAACGAGCCACTTCCCTCACCCACCAACATAAGCAGAAAAAAAAGATAATTCGTCCTCCTATTATTGACAGAACACCAACGCCGCCCTCAACAGTAGATACCCAAGACACAAACAAGAAAAACAGTAACAAAGAAAAACCAAAACTTCAAAGACCAGTCCACAGCAGACTCCAGGGGCCACAGGGCCCTAATAAATCAATGGGCGCCACGACCTGCGCAAAAAACAAATCGCTCACTTCTCAAACCAAACCAAAATAATAATGAAGCTAATCCAGTGGAATATCCGCGGAATCAGAGCAAACTGGGAAGAATTAAGGCTTCTTGTAGCGGATGAGAGCCCCGCATGCGTCTGTCTCCAGGAAACCATGTTGGGAATACAACTACCACGAAAATTACCGAGTTACAGTTGCGTAATCACCCTAATACCAAATGATGGCAGCACATCCTGTGGCTGTACCATCTACACCCATCAAGATGTTCCCACATTACCCATCAGATTAAATTCACCTCTGGAAACAATCGCCGTGACCATGCACATCAAGAAACGGTACAGGATCGCAAACGTCTACCTCCCACCCACAGGGCCCCTTCCAGTCACCGCCTTACGAGACTTGATCTCACAACTACCAACTCCATTCATTCTAATGGGGGACTTTAACAGTCGTCATACTGAGTGGGGCGACAGAATATGCAACCCATAGAAAACGAGCTATCAAAGCTAATAGAAAACCACCAACTTGGAAACATGAACCATGGCGAAGGTACTAGATTTAACATACAAACAGGTACCCTATCAGCGTTAGACCTGGCCCTCTGCTCACCCGACATCACGGCGGACTTCGAATGGAGAATCTTGGATGGGACCATTACCCGATCATCCTTTCCTCAGACGAGGGATTACCCACCTCTGGTATACCACGCTGGAGACTCGAACAAGCAAACTGGCTAAAATTCAACAAAATCACCGATATCCAAGTCGATGACATCCCGGAGACGGAGGAAGCGCTGGAGATCTTTACATGCATCATATATCAAGCAGGTAAAACATCCATCGCAACCAGCTCAGGACAACCCGGTCGGAGACGTATCGCATGGTGGAGCCCAGAATGCTCTGCTGCACTGAAAGAACAAAGGAAAGCCTACCGAACATACAACGATGGCCAAATCCGACGACTAAAATGGAATTTAACAAAAATATAGCTAAATATAGATGCATACTTAAACAAACCCGCCGAAAATCATGGAGAGTTTATGTCTCCACGATAAACTCCAAAACCCCCATCCACCGCACATTGAGCAAGATCTGAGGGATGCTAGGTAAACCCAGCTAAGACCCTACCCCCGTACTTCGGATAAATGGAAACACTATCTTAAACCCCATCGATGTAGCAGACACGCTAGCGACTCACTTTGAAAAAATAGCAAGTAGAGCGAACACAACACCCGAGTTCGCCCACTACCGGTTGGAGAGGGAGTGCTCACCTCTAAACTTCGCATCAAGAGAGTACAAATCTTACAACGAAGAATTCGATACAGCTCTCGCATCATGTCGAGACACGGCCCCAGGCCCAGACAATATACCTTATGCAATGCTGCGACACCTAGGGGAAGGGGGAAAACGCTTCCTCCTAGATATATTCAATAAAATATAGATGGAAAACGCCTTCCCAGATACCTGGAGGAGGGCTACAGTTCTAGCTTTCCGGAAACCAGGTAAAGACCAAATCAGTCTCCCAAACTACCGCCCAATCGCCCTAACCTCCTGTATATGTAAACTTATGGAAAAAATGGTGAATGTACGCTTAACATGGTTCCTTGAAACAAAATCCTGCATATCCCCATCGCAGTGCGGATTCCGAAAATTACACTCAACCACGGATGCCCTTATCCGTCTGGAATCCGCGATATGTAATGCATTCGCCAGGAAACAGCACTTAGTAGCTGTTTTCTTCGACCTCAAAAGGGCGTACGATACGTCATGGCGTTACGCCATCTTAAAATCCCTCCATAACCTCGGACTACGCAGACAACTACTAAACTTCATTCAAAATTTTCTAACCAACCTCACTGTCTCTGTAAGATTAGGTAGCGTGAAATCCAAATCATCTCTACAGGAAGAAGGCGTTCCACAAGGCAGCGTCTTAAGCGTACCCCAGTTTGCTATAGGAATCGACGATATCTCACAAAACCTCCATCAAGACATTACAGCCAACCTTTATGTAGATGACTTCTCTATCTCCCTAGCAGGTTCCGAAATGGCAACAATAGAACGTCGCCTACAGATCGCCATCAACAACATTACGAGATGGTCTACTACCCACGGATACCAATTCTCAGCAGAAAAGACCAAAGTAGTCCACTTCTACCGTCGTAGAAGGCGTATTAGGGAACCTGACCTATACCTATACCAAAAGAGGATTGCAGTCGTTGATAACTATAAATTCCTAGGACTAACATTTGATAGAAGGTTGACATGGGAACCACATATAAGAAACATTAAAAACTCTTGTAAGAAAGAAATGAACGTCCTACGTACAGTATCACGTCACGACTGGAGAGCTGATCTCGGAAACACTTCTCACTCTCTACCGCTCCTTAGTCCGACCCAAACTGTACTACGGATGCGAGATCTACTCCTCTACTTCCAAGAAACGCCTTGCACTCATCAACACAATGGCTAATGAATGTCTCCGCATGGTTACCGGGGCCTTCCGATCATCACCCATACCGAGCCTACAATGCGATACCGGGGAGACACTACTAGAACTACGTAGGATAGAACTCTCTCTACGCCTCTTTACCCGCATCCAGCGACCACCAACATCGCCGACTTCGACCGCCGTCATGAATGACCAAATGGATAATATTTTTACAACATGCCTAACTCTCCCACGACCATTTGGAACTAGAGTGCGACTATGGATGGAGGAAATCGGGGTAACGATGAACCCCATTCATCCACTTGGTTTCCCAGATATTCCATTTTGGAAAACAACGTTAAAGATATGCCATGGCAATATACCAAGACAATCAACAACTTCCGCCCCCCTGGGAGAAAAAATTCAATTCCTTACCCACGCAACAACACATATGGGTATACATATATACACCGACGGAACAGGATTCTCGGTGATATCAAATAACTACACGTTCTCTGAAAAACTACCCCAAACATTATCAATCTTCACTGCCGAGTTATATGCCTTAAAACATGCAGTGCAGTGGGCATACAATAACCCAACATCAGATGAATTCACAATCTTTACCGACTCCTTCAGCAGCCTACAAACATTAGAACGAATGACAGACATCCATCCAATTCTGTTAGAAATAAGAAACTACAGATATAAAGCAGCATGCGAAAGAAAGAAAATTTCCTTTTGCTGAGTCCCAGCACACGTAGGGGTAGCTGGAAATGAAGAAGCAAAAAAACGCCGTCCTTCGTCCAATCAGGCCCAATAGTATCCCAATACCATATGAGGACTACATCATTGGAATAAAGGCCGCCATTCGGGAGAACTGGATGGCCAGATGGGCAGATTTATACGGACAAAATAAGATACGACAAGTTTTCCCAAACTTATCGCCATGACAGTCTCGAGAACTCACCCGCCGGCAAGAAGTATCCGTATGCAGACTCCGCATCGTACATTCACTACTCACACACGGATACCTAATGGAGAAAGACTATCCCCTACTGTGAAGATTGCATTCTACCCCTCACAATTGCACATCTTATCGCGGAATGCCCAACCTATGGAGAACTCCGACGAAGATACATACCCATCGATGGTGGGGTACCCTCGATATCCTAAGATCTGCACTAACGGATGAAAATATCCGCCCTGGTAGCGGAATCATCCGCTACCTCGAGGAGACAGGACTATTATATAAGCTATAGATAAGTCTCCAATAGCACGATCTAAATTTTAATGAATTCTAATTATTTTAACATCTTACTCCATTATCATACCGTTTATCCATCTAGTGTTTCAATCATCACTGCATAATCACCACCTCATCATATCAGAAACAACTTTTATATCTCATCTTTAAAACTTTTTTACTACAAAACGAATTACAGTGCAATCACCTCGCAGTGAGCACCAAGGGACTCGTAAATAATCCCTCCATCCATCCCTTTATTCTCAATTTATGCACTAGTCTCTTATGAGGGACCTTATCAAAAGCCTGAATGAAATCCAAATAAACTAAATTTGTCATTTACTTTATCCAATTGTTCTGTAACCTACTGGGTATTTCAAAAGTCCTGTTACACTCGTTACGACGCTCGTAACAAAGGACACAATGATTGTTGTGACGAAGTTAGACAAGTTTTTATTGTCTTAACATATAAATATGTGGTAAAATTGTAATATTAATCAACGTAACCGCCCTCGGCAGCGAGCACGCGCTCCAGGCGAGACCTGAAGGTCGCGCAGACGTTGCGGACGAAGTCCTTCCTCATGTTGGCCCACAGAGGGTTGACGAAGGACTTCAGCTCGTCGACGTTGCTGTGGCGGACCTTGCGGGCCCCGCCTTCGACATACACCCACGCGCTGTAGTCGAGGAGATTGAGGACAGGCAAATTCGACCACAACCTCTCTTGCACGGTCTCGGCCGTGTGGGCTGGGGCACCGTCCTGCTGAAAGACGTACTCCGCCTTCTTCATGATCTTTCTCACCCAGGGCAGAACTTTTGTGGCCAAGATACCCTTGTAATCGTCCGCCAAACACAACGCCAAGCATCATCACGGAGGCCGAGAGCTTAGTCGTGGACACGTAGTGGACCTGGGAGACGCCCTGGCCGAAGCCTTAGACGCACATCGACCCTGAAGGTTTTTCATCAGAAAAAAAAGAGAATTCGATTGCCATGACTCTCTAAGTCGTTGAGAAGGCAACGACAACGCCTCCCACATTGTTCTCGCATAGGGTCGGTGAGCAGAGGCCTATCCACGCACCTCGAGCGCTTGCTGCCCTCCTCCTTGACAACCATGGATACCCTTTCTGCAGAGATGCTCCTCTTGGCGAGCGTAGTCATTTTGAGCTACGGAGCACTTTCAAAGGCCTTTCTCCCAGCCAACTGGTTGACAACTTAAGGTCTGCGTGAACGAAGTCGATCTCTGAGGTCTTCTCCGTTCTCGAGCCTCTCCGAGGCTCCGTGGACAGTCGTCGGGCTGACGTTGAGCCGCTTGGCGATGCCGGACTTGTTGTGGCCCGTGCGCTGGAGAGCAGAGATCTCGATTCTCTTCACTTTTATCTCGATACGTTTGTACACAATGGAAAAGACATTTTAATGACACGTGCTGGAAAAGTAGAACTTTAAGTTTGTTTGGCGGAAGTTTTTCTATCACACCGAGTGTAACAGAACTTTTGCAAAACCCGGTATTTAGAAATTTCAGCAAATTTGTCAGGCAAGATTTACCTGACCTGAATCGATGCTTACTATCACTCAAAAAGTGCTACATTCTAAAAAGACTATCCTTTTTACTTACCTTCTCAAGTACTTTACATACCATTGAACTTAAACTTACTGGCCTATATTGTTAGGTTCATCCTTCCTTCAATTTTTGAAAAGTGGAACTACATTAGCTCTTTTCTCGTCATTTGTTATCATCACTAACTCTATAATTTAAGAAGGGGATTTTTTTAGTATTTGAATAATAATTTCATCTTAGTTTGGTTATGACTTTTTATCAAAGTTATTTTTAATAATTCTTTTATAATATCAAAAAACAAATGTTGAAGTTCAGAAATAAATATAAGTATCGAAATTTTGTGAATTTTTTTTAAAACCCAAAGAATTACAAATAGTGAAATTCAGAAAATTTATTTTCACATATCTTCTTCTATAACTATATTTTAGCAACGTGATATTTTGAAAGGGGGGAAATTTAGTTTAAAGTTCCATTTTAAAATTATTATAATTGGCGAAGTTCAGAAAATTGATAAAAAATTAACCATGGCTGCTTTTTTTTAGATTTTAAATTTTAATTTAGTAGCGAAGCGCAAGCTCCCCCTACGGGGGGTGGAGTGGCGAAGTTATTGCAAAATATAAAGATTATCTTGAAAAATAACATAGCCCACTGAAATAGGTCCACCTTATCCAGCCATAAGGACCTAGTTTATGCGAGTGGATACGGCGTTGGTCTCCCAACGTCGCGGTACCGGGTTCGATCCCGGCAAGAGCGGACACGAACGTCAGCGCACGAAGAAATCTGGCTACTAATTGGTGGACTCGCTGCGCTCAACCCTGTACTGGAGTGTGTGTGTGTGTGTGTGTGTGTGTGTGTGTGGACGGGGGGGGGGAGATCTTACACTTCTCATCACACACACATAGGCAATTACAACACTCCTTTCTTTCCTCTCCCGTCTTAGCAGCACAACACACACACACATTCTCTCTGTTCCAAAGGATCTTGCCGATTGGTATCCACATACATATGACGCGGAACAGGTCCTTTTCTCCCGAGGTGACGAAGGTTCCACCTGAATGCTGTTTGGTGTCGAAACATAATACTTCCTGGCACCTCTCCTCAAAAGAAGACCGGCCCTTGGGGCCCTCAGACTCACTGGCGATTGTCATACTGACCTTTATGTCCATTTCATTATTCCTTTAATCCTCCTGGATAAAGGAAAGATTGGCAAACCGAACCAAAAAGAAACGAAACTCAATGACACTAAATGGGTTTGGCCTCGATTGGATAGCCTGGTTTGTGTTGCCTCGCAAAATATAGTACCCGATCCATTTTAATCATCCCTCTGTCAATCACCTTTTCCTTGTTTTCAGACGATTGCCTATTTTGAAATACAGATTTGTTTCATTCTTGTGAGTCATATTCTTTCTCTTATTTCTCCAGGGTCGTCAATTTTAAATTAAGATATTTCAATTGAATAATTAATTATATTTCTATTTATTTAAGATTTTTAGTCACTTGCACTCTTATAGGTTACTATGTTGGTCCGTCGGTCAACAGTCGGAGGGTAATCATTTTACTTTTCAATTAGTGTTTTGGCAATAACATCGTAACTATTCGACCGAATTTAACGGAATTTGAAACCCTAATGTTGTTTTACATTCTCTTTCGAATGATATAATTTCCAAGATCCTCCCAAGGTTAAAACGGGAATTATTAAAAGAAAACTAACTATAGGTTGGATTGCCCCACTTGATGAAGGTTTTGAAGGTCATATGGTCATAAGGTCATAAGTCAGAATAATTGAGAGCACGCGACTTGGTTCTTTCCTTTAAATGTTCTGATCATTTATTCTCGAACCGTTGATGGAGGTTTCCAGGCTTCTGTCGGAGGCCATCTGTCTTCTGCACAGTGCGGTTTCCGCAAGTTCCACTTCACGTCGGATACTCTGCTCCGACTGGAAAATGCTGTCTGCGATGCCTTTCTTCGTAGACAGAACTACGCCACGGGGTTTTTCGATCTGGAAAAGGCCTATGATACCACATGGCGATACGGTATCATGGAGACTCTCCACACGATGGGGGCGAGGGGACGCCTCCCAATGTTTATATCTGAATTTTTGCGAGATCGTCGATTCCGCGTACGGGTGGGGGGGAGCCCTCTCCTGCCCAATGGAGCAGGAAGAGGGTGTCCCGCAAGGAAGTGTCCTCAGTGTCACACTCTTTGCCCTGAGCATCAACAGCATCACCCCGGTGCTGCCGGAAGATGTTCTCGCTACGCTCTACTTGGACGACCTTTCGATCTCTTTTGGGGCGGCCCAGATGCCAACTCTGGAGCGTCGACTCCAACAGGCATTGAACCGCGTCTCTTGCTTTGCCGAACCGCACAGGTTTCGGTTTTCCTTGGCCAAGACTAAGGTGGTGCACTTCTGCCGCCATCCACAGCTCCACCTTGACCCAGACTTTTTTTTTAATGGGGTACGTTTGGAAGTGGTTGAATCACACCGTTTCCTTGGTCTTGTATTTGACCGACGCCTCACCTGGGAGGCTCATATTCGCAGCCTTAGGGTCACTTGTACCCGTGCCATGGACATTCTCCATTCCGTGACGTTTAGCGCTTGGGGCGCTGATACGGCTACTGCCTTACTTTTTTATCGATTCTTTGTTCGTTCGAAGCTCGACTACGGACGCGAGTTTTATGCATCCGCAGCCGAGCGTTTATTGCGGAAGGTGGATTCGATCCACCACACCGGCCTTGCCCTGGAGACCGGTGCCTTCCGCACTTTTCCCATTGGGAGCCTACTAGTCGTGTTTGGGGAAATGTCATTCGCTCTACGCCGTGTACAGTGTATTATTCGCCTGTACCCACGAGCCCGGCTCCTCTCTCAGTCGCCAACAGCTCTCACTGCATCCGCAGCTGATTTCGACGGTGCCTATGCCGCCATGAGACGCCAGTCATATTCTAAGCCCTAGGGTTTATGGCCAGGAAACTCCTTCGAGAGCTAGATATAGCTCTCGGGCCAGTGGCGCCCTTGGTTCTGCCCTGGACGTCACCCTCTGCGGTATCACATTTGGCTATTTGTCGCCACGCCTCTGCTCCCAAAGCTTGTACAGCACCGGGAGTATTGCGTTCGACTTTTTTGGAGCACACCTCGTGTCACGCTGGAACCGTGCCAGTGTATACGGATGGCTTCAAGTCCCAAGAGGGGGTCGGCTTCCACGCCGTATCCCCTCTGTTTGAACTCAGCGGGGCTCTGCCAGGCGCTGTGTCTGTTTTCACGGCCGAGCTGGTGGCAATACACCACTCGGTATGGGAGATTACGGGAGACCGGATTGTCATCTATAGTGACTCACAAAGCGACCTGAGTGCTCTCGGGGCATTGGAATCTCCGCATCCTCTGGCTCGCGATATTCCTAACGCCACGGTTTTGGCAAGCCGGGCGGATGTCGAGATTATCTTCTGCTGGGTTCCTGGACATGTAGGAATTGCGGGGAATGAGCGCGCCGATGAGGGCACCAAAGAATCCGTGGGGACTCTGCGACCGGACCAGCGTTTCGCTCTTCCTCACACTGACTACATGGCAGGAAAACGGGCAGCTCTTCGTCTGCTTGGCAAAGAAGATGGGAGACGGTCGAAGGGAACTTAAAGTTGCGTGCCATTACGCCGCGACTTTTCCCATGGACCTACCCCCCAATGCCGCGAAGGCTTCAGGTTGCTTTCTGTCGTCTCCGAATTGGGCACACTCGTGGGACGCACCGCCATTTGATGGAGCACTCGCCAGCGCCCTACTGTGAAGACTGCGTTGTCCCCCAGACTGTTCAGCACATTCTTGTTGAATGTCCCAGTCTGGGCGATCTTCTCGCGCGTTACCTGTCCCGGTACCAGGGTGGGCGGAGTCGCTACTGCTTGTCCCTTGTGCTCGGGACGAGTTCGTTCACATTGACTGATGGACTTACAGACTTTTGGGGGGAAAGGCCAGCCTTCTCCCCTTTATTTAACTTGGTTTTGTTTTTTGTTATCGTTGTTTTCTTTGTAGGTCGCACGCTTCTGCATCGGTGGGAGGGGGACTTCCTCCCGACGCCCTAGCTTGCTTCCTAATTGTTGCCATTTTTCCTTTTTATCGTTGTTGTGTTTTCATATTCTTATTTTAAAGTAGCCTAGTGCTAGGCTGTCGTGATTGCGGCGACTTATGCCCAAGTGGGCAGTCGCCAGATAGGCTCCTAAAATAAAAAAACAAACCCTTTGTACGGAAATGTACATGCATGATACCTGATAAATATTCACCGGGAGTGGGGACGGCTCCCCCTGACGCCGGAGCGTACTTCCTTCTTGTTTTTTTGTTTATTATATTTGGCGTTTGCTCGTTTCTTTCCCTTTGTTTTTGTTATTTGTTTTCTAATCTATCCTAGTTTTATTCTGTAGCGTGATTACGGAGGCTTTTGCACCGGTAGGCAGTCGCCAGATAGGCTCTTAAAAAATAATAAATATTCAAGCGCTCATTATTTGATATAGGTACAACGCGAAATTCACATTAAAACATATTAATACAAATTAATCCAAATTCCTATTAAATGTACGCTTGCTTTTTACCTCTTTTTTTTTAGTCGCGTGCATGCCACTCAAAAAGTTATGTCGGTATGATGTAACCATTTTACTTTTCAACGAGTTTTTGAAAGTTTTGAAGGTCGTAAGGTCAGATTATATGTTTTTTTTTTAAATTGATAATACGTTGGTAATTAATTTCTCTTATTTTTAAAAAGAAATATTGAAATCATTGAGAGCACGTGACTTGGGTCTGCTAACCTTATTAAAGTTTGGATGGATTAGTTTAGGTTAGGTTAACTAGGTTTATTTTTTGTGACCTGTTTAGTATAGTGGAAATTTGGTGTGACATATTTCAAATATTGAACTGTTCCACTAAGGGGCCTGCTTTTGTTGCGGAGCCTGGGGAATATTTGTAATATTACGTGCCTCTCTCGTCCTCCATAGTGCTCCAACTAATCACCTAATTTTAGTACTGGTACTCTTCTGCTCATCTTCACTTTACATTATTTCACTTCTTTTCCAAACAAACCTATTTTCATCGCTCTCTGGCGGCGCTGCCCCGTTATTGTGCAAATAGATAAATAATTTATTAATGGAAGTCATTAGCTTCTTATTCTTTTTTGTTACTTATTCCCTTTATTATTTGTATTATTCTTTTTTAACCTCTCTGACTTTACACACTGCATACCATGCTCTTGTTATTCACCGCTAATTAGAATTCTATTTTAAAGGGTCGCCATTCTTGGTTGTCCCTGCGGTTCTAAAATACGAGGTCAAAGCGAGGTCAGGTCAACGTTACTAAAACACACCCTTTCCATCTTAGAATGGAGGTCACTGGAAACCCTAGCCTGGGACGGATGAGCCCGACTCGCGTCACAGTACCCGGGTCACTGCCCGACTTGCAACTGGGCCAGGCGGGCATAACCTCCTTGGCTCGATATCACGGTTCACAAACATGATGGAGATCCCACCAGAGCTTCACTTAAATTGAAAGTTGTGGGGTTAGGGAGGGGACGGGTTCCTTGTGCACCCCATTCGGAGGGTAGTCTCCCATTTCATATTGACGCGGAGGATTATTTCTTCCCTTCATCTACAGGGTGGTCTGAAAGTAAATATGAGCAATAGAGGAGCAATATAATAATATCCAACACATGTACTAGCTTTGGTGTATTCACTTTCATTGTCACTGTCACACATCGGAGTCTGTATTAACACCATAATGTACACGATCATGTGCACATCCACTCGCAATCAACCTCTCTTCCATACTGTATGAGCTCGTGTCACCCATCGAATATAATAAATTAAAACGATATTTACAGGAGGTGACAAGACTTTCGAAACACCCTGTACTTGGGGTTCTAAAGGGGAAGGGGGATCTAGAAAGGGTACCCATTTGTTCATGGAAATGCGGAGGACACTTGCGTAATACTATCAGGTCGCCTTCAGTGTCCTGGGGGCGAGGGCAGACAGAAGAGGAATGGAGGGGGAGAAATAGGGACAAGGGTCAGGGCCGGAAACCAGAGTTACGATTCACATGAAAGTCGTGGGGTTAAGGGGAGATAGTCCCTTGGGGTCTCCGATTTCATATTTTTGACTTGGGAGGAGTATAAATACATACTACCCAATAGACAAAGAGAATAGACAGACATGACCCTCCCCCCCAAATGAGAGTCCTTCCGTTAGTATTACTTTCTCTCTTCATTCGCCTCCCTCGGTGTTATATCCGGGTTCGGAGGCATATATGCCCCCCTTTCCTCCCGTGGGGAGGTGTCACGTACCGGATGGGCCAGCATGCTGCAGTTGACATCTGGGTGAGTAAGGGCCCAGGCCCAACTCTCTTAGGGAGATCTGCCGCTCTATATCTTTCACTCATTTTCACTTCTACCAGAACACGTAAGAGGATGTCAAGTGACACCTGAAGGCTTATTTACCCTTCCGGCCCCAACACACGCAGTTTGCTCTCTCCATACCCCCAGTGCTCGCAATTGTGCACCCTCCTGGCGCTAATGCTGCAAAAGGATCTGCATAGATATATTTTCCTACACATTTTCACTTCCTCTTTCACTATTTCTGTACACATTTTTCCTACAAAGATTGTGCCGGAAATAAATACCCTCGTTGGTTTTCCTAGGGTGGATCTTTCACAGTTATTTGCTTCTTCTTACTTCACGGTCTCGCTAGCTTCGTGGGCAAGGTGTTGGATTTCTAGCGTCTAGGAGACGGGTTCGATTCCCAGCGTTGACGTTCGTAAGAAGCGAGTCCCCTCTCGGTGGAGCACCGAATCTGACATGTTCGTGTGTACATCTCCATCTACATATGTCATCGTACACACGTTGGGACGTGATTAATGGGGAGATCGACCCTCTGCGGCTCTTTCTCGGGTGCATAAATGAGATTGTGCTGCTTATGGCGGGCAGCGAGCCCACCAGACAAGGCTCTGTTTTTTAAACTCTAGCCACCCTAAAGGACAATAAAAAATAGAGACCTTGTAGGACAATAACAAATAGCCACTCTGTAGGACAAGAGCATATAGCCACCTTGTATGACAACAACAAATAGCCACATTGTATGACAAGAACAAATATCCACCGTGTAGGACAAGAACAAATAGCCACCCTGGTGGGCAAGAACAAATAGCTACCCTGCAGGACAAGAACAAATAGCCACAGTGTAGGACAAGAACAAATAGCCACCGTGTAGGACAAGAACAAATAGTCACCGTGTAGGACAAGAACAAATAGCCCCTGCAGGACAAGAACAAATAGCCACCCTTTAGGACAAGCACAAATAGCTACTCTAGAAGACAAGAACAAATAGCCACCCTGTAGGACAAGAACAAATAGCCACCCTGTAGGAAAATAACAAATAGCCGCCTTGTATGACAAGAACAAATAGCCGCCTTGTATGACAAGAACAAATAGCCACTGTGTAGGACAAGAACAAATAGCCGCCTTGTATGACAAGAACAAATAGCCACTGTGTAGGACAAGAACAAATAGCCACCGTGTATGACAAGAAAAAATAGCCACCCTGTAGGACAAGAACAACTAACCGCCTTGTATGGCAAGAACAAATAGCCACCGTGTAGGACAAGAACAAATAGCCACCCTCTAGGACAAGAACAAATAACCGCATTGTATGGCAAGAACAAATAGCCACCGTGTAGGACAAGAACAAATAACTACCCTCTAGGACAAGAACAAATAGCCACCATGTATGGCAAGAATATATAGAGGTATAGAGTGGTCAGTGATAACAACAGCAAAAAATCTAGTAACCTGAATCGTAGATGAACACGGAACATTACGACAAATTCACTAACTTCTGGCTTTACAATGGTGTCCATTTACGTATTTATGAGTACATATACACTGGGTCTCTCACGGGACCAAGTGTTTACAGTTAAATTTTTTAATTAAATATTTCGCTTTTTTCTTTCCTGCCTTGGTTTTTTATTCTTTTATTTCATGTCTCTCCCCTCATTCTATGCCCAATCGATACTGGGGTTACCCTTGGGGAAAACTCAAGGAATAATTTCACATCAATGAATAAATTCAAACATACGACCTCCGTAAAGGGGGTCCCTTTCGTTGCAGATCCGGGGCAGATTCTGGAGATTTTGTCCCCTCTCAATGTCCAATTGCTCTAAGTAATTTACATACATTTTTACTTTCATCATTCATCTCTGTTCTCAACATTTTGGCCAACAACCCCTGTTGGTTTTCGGCTTTTTTTTTACTAAATAAAATAAAACTTTTGAGAACAAGTCCTTAGCAAGGAATCCACGAACGCCAAAGTGCGAAATACGCCCGTCCGTAAGAAAGGATCATATCCGCTATGGCCGTAACTCAATCCCGTTCCGTGCCACCTGTTGGCCCCAAGAAACTCCCCGTTGTCTGATAACCCTCTTTGCTCCTTCCACATAATCGTGAGAAGTGTGAATTTTCTTGAACTTTGTGTGCTGTTCATTTGAACGCTTTCCTTCGAATGTTGCAAATGTTTGTTGACGTTTGAAAGAGATCTGTAATGGAATTTTTGAACGAAATTGGACAGTTGCGAAAGTTAATTGCTCCGAGCAAAATGCCTTAGATAAGGATTAAATATAAAGATTAGAACTGAAACTAGGATATAGAGCAGGGGTGGGGAAACTTTTTTGAGCCGTGGGCGAAAGTTTCTAATGAAAGAAGTCGGCGGGCGCTAAATAAAATTTGACTCTTGTATCTTTGTAAATGTTGTTTAAATTTATTAGATGATGCGATATATTCATGTTTTAATATAAAACAAAATTAATATGCAAAATTTTTATTGGCTGCCACCACGTAAATTGGAATACAAATATTATTTAAATTTCAGTAGTGAAAATTTGTGCATACAAATATATCACTCAGGGGGCGAAGAAAATTGGCGCTCGCGGGCGAGCGTTTCCCACCCCTGATATAGAGCAAAGGTGTTCAAACTGCGACCCACCAAGGCTTTTCATGTGACCCGCGTTCCATTTCAGAATTCGATCAAAGTATTGAAAATTAATTGTTCAACATTTTGCTAAAATCTCGCCTGTAACGCGAATTCTGACACATTTGAGTGCAACATTAACATTTTCTACGTCTCGGCTTGACTCCCTACTTCGATGGACTTGTTAATACTTCAAAACGTACAAATCAATCTCAGTATTTCTTTTCGTAAGTGTTAGATTCTTAAATCATTCATTTTCAAATATATTTCATTCGTAAATAAAATGTTCTTAAAAAAATACGATAGTTTATAACTACTTAATATAATTACCCGTATCTACACGCTCTCTTTCGCTCGTTGAAGTTAAGCTACATTGACTGTGGTTAGTACTTGGATGGAAGACGCCTGTGCCTTGGGTAATGATCATATGATGTAGATTGTAAATCATGGTTTGGATTCCACGTTATAAGTCTGGAACTAGTATAAAAGTGGTGGCAAAACTATTAAAAAATTACCCTTAGTTATTAAAGTGTAGCTATATCTAGGACTATGTAGTATATGCAAACAAATGCACAAAAGTAATTGCAATTATCTTATATGTATTCGAAATTTGCATCTAACTTTTTAAGTGCGGCCCGCAAAGCTTTACATAAGCTTCAATGAGGTCCGCAAAGCTTTACATAAGCTTCAATGAGGCCCGCAAAGCTTTACATAAGCTTCAATGAGGTCCGAAAAGCTTTAAATAAGCTTCAATGAGGCCCGCAAAGCTTTACATAAGCTTCAATGAGGTCCGCAAAGCTTTACATAAGCTTCAATGAGGCCCGCAAAGCTTTACATAAGCTTCAATGAGGTCCGAAAACCTTTAAATAAGCTTCATTGAGGCCCGCTGCTTAAAATTATTGCCCATCTCTGACGTAGAGGATGAGAAATGCTACAATATGAAATCTTGTGAACTATAAAAGGTTAATGTGATGAGTTGGAGCATAAAGTTTCACCTCATAACATTCAGGGGCAAAACTTACAAAATATTCCACATCATTCACTAAAAGAGCAAAACCAGCGAGTCAGTGGGATTATTAAAAGATGTGTGGAAGGCACATGGGTCAAGGAAACAACTACGAGTGGTAGAGAGCAAGAGGGTGCAAATTTCTCCTGACCCTAGGAATTTCAGGTCAGAGACGGTGATAGGGCCGAAGGACAAAAACAAGGGTTCGCCCTACGGTACATCTTCGCCTTTGCAGTGCGGAAGGGAGCGTGAGAGAGTTTGTCGATGAACCGTAACACAAAAACAGTTTCCATCAAGTTGCGTGATTTGTTGAGTAGGTAAAGAGGAAATAAACCTTCAGTGAGGGATTTGTTGAAACAGTATAAAGGAAACAAACGTTCATTAGCATAGTTTTCAGTAACAAAAGCAAATTATGGTATTTTGGTTAGGTTTTTTTACCCTATTCTGCTTTCTGTTAGCTATCTCAATGAGAAAGTTTAACGTGGGATTGATGCAGGGTAAGAGACTCTCACCCAATTACTACCAAACTCACTTTGAATGGTGTACAGAAGGTAAGACGGAAGAAGGGAAAAGACCGGTCGAAAAAGAAAGAAGTAGCGTGTGGTGAGATGCGAACGAATAGAGTTCGCGTCGCTGAGATGCGACTAATAGGCGCCAAAGGCCACTCGGCCATCCCGCAGCTCAAGAGCTTTTAAGTCGCCTTCTTTCGTAATGCTTGAATCGTCCTTTTCTCTTTTCAGTGAACGGCTCTTGTGGACCATACAAACCTGTCCCACCTCCGAAGCCCTTCGCCGGAAACCAGATCATCACTACTCATCATCTCCAGCCACAACAACCACAAGATCAACACCGACTAGAAGGAAATGGTAGGAGCAAGAATGTAATCTCTTTTGGAAATCTCCTCTGAGAGGTGACGCGTCGGTTGCCGATTCACGCGGAAGTTCCTTTTAAAGGCGCCCAATCGGTCTTCTTCAGGATGTTACCTACATTCCAAGGATTTTTGTATTGTATCTCCGTGCCCCACCCACCCACCATAAAAGGAACTCTCCCTCATTGCGGGGTGTTGGGAGGTCAGAGTTGCGTGCCCATTTTAGGGCATCCCTAAAGGGCGTGCCCCATGTAGGCTGCTATAACAGGCACCTGGAGGAGTGGTACTACTCGTGTACCCGTAAGAGTGATACCCACTTAGCGGTACTCTCTCGGATTTAGTCTTACAGCTCCCTTTATCCCTTTTTGGCACTTCTATCAGTCCCTTTTCGCTTTTTCATTGGGTAGCTGATAATTTTGTAGGCTAGTCACCGATCAACTTTCAGCCACTCCTCCCTAGTCGGTGGGTCCTCGCTTGGAGGAGGTTGGGCAACATATGTACCTACATTCTTCCCACCTTTTTCTCTTTCTACTCGTGGCACGAACCGACCGCAATTTGCCCTTCTGGCCCCAATTCCCCATAGGAGGATCTGCTCCTACTGATTTTCTCTTCCTCCATTTTCACCACTTTCTTTACAGGTCTCCCCTTATAAACCTTCTGTGCGTGATGCCCTCGTTGGTTTTTGCTTTATCTAAAATAATCTTGCCCTGGCCTACAACGCGATCGAAAACATTACCCTCCCACTGAGCAAAGTTAAGCTACATGGGGTATGATAAGTTGCTGGATGGTGCATAACTCGAGTATGGCAGTCACTGGTGTGGCTGGAAGGTCTTGTAGCTACCTACCCGTGGTTTGGGTCCCACTGCAATCGGCATTGGACCGTGCAAATAGGAGGGGGGGGGGATCAAACCAAAGGATAGTCCTCTCCCCTCCCATTAATGGAGTATGCAAAGTCCCCCCCCCAAAAAGGGGTGAAAATTTATATCCTTAATCGCGATGTAACCTTGTTCCCGGAGCACCATCCCAACCCTTTGCAAGAGTCCTCCGCCCGAGCCCCTTTTTCCCTTCTGCTATTTCTATTTTTATTGATGTCTTTCTCATTCTCCCGCCGCCCACAATACTTAATTTCACCCTATAAAGACGCCCTCGTTGGCGAAAGCAAGTTTCACATCATAAATTCCTACAAAGTGGCGCAATATCACCAAAGATACCCCAAAAGTGGCGCAATGTCACCCAAAATACCCACAAAGTAGGCAATGATTATGGAGCTATAGAATCATTAATTCCACGACCAAACCTGCGATGTTCAAGAGTTAATTGCGCCATTTTTGAAAGCCTAAAACTGAACTGTTTAATACCTGTATAGATAGCCTATCCTAGGCTGGGGTTGACTATCCGCCGCAAGCTAGGTAATAAAATTTCAAATATTATTCTTTGTAATGACACTTATTTCTACCTTCAAGCTTTAATGGCTAACATATTACAATATTATAAAAAAGGGGACATCTTTGGATGTCACGCGGTATTTTTTATTTTTGATCACAAGAACAAGACTAGTTTTGGAGCATCACATTCCATCCTTCAGATGGAGGAATACTGACAAAGGTTGGACCTGTTTGACCTATGACATTTTTTTATATAACAATCTGTTGACCTGATTAAACCTGAAGTTTCTATTCGAGGTCATCCGATCATTTATCCCCACCCCAAATAGGAATCCACTGACTATTAGAAGGAAGTCGTCCTTTGTAAATATTCACCCCCATGTTTTGTATCTCTCGCTCTCACCGGTCTTATTATTTTTTTTTCTTTAGCTTTTTGTATAAAAGAAATGTCTTAGGGCAAGGAGGTCAAACTTGGTGTGTTTGTACGGCTGAATGATGGTGCGTGTAGCTCAGAAACTAGTTATGTACTTGTCATAATAAAAAACTTGTTCACTTAAAAAAAAACGGGTTTCATTTGCATTTTATCATAATGTGAATATCATCCGTGCATTTTTAGTGCCCATTTGGCGACTGTCTACTAGGGCTAAGTTCTAGCCAATCAGCTAGGACTTAGTTAAAAACAAACGAGGAAACGACGCCTAAAAACAAACAAAGACAAAGAAAAAACAAACAAAACAAGAAGCAAACAAGCAACAAGAAGAGAAGCACACTCCGGCTTCGGCGCCTCCCTCCTCTCCCCGGTGAAGGAACATATGACCAACACCAAAAAGAGTCGAATAAAATGGAAGACAGCCTCCTCCAAAAAGTCAGAGAGTCAACAAGTCTCTGTGCACGAATCCGTCCCGAGTACAAGAAATAACCTGTAGCGATCCTGCTCGTCCGGTACCGGAACAAGAACGTGCCGAACAGTCTGTGGGGCAAGACAGTCGCCACAGTAGGGATGCAGCGGAGCATTCTCTCAAATGGCGGTGGGTCCCTTCAGTGCGCCCAATTCGAAAACGACAGAAAGGGACATGAAACTGTCGGGGCATTGGTGTCTAGGTCCATAGGAACAGTCGCGGCGCAATGGCGCGCAACTTTAAGTTCCCCTCGGCCGTCTTCTATCTTCTTTTCCAGGCTGCCCGGAGGGCTGACCCCACGCAGGGAGGTACCCTGTATAGCAAGTTATACTGAGTACCTTGAGGAGTATCCTCCATGCCTGCGTGCAAATTAGGGAAGACCTGTCACTTGGTTGATTTGAACTCTGATGAGGCCTGGAAAAGATGTTGGTGCGCCCCCACTGAAGACTACTTTAGCTTTATTATTATTATTATTATTATTATTTATTATCATTTTTCTTATTATTTATTATGATTATTATCATTATTCATTTTTATTATTACTTAGTATGATTTTTATATTATTTATTATTGTTAGATTTATTACCCCGAAAGCAGGGCAGGGTAAGCAAGTTAGTGTCGCTTAGATGAGAGGCGTTCGTCTCCGATTGATTTAGAAAGATAATTTTGCCTCTTCAGAGATTATTCGAAACGATGTTTAGTTCCGAATGCTCTAGTTAGTTAGAGTTTAGTTTAAGGGTACGAAATCGATCGAAAGTTATGAGTTTGAAGGACCAAATGTTAAAATGAATTTAGGCGAGAGAGGATGCCAAATGAGTTTGAGAGTTTGATGGGAATTCGAGGGAACGCGCAGAACCAATTCGAGAAAATGGATATAAAAGCTTACCTTGGTCGGAGAAGAATCGGCGAGGACTTACTTGAAGTGAGAAGTCATTCTAGGTGCCGCAAACGTCGGAAGTTTTCTGTCCGGCCGAATCCAAGATTTTGAGGAGAGTTTTGAGTTTGATAGTTCTTCTTCTTCAAGCTTGGTAACGGTTCTGTGCAGAATCAATGAGTTTGAAAGTTTTGAGAGATGAGTTCGATACTTCTTTTTTCTTACAGCTTCGGAGCTATTCTGAGCAGAGTCCAAGAGTTTGAGAGTTGTGAGGAGTTTTAGAGAGTTGGTTCTTCTTCTAACTTCCGAACTGTTCTGAGCGAGTCCCTCCTGCAAATGGGTTCTTAAGGAATCGGGAGGGTAGGGGGGAGTTGAGGGGGTGATTAAGGTGGGAGGAGAGCGGGAGCGGTAGGCGTCTACCTCTCCCTCTTCATATAACCATAAACCACTCGGATCCTTACCCGATCGCTAAGAACAGCGCGTCCAGAGGAAGGTGGGGGGGGGGGGGGCACCCACTACAGAAGAAAACTATCCAAGCTCTCATCCATCGAGAGACGGGCGTTCACGCTCAGTCCGGACAAATGTGTATGACAGCGCAATAGTCTGTAATCTTATCATTATTAGTTTTTATTAAGCTCATCGGACAAAGAATTAGTCCCCTAGGGAGAAAAAAACGTATTTAACATCTGAAGCATGTAGGAACCTTAGGCAGCCAAGAGGCGTAGCTTAGTTTACGTCAAAACGTTAGTTAGGCTTTATTTGTGTTGCGGACGGCGTGAAGATCTGTAGATAGCAAATTAGCTATACTTAAAATGGGCCGAAAAAGCGACGTCGTGGAATGTCAAAAAGGTGTGATTGCATTTGGCCGCGCCAAAGGTCATCATGTGAAGAAGGTGGCGGAATTTGGCAGTGTTTCAACGATTACAGTCATCCGGATTAACATGCAATGGCAGAACTCCCAAAATGCGAAAAACTCGCCAGAATTTCGGACGGAAGGTGTTGACAGACAGGGACCGTCGTAGAATCTCCAGGCTTATAATTGCAAATTGATTTGCTCCCAGTCAGGAATTGCTACAAAACGTCAATTCGGCTCCTTCACCAACCATTTCAGAAAGAACATTACACAGGAAATTCCATGGCATGAACATATGGAGCAAAGTGGCGTGCAAGAGGCCCTTACTATGGTTACAAGTGACTAAATTTTGTCCGGTGAGCTTACGATATATTATTATTATAAGTTATTTATTATTATAATCTATTATCATTATGCTATCCCTTCAACCTTTACTACTCGCACTTTGTAGAATTCGGTTCGGTAGCCATGGTGCCTTGGTGGACGACTCCATCTCCTTACCAGCGCCAGTCTCTCCTTTCCGATCAAAGGAAATGGCCAAGAGAGAAGGCAGGTAGCCAAAAATTGACCGCTCCCGGTGGTAGGGCCTCGATAGGGCCAACGCTTTTAGGGGGACAAGGGGCAGCAGGGCTCGTTTGTCCGTGCCTCTAACGTCCTGCTGCAGTCCTGCATTTTCAGCCTGCAGCGGTTGACAAATACAGAGTCCTCGATTGAGATCTGTGATGCATTGGGGGTTGCCCCCCACATGGAGCCCCCCCCCTCCCTTGATGAGATGGACATGGTTGTCGGAGGCGACCCAACCGGGTAAGGAAAGATCTTCCACTCGGGAGAACCTGGGCTTGGTGCCAAACACCGAACCTAGACCCGCCCTTGTGCAAGGTTCTCTTCGCGTGACTCACAAGGATAGGAGGAACCTCTTCTCCTGGCTGCTGCCCCTTCAAAGGCTAAGACCTTCTCGATATCGGAGAAGGATCTAGCTGAGGCCGGTCCATCCGGCCTAAAGGGTCCTTCCTGCGGTGGAGAGAAGCGGGTTCATTCCCCACTATCCTCTGACAAAAAGAAAAAAACAGGAAGACTCGGGCTCCGGCGACGGACGGGTCCGCTGCCATTTGACAAGCGACCAGACAAAGATCGGCACGGCAGGCCCCGAAGCACTCGAGAGCGGGGAAGCCTAGACCAAGGCCAAAGTCGCAAGGTCGCTGAAAGGAGCCTCCATTTCGTCAAAGCCCCCCATTCAGAGCCTGCCTGGCGTTTTTAAGCCCGCTGGCTTCAAACGCTTCCTGGTTATTCTTTCTATTGATGGTAGCATGTTGGCCAAACGTAACATGATTTATCAAAGGAAAACATTAGCTAGCTTGATTGTAAGAGAACGGTAAAAGACCCGTTTATTGGATGGTAGCCTTCCGAGGCGGCCATGATTAGTGCCTTTTCGGACTTTTAATGGCTCGTCGTTGAGTGTGATGCCGCACTTTACCATGTACTTCGTGAAAAGAGTGGTTTATGCGAGTGAAATAGACTTGAGGACTACTCCATATTACACATTTTATTAGAGCTCGCTGACCGTGAGCGGTCAAAGTCGAACGTGGGTTGAGAAAGGTGTCCTGAATATGGATGAATTTACTCATCACTGCCCTAGAAGCACTTCATTTTCCTCTCTTGATCTATCTCTGTCCTCTCCGGATGCACAGCCTGATTTGGGGTGGGGGGTAGTCGATGACCTCCATGGTAGTGATCACTTTCCCATTCAAATATTATTTTCTGGGCTGCTGCCGCCTGAAGGTCACCCCGGCGGTGCTTGGAGCGGGCGCGGTGGCCTGCATTTCAGGAAATGACTGATTTCTCTGTCCCAGTCGAAGAGTTTAGCTCGGTGGATGTGGCCGTTGAGTTCTTATCCAGCAACCTAGTTACCGTAGGCCTTGTTAATATTCCTAGAACGTCTGGCTGTTTTGTAAGGAGACCGCTTGCTTGGTCAGCCGAGCTTGAGACAGCCCTCAAACAGAAGCAATAAGCCTACACGCGCTATAAGCACCGCCTGAACAATAAATGTTGTCGAGTAAGAGTTTCGCTCTTCCTCACACTGATATGGTAGGAATCAGGACATACCTCCGGGCTGATTGGCAAAGCAGATGAGAGACGGCTGAGGGGAATTTAAAGTTGCGTGCCATTGGGCCGCGACTGTTCCCAGGGACCTACCCCGCAATGCCGCGAGGGCTTCAGGTTACTTTCTGTCGTCTCCGAATTGGACACACTCGCGGGACGCGCCGCCATATGATGGAGCGCTCGTCTGCACCCTACTGTGAAGACTGCGTTGCCCCACAGACTGTTCTTCACATTCTTGTCGAATGTTCCAGTCTGGGTGATCTTCGCAGGGTCGCTAACGCTTGTCCCTTGTACTCGGGACGTGTTCGTGTACACAAACCTGTTGACTCTCTGAATTTTTGTAGTAGGCTGGCCTCCTCCATTTTATATGACTCTTTGTTTTAACCCGCATGTTCCTGCGCCGGAGGTAGGCGGCCGTTCCCCTGACGCCGGGACGTGTTTTCTTCTTCTCCTTGAAGTTTGGCTTGTTTGGTTTTTTTAACTGTTTTTGTTTTGTTTTTGTACATATTTCCGTTATTTGTTTTTTGCATTTTTTAAAATTTAGCTTAGTATTAGGCTATAACGGGATTACGGCAACTTTTACCCTAGTAGGCAGTCGCCTGATGGGATCTTACAAAATACGATTCGCACCGAATCGCACTCAATTTACTCCTTTTTATTCGTCTCACATAATCAAACATCTGAAAGCCCCCTCTTTTAAACGCACTCACTATCTCCCGCTATTTCCCATTCACCCAATCGATTCTTCCGTTATTACGGATTAAAACAAATATGACATGCCCCACGAAACACTCGCCCATTACCACCTTTTTTTTTTTTACCACGCTCGTATTGCAACGTTTTGGGATCCCACAACATCGTTGCCTATCAATGCTTAGGTCGCATTTTACGATAAATAACGACGATAGTATTCATGTCGTTAATTTAATCCTTAGGATGGTATGTGCATCCATTATTTCCTTTTTAAAATGGTATGTGCAACCTTTAAATCCTCTTTAAGATGGTACGTGCATCCTTTATTTTCTCTACAAGATGATATGTGCATTCTTTATTTCCTCTTTAAGATTGTATGTGCATAGTTTATCTCCTATAAGATAGTATGTCTATTCTTTATTTCTCTTTTAAAATGGTAATTGCATCCTTTATCTCCACTTTAAGATAGAATGTGTATCATTTATGTCCCCTTTAAGATGGTATGTGTATTCTTTATTTCCTTTTAAGATGTTATGTGCATCCTTTATTTATTTTTTAAGTGATATGTCTTTTCTTTATTTCCTCTTTAAGATTGTATGCGCATCCTTTATTTCCTCTTTAAGATTGTATGTGCATCCTTTATTTCCACTTTAAGATGGTTTGTTTATCATTTATCTCCCTTTTAAGATCGTATGTCCATTCCTTTTTTCCTCTTTAAGATGGTATTGGCATAATTTATCTCCTCTTTAAGATGTTATGTCTATTCTTTATTTTATCTTTAAGATGGTATATGTATCTATTATTTCCTCTTTAAGATGGTATGTGTATCCTTTATTTCCTATTTAACATGGTATGTCTATTCTTTAATTCTTCTTTAAGATGGTATGTGCATCCTTTATTTCGTTTTTAAGATTACCGGTATTTGTATCTTTTATTTTATCTTTAAGATAGTATGTGTATCCTTTATCTCCCATTTAAGATGGTAGGTGCATCCTTTATTTCAACTTTAAGATAGTGTGTGCATCCTTTATCTTCTCTTTAGGATTGTATATTTATCATTTATCTCCCTTTTAAGATCATATATCCCTTCCTTTTTTTCTTTACGATGGTATTTGCATCCTTTATTTCCTCTCTAAGATGTTATGTGCATCATTTATTTCCTGATGAATATTGTGGGTGCATCTGTTATCACCCCATTTCCTCTATAAGACGGTATGTATATCATATATCTCCCCTTTAAGATTGTATGTGTATTTTTTATTTTTTCATTAAGACAGTATGTACATCCTTTATTTCCTCTTTAAGACAGTATGTACATCGTTTATTTCTTCTTTACGATTGAATATCTTTAATATATTTCCTCTTTAAGATGGTATGCGCATCATTTATTTCCTCTTTAAGATGGTATTCGCATCCTTTATTTCCTCTTCAAGATGGTATGTGTAGCCTGTATTTCCTCTTAAAGATGGTATGTCCATCCTTTACCTCCTCTTTAAGATGGTATGTCTATTCTTTATTTCCTCTTTAAGATGGTATGCGCATCCTTTTTTTCATCGTTAGGATGATATGTTCATCCTTTATTTCCTCTTTAATATTCTATGTGCATCATTTAGTTCCTCATTAAGAAGTTATGTGTATCCTTTATCTCCCCTATGAGGTGGTATGTGCATCCATTAGCTCATCTTTAAGATGGTATGCGCATCTTTTATTTCCTCTTTAAGATAGTGTTTATCATTTATCTACCTTTTTTCATGGTATGTCCATTCTTTTTTCCTTTTTAAGATGGTATGTGCATCCTTTATTTCCTATTTAAGATTGTATGTGCGTCTTTTATCTCCTATTTAAGATGGTATATCTCTTCTTTATTTCCCATTTAAGAGGTAATTGCATCCTTTATCTTCTATTTAAGATGGTATGTCTATTCTTTATTTCTCCTTTAAGATGGTAATGGCATCCTTTATCTTCTATTTAGGATGGTATATGCATCTTTAATTTCCTCTTTACAATGGTATGTATATTCTTTATTTCCTCTTTAAGATGTTATGTGCATCCTTTCTTTCCTCTTGAAGATGGTATGTTTATCAATTATCTCGGTTTTAAGATGGTACGTCCATTCTTTTTTCTTCTTTAAGATTGTTTGTGCATCCTTTGTTTCCTCTTTACAATAGCATTTGTATCTTTTATTTCCTCATAAGATTGTATGTGTATCCATTATCTCCTCTTTAAGATTGTATGTGCATCCTTTACCTCATCTTTAAGATGGTATGTGCATCCTTTATTTCCTCTTTAAGATGGTAGCTCTATTCTTTATATCCTCTTTAAGATGGTATTTGTATACTTTCTTTCCTCGTTAAGATGGTATGTATATTATTTATATCCTCTTTAAGACGGTATTTGTATCCTCAATTTCCTCTTTATGTTGGTATGTCCATTATTTTTTCCTCTTTAAGATGGTATTTGCATCCTTTATTTCCTATTTAAGATTGTATGTGTATCCTTTTTTTTCTTTTTAAGATTGTATATATATCTTTTATTTCATCTTTAAGATAGGATGTGTATCGTTTAACTCCCCTTTAAGATCGTATGCGCATACTTCACCTCATCATTAAGATGGTAGGTGCATCCTTTATTTCTTCTTTACGATGATATATTTATCATTTATCTTCCTTTAAGATCGTATATCCCTTCCCTTTTTTTCTTTACGATGGTATGTGCATCCTTTATTTCCTCTTTAAGATGATATGTGCATCTTTTATCTCCTCTTTAAGATGGTGTCTATTCTTTATTTCATCTTTAAGATGGCATGTCTATTCTTTATTACCTCTTTAAGATTGTATTTGCATCCTTTATCTCCTCTATAAGATGGTGTGTCTATTCTTTATTTCCTCTTTAAGATTGTATACTAATCCTTTATTTACTCTTTAAGGTCGTATGTGCATCCTTTTTTTCTCTTTAAGATCGTATGTGTATCATTTATGTCCCCTTTAAGGTCGTATGCGTATTCTTTATTTCCTCTTTAAGATGTTATGTGCATCCTTTATTTCCTCTTTAAGATGGTATGTGTATCCTTTATCTCCTCTTCAAGATTGCCTTCTCATCTTTTATTTGTTCTTTAGGATGGTATGCTTCTATCTTTATTTCCTCTTTAAGATGGCATGCACATCCTTTATTTCCTCTTAAAGATGGTATCTCCATCCTTTATCTCCTCTCTAAGATGATATGTCTATTTTGATTTCTTCTTTAAGATGGTATGTGCATCCGTTATTTCCTCGTTAAGATGGTATGTGCATCCTTTATTTCCTTTAATATTCTATGTGGATCCTTTAGTGCCTCTTTGAGAAGTTATGTGTATCCATTATTTTCATTTTAAGATGGTATATGTATCCTTTATCACCCCTTTAAGATGTATGTGCATCCTTTATCTCATATTTACGATGGTATTTGTATCCTTTAGTTCCTCTTTAAGATGGTTTGTTTATAAATAAAACATCTTTTAAGATATTATGTCTATTCCTTTTTTTCTTCTTTAAGATGGTATATGCACCTTTATTTCCTCCTTAAGACGGTATTTGCATCTTTTATCTCGTCTTTAAGAAGGTATGTCTATTCTTTATTTCATTTTTAAGATGTTAGGGGCATCCTCTACCTGTGCATTAAGATGGTATGTGCATCCTTTATTTCTTCTGCAAGATTGTATGTGCATCTTTCATTTACTCTTTACGATGGTATGTATATTCTTTATTTCCTCTTTACGATGGTATGTGTATCCTTTCTTTCCTTTCTAAGATTGTATGTGCATCTTTTATTTCCTCTTTAATATGGCATATGTATCGTTTATTTCCTGCTTAAGATGGTATGTGTATCCATTATCTTCCCTTTAAGATGGTATGTGCATCCTTTACCTCATCTTTAAGATAGTATGTGCATCCTTTATTTCCTCTTTAAGATTGTATGTTTATCATTTATCTCGCTTTTAAGATGGTATGTCCATTCCTCTTTTCCTCTTTAAGATGGTATGTGCATCCTTTATTTCCTCTTTAAGATTATAGGTCTATTCTTTATTTCATCTTTAAGTTGGTATTTGTATCCTTTATTTCCTCTTTAAGATTATAGGTCTATTCTTTATTTCATCTTTAAGTTGGTATTTGTATCCTTTATTTCCTCTTTAAGATGGTATGTCCATTCTTTTTTTCCTCGTTAAGATGGTATGTGCATCCTTTATTTTCTCTTTAAGGTGGTATGTTCATCCTTTATTTCCTCTTTAAGATTGTATGTGCATCCTTTATCTCCTCTCTAAGACGGTATGTTTATCCATTATCTCCTCTTTAAGATGGTATGTCTATCCTCTATTTCCTCATTAATACTTTCCTTTTCTTAAATAATTTCTTAATCTTCTGCCTAAAATGGACTACTCCATAACACTCTTAAATGGTAAATCATTAACTCGAGTTGCCAATGTAGAATTTGTTGGGAGTTTTCTTAATATTTGTAACTTTATTACGATACACTACATACAATTGAAATGTTTTACACTCTATCTGTATTTTTGCACACTTGTAGTTTAGAGATTGTTCTTATGACTGTTTGTCTTCACAATCCAGTCATTGAGCCTTAAGGGCATTTTGGAGTGGAAGGTGCGTCGAATAGAGCTGTTAACTTATGACCATCCATCATTTTTAAGCTCTGAAAGAGGTTGAAACGAATTACTAAAGTTTGGGCCTTTTAAAGGGGTTTATTTCATTTTTCTCATCTCATCGTTTGTCCTTTTTACTTTTCTTTTCTGGAATCTGCAAAGAGGGAGTTCAATACACCCCACCCCAGACGCGGAACTGGTGACCCTCCCTCGGGACACAATGGTTTCTTTGCTCGCTGGTAAATGGCTAGATCATTTCGACCAAATCTTCCTGCTCCTTCCCGCTCCAAGGAAGGATTGGCACCAGATACCCATAGACTTGAAAATGGGGGCTGGGTGCCCCAGTCATGGTTCATTCCCGGGTTGAAGGTCCCAATTACACCACCTCACATACACCCTGATCATACTATCAGCCCTGATTTGTTTTGCTTTTTTTATAAATTAATTAAAAATGACGATTTTCTTTCCTTTGCCAGAGACGCTGAAGGTCAATCAAAATGGGCACCTGAGTTATCCGCACATTCTTGTAACCGACCAAGGACAGTTCGTGACTCACTCATCCAAATTTCCGGTGAGTTTCGTCACTTAAATCACTTGCGGTGACTTTAAATTCCTGTGTATGAAAGAGGGGCGGCTCCTTGCGTCCGCAACAAATTTAGTTTGTAAATTTGTGTTCTGGGCTACTCAGTGTGGACTTTTTTCTGTCGATAAACGCCCGCTGCCAGCTCCTCCCACAAGAGGACCCTCCTACTTGAGTACCTGTACACATTTGATCCTGTAGGTCTAAAATGTGTTTTCCTTTCCCTTAAAGCGGATGTATATGTATATAGGGAGAAATGGGAGATATGTATATATATATATATATATATATATATATATATATATATATATATATATATATATATATACACTCTGGTTGGCGGAAATGTAAAGCCTAGATCTTCACCAACCAATGCTTTATAAGAATGAGGAATGAGAATAGAGGAGTCACTTGTTAGATTCTTATAGAGTAAAAATGAGAATAGGCAACCGGCAACCGGCAATTTCAGAAAAAAAATAAGAGTGGTATATTTCTATATTTATTTATAAATTAACGAGAAAGATATAGAAGTCAAACAAAGAGCAAGGAGAAAATGGGAAATACACAGAATGAGAATAATGAATTTGATCGAATATAAATGTAGGTTTAGAGTTAATATTTATATAAATTTGAGTTATAAATTATGGAATGATATATTTAACCTATGGATGGATGGACTTGGGAATAGATTTGGACACAGAATAATTGCTTGAATTATAATCTCAAGGGGACTGGAAATGGAGAGAAAAGAGGAAATTACACTTTGAATAGTTAAGATATTCGATTGAATTGAATAATGGTAACGTTAATTTACTGACCTTTGTCTCTCGATAACGAGAACACGAGTGAACTAAAATTGTCAGCAAACATTGGGGGGCAAGGAAGGTTGATGCTGATTGGTCGGTTTAAAATACGTCTGACAAGGATTTGGACTGGTTGAAATATATATCGTACAACGTATAGTATAATTATTATAGGACGATACCTAGGGTAAATCTTTTTTGGAAATCGTACGAGTTATATATGGTTCGAATTGTCGAACATGAATATGAATTAATGGAAGCGAGATGAGTAATCTCTCAGACGGGGAATTATACTTTTGTATGAGCTAGCAAGGATGTTAGCTGCTACACCTTCGCCGTGAGATTGAAGAGGTTTGCTATGGTACGAATCTTAACCCTTGAATTTTTCTTACTACTATCTTATTTTATGTTTATTCCCCCCTCCCCCTTTTCTTTCTCTCATTTTTTATGCCACCTGAATAAGCCAGATTACGGGTAAAAGAGGCTGTTAGCACACTTCAAATAGTCGACTATTATCCTTTGTACCTTTGTCCCTTAATAAAATCGTGTGAACAAAGTAAATTGGTATTACTATGGTATTGACAACTATACTGAGGAGGTAACGGGTCGGAAAGCACCGAACATAGATTGTATGAGAGAAAGCCTAGCAAAAATTTCCCCCTCCCCAACAATATGCGTGACGGAAAATTACTGACAGCATTTTGATAAAATATCCAAGAATTTCAATAGAAAAGCAGAAACAGTACTGTGATTTTTTTTTTATACAAAATAGTTTTCGCTAAATTCGTCTTTCTAGCAAAACTTTATCAAGTTTCTTTTGGAAATCACCTTCCCCACTAGACCTGTCCAAAACACGAGAACTTCAACTTACACCTGTGGTTACGAGCCCTATTCTGATTCAGGTTGAACATATCTTCCTATGATCAAGATTCTCAAAACTTCGAAGAACCTTGAACACCTTTAGCAATGACAGCGCACCCCGCTGCTCTCTAGTGAGATGAAACAGCTCTCGCCGATGGGTTCTATTTCTAATCGATGGGATCAGTTTAACAGCAAGGCTTCCATTTTTTCTTAGTGATCGTCTGGAAAATCTATTTTCCATCCCTCTGTGAGATTAGCTTGGGATAATTATGTTATCATTTAATTTAATTCTTTTGAATTTAAAGTATGTTGCACGATGTCATCAGCAAACGAAAGTGACTAAAATATATTCTTAATTTCAGAGTTGGGCGGTTCGCTACATTAGTCCGCTACTCCGTTACTTGCGGACACTCTAAATGGTAGCGGAGTAGCGGAAGCGGTTTCTATAAGCAAAAAGTAACGGAGTAGTGAGTAGCGGACTAAAAAATTCAAAACCGCTACCTATTTTACGTATCTTTACAATAAAGTTGCTAATTTTGGATGTAATATACAGTAGTTTTCCTTGGAATTTATTAAAAACCAGTGAAAAGCTCTTCGGGGATGCAGTGCTTTAGTAGTGCTTTACAATAAAAAGTAGCGATAGCGGAGTAGTAGTGAGTACCGGACTAAAAAAATTCAAAACTGCTACCTATTTTATGTTTCTTTACAATAAAACTGCTAATTTTGTATGTAATATACAGTAGTTTTTCTTGAATCTTGGGGGAAGGAGGGGCAGCGCTTTAGTAGCGCTTTATAATAAAAAGTAGCGATAGCGGAGTAGCAGTTTAGCGATTTTGAAAAAGTAGCACTAGCGGTTTCAGCTAGCCAAGGTAGCGGATAGCGGTTTATAAAATTTGGTAGCGGCGTTCACCTATGCTTAATTCTGATTCCCTTCCCTTTTGTTTCTACTCCAAATTCCTGAAGACTTCCTCAAGAACAGTTGTAAGCAATTTAGGGACGATAGGATCCCTCCTGTCGCATTCCTTTTTATCTCTGTTTTATTAGTGACTGAGTTCACCTATAATGATGATGATGCATGGCTCTATATGTAGGAGGGGATGTCAAGGCAGGTTTTGTTAATTCCTTTTTCTGTAGTAAAATTATAATTAAATCAGAGTTTAATAAGTCAAATATTACATATTCATCTTTTCTCTACAATAATTGTTCAGCATTCTATAGATGATCATGAGTACTACTATGAAACTCGCTTGTCCCAGTTGCTGAGTGAAGTGGAATATTAGTCTTCTGGTTATGAGTTTTTAAGTAAGTTAAATGGTGCTAATAAAAGTCTGATTGGTTTCAGGTTTATTAAATCTTCCTGTCACCTTTTATAAAAATAAGTAGAGCGGAAGCTTCGGAGCAAGTTTTGTTACCTCCTGGGATTTAGAAGTTTGATCGTTACCAGGCTCTTTACCATTTTTCATGCTCTTAAATGCGAGCAAAATTTCGTGTTTTTTTACTGTTACTTCTCCCTCATTTATTCATAAGTTGTCAGTGGTATTTGTCAGTCATTGCCATAGTAGTTCCTGATAGAATTCTTCAACTCTTTCAATGAAATTTTCTTATTTTACTTCTGTTTATCTTCAGAACAATCATTTGCTGACTTTAAATGGTTGAATATTACATATTTCATCTCTTTCAGTGATTTGTTGTTTTTAGTAGTTTTTCACTAAATTTGTATTATATGGTAAATGTTTTATATTAGTTGCTTTTTAATAATGTTTCTAAGTTAGGTAAATTCGAGCCTCTTTCTAATTGTTCCATCCCATCTCCACAATATAGGGCTAGATCAGGAAGGGTGTGCGTCTTCCTAGTCCATAGTGCCTCAATTATTTTCCTCTTTTTGTTACTTGTTATTTTTAATTTCCTCATATTTTCATTTTCCCTAACTTGACGAACTTCATTTTTGCTATGTCGGTCCGTAGGTCGACGGTCGGATGGTAACCATTTTACTTTAAAATGAGTTTTGGCAATAACATCGTAACTATTCCTCCGATTCTAACGAAATTTGAAACCCTTGTGTTGTTTTACATTCTCTTTCGATTGATATAATTGTCAGAGTCCTCCTAATGGTAGCCAAGGAATTATTAAAAGAAAACTAACTATGGGTTGGATTGCCCCACTTGTTCACAGTTTTGGAGGTCGTAAGGTCATAAGTACGAATAATTGAGAGCACGCGACTTAGGTCTGTTGACTTTGTCAATATTTTCTGGTTTACTTCTCCGTTGGTTTTCATTTTATTTGAAATAAAATAACTTTTAATAACTCAGTCTTTTTGTTTACGTTGAGTAATGGAATTCGAAGGACAGTTCATCTTTCCCCTTTTTCTGTCGTTAGTCCAACTCTGCTGTACCTTGGACCTTATAAAATAGACAATCCGAGAAGTAGACAGATGTATTTGCAAGGATGTTGACTACCACGATTAACTAATAAAAATGGTTGATGCAAGCCCCCATCCTTCCCATAAAAGCACTATTTACCTGATTTGTTGTTGTTTTCTAGATCACAAATGAGACGGACAAATTTGTCAAGCGATTTAATGAAGCCAATTCGTCTTCGAATCAAGGGATTGACAACCCGGCCTTGATTGTCGACAATAGTATGGTATGTATAGTGGCGGGTGGAAAAAGTCCAAAGGGAACTGATTCATGGAACTCAACCCATTTATGAAACCCGTGACTTAGAAATATCTCTCCCCTGGGATCGACAGGTCTCATTTTAGTCTTATCTGGAAAACGGATGAACTTTACAAATCACGGTCTAATGCACCGCGTTCCATAAAGTCTTCCCTTGGAGGAATTTATCTTATCTACTAGTGTATATGTAGTCCAAGAGTTTATCTAAATGCATCTATCTCCTGAGCACATGATGCAAGAAGCTCGGCATTTTTGGGGGCCTATCAGATATCGACTCTCACGACGAATTCTAAAATTCGGGAATTTCTTTTGGGGTTTTCTCGATTCGTAATAGGTTAAAGAGGCGAAAAGGGGAGTGGTCTTACACCACATAATTTGTGTCAGGTCCGAGCGGATTTCGACTCTAACACAGAATTGGAAGGGATGGTCAGCAAAGACCGTTGCTACTGTATGGCTCTTCCCATTTGTCTTCCCCTTTATTGATAGATTATTCCACGGTACAAACCCCATCGATTGAAAATATGATTCGTAAGATACATTATCCTCCCGCCCCAATACTCTATCTGCATTCCAGGAATAACTCTTTGGAGAACCATTCACGTAGGATAGGATCCTTCCTTACAGCCACTCCGCACTATCAAGAACAGTAATTAATCATCCCATCATTTTCATCCTCAATGATAGCGTCATGCTTTTATCTCCTCAGGGGGCCAACACAATTCAACGACGGGATCGGACGCAGCAAAATCATTACACACCGATGCACGGATTCGACCCAATGCAGCCTCCACCCCCTGGTGTAACAAATGGCCACGTGGCTCCTTTCCACCGCGCCCCTTATGTGCTTCCTTATCAGCCTCCAGAAGTCAATTGGCAAACTCACTCTCAAGCTAACTCTGTTGTAAGTAACCTTCAGCTTGTTTATTTACTTGACTGTTTAATACTTTTGAAGACCTGTGCTCTAAAAGACCAAATCTTTACTTTTACCTTGAGTGCTTCTGGGTTTTTTTTTCCAGAGATTTGCTCCGCCTGTTGGTCAAAACACCGACAGAAAGCCATGCATGAATGGAAACGCACCCTATGCCCCGAATCTTCGAGAAAGATGCCCATATCCCACGATTCAACAAGAGAGGACGCGAGACACCATTACCTATAGTCCTGGGAAGAATCCGACGAGCCAATACCAGGAAACAAACCAGAGCCCTGCGAACGAATCGAATTTCAAGTACCAGGACGTGCCAACAAGAATTCCCGTTTCAGAAACCAATGGATCTGTGCACAATGGCAAGAGTTATACCATTAATGGCACATTGGTAAATGGAGACCAAGATAAAGGGATTTTAAACAATGGAGTGAACGGTACTTCTCACGGAGATGGTACGGAAGAGACCGAACCCAAGAAAGAAGATAAATGGGGATCTCTCAAAAGAGCGGGAAAGAAATATTCGAATTTCAAAAGTATGATATCGAATAAATTTGTTAAACCTGATTCAAAATCGAATTCTGCCGATACCAATGGACCTCCACAAACTCAAAACAAAGGAACTAATTCCCATGAATTTGTCAAGAACGCAGAAGCAAAGACAAACGGCGAAATTCTGAATTCGGAGAAATTTCACAACGGCGAAAACCATTTGCAAGAAAACGAAAGCTTCCAAAGAACATTAACATACGGATCCTTAAAATCTAAACTGGATGGATCTCCACATCACTACGACCCAGCTCCTTTGGGCACCCCCGAAAGACAAGCAAGAAGACTCTTACGCAATCCCAATGGTAGTTTCCCTTCCCACTCCGCTTACGGAAGACCAGAACAAATCCCCACTGGATCCAGGCCAAATGGAATATTGGCTCAAAAGCGGGCTGGATCTTGTAGCCATTTGGGGTCGGCATCCACGGATCCGCCGCACATCCCCGTTTCATGGGCTGCCCTCCATCGCTCGGATGACAACTTGACGAGGCCGCTGGCGTCAGATCAGTCGTACCCCGAGCGCAACCCCCTAAAGCCCAACAAAGATGGCATCCATGTCCATTTCCACTCGTCTAGGGATGGCACTGCGGGAACTGGTGGCATTTCCGGGGGCTCCGATTCGGGTCGAGGGACTGGAGGTGGAGGAAGTGCAACGGAATTTAAGGGCCATGACACGAGTCTCGAGTCCGGGAGTTCGAACCGGGTTCCTTTACACGGGCACTCGTCGGGTAAGTTAATGATTGAAGTCTATTCTTTGTAGAATGCGATTAGCAGCCAATTCCAAATGGAGCCAGAGATGTTCTAAATAGAAACTTAGATATATAATGTCTACAAAAAATAGGACCCAAAATAAAGTGCAATAATTTGTAAAGATTTAATCCTACAAAAAAACTTAATAAAGCATTGAAATGACGAAAATATTGTTTTATATGATGTATATTTATTTATGCTAAAACATTAATAGACTCTCCAAAAATTGATCTAATTTGACGTTTTCCTTCATGCCAGGATGTCAATAATAGATTAAATTATTGAAATATATATATATATATATATATATATATATATATATATATATATATATATATATATATATATATATATATTAGTGTAGTTGGGTAGCAGTCTTTCTTGAATGCAAATTTTGTTGAAGACCATGGTGTATTTCGCCTTAATTAATTTCCTTCAGCAACTTTCTCTTCTTCTAACTATCTTTTTTTTTTATTCCATCTTGTAGATGGTCGATCACTTGTCCTGTATTCATCTCTTTTAAATGAATGCGTTTAGTAAAACCAAACTAAATTGCTAAGCTTTCGATCTTATTCGATCATCTTCGGAACGTTTTGATATGTTCTTGCCTCCTTTACAGATGTAAAGGAGGTTGAGCGTAACGTTAGAGGAAACGGGCCAGTTCAGTGAGTGGCATTTTAAAATGATTTTAATGTTCGATTCCAGCTTCTCGTTTGACTGTTGATGGCCGGCTTATCTTCGTTTATTAATATGGCTTCTAAGATGTTCAGCCTAGCGTTATTAACCTCTTTTCTTTTAATAACGGTGTTGTCAACTAGCATATGTCTCGTTAGGTTAATGTTATGTGCGCTCTCCATATGATTTTTAGGCCCTCCGCTTTGCAGATACATGGTTAAACGTCTCGAAAGTGTACTAGTTGTCATGCCGATATATTTTAAGTTGTTATAAAGCTTACAGTCTTTATCGGGGCAGATAAACTCGTAAACTATGTTGGTTGACTTGCGATTCGAGGAGTTGAGGCAGCTGTTGTTTTTCATCAGGAGAATGCTGGCTTTTGTTGTTTTATAATATATGATGAGTTGAATGTTATCCTTTTGATTTTTAACAAATGATCCACCATCTACAAGATGGAATAATATATATATATATATATATATATATATATATATATATATATATATATATATATATATATATATATATATATTATATTAAACTACACCCCTGATCTCCCACGCTTACTGCCCACAAAATAAATCACAAACATCCACAACACAACAATCTATCCACTGGTTATCAACCCAGGAGAAATATCTCTCTCATGTCACAAACGGGTCGCTCAGGCAAGGCTCCAGTGCAGTCAATACCAAAAACTAAGCAGGCTAATTCTGCACTGGCCTGGCCGATACAGACATCTCGTTCCACTTGTGTAAAGGGATACCCTAGTCTGGGGCAACTAAGATAACCCGCTACGCCTTTCAAACTTCTACCTTGTAAAAACATTCCTAGATGCTTCAAATATGCCCTTTCAACATCATTCTTCCAAATTAATCCGGTGTGCTACTATTTGTAGGTTTTTTACTTATCTCTCCTACACTTCTGTTTACACAAGCATAGTGAATGAGGTCATTAAACCCCTGTCTGTTCTCACATCCTTCTCTCTTGTACTTCCGTTCATACAAATACAATGAAAGAGGTCATTAAACCCTTAAAAACAAGAAAGAAATTTGTTGTGTGCATATATCCTGAATCGACTTTGAGAAGCGCCATAACAAACATCTGAGTCACCTTGTTCCTTCTGCAGGCAATGAATCTGAGTGGTTGGACATTCCTGAAACAGACGAGCAGTCTACTTCCTTCAGGAAAGTCCTTCACAACGGAGAAAAGTATCCCGATGGGAACAGAACCCCGCCTTTACCTCCGTTGTTGCCAGAAGGGTCCCCAAACATCGGAAGAAGGGCTTCAGCAAGTACCAAAAAACAAATGGATTCGCTTAGGTAGGTTTTCAATCAAGTGCACACTCCCTACCGCTCGTCCTACGGCTGCTCAAACTTTGCACGTTAAACTTTCGCTTCCTTTAACTTTAGCAGTTTATTTACCAAACTTCTTAAATTCTTTCTGTGGTTCGTCGATTTTACCCGTTTTATAAATAGGTCAGTTCCACCACTTCTACTGTAGTTGTTAGGAAGTGAAGATGGAAAATGCGTACCTCAATTTTCACAAAAAAATAGTTTTATTCTCTTTATTTATTTGGGGGATACCCTATATCTTATTCCTAACTATTTGGCGCTAGCGGCTCCCCGTTTTTTTTTTTGCTGTATTAAATTATAAATATAGAAACAAGCAGGTTTTTTTAATGCTACTCAATATTCGTCATAATCCTTTGTCTTCTAATAATTATTACAGAGACAAGAAACAGGAAAACCTCGGAAATAATGAAACAAGTGGCACGAAAAATCTTAACGGCCTAACTCAAAGGTAGTCCCTTATTCTATTATTTATTTTTAGTCGCGGTTACTCGACTCTATAAATTATTGTATTGGTTCGTAGGTAGGTCGGTCGGAGGGTCACTATTTTACTTTTCAATGAGTATTTTGGCAATAACATCGTAACTATTCTGTCGATTCTAAAGAAATTTGAAACCCTAATGTTATTTAACATTCTCTTTTGAATGAGATAATTGCTAAAGTCCTACCATGGTTAGTCGGGGAATTATTAAAATAAAACTATGTGTCGGATTGTCCCAATCATTGAAAGTTTTGAAGGTCAGATGTGTTAATTGATAATACGTTTGCTATTTTTTGTTCAAAATTATTGAAATGATTGAGAGCAGGCGACCTAAGTCTGTTGACCTTGTTTAATAATATAAAATGTAATTATGCGCTGGTGCTCAAAGCGTTGAGGTCGATTTCGGCCAAATGCGGTTGTGCGCTAATCCGCAGGAATAACATTTCGATGTTGCACTTGCGATTCGTTGATGGCTACATGTGTATTGCTGTATTGAAAAAAAAAACTGAAATAAGGCGACCATGGAATGCGGTTGCCATGACAATCGAAATCCTCCTCGACACTGCGTGAGGGACGCTCCTGGTCATCCGGGCCGAACCAGCAAGTAGCTATATCAAATCTGAGATGTTAAATTGGTCTAAGGGATGTAATGTTTTTATTGATGTGGATGGGGAGCGTTTCCTTGGCGTGCCCGATCGATCTAGTGTCGAGGAGCTTTACCATTGCTATAGTAACCGTATTGGTGTGGGTTTTGAGAGGATTGTTTGTGATATCATGGGGAAGAGTTTTACTCCTTAACAGCCACAATTCTTGGGTTATGAAGCCTTAATTTGTGTTATTTTTGTTTTTACTTTTTATTTTAATATTATCAATTCATATGGCGCAATTTAAGGTCACGTGCCTTCACGGTGCGCCTGTCGACCAACTAAGGAAAGGCTTGGGAGAAGTGGGTATTCAAGGAACGCTTGAAAGCATCGAGGCAAGGGGATGGGTGTATAGCAGCAGACAGATCATTCCACATTCCAGGAGCAAATATCGATAAAACACGACCCCTCCCCCTCCCCTTCCCCTAACCCTATGCAGCACAGACGACAATGAGAGAAAAAACAGTAAAGGGGCAGAACTAGAGTGTAGGGTTAGTGAGAAAGGCAGGTAATAGGGAGCTGCAGCGTTTTATGTAAGAAGGATGACCTTGAAAATGTTTGTGGGCGGTGATGAACAGCAGTGTGATCGATACAACCAAATGCTGCCTAGAGATCTAGGAGTACTAGTAGTAGTAGTGGTGGTTCGCTAACCTGCCTTTATCCAGGATCCCGACCAGATAATGAAATAGACATAATGGTCAGTATGACAATCGCTGGTGAGACCGAGAGCACCGAGGGTCGGTCCTCTTTGGGGAGAGGTGCCAGGAAGTATTATGTTTTGACACCAAACAGCTTTCAGGGGGAACCTTTGTCGCCCCAGGTAAGAGAGATACCTGTTCCGCGTCAGAGGTATGTTGATATAGATACCCATCGGCAGGATACCTTGGAGCAGAGAGTGAGTGTGTGTGTGTGTGTGTGTGTTCTACTGCAAAGATGGGAGAGGAAAGAAAGCAGTGTTGTAATTTAGTGTTGTATCCTGCTTTGAAGCCAGGCTGGATCTCATCAATGTTGGAGGATGACGGGTGGTCTCGGATCGGTTAGTGGCGACCCTTCTTTCGATGACGTAAGAAAGCTGCTGGAGTTGAGAGATTGGGCGGTAGCTGGAAGGATCATTTTGGGTTCAGGTTGGGTTCCTTAAGGATTGGACTAACAACAGTGTGTTTGCAATCAGAGGGTACTACACCAGACAATAAGGAGATATTAAATGTACTAATTGGGCTATATGCGATAAGAGGGAGTAACTGACAGTAGACTTGTAGTGAAGTCGAAAGGATTTTTTTTTTGAGAAGTGTAACAAGGGCGAGAGAAAAGAGTTTGCCTTCCTCTTTTCACCCTTTATTTTGTTGTGTTTTTTTTTTTACTTAGCCCCTTACTCCGCTTCTTATTACGTCCACAGAGTGTAGTCCCGCAAAGCCTAGTTACCTTCGGGGAAAAAATCAGGTTATAGGGAATGGGGGGCTGTTGTTTGCCGCCGATTGATATCTGACGTCTGGTACTTCTCTCATTGGAGATGGTTTAACGTGAACTTCAAACCATGACATCCAGAATAAGGTCGACCTGAATCTGGCTTCTACCCGACCACAAACCATAAAAAATGGCTCTGAATTCCGTTCATGATGAGAAGCGCTATTATCATATGGCTCCTTCTTAGACTCAGAAACCAAGGATTAAATCTCTTTCTCTTTGTAGCCTCAATCCATCAGCTAACAACACTAGTTCGACTAAAGGAAGGTGGGGAGATCGTTTCGGTTCTGCCACCAGCACGCAACCTGCAGGTAACCATAACTAAGTTCATTGATCTCGCAATTGTATTTTCGTTAGCATCATAACCATAATCGTCATAGATCGAGCTGTGACATGCGGTAATTCCTCTCATGGGAGAGAACAGAGAGCAAGGGATGGCCGTAATTTGGAATAGTAGTTAGAAAGGGGCCACGTCAAGCTGGAATAGAATATATCAATTTTAGTCGCTTTTTACGACATGCCAATACGGTGGTGGTATTTCTGCTCCTAGTAGGAATAATTAATCGACTGATTTTGGGGAAGACCGAAGATATACGGTTACAGCACCTGGCTCCCATTCATGGATCGGTGGAAAATGTAAGGAACTCACCTCTAAGCACATACTGTATCGCTCCTTCATCCGTACATACGAAAGTTCGGAACCTCGTTGCACTCAAGAACTGTACGATCCTTTGCCTAATTTACTAAAGTCGTTTTGGTGAGTCGGGTTTCAGCGCCACTATCGGCCGGAATGGAGGAGGTCCACCCAACCCCCCCTCCCATTACTGCCATTGTGCATTTCACTCGTAAAAACAACACATTATTCTTATTTGTTAGCAGAAAGAGAACTGCGGGTGACTGCTTCCCAAGGGAGATTCGGAGACTCTCACCGGTCTCGAGGTCTCGAATGGCGGCCTTGCGTCTCCAAGAAGTACGAAGAGGACGACGATCTGATTTCGACTGACGCCGCTCTTGATCTGAATTCCGTTCTGGACGGCGCCACGGAGGTCACTACGGATGATGATCAAGCGTCAGCGAGGGAAGACCAAAGTTACCTCATCCGGAGACAACTTGAGGGCCTCGAGGGGATGTATTCAGAGGTAAGTTGGCACTACCCCCGCAGTAATGGGGCTTTAAATCTGTACTCTTCCCACACTGTATTCCCAACCTTTATCTTTCTTAAGCGTTCAAATTACGCTGACCCATGGATCCTTGACGTTTAGGGTGGATGAGTTGGCAGATGCAGTCTTCTTTAAATGACCCTCCCCCCCCCCGATTAAATACATTTTACTTTTAAGGTTCTGAAGGTGCTGGGGGGAAGGCGGAGTTTGCGGCACCCGGAGCCGAGGCTCTCCAGAAGGAGGACCCACGGCTCGGTCTCATCTCTACCCTCTTCAGTCATGTCGGGTCGGGGAGTGAAGGACAGGAGAGGAAGAGTCATTGATGATCGCCTCCGAAGAGCAAGTAAAGACATTTCGAAAGTACGTACAGGACGCAAGCGAAGCCGTGACGTTATTGATCTTGGTTTTGTTTTTATCTCAGTCACGCATTGGGTGTTGCAATAGATTGGGGGAAAAATAGAGTAGGTGGAAGACACGATAGGCTGCCTTGAGGCTGGAGTTATTATAGAGCAAGTAGGTGGAAAACACGATAGGCTACCTTAAGGCTGGAATTATTATAGAGCAAAAAGGTGGAAGACGCGATAGGCTGGAGTTATTATAGAGCAAGCAGGTGGAAAACACGATAGGCTGCTTTAAGGCTGTTTTATTATAGAGCAAGCAGGTGGAAAACATGATAGGCTATCTTAAGACTGGAGGTATTATAGAGCAAGAATGTGGAAAACACGATAGGCTACCTTAAGGTTGGAGGTATTATAGAGCAAGAAGGTGGAAAATACGATAAGCTGCCTTAAGGCTGCAGTTATTATGGAGCAAGAAGGTGAAAAACACGATAGGTTTCCTTAAGGTTGGAGTTATTATAGATTAAGCAGGTGGAAAACACGATAGGCTGCCTTAAGGCTGCAGTTATTATAGAGCAAGAAGGTGGAAAACACGATAGGCTGCCTTAAGGCTAGAGTTATTCTAAAGCAAAAATGTGGAAAACACAATAGGCTGCTTTAAGGCTGGAGTTATTATACAGCAAGAAGGTGGAAAACACAATAGGCTGCCTTAAGGCTGGAGTTTTATAAAGAGAGCAGGTTTCCAACTTCTCCCATTATTTCACGCATAACATTACGATACAAGAGAGCGGCTAACCAACCCAGCGCCTCCAACTATTTCAGATCCAGGTGAACTTATCATTTATTTTACATCATCGAAAAGGCTTTTAAAAATTTATATTTTTGGTTTCCTATGTTGAATATTGGTATGCGCGCGTTTTTTCCCAAGGCAGTCGAGTTTCTCAAAACGTTTTGTTGCAAAAACGGTTCTTTGAAATTTGAAATATACCACCTTCTTAGGTCTATTGATCTTTCATTATTTTCAAATGCTGAAGTGGAAAGTGGATGTCATTTCGTCGTTTTGTTCTTCTCACCTCTCGCTCCCCAATGAATGCTATCCCTTAGAAACAATTTATTGGGAAATTAGTTTCGGAAGTGTATACGCCTTCGAACAAGTTTCCCTATAAATTTCAGTCAAAAATAGCTTGGCATTTTTCTTCTATTTATTTTTCCCTTTATTAATTCTTAGTGATCAATGCGTAAGTCTAGCTTTTTCGGTATTTCAGACGACTCACAGGAGATTTCAACGTTTGGAGAGTCACGTGGTGACTCTTGCGAGAAGCGTGGCTCACTTGAGCTCTGAAATGAGGACGCAGCAGCTCATGCTACAGGTAATTGACTCATTGGTCGAACTTTCTTTTGTGGAGGGCTCAAACACTCTTTTTCACCCATGGCTGAGTTTATCCACGTGTCCAAGAAAATAGAGACTAGAAAGAAAAAGAAAGAATATTAAATGAATAACTTTTTTAAAATATTTTAAGTGTCCTGTTTCACCCTTGTTTTCTCAGCTAGTGGGTGGCCCATTTAGACTTGCACCTGGTACCCGTAGGAGCGGCACGTCCTTCCTACCACAGTACCCCCTCTCACCTATATTTCTTGTCTGGCGACAAATTTCGTAGGCTAGTCGCTGATCAACTTTTGTCCATTCATCCCTAGTTACGGTGGGAAGGGAGAATTCACTCTTCCTCCTCTGTTTAATGCGGCTGATCCTATCTAGGAGTCCATACTGAGCTCTCCCCAGACGCTCTATGGTACACATGTGCCACACATGACACCACACTACCATGAACTTTGTCACAAGGGTAGTCTGTGCAAGAGAATTGCTGCTCTACTGCATGGAAGACAAAATAAGAGTTGGTAGACCAGGAAGCTGTCAAGGGCGATCGGTCTGTGTTAGCAGACAGGCTATCGCCTGTAAGGTAAATGCACCCTCCGCTCCTTCTTTTCCAGGCCTACGGGCACAGTTGAACCTATGCCCATCAGAACTCTAGAATGGATTCTATCACCTCAGGGTGCCACCCCGATACGACTAGCATTACAGAAGACTCAAGCCTTGCTCTGGCCAAAAATGCCCACCCCATCCATCCGGTGCGACCGCTTCACATAAAGAGAATGGTTTGGCCGCTTCCACAGTCAGAGAACTCAAAATCCAGGAAGGCGGAGGTGACGTTTCCACTGGATTTGGGGTTTTCGATACCTACTCCCCGAAAGGAGGGTAGCAACAAGGGAGTTCGGTTATCTGCCCTTACCCCTATCTCCCTGGTGGAATTCTAGGCAGGAGGAGAGGAAGCGTCCTGCGCTGAGCCTGATATCCTTCATTAAGAGCACAAAAAAATAGTGTTTCGAATCTAGTTGCTAGAATAAAGTTGTCCATGGAACTGCGTCTTTTTTTGCTCATACCAGAAGCTAGATACTGAGTGGAAGACTAATGTCCACCAGTAAGTCTTCGAAAGCATTAGCGCCAAAAGCTGAGTCCGCAGCTAATAAATAGCCTAGGAGCGATACCTCCCAGCGGCCTACGACCGGGAGCGTACTTCCTTTTTATTCTTGCTGTTTTTCTTTGGGTTTTTTGTGGGATTCGTTTTGTTAGTTTTGTGCATATTTGGTTGTGTTTTTTTTAATCAAGCCTACCATTAAGCTGTAAAATGATTACGCCGATTTATGCTCTCGTAGATAGTCACCAGTTGGGCTCTAAAAAATGGTTCCACGTTCCTTTGCAGGGATGTTTATATCAGATGGGGTGAAGTCATAGGTATGGGTATTCATACGTTATATGCCCCTTCTATATAAAGTGCTAAAAAAGGAGTTCTTCTCGTGTAGCAGGCTGGGTTAAGTGATCAAACGAGCTTCCTTAGGATAAAGGAAAATATTCAGCTGGATTCTTTATTCTGTCGTAAAGCTTAACGAACAAATACACATGACGCACCCTCACCACCAGGTGGATAGGCAGCGCGATGGAGACGCCGAGATTACCGAAGAAGAACTCTGCGCGCTCCGCTCATTCCGACAAAAAGCCCCAGGACAATCGGGGTTTACAAAGTTAAACTTTGAAAAGGCACCAGTCAATGTTACCGAAGGGACGAGAAGAATATATAACGGCTGTCTGAACACTGGATACTTTCCAGATGCTTATAAAATGGCTAAGATGATTTTCTTGCCTAAGCATGGAAAGGACCCAACGTTGAAGGAGAGCTACTGGCCAATTTCACTTCTAGAATTTGGCAGGAAGCTCTTCGAGAAGATCCTCAACCGAAGACTGATGTCTCACCTGGAGGAGAACTCCCTCTTCAACCCACATCAATTCGAGTTTAGGAGGAAGCGAAGTACGAAGATGGCGATTAATGTCATCACGGAAAAGCTAGCCTAAGCAAAATGGGAAAGAAATTACGTGGACATTCTTTGTCGGGATGTATCAAAAGCGTTGATAAGGTGTAGCAACGGGGAATGTAGTACAAGATCTTACGACTGGGCCTAAGTGAAAACTTAGAAAGAACTCTCTGTGACTACGTCATGGAGACAGCTGCGTAAATCATTTTAGGGTGCACGGACGGACCAAAGTTTCCGCTCACAGCGGGCCTCCCGCAAGGCGCTGCCTGTCCCTACTCTCTACTTGATTTATACAGCTAATGTCCCATCCCCTGTAAGCCCCACTTGCCTCAACATTCAATTCGCCGATGATTTCACCCAGATAATCACTTGCACATGGAAGAATGCGCCTTGGCAAGCTCGTATGACAGCAACAGAAATTGAAAACCTTAACACCTACGAGGCCCGGTGGAAGATCCGCACCAACCAGGAAAAGTTCAAAGTAGTCTCCATAGACAGGAGGCTACTTTACGACGTCAGGGTGGTGGATAAACGTTATCCTTACACCACGGAGTGCAATGTACTCGGAATGAAGACTACTTCAACCGGGTACAAGAAGCACGTCCAAGAGAGAATCATCAAGGCCACTGCTGCAGTCAAAATCCTATACATGTTCAGAACTCTTCGTAAAAGCAATAAGAAAAAGATCTACAATGCACTTGTAAGATCAACGCTGCTATACCCCACTTACGCCCTCTCGTGTGTCTCGAAGACACAAAAGAGGAAATTACAAGTGGTGCAGAATAAATGTATGTACCTAATTACAGGTACATATAGGCAAGAGAGAAGACACCAAGAAGAGCTGCACCGGGGAAGGAATATGCAGGAACTGGTTAATCGAGAATTGGACGATGATATCGTCCAAATGATTAACCAGAACAGAAGCGGCATAGTCGCAAAAGTTTTCCGAGCTCCGCTGAGCTTTTAGCTTGCGGAGCAGAAGTGCCATTTTACGCATGAAAATATGAATGCTTTTACCCAAACCCCCCAAAAACGACCAAGTAAAAGATTACCCAATTATGAAACCTCACCGATTTCTACAAGAATTCACCGATGAAGACTCCAAAATACCGAAGAAGACATCCCCCAAAAAACCAAAGACACGATTTACACTCACTACATGATATACAAAAAACAAAGACACTAAGCACAACACTAAAGTGATTAAAGTAATTTATTACCACATCAAATGCGCATATCATACCCAAGAACATTATTTTTTTAAGACAAATGGCTTGAACGCCATATTATATAAACTAACTCAAAGACAACAAAGGATCCACAAAACCTCCCCAAAATTAAAAGAGATAGGCTTGATCATCAGGCTCTTAGCATCTCTTCGCGCCCTACCACACTTCTTTCTCTTTTCACCACTTGTCTATTTTCCGCTATCTTTCCCCACACCCTTTCTTTATCCCCTACCCACACCTACACTCTTACATCAAACTGTAATTGTGAAGATTTTTTTGGTAATTCTTGGACAAAATAAATTTACTATTGGCATGTCGCTACCGGGTAAAGAAGGTAACGGGTCAGGTAGTCTCAAAATTCCTTCGCTCATTAAAGAACTGTGAGGACCGATTTACTGTGAACCAATTATAGAACCCCAGAAGACTTCAAAATGCTCGTCTTTGGGGAGGTGGTTTTGAGTCTGATGCGATTCCACAATGTGGTTCCAGCACCACAAAGTATCTCCCGCCTTTTGTCCTTTCAAAGCTAGATTCGAGGTTACTCATTCGCATATCATTACCTTGTGTACTCACTCGTTGCCTTCTTCTTTCCAGGAGATTGAGAGCATCCGAAGCGACCTCTCTGCTCTCAAGGTGAATGTTACTTCGCCGCCCAGTCGAGGTGGGCCGTTTCGGGGAAGTCGGCTTTGGAATGGCTCAGGGCCCAATGGGCCTCCTTGGAACAACCCTGGGCGAGTGAAGAAATTGACGCAATTCTTTGGGGATGAGCCCCCGCTGGTTCGAATATTTCTCAGGAAATTGGGTTATGAGGTAGTCTTTGCTTCTTTTTTCCCCGAAAAAAATGTCCTTAGAAGCAGGAAGACCTGTCTTCTGCAGTGTCATTCTTGTGTCGTAAGGTTAATCGAGTTTAGCGGAGTGAGAATAGAATGGTACTCCAACTTTCAAAAGCTATTTTTTAAGGGATTGCGTTATTTCGATCTTAATTACGACTATTCAGAAGTGAGAATGGGGAAAGAAGAGACGGAGAAGGAAAAGGAAGAAACAGGAGCATCATGGCCGTTGCATCAACGTTAAATAACGGGGATAAAATAATTGCCGGTTGCGGAGGTAGAACTGACTAGGTAGACTTGGTACACCCGATGCTTTGAGGAGCGGCATGTCCTTCCTGCAGTCTCACACTAGATTGTCTACTTTGGATTTATTCCTCCCAAGATATTTACATTTTTCCTTCTTTTCGCCACTTTCTTTAAAAGCCTCTTGTCACTTATTTCTCTTGACCAGTGGCTAATTTTGTCGGCTAGTCGCAGACCGGTTTTTATCCATTCATCCCTAGTCGGGGAGGGAAAGAAGAGGGACAACCTGCTTGCCTCTTGGTTCCGGTTCAAAGTGATAGTTTTTTACGTCTTTCTACTCTACTCACTCACCCCTTATACTGTGACCATCTTTCTTTACTACATCCGTTAACCCCCAAGTACAGAGGCGCACCACGCCGCGGGACATTTGACCACCGGGTGGCATAGGTGATCCCTAGTGGTGCCAACTCTTCTTTCTAGTGGTTAAAGGGTCCCTCTTTAATATCTTATCTCTATAGGGCCGCCCCAAAGTGGCCCCTATCTAGAGTGGAGGCCCCTCGCTATGATTTCTAATAGGCTCTTCCTAAAGAACAGATTTGGTAAGAGGAACCCTTGCTGAAATCTCAATAAGATCTGCCCGATTTGCTGGTTCCCCAAATTTTCCTTTTCGGTTCCGGTGGGCCGGCGTTCCTGTTGCTCCCAACTGCTAAAAGTGACGTACCAGTTCTTGTTACCCCATCCCCCGATACACCCCCACAGTCCACTGTTCCTGGATGTCCAAATCCGGTCAGATTTGACAAAACGAGAGATAATGTATCTGTTTCATTGGAGCTCCCTCCCCCCCGGACTAACATTTGGAGTAAAGCGTCCTCGCCACTGGATGAAGAATCCTACTCGAGAAGACATTATGGCGGAGCAAGCAGACGTCTCAGCATGATTCCATTCCTGGCGAGGGTTCTTTCAAGGGGTACGAGTCTTCTCAAAATAAAATAAGGGAGATAAATTTGAGGGTTTTCTCCTTTCTGAGGGTCTGGAGACGAGCAGTTCTTTTGTCATTTCGGTGAGACTCCAGGCCGAGGCGGAAGCGACAGCCCTCCCCAGCATAAAAGACGGAAAAGAAAGAAAACGGGCTCGGCTCCGAGTCCTATCGCCCTGCCTGTCTTTCTGCTCCGCCGTGCTGACAGCCCTCAGCGACCCGTCCTTTTCCAGCTTAGCCTCTTATTTTTTCTGACACCCTGCCTTTTTACCCTGTAACCTTCTATGGTCGGCCTCCTCTCACCCACTCATCTCAGATCGGGGCTGGGGTAAGGAACGCCACCTCCTCCCCGAGCTTCGTTTTTTTTTTTTTTTTTTTGCTTCACCCCCAACCTCTCTCTCTTTTCACGGTTATCAATTTTACGCTCAGCCTAAGGTGGAACCGCCATGCTGATGGGCTGCCTGGCCACCGGGCTTAATACAAGTGTCCTCTAATGGAAGGAGCTGGCTTTGCCGGCCCCGTATTCACCTCGCAGAACGAGGAGAATACGGGGTGATTAGCGTTTACATCCCGTAGTAATAATAAGGTCACCCTGTCCTTTGATGAAACCGCTCTCGGGCAGCTCCACAGCAGAAATGGAGTCCCGCTTGTGCTTTCTCAAGGTGCGGAGGACTTCCCCCTCACCCCCTTCTCTGGAGGCGCCCTTGGGCGACGTCATCTCGTCTACAGTGGCAGTCCCTCCTTTGCTTTCACAGGGGACTGCCAAGAGAGCAGGGAGGTGGCCCAAAATTGACCGCTACCGGTGAGAGCGGGTCGATAGGGCCAACCCATTTAGGGGGGCAAGGAAAACGGGGCCAGTACGCCCGTGCCCCCTAATGTCCTGCATCTCGAGTTTACAGGGGGTCAGCGTGCCTGCCCCCCTTTATTTCTTGATGGATGCCGGTTCGCCGGCATTAGACGAGACAAAAGGAACCTGGAATGGAATCTGCGATGTCTTGGGGGTGTGGGGGGGGACATGGAGGCGCCCGCTGAGATGGATGGACATGGTCACGGTGGTGGCCCTACCCCAGACGGCAGGCTCTTGCACAAGATCGAACTCGGGTTCCGCCCCTGTGCAAGCTTCTCTACAGACGGCTCGGTCTACGAGAACTCACAAAGAGAGAAGAGATATCATCCCCCAGCTGGTGGCCCTTTGACAGCCAAGACCTTCATTTCAGAGAAGGATCTTTCTGAGGTCGATCCATCTGGCATAAGGGCTCCTTCCGACGGAGGAGAGAAGCGGGTTCATTCACTACCCTCCTCTCCTAAAAAAAGAAAGAGACTAAAAAGGACTGAGGGCTCCTCTTCCTCCACGGGAGACTCGGGGACGGAAGGGTCTGCTGCCGTTTCGGTAAGCGACCAAGCCGAGATTGGCACGTCCAGCCCCGGTGCTCCCCCAGGTGGGCAGTCCCAGACAAAGTGCGCAGTTCGGAGATTCGATTGCGTCGGGGCACCTCATTCAGACTACCTGGGGTTTTCGAGCCTACTGGGTTCAAACGCTTTCTGGTTATTCGCTCCACTGATGTCAGCATGTTGGCCAAGGGTAACATGTTCCATCAAAAAAGAGCACTTGCTAGCCTGATTGGTAGAGAACCGAAGGTGATCCGTTTCTCGGACGGGAGCCTTCTGGCCAATGTGTCGGATGCCTGAGGCGGTCATGATTAGTGCACTTTGGACACTTGATGTGTGACAGCGCAGTTTGCCATGAACTTCGTGAAATGAGTGGTTTATGCGAGGGAACTCGTGAACTACTCTTAGAGCTGGTCGAGCCAAGGTCGAACGTGCGATGAGAAAACAGGGAGGGGCCTCGAGACCAACCCATACATTCTTCGTCACGTTCGACTGTGACAAGCTCCCTGAGTAAGTGCGTGCCTGTTGATATCGAAACCGCATGAAGGCATGCGTGTCACTGCCGCAGAAGTGCTACTACTGTCACCGCTTCAGCCATCTAAATCGCTCCTGTAGACGTGCAAAGTCGGGGTTACCGGAAGTCTGTGTAAGTTGCTTCAAGGCCACACACGAGAATTCCAAATCGTGTATGGCCAAGTTGTCAATTGCGGAGAGCTGCACCACTCTTCTTTGAAACAATGTGCTGCGTATCTCCTCAAAAAGGAAATTCTGGCCGTTCAGGCCAAGGATAGTCTCTCAGTTCGCGAAGTTAAGGACTTTGTCCTGGAGCTCTCAGCTCTGCCCGGGACGTTTTATGCCTCAACGTTACAAAAAGGCCTACGAGGACGGTCGTTTCCGCGCCCATTCGGAACCCTTCTGCGGGTTCTACCTACCCCTGGTACAGCTGGCGGCAAAAGGGGTTAACACCCAACCCCTGCTAAAACCAGGGCTCCCTCCCCCTCCCCAGCGTGACCGTTTCCATAAAGCGAAACGGCCGCGCGCCTGCACAGAGTCGTTAGACTCACAGGAGGCAACACCCCTGAAGTTGATCGTGAGGCCGCCTTCCAAGGTTCCTAATCTGTTCCCGAACGGAGGATAGCACTAAAGGAGCTTCGACTACTACGCCCACACCCAGAGCTAGGCTGGGAGACTCGAAGACGGTGGATCCTCGAAAGGAGGGACCCTCGCCTGCCTAAGGTTTCAAGGGGGAGGGAGGAAAAGACTCGCATGGCGAGCCCAACCTCCCACGATAAGTTATCGAAGGTGACATCGCCGCCTTCAGCGCACTGATCGGACAACAGCACGCGAAGTTCTGGCTCCGGGAAACGTACGGCCATCTCCGTGAGGGCATTCTTTTCGTAAAAGGCCCTTGCATCTCCTCCGAGCTAGTCCTGGCTGCCATATTCCTTCAATGGAATTGTCGCGGACTACAGCCAACTGGAAGGAGCTGTGGAGGCTCGTCTCCACCCGTTTTTCCTTAGCTCTTCTTGAAGAACATGTTGAGCGGGTGTCCCCTACCCACCCTTCCAGGGTATAATGTTTTTGCGATCCCGTCCCCACCCAGGGGCAAGAGGATGCGCCATTAACACCTGGCATTTTTCCGCTTTCCTTCTCTTTGAATACCTATTTTCAAGAAGTAGTTATGCATCTGCACGTTTATAGGAAGTATACTGTTATTTCTGTGTACATTCAACCGTCAGCCTACTTTGACGCATGGGTGCTGATGCCTTTTCTGTAGCTCAGGGATTGTAACAGTAGACACCCTTCTGGGGAGACAACCCAATCAATCCTAGGGATCAGGTCCTTGCCAACCTAGAACGTCTGGCCACTTTGCACGCCGAACTCTTTCGTGATGATCAGCCGAGTGTGAGACGGCCCTCATACAGAAGCGTTATGCCTACATGCGCCGCCCCAATGATTTCACTCTCGGAAGCACGCCCGCCGCTCTACCTGACGGGAAGAGCCTTTTAGCAGGTGTTTAAGCGAGTCAAAAGGATTCGGGTCAAGTTCTCGCAGGACTCTCATTCTTTATTTTAAGAGAATGGGACCCCAATTTCGGACCCCGCGCACATGGTGCAGTCCTTCGCAACCGCTTTCTCTTGCAGGCATTTAATGCGCATCGTGATATCGTAGAAAGCCGCCAAATGGACTTTACTTCCAGAGGCAAGGAGACTTCGACGACAAGTTTACATTGAGCGAGTGGCGTTCCGCTCTCGCTTCGTGCACGGATACCGCTCCTGCTCAGACGATGTTCCGTACGCCATGTTTCGACACATGGGTGAGCGAGGCATGGTCTTTCTGTTAGATTTGTTCAACAGGATCTGGGTAGAGGGTGACCCCCCGGACTCTTTACTCTGCTCGCTTTTCACATACCGGGGAGAGATCACTCTACCCCGGCCGGTTTCCGCCCAAACTCTCTAACTTTCTGCGTGTTAGATTAGCCTTTTTTTATGGACAGCGGAGGCCACATGTCTTCCATACATTCCACTCCACGTCGGATGCTCTGTTCCGATTGGAAAATGCCGCCTGCGAGGTCTATGATACTGCATGACGATACGGTATCATGGAGACTGCACACAATGGGGGGGGGGGGACGGGACGCCTCCCAATCTTTATATCTGATTTGTTTGCGAGTTCGTAGATTCCGCTTCGCCTCAATTGAGCAGGAAGAGGGTGTCCCGCAGGGAAGTCTTCTCAGTCTCGCACACTTTGACATGTTCATGAACGGAATCACCTCGGGGCTGCCGGAAGATATTATCGCTACGCTCTACGTGGACGACCGTTCGATCTCTTTTGGTGCAGTCCAGATGCCAACTCTAGAGCGTCGACTCTAACAGGCATTAAGCCACGTCTCTCGCTGCCGAAGCGCACAGGCTTCAGTTTTATTTGGCCAAGACTAAGATGGTGCACTTCTGCCGCCATCCACGACTCCACCCTGACTCGGAGCAGTTTCTAAATAGAGTTCACTTGGACTCGCATCGTTTCCTTGGTCTTGTATTTGATCGACGTCTCACCTGGGATGCTCATATTCACAGCCTTAGGGTCTCCTGTATCTGTGACGTTCAGTAGCTGATATGGCTACTGCATTGCTTTTTTAGCGATCCTTTGTTCGTTCAAAGCTCGACTACGGATGCGTGTATTGCGGAAAGTGGTTTCAATCGACCACACTGGTCTTCGCCTGGCGACCGGTTCCTTCCGCACGTCCCTCATTAAGAGCTTACTTGTCGATGCTGGGAAGATGCCACTCGCTCTGCGCCGTGCATCGTGCAATATTCGCCTGTACGCGCGAGCCCGGCGACTCTCTCATTCGTGAACAGCTCTCATTGCGACTGCCCACTTGGGCAAAAGTCGCCGCAAACAAACAGCCCAGTTCTAGGCTACTTTAAAATAATTTTTTTAACAGAAACAACAATAAAAAGGGGATAACAATCAGGGAGCAAGCTCCGGCGTCGAGGGAAGGTACACCTTTCCCGGCGCAGGAGCCTGCGACCTACAAAAAACAAGTTAAAAACAAGGTAGAAGGCCGGCATCCCCCCAAAAGTCTATCAGTCCACCAGTCATGGTGCACGCACTCGACCCGAGTACAAATGACAGGCGGTAGCGACCCCGCCCATCCCGGTACCGGGAGAGGTAACGTGCGCGAAGATAACCCAGACTGGGACATTCGACAAGAATGTGCCGAAACGTCTGGGGGACGACGCAGTCGTCGCAATAAGGCGCAGGCGAGCGCTCCATCAAATAGCAATGCGTCACACGTGTGTCCGATTCGGAGACGACAGAAAGCGACCTGAAGCCGTCCCGGCATTGGGGGATAGGTCCATGGGAATAGTCGCGGCGCAATGGCACGCAACTTTAAGTTTCCTTCGACCGTCTCCCATCTTCTTTGCCAAGCAGTCCGAAGAGCTGCCCGTATTCCTGCCATGTAGTCGGTGTGAGGAAGAGCGAAACGCTGGTCCGGTCGCAGAGTCCTCACGGACTCTTTGGTGCCCTCATACCCCGAGATTCCTACATGTCCAGGAACCCAGCAGAAGATAATCTCGACATTCGCCCAGCTCGCCATAACCGTGGCGTCACGGATATTGCGAACCAGGGGATGCAGAGATTCCAATGCCCGGAGAGCACTCAGGGTGCTTTGTGAGTTGCTATAGATCACAATCCGGTCTCCGAACCGGGCACGTCGCGTAATCTTCCCTACTGAGTGGTGTATTGACACCAGCTCGGCCATGAAGACAGACGCAGTGCCTGGTAGAGCCCAGCTGACTTAAAACAGAGGGGATACAGCGTGGAAGCCGATCCCCTCTTGGGACTTGGAGCCATCCGTATACACTGGCACGGTTCCAGCGTGACACGAGGTGTGCTCCAGAAAGGTCGAACGAAATACTCCCGGCGCCGTACAAGCTTTGGGAGCAGAGGCGTGGCGACAAATAGCCAAATGTGGTACCCTCCAGGGTGGCGTCCTGGGCAGAACCAGTGGCGCCACCGGCCCGAGATCTATATCTAGCTCTCGAAGGAGTTTCCTGGCCGTAAACCCAAAGGGCTTAGGGTATGACTGGCGTCTCTCGGCGGCATAGGCACCATCGAGATCAGCTGCGGATGCAGTGAGAGCTGTTGGCGACTGAGGGAGGCGCCGGGCTCGCGCGTACAGGTGAGTGATGCACTGCACGCGGCACAGAGCGAGTGGCATCTCCCTAGCATCGACCAACAGGCTCTTTAGGCAAAGTGCGGAAGGCAGGGGGGTGGATCGAATCCACCTTCCGTAATAAACGGTCGGCTGCGGATGCATAAAACTTGCCTCCGTAGTCGAGCTTCGAACGAACAAAGGATCGATAAAAAAGTAGGGCAGTAGCCCTATCAGTGCCCCAAGCGCGTAATGTCACAGAAAGGAGAATGTCCATGGCGCGGGTACATGAGATCTTAAGGTTGCAAATATGAGCCTCCCAGGTGAGGCGTCGGTCGAATACAAGACCGAGGAAACGGTGCGATTCCACCACATACAGGCGCACCCTATTAAGAAACAAATCTGGGTCGGGGTGAAGCCGTGGATGGCGGCAGAAGTGCATCACCTTAGTCTTGGCCAAAGAAAACCGAAACCTGTGCGCTTCGGCATACCGAGAGACGCGGTTCAATGCCTGTTAGAGTCGACGCTCCAGAGTTGGCATCTGGGCCGCGCCAAGAGATCGAAAGGTCGTCCACGTAGAGCGTAGCGAGAAGAACTTCCGGCAGCACCGAGGTGATGCCGTTGATTCTCAGGGCAAAGAGTGACACTGAGGACACTTCCCTGCGGAACACCCTCTTCCTGCTCCTTTGGACCGGAGAGGGCTCCCCCAACCCGTACGCGGAATCGACGATCTCGCAAAAATTCGGATATAAACATTGGTAGGCGTCCCATCGCCCCATCGTGTGGAGAGTCTCCATGATACCGTATCGCCATGCGGTATCATAGGCCTTCTCCAGATCGAAAAACACCGTGGCGTAGTGCTGTCTACGAAGGAAAGCCTCTCAGACGGCATTTTCCAGTCGGAGCAGAGCATCCGAAGTGGAGTGGAACTTGCGCAAGCCGCACTGAGCAGAAGACAGATGGCCTCCGCTGTACAGGAAATAGGCTAATCTAACATTTACCAATTTCTCCATCAACTTGCACACGCAAGAGGTGGGAGAGATTGGGCGGAAACCGGTCGGAGTAGAGTGATCTCTCCCCGGTTTGCGAAAGGCGAGCACAGTAGCGATTCGCCAGGAATCTGAGAGAAAACCCTCCACCCAGATCCTGTTGAACAAATCAAACAGAAATGCCATGCCTCGCTCAACCAGGTGTCGAAGCATGGGGTACGGGACATCGTCCGGACCATGGGCGGTGTCCGCGCACGAAGCGAGAGCGGAACGCAGCTCACTCACAGTAAACTTGTCATTGAAGGGTTCTCCGTCTCTGGAGGTAAAGTCCAGCCGGCGGTCTTCCGCGACATCACGAAGTGCATTGAATGCTGGCGGAGCAGCATCCCGGCTAGAAAATAAGGAAAAAGAGGTGGCTAAGGATTCCGCCACGGACACGGGGTCCGAGATTGCGGTCCCATTCTCCTGGAGAATGGGAGGAGGGTCCTGCGAGAACTTGACCCGATTCCTTTTGACTCGCTTCCACACCTCTGCGAAAGGAGTCTTCCCATTAAGTGAAGACACGTATGCCGGCCAAGAAGAGCGGCGGGTGTGCTTCGAAATATACCGGAACCTAGCCCTAGCCCTAGCCCGACGAAATTCAGCGACAGTTAAATCGTTCGGGGGGCGCTTATAGCGCATGTAGGCATAACGCTTCTGTTTGAGGGCCGTCTCACACTCGGACGACCACCATGGGAGTGGTCGACGTGCAAAACGGCCAGACGTCCTAGGAATAGTAGTCAGGCCCACGGCGATAAGGTTGCCGGAGAAGAACTCAACGGCCTCATCTACCGACCTAAACTCCTCAACTGAGATAGAAAATTCAGTCATTTCCTGAAATGCAGGCCACCGCGCCCGCGCCAAGCACCACCGAGTTGGGCTCTCAGGCGGCAGTTGCCCAGAAAATTATATTTGAATGGGAAAGTGATCACTACCATGGAGGTCATCGACCACTCCCCAATCAAAATCAGGCTGTGCAACCGAAGAGCACAAAGATAGGTCAAGGCAAGAAAATAAAGCGGTTCACGGACAGTGATGCGTAAACTCATCCACGTTTAGGACACCCATCTCAAGCTCTTCGATCAGATCGGCAAGGACTTGTCCCCTGGGATTTATGGAGTAATCTTCCCAGAGAGGATGCCTGCCGTTCAGATCTCCAAGCAAGAGAGAGGGCCTCGGCAACCGTGCCACGACGCGGCGGAAGTCCCCCGCGTCGAAGTCTGCTGACGGTGGAATGTACGCAATGATAGTATACCTCCTATCCAGGTGTGCTGCACAGCCACTGCCTGAAAAGAGGTATCTAGAGAAAGGAAGAATCGCGCATACCCCAGCCATCCCGCGGTGGTGGGGTCGCAAGACCCTTATACCCCGGGAGGGCGGGCAGGGGGCACGCGCTTAGCATGGACTCCTGCAAAAAGATAGCTAACGGGGAACGGGCCGAGACGAGCCTCTTCAGCTCCTCCCAGTTGGCCCGGAGTCCACGGCAATTCCATTGAAGAAATATGCCCTCCAGGCCTAGCTCGGAGGAGACGCGGGGGCCCTCCTCGAACTGAAGACCCTCACGGGAATGGCCGTACGCTTCCCGGGGGCAGAACCCAGGCGCTGTCGCCTTCGAAGACTTATTGGGGGAGGATGGGCTCGCCATGCGAGTCTTTTCCTCCCTCCGCCTCAAAACCTTAGGCGGGTGCTGCGGCTTCGTAGGCGGGGGGCCCTCTTTTCGAAGATGGCCTAGCGACCATCTTCAGGGGTGTTGCCTCCTGCGAGTCTAATGACTCGGTGGCCGTTTCGCCTTACGGGAAACGGTCACGCTGGGGGAAGAGGGGGGAGCCCTGGTTTTAGCCGGGGCTGGGTGTGAACCCTTTTTGCCGCCAGCTTTACCAGGGGAGCGCCCGGGTTGAGTAGAGCCCGCAGAAGGGCTCCAAATGGGCGCGGAAACAACCGTGCTCGTTGGCCTGGATGGGCCAGGATCAGAGGGTGCCTTTCTAACTATTGAGTCATATGACGTCCCAGGAAGAGCTGGGCGCTCCAGGACCAAGTCCTTAGCCTCGCGGCATGAGAGTCGATCCTGGGCCTGAACGGCCAGGATTTCTTTCTCAAGGAGAAATGAACCACATTGCTTCGAAGAAGCGGGGTGTGGCTCTCCGCAATTGACACACTTGGCCACACACCATTAGGACTTATCGTGTTCGGCCTTGGAGCAATTTACATAAACTTCGGGTGACCTCGACTTTGCACGTCTACAAGAACGATTCGTATGGCCGAAGCGGTGACAGTAATAGCACCGCCGTGGCAGTGGCACGAATGCCTTCAAGCGGTAACGGTACCAACCGGCACGCACCGACTCTGGTAGCTTGTGACAGTCGAACGTGACGAAGAGTGTAGGGGTGGGTCTCGAGGCCCCTCCCTGTTTTCTCATCACACGTTCAACCTTGACCGCCCCATAGTCGGCCAGCTCTAGGGTGATGTCCTCAATGGAGTAGTTAACGAGTTTGCTCGCATAAACTACTCCTTTCACAAAGTTCATGGTAGAGTGCGGCGTCACACTCACCGGGGTGCCATGAAGTGTCCGAAGAGCACTTATCTTGGCCGCCTCGGCGGGATTCGCCAGAAAGCTCCCGTCCGAGAAACGGGTCACCTTCGGCTCTCTACCATTTCGTTAGCTAATCCTCTCCTCTGATGGATCATGTTGCCCTTGGAGCGAATAACGAGGAAGCGCTTGAAGCCAGCGGGCTCGAAAACGCTAGGTGACCTCTCAATCAGGGGCCCCGATGGCATCGAGGCTCCACCCTGTGCACTTTTCGTCTTTGTCATAGTCAGGGGCTCCCCACCCAGGGGGCCAGAGGGGCCGGATGTGCCGATCTTGGCTTGGTCTCTTGCCAAAGTGGCAGCAGACCCATCCGTCCCCGTAGCCCCCGCGGATGGAGAGGAGCCCCGAGTCTTTTTAGTCTTTCTTATTTTTAGATGAGGGCGGGGAATGAACCCGCTTCTCACCTCCACCGACAGAAACCCCTAGGCCAGATGGACCGGCCTCAGCCAGGTCCTTCTCTGAAATGGAAAAGGTCCTGGTGGTCACAGGGGCACCGGTCAGAGGAGATCCCTCTCCTCCTTGTACTGCCGCGGAGGCCCCAGTCGTTTGAGGAGGACCTTGCATAGGGGCGGATTCGGGTTCGGTGCTTGGCGCCGAGCCCGAATTCCCCCCCCCCCCCATGGAAGGCCCTACCGTCTGAGGGTGGGTTTCCTCAAAGACCATGTCTATCACAGGAGAGGCCTCCAGTTGGCCATCCCCTCCCAGGACATCGCAGGTCCTCTTGGCTGCGTCACCAGTCTTGTTTGGGGAGGCACAGGCCATGACCCCGACAAGGTTCAATATTCTTGCCAGCAGGTCTTTTGAGGGAAGCCACCGAAGGTGCTTGGCTTCGCTCTCCCCGCTTCACCAGGGAGCGGTCGGCTATGAGCTGCCTGCTGGCTTTCTTGACAGTCCCCTTGGAAAGAAAAGGGGGGACTGCCGCTGGAAAAAGGGAGGTTCCCGAAAGCAACTCCAGAGAAGGGGGTGAGTGGGAGTACCCTACATCCGTAGGCGAAGGAGAGGAGTAAGCCTCATCTCCGGTTAGAGAAATACTGAGGGTTCCCTGCGCAAGCACAGGGCGGGGGATACCTCCATTTTTTCTGTGGAGCTGCCCGAGGGCGGCTCCGTCGATGGAACAGGGAGAATTAAAGGGGATTTATTTGCGACTCATTATTGGGGATGGTGACCCTTTTTTAATTACGGGATTCAATAGCTCATCACCCCTCGCAGTAGCCCGCTCTGCAAGGGGTGCGTACAGGCCTGGCAGAGCCAGGTGCCACCATTTAAGGTCACCCCTCCCGCCTGGTGACCTGGCAGCCCTTCAGCATGGCGTAAAAACAAGGATAGATGGTGAAGTGAGAAGGAAAGGGGATGTGAGGAAGGTATGGGTGGGGATGAAGCAGGTTGTTAAAAAACCACCATCCCGAACCGGATCTCAGGGGTTAGGGAACGTTGTCCCCTCCACCCTCAGCCTCGATCCGGGACGGTTGGCTGAGAAGGAGGTCAGCATCTACCCTGTGAAATTAGAGGCTGGCCAGAGAAAGTTGTGGGAGAGGTTGTATGAAAAGCAAGGAAAAAAGTATTTTGAAGGAAGGAGAAGAGGCTAAGCTGGGGTTGGACACGGTGCTGAGTCCCGTCAGCACGGCGGCCAGGATGGCAAATCGCCGCGTCCCTTACGGGGTATTGCATCTGCAGTTAGATACGCCAGTCATACTCTAAGTCCTTTTGATTTAGGGTTAGGAAACTCCTTCGAGAGCTCGGTATAGCTCTTAGGCCGGTAGGGCCCACTCCTGGTTTCTAACCAGGACGGCACCCTGGAGGGTACCACCTTTGACTATTTGTCGCCACGCCTCTACAGTGCCGCGAGTATTGGGTTTGGTCTTTTTGGAGCACACTCCGTGTCACGCTGGTACTTCTTAACCTTCATTATTATTTTTTTTTCGTGAGAGCTTGGTCCTCGTAGGGTAAAACCATTTTTTGCACCTACTGATTTTTGTATATCACAGTGATGCTAGACTGATGAAGGGTAATCAGAGGACAGCGAGGGGAAAAAAGCTTTTGCTGGTTTGAACCGTCGTTGCCGTGGGGAACGTCAAGTTACGAAGAATCTGGTACAGTTGGCGAGGACGTGAACGCAGAGGGGGTTCTTCAGTGCGCTGCAAGTAACTTTGACAGAGGGGACTAATTCTTATACCGCTACGGGCGATTTGCTGTACGCGCCGTCTTAGTTATGGAACTTATGTGGACGAGTCCTGACAGTGGTTCTACCGGATGGTACACGGTCGATGGCGGTAGAAATTGCTTAGATCCCATTTTAATCACATTTACGCTCTCTCTTCTCAGAAATACGCTACCGCCTTCGAGAAAGAAAAGATTGGTATGCTGGAGCTGCCTTACATGACCGAGGAACGACTCCACAAAATAGGGATTCCTCTGGGCCCACGCCTCCGTATTTTAGAGGAATCCAGGGGCCCCATTACAACTGACGGGAACCTCAGTGTCTATGTGGTTTGAGGATCGACTGGAAGAAACAAAAATTCCAGTGGCATTGGCGTGAGAGCGCCCCTTGAAGAAGGCCGAAACCTGTGCTCACATAGATCACCGACCTATTTACCTTTTGGTAGTTTCCATTGTTTAAACCGCGGCAATTAAAAAAAAAAAAGGTGAAAAGCTAGGATCCAAGAACAAATTAATGCAAAGCACGAAAACTTGGATTTCCGCCATCGATAAGCATCGAACGTCAAGTAGACAACTCTGAGGGAAATTGTGCGCAAAATCGCCCAATCCGGCGATTAACCTTACCTTAGTGCATGCTAGGTAGCGGCGTTACCGCACGGTTAGATTAGATGTAATCCAAAGCATGGAAGTAAGGTACCCAACTCCTTTACATAATCCAATGACAAGATGAAGCGGGCCTTCATTTCTAAGTCTTCCCCTAAAATACCGTGACCAACAAATGAAGTAGGTACCCATTATATTGTGTCCAACGACGAGAAATTAAAAACACTGCCTAGTAAGCTCTAAGTTTCAGGACGAAAATAGTAGGCTATAAACAATACTTCTAAACAAAATACAGTTTGAAACTTTATTGCTTTTAAATAAAAACATTTTAATTTAGATACGACTTTAGAGTAAAAAATTTGCCTGTATATATATATATATATATTATAAGTAGCTTTCTCATTTTAACAACAATCTATGAGAGAAATACATAATAAATATTGACAAGTTTTACTTTGATAGGGAGAATAAATATCTTGGAAAAAAATCATAAACGAAATCATTAATTCAAATGCCATTTTTTTAAGATCTCATAAAATACCAAAAAAAAATCAAAATCAACATGAATGTATAATATTTAAAGAAAAAAATATTTGAGAATGCCATGTTATTAGTAACTAATTTGCATAAATTGTATCATGAGGTTTTTTCTTTATCAGCACTTCTTTCTACCAACTTATAATTAAAAAATAATCCTTCCATGGGAAAATGAGAGAGGGAGAATATAAGGGAATTTAGTCACATTAAAAAAAAATCTAGCAAGTTCCTTAAGAAACCTCCATCGAGACCTTACTAAAAGAAAAACACTGGTACTTCGCATGGACATTGTTCATTCATTTATTAAAATTAGGAGACTAAAAAAATGTTACAAGTTATGATGTGGGCCTTGGTGCTCTTGAAAACCAATACGAGGAGACAAGCCTCCTGGAGTGCTACTGACGATGGAGCGAAAACACATACACTGCAATCTGAACACACAAATCGGATCTACTCCGAGAAAGTAGTAATAACAATAATAAAAAAAAAGAGATAATCTAGTAAAAAAACATTGGCTGTTCAATCTTTTTTTTACAAACTGTCGAAAGTTAATGCCGTAGTATATACTTATGCCAACTTCCTTTCATATCACAAATGCCATTTTCCACACTTCTCTTCAATCCACCTTGACCACACTGTAGATTTTGCGGACGAACCAGAGGCACGCGCAGAAGCCAATAGCCCCTGAAACATTTTTAAATTAGATTCGGAGCAAAAATCGAGGTCTCTGCGTTTGTAGCACCGATTGGTAGGTACCATGTGATCCATATTTCAATGAGATCCTAAAATTCAACGCGGTATCCGTACCCGAGATCGTTATAAAGTATACCAAATGTGACTCGATTCGGCTCAAGTGGAAAAGCAATGTCTAGTCGGTTAGAAAGTAAACCCCTAAACGGACAATTAATGGGGTTATGACCTAGTTGGGTGTCTTATGAGGTGGCGACTGAATATGACTGCATGGATGAGTGAAATGGGCGGAGACGCTGGGCTTGATATAATCTCGCGCATTAAATTACCTCTAATTGGTTCGAGGCATTCGCAACACTGCCATCGTATGGTATAGACACCAACGCCCCTAAATTAGTGGACATTAGTATTAAAACTAATAAACTTCAGACAGTTCCAGAGTAGGTTGGGCATTGTTGCCCAAGACCTGACATTCTCTTGCCGTGCACCACTTGTAATATGGTTGACCTGGAGGAGTTGGGGGGAGGGCTGGGCATGGCAATCGTTACTATATAACCAAATTTAGAGTACTGTACGGTACAGGAACAATTCGGGGTTGGGAGTGATCGGTACGAGATGGTGGTGGTTAAATGCAAAAATGAGGAAAACAGAAATTAATAATTGGTGTACGCGGTTAGTGCTTCTTTTTTTTTATATAGCCTATTCTTAGGCTATATCACCAATTATAGAAAAACCCGATAGAGTCTAAGAATAGACTAAACTTTAATTTCGGCGCCTCTGGCCTTGATGGCGGTCGCCAGTTAAGATCCCTTTAAATAATGATAATATAAAAACAGAAGAGCTAGCCGGCCGCTGTACACAGAAATAAGAAAATTGAACAGGTCAGGCTGGACGGCTAGTGCCTGAAAGGAGATAATTTAAGCAAATAGAATAACGGAGCCATCTGGCTGGTGCAAATGGTGCATCCTTCTCCTCGCTGACACCTAAGGAGGCTGAGGCACGACGAGCATTTTCAGGCACCCATTATTTAGAAACTTTGTCGTAATGATTATGATAATAATAATAATAATAAAAAACAAAACACCCACCCCCTCTCTCTCTCCATGGAAAGTCGATACTATGAGCGCTAGGAGGATAAGAGAAAAGTCTCCATAACATTTACACATACTCGGCCCACGGGTTAGAGCTAAGATGGGCATTGATAACCCGGCCCGCCATACAAGCGAATTTCTCCTCAAGCTTTGAACATAAAGGATTTTTTTTCTTTTTTCATTTTTAGGAGCCCATCCGGCGACTACATACTTGGGAATAAGTCGCCGTATTCCGTACAGCCTACAACTAGGCTACATTCAAAAACAAATACGTGAATAACAAATAACAAGGATACAAAGATAGGCTAAAAAAAAACAAAACAAAGCAAAAGGGTAACAAAGAAGCGCGCTCCAGCGTCCCCCCGGCGCAGGAGCATGCGACCCACAACAAACAGTGAAATAAAATCGAGTCGGCGGCCTTCCGCGACATCACGACGCGCATTGAATACTGGCGGAGCAGAATCCCGGCAAGCCTCCTCCAAAAAGACGTATAGTTTGCAAGTTTGTGTGCACGAACCAACCCGAGTACAAGCGGTAGCGACCCCGCTCATCCCTTGTACTCGGGACAGGTAACGTGCGCGAAGATCATCCAAAGTGGGTGAGACATTCAACGAGAATGTGCCGAACAGTCTGGGTGACAACGCAGTCGTCGCAGTAAGGCGCTCCATCAAATGGCTGTGCGTCTAATTTGGAGACGACAGAAAGCACCCTGAAGCCGTCGCGGCATTAAGGGGTAGGTCCATGGGAACAGTCGCGGCGCAATGGCACCTAACTTTAGGTCCCCCACGACCGCCTCACATCTTCTTTGCCAAGCCGCCCGTATTCCGCCGGTGTGAGGAAGAGCAAAACGCTGGTCTGGTCGCCCAGTCCTCGCGGACTCTTTGGTGCGCTCATTCCACGCAATTCCTACATGTCCAGAACCCAGCAGAAGATAATCTCGACATCCGCCCCGCTCGCCAAAACCGTGGCGTCACGGATATCGCGAACCAGGGAATGCGGAGATTCCAATGCCCCGAGAGCACTCAGGACGCTCTTTGAGTCGCTATAAATCACAATCCAGTCTCCGAACCGGGCACGTCGCGTAATCTCCCGTACCGAGTGGTGTATTGCCACCAGCTCGGCCGTGAAGACAGACGCAGCGCCTGGTAGAGCCCCGCTGACTTCAAACAGAGGGGATACGGCGTGGAAACCGACCCTCTCTTGGGACTTGGAGCCATCCGTATACACTGGCACGGTTCCAGCGTGACACGAAGTGAGCTCAAAAAAGGCTGAACGCAATACTCCCGGCGCTGTATAAGCTTTGGGAGCAGAGGCGTGGCGACGAATGGTCAAAGCTGGTACCCTCCAGGGTGACGTCCTGGGCAGAAGCAGGGGCGCCACCGGCTCGAGAGCTATACCTAGCTCTTGAAGGAGTTTCCTGGCCTTACAGCAGAAGGGCTTAGGGTATGACTGGCGTCTTTCGGCGGAATAGGTACCGGGCTCGCAGAGCGAGTGGCATCTCCTCACCAACGACAAGTAGGCTCTCAATGGGGAAAGTGCAAGACACCTGTAGCCAGGCGAAGGCCGGTGAGGTGAAATTTGCCCCCCCACCCGAAACCACTTTTTTGGGAGGTTTTTTTTTTCAAGAAATGAATGCTACGAGTACTTATTATTTGATTCAAAATATATATTTATGTTTATAATTTCAACAAATATGTATCAAATTAAAGTTATTTCTTTGATACTGACTCAAAATTAATCTCTCCTACAGGTTAAGGCTATCATGGGTACCCATAATTCTCGATCAGTAATCTGTTACTATGATCTTTTCTTACTATAATTATTCATCTGATTAATTATTAATATTACATAAAAAGAGAGATAGCTATTCTTTTTCTACGTTTTTTGAAAAAAACATTTGAAAACCCGAGAATAAAACAAGTTGTTTTTTTTTCAAAATTATACTTTTTTATAAGAAATGAACGCTACTTATCATTATTTTATTCAAAATGCATATTTGTGTATAATTTTAACAAATATGTATCAGATTAAGATTATTTCTCTGATACTCACTCATAATTCATCTCTCCTTCTACAGGTTATGGATATCATGGGTACCCACAAATCTCGATCAGTGATCTTTTCTTACCTTAATATAATTATTAAAGTAATGAGGGTAAGGCAGAATATCTATATCGCGGGTACAGCAGACCCTAAGGCTGCGAATATGAGCCTCCCAGGTGAGAGGTCGGTCAAATACAATACCAAGGAAACGGTACGAGTCAACACTTCCAGGCGCACCCTATTGAGAAACAAATCTGGGTCAGGGTGGAGACGTGGAAGGCGGGAGAAATGCACCACCTTAGTCTAGGCCAAGGAAAACCAAAGCCTGTACGCTTCGGAACAGCGAGCGAGACACGCGGGTTCAATGCGTGTTGGACTCGACGCTTTAGAGTTGGCATCTGGACTGCGCCAAAAGAGATCACTTCCCTGCTCCATTGGGCCGGAGAGGGCTCCCCCAACCTGTAGGCGAAATCGAAGAGCTCGCAAAAATTCATATATAAAGATTGGAGGCGTCCCTCACCGCCATCGTGTGGAGAGTCTCCATGATACCATAGGGCTTTTCCACATCGAAAAACACCGTGGCGTAATGCTGTCTACGAAGGAAGGCCTCGCAGACGGCATTTCCAGTCGGAGGAGAGCATCCGACGTGGAGTGGAACTTGCGGAAGCCGCACTGTGCGGAAGACAGATGGCCTCCGCTGTCCAGGAAAAAGGCTAATCTAACATTTACCAATTTCTCCATCAACTTGCACACACAAAAGGTTAGAGATATTGGGCGGAAACCAGCCGGGATAGAGATCTTTCCCCAGCTTGCGAAAGGCGAGCACAGTGCGCGGTGTCCGCGCACGAAGCAAGAGCGGAACGCAACACAGTCACAGTAAACCTATCGTTGAAGGGTTCACCGCCTCTGGAGGTAAAGTTCAGCCGGCGGCCTTCCGCAAAATCACGACGTGCATTGAATGCTGGCGGAGCATCATCCCGGCTAGGAATGAGAGAGCGGTCGCGAAGGATTCCGCCACGGACGCGGGGTCCGAGATTGCGGTCCCATTCTCGTGGAGAACGGGAGGGGGGAACCTGCGAGAACTTGCCTTATACTTTTGACTCGTTTCCACACCTCTGCCAGAGGAGGCTTCCCTTTAAATGAAGACACGTATGCCCGCCAAGAAGAGCGGCGGGCGTCCTTCCAAATATACCGGAACCTAGCTCTAGTCCTAGCCCGACGAAATTCAGTGACAGTGAAATCGTTCGGGCGGCGCTTATAGCGCATGTAGGCATAACGCTTCTATTTGAGGGCCGTCTCACACTCGGCCGACCACCATGGGAGTGGTCGGCGTGCAAAACGGCCAGATGTTCTGGGAATAGTAGTCAGGACCGCGGCGATGAGGTTGCCGGAGAACTCAACGGCCTCATCTACCGACCTAAACTCCTCGACTGAGATAGAGAATTCAGTCATTTCCTGAAATGCAGGCCACCGCGTTCGCGCCAAGCACCACCGAGGTGGGCTCTCAGGCGGAGGCTGCCCTGAAAATGATATTTGAATGGGAAAGTGATCACTACCATGGAGGTCATCGACCACCCGCCAATCAAAATCAGGCTGTGCATCCGAAGAGCACAAAGATAGATCAAGGCAATAAAATGAAGCCGTTCTCGGGAAGTGATGCGTAAACTCATCCACATTTAGGACACCTATCTCAAGCTCTTCGATCAGATCGGCAAGACTTGTCCCCTGGGATTTATTGAGTAATCTCACCCGAGAGGATGCCTGCCGTTCAGATCTCCAAGCAATAGAAAGGGCCTCGGCAACAGTGCCACGACGCGGCGGAAGTTCACTGCGTCGAAGTCAGCTGACGGTGGAATGTACGCAGAAATGATAGTATACCTCCTATCCAGGTGAAGCTGCACAGCCCCTGCTTGAAAGGAGGTATCTAAGTGAAAGGAAGAACGGAAATATCATGCCGGATGTAAACCGCGCATCCCCCAGCCCAGCCATCTCGTGGTGGTGGGGTCGCAAGACCCTTATACCCCGGAAGGGCGGGCAGGGGGCACGCGCTTAGCATGGTCTCCTGCAGAAAAATAGATAACGGAGAACGGGACGAGACGAGCCTCAGCAGCTCCTCCCAGTTGGCCCGGAGTCCACGGCAATTCCATTAAAGGAATATGCCCTCCAGGCCTAGCTTGGAGGAGACGCGGGCGCCCTCTTCGAAGAGAAGACCCTCACGGAAATGGCCGTACGCTTCCCGGAGGCAAAACCCTGGGCGCTGTTGGCCGGGCAAAGCGCTGTCGCCTTCGAAGACTTATTGAGGGAGGTTGAGCTCGCCATACGAGTCTTTTCCTCCCTCCACCTCAAAACCTTAGGCGGGCGTTGCGGCTTCAGAGGCGGGGGGCCCTCTTTTCGAGGAACCACCGTCTCCGAGACACTCAGCCCACTACTGGGTGTGGGCGAAGGAGCCGAGGCTCCTTTGTTGCTGTCCTTTTGGGAAACAGCTTTAGGAACACCAGAAGATGGCCTGGTGACCAACTTCAGGGGTGTTGCCTCATGTGAGTCTTGCGACTCGGTGGAGGCGCGTGGCCGTTTCGCCTTACGGGAAAGGGTCACGCTGGGGGAAGGGGTGGGGGAGCCCTGGTTTTAGCCGGGGCTGGGTGTGAACCCTTTGTGCCGCCAGCTTTACCAGGGGAGCGCCCGGATTGAGTAGAACCCGCAGAAGGGCTCCGAATGGGCCAGGAGCAGAGGGTGCCTTTCTAACCATTGAGGCATAAGACGTCCCAGGCAGAGCATGGGCGCGCCAGAGTCGATCCTGGGCCTGAACGGCCAGGATTTCTTTCTCAAGGAGATATGCACCACATTGCTTCGAAGAAGCGGGGTGCGGCTCTCAACAATTGACACACTTGGCCACACATGATTTAGACTTATCCTGTGCGGCCTTGGAGCAATTTACATAGACTTCGGGTGACCCCGACTTTGCACGTCTACATGAGCGATTCGTATAGCCGAAGCGGTGACAGTAATAGCACCGCCACGGCAGTGGCACGAATGCCTTTACGCGGTAGCGGTACTAACCGGCACGCACCGACTCAGGGAGCTTGTCACAGTCGAACGTGACGAAGAGTGTAGGGGTGGGTCTCGAGGCCCCTCCCTGTTTCTCATCACACTTTCGACCTTGACCGCCCCATGGTCGGACTTGCTCTAAGGTGATGACCTCGATGGAGTAGTCAACCAGTTCCCTCGCATAAACTACTCCTTTCACAAAGTCCATGGTAGAGTGCGGCGTCACACTCACCGGGGTGCCATCAAGTGTCCGAAGAGCATTTATCTTGGCCGCCTCGGAGGAATCCACCGCATTCGCCAGAAGGATCCCCTTCGAGAAACGGGTCACCTTTGGCTCTCTACCAATTACACTAGCTAATGCTCTACTCTGATGGATCATGTTGCCATTGGCCAACATGCCATCAGTGGACCGAATAACGAGGAAGCTTTTAAAGCCAGCGGGCACGAAAACGTCAGGTAGCCTCTGAATGAGGGGCTTCCATGTTATCGAGGCTCCGCCCTGCGCTCTTTTCGTCTTAGTCAGGGGCTCCGCACCCGGGGAGACAGAGTGGCTGGATGTGCCGCTCTTGGCTTGGTCGCTTACCAAAGTGGCAGCAGACCCATCCATCCCCACAGATCCCGCGGATGGAGAGGAGCCCCGAGTCTTTTTCCTGTTCTTTTTCTTTTTAGGAGAGGGTGGGGAATGAACCCGCTTCTTCCCTCCGCCAGCAGGAGCGCCCAGGCCAGATCCTTCTCCGAAATGGAGAAGGTTCGGGCAGTCGTAGGAGATCCCTCCCCTCCTTGTACTGACTCGGAAACCCTAGCCGTTTGAGGAGGACCTTGCATAGGCGCAGATTCGGGTTCGGTGCTTGGCGCCGATCCCGGATTCTCCCCCATGGAAGGCCCTACCGTCTGAGGGTGGGTTGCCTCAAGGACCATCTCTATCTCAGGAAGGGGCCTCCAGTTGGCCATCCCTCCCCAGGACATCGCAGGTCCCGTTGGCAGCATTGTCACTTGTCACGTATGGGGAGGCACAGGCCATGTCCCCGACAAGGTTCAATATTCTTGCCAGCAGGTCTTTTGAGGGAAGCCACCGAAGGTGGCTTCTTGACAGGCCCCTTGGAAAGAAAAGGGGGGACTGCCGCTGGAAAAAGGGAGGTTCCCGAAAGCAACTCCAGAGAAGGGGGTGAGTGGGAGTACCCTACATCCGTAGGCGAAGGAGAGGAGTAAGCCTCATCTCCGGTTAGAGAAATACTGAGGGTTCCCTGCGCAAGCACAGGGCGGGGGGGACCTCCATTTTTTCTGTGGAGCTGCCCGAGGGCGGCTCCGTCGATGGAACAGGGAGAATTAAAGGGGATTTATTTGCGACTCATTATTGGGGATGGTGACCCTTTTTTAATTACGGGATTCAATAGCTCATCACCCCTCGCAGTAGCCCGCTCTGCAAGGGGTGCGTACAGGCCTGGCAGAGCCAGGTGCCACCATTTAAGGTCACCCCTCCCGCCTGGTGACCTGGCAGCCCTTCAGCATGGCGTAAAAACAAGGATAGATGGTGAAGTGAGAAGGAAAGGGGGTGTGAGGAAGGTATGGGTGGGGATGAAGCAGGTTGTTAAAAAAACACCATCCCAAACCGGATCTCAGGGGTTAGGGAACGTTGTCCCCTCCACCCTCAGCCCCGATCTGGGAAGGTTGGCTGAGAAGAAGGTCAGCATCTACCCTGTGAAATTAGAGGCTGACGAGAGAAAGTTGTGGGAGGTTGTATGAAAAGCGAGGAAACCGGGGGCAAACACAAGTGTTTTGAAGGAAGGAGAAGAGGCTAAGCCGGGGTTGGACGGGGTGCTGAATCCCCTCAGCACGGCGGCCAGGATGGCAAATCGCCGCGCCTCTTACGGGGCACTGCCGCTGGAAAGAGCAAGGCACCCGAGGGCACCTCCAGAGAAGGGGGTGAAGGGGAGTCCCCTACATCCGTAGGCCTGGGAGTAGGCCTTCTCTCCGAGAAGAAATTTGGAGGGTCCCCAGAGAAAACACAGGGGAGGAGTGATCATCTTTTTAGTGGAGCTGCCCGAAGGCGGCTCCAGTGATGGTCGAGGGGAAGTATTAGTTTTTTTTTATTTAAATTATCATTGGGCATGATGACCCTGTAATTGTCACGGGACGCAAACGCTCATCACCCCACGCAGTAGCTCGCTCTGCGAGGAAAAAAAAAAATATAAAATTAAGGGGCTATCTGGCGACTGCCGACTTAGGCATTAGTCGCCGTAAACAAACAGCCTAGTTCTAGGCTACTTTAAAAATTAAACAGGAAACAATAAAAAGAAATAACAATAACAATAAAAAAGCAATAACAACAACAATTAAACCGGGTTAAATGAAAGGGAGAAGGCCAGCCTCCCCCCAAAAGTCAATAAGTCCACTAGTCATGGTGCACGCACTCGTCCCGAGTACAAGGGACAGGCGGTAGCGACCCCGCCCATCCCGGTACCGGGACAGGTATCGTGCGCGAAGATCACCCAGACTGGGACATTCGACAAGAATGTGCCGAACAGTCTGGGGGACGACGCAGTTGTTGCAATAGGGCGCAGGCGAGCGCTCCATCAAGTAGCGATGTCGCTCTGCGAGGGGTGAACACGGGACCAGCAGAACCAGCTGCCGCCATTTGAGGCCACTCCTCCGGCCTAGCAACCTGGCAACCCATCAGCATGGCGGTTCCACCTTGAACACGGCATAAAATTGATAGACAGGGAAAGGAGGAAGAAAAGGTTATGTGAGGAAGGTGTTGGTGGGGGATGAAGCAGGTTGTTAAAAACTCAGCACCCCAGGCCGGAGCTAAGGGGTGAGGGAACGTTGTCCCTTTCCCTCTCAGCCCAGATCCGGGATAGTTGAGTGAGGAAGCTGGTCGGCATCTACCGTGTGAAATTAGAGGCTGACCATAGAAAGTTGTTGGAAAGGTTGTAAGGAAAGTGAGGAAGAAGGTAAATACACAGGCTGTCAGGAAGAAGAGGCTAAGCTGGGGCCGGACGGGGCAGGCAGTCCCGTCAGCAGGGAGGCCAGGAATGAACATAAAGGATGGTATCGACATAGCCACCTTATGTGTACTGGAAGGGAGAGTAGAATCGAGGGCCCAACACACCCCGTGCCTAATACTTGGGTCAGCCAGCGGGCTTTCGGGCCTCGCAGCAGGTAGGGAGAGACCATAAGCTATATACTCCCACTCGACAAAGGAACCACTGTGGATAGAAGAGCAAGTCTGGATGGGGGTAGGCGGGCATGTAATAAAGAGAAATAGGCGGGTCCACTAACAAGTAGGGTGGGTGATCAACATTATTATGATACACAGTGCTAGGTGATCCGGGGATAGCGTGCAGACATAAGGAGATAGGCGAATCTCCCCACCCACCCCCCAAAATAAAGAAAGTAGCGCTGAGATGGAGTGTGGTGTAAGCCTACCACAAACTTTCCAAGGCCCCATCAGTGTGCTTATGTCAACTTAGTGACAGGGTCCTAATTTGCACTCAGGCCGGAAGAATGTGCAGCTCCTCTGGGTACCCGCAAGCGGAGGTCGATGGCAGAGCAGAGGAAAGGTCAAAGTTAGTCGTAGGACCAAGAATGTATTTATTGGAGAAGGGAGTTAGGTCAGAGAAAATTAAGGGGGTAGGGCGCGGTTCAGTGTGGAGATGATAGGGAGAAGGAAGGTCGATTGACTAGATGGCGGCAGAAGTGACAAAAGGTTTTTTTTTTTTTAAAGAGCCTAATCTGGCGACTGCTTACTCGGGCAAAAGTCGCCGCAATCACGTTACAGCCTAATGCTAGGCTAGATTGTAAGTATTTACATAAGTTTTCATAATTCCCTATAAAAAAAAAGCCCAGCTTAAGTCGCTTGCATGCTAGGCAGTAGGTCTCATAGTAATTTGGAAGCCTTAAAAACCTGAATGGAAATACAAATGACCATCTAATACAAAAATTTGATCCCCTCTGGCGCCAACACAAGTATTCCAAAAAGACTTACCAGTGAGGAGGAACATGAGAAATACAATGATGAATGTGTATCCGAAGTAGAGCATAGTGGAGACAATTCCCTCAATATTCAGTTTGGACATGAAGTAGTGGATGCAGTACAGGAAGAGATAGAAGGCAGTGAATCCAGCTGTGAGGAAGCTGCGCCACCACCAATGGTAATCCTGTAACGAGACGACTCGGTTCTAATCGATCTATATCCAGCTACATTTACCTCTGAAAACCCTAGGGCAGCGGTGGAAAGCTATAGTCTATGAAACAAGGTGTGGCTCTCCCACACGCAATTTCACTACACACTATCGTACGAAGGGGTGCAGGAATAATACTTTGTCCTCCAGTGGGTCATAAAATACGACTAAGCTGGAGATAAGAGGGGGCTGACCGGGAAGCCAGGACCACCGAAAGCTTTATCCTAGGAGCGCAACACGCAATGAGGGTGAGGGGTGGGGGTTACAGACTGTCCTACCAGGCCGGTTAATCCTTGTCAGTGTGAGAATCAAGTCGATGTATGGAATGTGATGGGAATATGAGATTTGTGAAAGAGGGTAATGGGAGTCAGTCTTTAAAAAGGGGAGATTGCAGATGCTAGGTCATGTGAAACAAACATGAAATGGAGTGAAGAGGGTGTAGGATGAGAGGGATCAGGGTAGCAGTCGGAGTATTTTTATTTTTTTATTATTTTAAGCGTAAATCAGGGTACTGTTTCCAAAGGTACAAGTTACTAAAATTAATTTGAGCCTAATATTAAGCTATATTATAAAAATAAAAACTAAAAATACACAACAAAAAAAAGCAAGAAGGAAGCACGTCCCGGCGTCGGGGAAAGGACACGCCACCCCCAGGCCCCGGAGAATACGACCAACACTAAAGAGAGTCAAATAAACTGGAGGCCAGCCTTCTCCAAAAGTCTGTGTGTGCACGAATCCGTCCCGAGTACAAGGAACAAGCGGTAGTGACCCCGCTCGTCCCAAGAGCGGGACAGGTCACCGAACGGGTCACGACGCGTTATCTCCCGTACCGAGCGGTGTATTACAACCAGTGTACAATGGTGCGGATCCAGGGTGACACAAGTGTGCTCCAAAGAGGTCAAATGCAAACTCCCGGCGTCGTGGAAGCTTTGGGAGCAGATAGATGGCGACAAATGGTCAAATTAAGTACCCTGCAGTGTGCCGTCCTGGGCAGAACCAGAGGCGCCACCGGCCCGAGATATACACAGAACTCGTGGAATTTCCTAGACCTAAACCCACAGGGATTAGGGTATGACTGGCGTCTCTCGGCAGCATAGACACGGTCGAGCCACTGATGCAGTGAGAGCAATTCTCGAATGAGGAAGATGCCAAGCTCGAGCGTACAAGCTCAAAGCATCTCCCCGGGATCGACAAGTAGGCTTTCACTGGGGGACGTGCGGAAAGCACCGGTCGTCAGACGAGGACCTGTATGTTGGATCGAGTCCACAATACACGCTCGGCTGCGGATGCGTAAAACTAGCATTCGTAGTAAAGCTTTAAACTAACACCAGATCGGTAGAATAGTAAGGCAGTTGCCCTATCAGCACCAAAAGTGTAGAACGTCACGGAATGAAGAATCCACATGGCGCGGATACAAGAGACCCTAAGGCTGTGAATATGAGCCTCCCATGTGGCGGCGTCGGTCGAAAACAAAACCATGGAAACGGTGCGAATCCACCAATTCAAGGGAATCCCGTTTAGGAACAAGTCCTGGTCGGGGTGGAACGGTGGATGGCGGTATAAGTTCACAACTTTAGTCTAGGCATCTGGGTCGCACCAAAAGAGATAGAAAAGTCGTCTAAGTAGAGCGTAGCACGAACAGCTTCTGGCAGAACAGAGTTCATACTGGTGATGCTCAGGAAAAACTATGGGACACTGAGCACACTACCCTGCGGGACGCTTTCTTCCTGCCCCATTGGCCGGGAACCCCCCACCCACCCACACACCAGTACGGTCTCCATTATACCGTATCGCCATTATAGGCCTTCTCCAAATCGATAAAACTGTGGCGTAGGGTTGGAGCAAAGCATCCGACGTGAAGTGGAACTTGTGGAAGCAGCACTTTGTAGAAAAAAGTTTTCTAACATTTACCAACTTCTCCATCAACTTGCACACGTAGCCGGGTTAGAGTGATCTCTCCCCGACTTGCGAAAACCAAGCACAGTGACCAGTAGCCATGAGTCTACGAGCTGCCCAGATCTAGCAGAAATGCCATGCCTCGCTCAACTAGGTGTCGAAGCATGGCATACGGGCCGTCGTCAGGACCCTGGGCAGTATTCACGCATTAAGCGAGAGCGGAACGTAAACCAGTCGCTGAAGGATTCTCCGGCTATTGAGGTAAAGTCCAATTGGCGGTCTTCAGTGACATCAGGACGTGCATTGAATGCTGGCGGAGCAGCATCTCGGCCAATGAATGTGGAGAAAACGGTCGCGAAACTCCAACACGAACGCAGGGTCCGAGATCGGAGTCTCGTTCTGGAGAACGGGAGGGTAGTTACAGAGAAACTTGCCAAGAAACCTTTTGATTCACTTCCCCATTCCACAGCTCTGCAAGTGTTGTTCTTGTTAACTGGAGACATATGCCGAGTATTCTTGAAAATATACCGGAACTTATCCCTAGCGCGACGAAATTAACCGAAGGTGAAATCGTTTGAGTGACGCTTTGAAGGCATATCGCTCAAGTCTGACGGCCATCTCCCACTCGGCCAACCACGAAAGTAACGGATGGAGTGCCAAACGAACAGACGTACTAGGAATAGTAGTCAGATGAAATTGAACAAGGACTCAACGGCCTCATCCACCGACAGAGAGGGACAGAAAAATCGTTCATTTTCTGACATGCGGACTACCGCGCCCGTTACAAGCACCAGCTAGGCGTGGTTTCAGGTGGCAGCGATCCATAAAATGATAGTTGAATGGGAAAGTGATCACTACCATGGAGGTCATCGATCACCTCCCACCCCAAACCAGACTGTGCATCCGAAGAGCACAGGGACAGGATCGGTTCTCGAAAGTGATGCGTAAAATCCGCATTTAAGACACTTATCTCCAGCTCGTCGATTAGGTCAGTAAGGACCTGATTCCTGGGATCGATCGTGTAGTCCCCCCAAAGTGCCTACATTTCAAATCCCCAACTAAGAGAAATAACCTCGGCAACCGTGCTACAACGCGATGGAAATCCCCCTCCCCCGTCAAGTTGGCTGACGGTGGAATGGAAGCAAAAATAAGGGCATACATGCTATCTAGGTGAAGCTGCATTGCCATTTCCTGAAAAGAGGTATTTATAGCCAACAGAATAATGGAGACATGTCGGGTGAAAATCGCGAATCCTTCTGTCCGCGCCCCATCCCGTGGTAGTGGGGTCGCACCCTTATAGCCCGGGAGGGTGCGCACACCCAGCATGGTTCTCTGTAGACAGACAGCTGACGGGGCAGAGGAAGATACTATTCCGCAGCTAATCAAAGTTAGCCCAGAGTACACAGCAATTCCATTGAATGAATATGTCCAGCAGGCCTAGCTGGGGCGAGATGTCCTTAAGTTTAGACAGAGAATTGAGGGGATAGTTGTAGAGAAAAAGGAATGGTGAGAGGGAGCGAGGAAGGGGTACACCAACAACTTCCCCAGGCTCCATCAGAGTTCAAGTCAAACCAGTGACGAGGCTTCCCTAATTTCGTGAGGAAAGAACAAATTATATAGTAGTAAATCCAGTTATCTCACAGGCACACTCGACCGAACGAAACCGGTGCATAAAACAACATCTTGAAACACTGGCGCTTACCTCGGCACACAGGTGGAAGTAACAGAGAAGGATGGTCGTTTCTGAGCAGGTGATGATGAGGATAAGGAACACAAGGAAGAGGAAACCGAACATGTAGTAGGTCTGGCTGGACCAGATTGAGTTGAGGATGAAGAACAGCTGAATGAAGATACACCCGAAGGGAAGGACACCACCCATGATGATGCCAGGCAGGGGTTGGGTGTAGATAGTCTGCTCCGGAATTTGGCGTGGAATTTTATTCGTCCTTACAGGATTCTCTAACGTCTGGAACAAAAGGGGTTTTTTTTTTAAGTTTCCCCCCACATAATCAAAGACTGATACATGTCAGCGGGGGCGTACAATCTAACGTAGATTTTGAACCAGTAGTCACTAAAACATAAGGGAGCACCTATATCGACTGAGATTTGGGTTCAACCATGACCAGAAACATCAAATGCAGTTTAATTAAATTCCTAAATTACTAAAAAAATCTGCCATACAAGGCAATAGACAAAGTAAGAATGTTATATTCTGCAAAGTCTCCTACACAATTCTTCAGGAGGCAACAAGATCTGAGTATGGATCAACCCCTCCGGGTCTGTAATTATTAATTGTCCCCTAAGAGAAAGTGTACAATTCTTCCTATTCTGCAATAAAGGCAGGTGCAGTTGGAGGGGAGCCCCACTAAAGTAAAGAAGAAAGAAAAGTAGAACTCAAACAATGAACATAATGCTTTTCTTCCTTCTTTAGAAGTTAAAACCACAACCAAGCAATCGTATACCATGCAGAAAGATGCTGAGGCGAGGCTTTTAAAACAACCACTCCTCTATATGGGTAGAGGGGAGAAAATGCGTCTTTGGATGCATATCGTAAAAGGCGACAAGGACGGAGCAAGGCCCCTTAGTCGGTTAGCTTTCCAGTCCAAAACCTCCCCTCCCGTAACCAAGTAACGTTTTATGGATATTGAATGGGATGCCACGGACATGTTCCAGTTGATCTGTCCATCTGGGTGCGAATGAAGTATGTATGGAATATGATCTGTATATGTGATGGAGAAGAAGGTAGTGGATGTGTTTAATAGTGATCACAGGTGCTTTGGTTATGCAATGTTTTTTTCATTTAAGTGCCTGGGGTAAAGGCAGAGTGTAAAGCCGTACCCCCGAAGGATTTATCCTTAGGAGCGAAACACGCAATGGCAGTAATGGTAGGGGATATCGTGGACCCCGCCCTCAGGCAGGTAAATAATCGTCAATGTCTGAATCGAGTATGTGAAATGTGAGGGGTATATGCGCTGTGTCAAAGAGGTTTTTTGGGGGGAGGAGGGTTAAGAGCTCATCTGGTGACTGCCTACTTAGGCATTAGTCGCCATATTCAACATTGCCTAAAATTAGGCATATTTAAAAGAGGATGCTAAAAAAACATAAAAAACACCAATAAAAATAGAACAAAGAAAAAAGGTAATATGCAGGAAGCAAGCTCCGGCGTCAGAGGGAGGTCCGCCCGCCCCGGCGCAGGAACATGCGACCTACTAAAAAAAAAAAAACAACCTCTCCCCCAACTATTTAAATAAAGGGGAGAAGGCCGGCCTCCTCCAAATAGTCTAAAAGTCCACAGGTCGGTGTGCAAGAACCCGTCCCGAGTACAAGGGACAGGTGGTAGCGAACCCGCCCATCCCGGTACCGGGACAGGTAAAGTGCGCGAAGATCGCTTAGACTGGGACATTCAACAAGAATATTCCGAACAGTCTGGGGGACAACGCAGTCTTCACAGTAGGGCGCAGGCGAGCGCTCCATCAAATGGCAGTGCGTCCCGCAAGGGTGTCCAATTCGGAGACGACAGAAAGAAACCTCAAGCCGTCGCGGCATTGGGGGGGGGGGGTAGGTCCATGGGAACAGTCGCGGCGCAATGGCACGCAACTTTACGTTCCCTTCGACCGTCTCCCATCTTCTTTACTAAGCAGCCCGTATTCCTGCCATATAGTCGATGTGGGGAACAGCGAAACGCTGGTCCGGTCGCAGAGTCCTAGCGGACTCTTTGGCTCCCTCATTCCCCGCAATTCCTACATGTCCAGGAACCAAGCAGATGATAATCTCGAGATAAGCCCGGTTTGCCAAAACCGCGGCGTCACGGATATCGCGAACCAGGGGATGCGGAGATTCCAATGCTCCGAGAGCAGTCAGAGTGCTCTGGTCTCCGAACGGGGCACATCGCGTAATCTCCCGCACCGAGTGGTGTATTGCCACCAGCTCGGCCGTGAAAACAGACGCAGCGCCCCGCTGACTTCAAACAGAGGAGATACAGCGTGGAAGCCGACCGCCTCTTGGGACTTGGAGCCATCCGTATACACTGGCACGGTTCCAGCGTGACACGAGGTGTGCTCCAAAAAGGTCGAACGCAATACTCTCGGCCTGTATAAGCTTTGGAAGCAGAGGCGTGGCGACAAATAGCTAAATGTGGTACCCTCCAGGGTGGCGTTCTGGACAGAACCAGAGGCGCCACCAGCCCGAGAGTTATATCTAGCTCTCGAAGGAGTTTCCTAGCCCTAAACCCAAAGGGCTTAGGGTCTGATTTGCGTCTCTCGGCGGCATAGGCACCGTCGAGATCACCTGCGGATGCTTTGAGAGCCGTTGGCGACAAAGGAAGACGCTGCGATCGTGCGTACAGGCGAGTAATGCACTGTGCACGGCGCATAGATAATGGCATCTCTCCAGCCTCGACGAGCAAGCTCTCAATAGGGGAAGTGCGGAAGGCACTTGTGGTGTATCGAGTCCACCTTCCGCAATAGACGTTAGGCTAGGGATCCATAAACCTCACATCCGTAGTTGAACTTCGAACGGACAAAGGATCGATAAAAAAGTAAGGCAGTAGCCCTATCAACACCCCCAATCGCTAAAGGTCACGGAACGAAGAATATCCAAGGCGCGGGTACAAGAGAACCTAAGGCTGCGAATATGAGCCTCCCAGGTGAGGCGTCGGTAAAATACAAGACCGAGGAAACGGTGCGATTCAACCACTTCCAGACGTACCCCATTAAGAAACAAATCTGGGTCGTGGTGGAGCAATGGATGGCGGCAGAAGTGCACCACCTTAGTCTTGGCCAAGGAAAACCGAAACCTGTGCGCTTCGGCATAGCGAGAGACGCGGTTCAATGCCTGTTGGAGTAGACGCTCCAGAGTTGGCATCTGGCCGCGCCAAAAGAGATCGAAAGGTCGTCCACGTAGAGCGTAGCGAGAACATCTTCCGGCAGCACCGAGGTGATGCTGTTGATGCTCAGGGGAAAGAATGCGACACAGAGGACACTTTCCTGGTCCATTGGGCCGGAGAGGGCTCCCCCCACCCGTTCGCGGAATCGACGATCTCGCAAAAATTCGGATATAAACATTGGGAGGCGTCCCCTCGCCCCCATCGAGTGGAGAGTCTCCATGATAACATATCGCCATGCGGTATCATAGGCCTTCTCCAAATCGAAAAACACCGTGGCGTAGTGCTGTCTACGAAGGAAGGCCTCCTAGACGGCAATTTCCAGTCGGAGCAGAGCATCCGACGTGGAGTGGAACTTGCGGAAGCCGCACTGTGCAGAAGAGAGATGGCCTCCGCTGTCCAGGAAAAAGGCTAATCTAACATTTACCAATTTCTCTATCAACTTGCACACACAAGAGGTTAGAGAGATTGGGCGGAAACCGGTCGGAGTAGTGATCTCTCCCCGGTTTGCGAAAGGCGAACACAGTAGCGATTCGCCAGGAATGTGGGAGGAGACCCTCCACCCAGATCCCGTTGAACAAATGTAGGAGAAAGGCTATGCCTCACTCACCCATGGCGTACGGGACATCGTCCGGACCATGGGCGGTGTCCGCGCACGAAGCAAGAGCGGAACGCAACTCACTCACAGTAAACCTGTCGTTGAAGGCTTCTCCGCCTCTGGAGGTAAAGTCCAGTCGGCAGCCTTCCGCAACATCACGACGTGCATTGGATGCTGGCGGAGCAGCATCCCGGCTAGAGAATACGGAGAAAGCGGTCGCGAAAGATTCCGCCACGGACGCGGGGTCCGAGTTTGCGGTCCCATTCTCCCGGAGAACGCGAGGGGGAGCCTGCGAGAACTTGCTCCGAATCCTTTTGACTTGCTTCCACATCTCTGCTAGAGGGGTCTTCCCGTTAAGTGAAGACACGTATGCACGCCAAGAAGAGCGGCGGGCGTGCTTCCAAATATACCGGAACCTAGCCCGACGAAATTCACCGACAGTGAAATCGTTCAGGCGGCGCTTATAGCGCATGTAGGCATAACGCTTCTGTTTGAGGGCCGTCTCACATTCAGTGGTCGGCGTGCAAAACGGCCAGACGTTCTGGGAATAGTAGTCAGACCCGCGGCGATGAGGTTGCCGGAGAACTCAACGACCTCATCTACCGACCTAAACTCTTCGACTGTGATAGAGAATTCAGTCATTTCCTGAAATGTAGGCCACCGCGCCCGCGTCAAGCACCACCGAGGTGGGCTCTCAGGCAGCAGCCGCCCAGAAAATGATATCTGAATGGGAAAGTGATCACTACCATGGAGGTCATCGACCACCCACCAATCAAAATCAGGCTGCGCATCCGGAGAGCACAGAGATAGATCAAGGCAAGAAAATGAAGCAGTTCTCGGGCAGTGATGCGTAAACTCATCCACATTTAGGACACCTATCTCAAGCTCTTCGATCAGATGGGCAAGGACTTGTTCCCCTGGGATTTATTGAGTAGTCTCCCCAGAGAGGATGTCTGCCGTTCAGATCTCCAAGCAAGAGAAAGGGCCTCGGCAACCGTGCCACGACGTGGCGGAAGTCCCCCGCATCGAAGTCAGCTGACGGTGGAATCTGTACAAAATGTAGCATTAGTATTCACTATTGGCTGGGTGTGCTTGATTGTACAAAACTTAGCATTAGTATTCATTATTGGCTGGGTGCGCTTGATTGTACGAAATATAGCATTAGTATTCATTATTGGCTGGGTGCGCTTGATTGTATGAAATGTAGCATTAGTATTCACTATTGGCAGGTGGCGTTTGATTGTGTACATGGCTGTGACATCATGGACATCAGGTGATGGCGGCGGCAGAGGGACTAGTGCTGATAAGCAATTTAATGTGAGTGGTGTGTAAGTGTGGTTGTACGTCTAACATGTAGCCTTTCCCGACTAGTTAACGTTATATATTTAATTTCTAATCATTGATATAAAAATATTCACATTTTATCCCCTTTAATGGTTTACAACCTAACGCGAGGAAAATATTAATTGGCAACAGCACAGCAAAAACCAGTGGCAGTATTACAGGATTTACAAATCAATTATATAGTTAACTTTTGTCAAACATTTAAAAAAAATGTGAGAACTACGCGGTGTACCGAAGGTATAGCCCACTTGATGTAGTAGATGGAAATACTTGCACGGTACTTGAGCTTTCTGCTGTGGTGTGTGGGTTTGTAGTTAGAGGTGTTCATTTGTGATTTCGCTTGTTGTGGGAGAGATTAAACCAACCATTGGTGGGGATCCAAAGGGCTTTGCCCACCCTCTCGTTCCCAATAACAATGTACGTTCACTTACCCTTTTTCTGTATCCAAAGAATGCTCCGATGAATGTCAACGGCAGTGAGACGAGGAACCAGAGTGCCAAAAGAGCCAACAATGTGGTGAAAGGAACGGCGGCACTCGAACCCTTGTACCACAAAAGTAGATTCATCACGAAGAAGAAGCAAAAAACGATTCTGTATACCAGAGAGAAATTCATAGGCATAACTCTAGTCTACAAATGACATTTCTGCAGTCTGTATTGCTATAGAATATAACGGATTTTGTTGCAAAGGTTTTGCTATATAGTAGTGAAGAAATATTTCAAATCAAACGTTTTGCAGAGGGATTTCCAAATAGTTACAAGAAACCATACCCTGGGCACAACATGGCCGTGAAGAGCACGTTAGATTTCCACTTCTCACCACCGAAGCTCTTGTAGAGTCGCGCAGACACGTATCCTCCAGGAAAACCGAAGCACACATAGAGAACCATAGCGCAGGTCATCAAATAACCCCGATTGGCCGGGGATAGAAAGCCGAGACACGCAAAGACTGAAAGTAGAAAGATTTACTCCTTTTTTTTCTTTAGAGGGCCATCTGGCGACTGTAGCCAAAGACAAATTGCTGCAATCAATTTAGCTTATTATTAGGGCAAGCACACAACAACAAAATGGAGGAGCAGAAAGTCCATTAGTTAATAGGTCTGTGCGCATAAACACATCCAGAGCACAAGGGGTAATTACCCAGGGGGAAACAACAAGAATGTGCTAAGCAGGCTGAGGGACAAGGCAGCGCGCGCACAAGAGGTGCAGGGGAACGCTTTTTCAAACAGCCGTGCGTCACACGACTGTACCCAATTCGACCCGAAGCCGATGAGGAATTGGGAGATAGGTCTACGGCATAGGCACAGTTCGATGGCATGCAACTTTAAGTCCCCATCAGCCATCTCTATTGTTCTTTCCCAGACAAACCAATCGGTTGACCTGAATGATTCCTGCCATGTAGTCAGTGTCACGCGGGTTCCTCGGCCAGTTCTTGCAGATTCTTTGGCACCCTCATTCCCTGCATGACCAGGAATCGAGCAGAATATAGTTCCGAAATCCGCACGGCTCGAGGCAGTCGTGGCGTGAAAGATACTTTGAACAAGGGGGCGCGAAGATCCCAAGACCCCGAGAGCGCTTTGTGAGTCGCTATAAATCACAATCTGGTCTCCGAATCGGGAACGACGCGTTATCTCACGTACCGAGCAGTGTATTGCAACCATCTCGGTCGTGAAAGCAGACGCAGCGCCTGGCAAAGCCCCGCTGACTTCGAACAGAGGGGATACCCTCTCTTGGGACTTGGAGCGATCCGTGTACATTGGCACGGATTCAGCGTGACAGGAAGTGTGCTCTAAAAATGCCGAACAAAATACTCCCGCCAATCTGGAGCTTTGGGAGCCGGCCACCCCTGAAGGGTGGCGTCCACCAGATGCGCTACTAGCCCGAGAGCAACACTGAACTCTCGGAGTTTCTTAGTTCTAAGCCAAAAGGACATAGGGTATGTGTCGTAGAATGCCCCGTTGGAAACACGTAAGGATATAGAGAAACGCACAATAATTCCCAAAATAAACTTATATTTTAACTTTAACAAATGAATACTCAAAATTTAAACATAAACTACAGCAATACTCTGAATATTATCATAAACAAGAATTAATTAAATTAGTTTGACCCTCTAAAATTGGTTAATTTCTCTACACACAGCAATATATAAGATTTAGGCTTACAGATTTCAATGGAGTTTAAATCCCTCAGGAATGTTATTGTCTCACGACGCGTGCCGCCTGGCCAGATGTAGTTGGGCAGGATCACGAGGTCGTTTAGGCGAGGGTAGCAGCTGGGGGGTCCACACGGTATTCCGGGGAGGGGTTCTTCAAGGACGAGAACAATTACGGTGCTTTATGCGGCACCAAGGTATTCGTGGTCTCTCTGGAGGAGAGGGAGTCGAACTTGGTTCTTAAACCAAGTTAACTTGGAGTGCGGTGTGACCACCGAGTAACGAGCTCGAGGGGGGCTTTTCTCCTTCGTTACTTAATTCCTCATGCACGAGGATTGAACTCGGGAAGGGTCTTCTTCAAGGGCGAGGATCGATGAGGGAGGGGGGGGGGTTCTCTGACGAGAATGAGTTACTTAAAGTTCGGTTTGGTAACCAGGAACTAACTCGAGGATGAGCTTCTTCTTAGTTCCAGTCTTCTTCAAGGGAGAGTATAACGGAGGGGGGTTTCTCTGACGAGAATAAGTGGAACTTGGTCCCTCAACCAAGTTAGCTTATGGGTTCGGTGTGGCCACCTAGTAACGGGCTCGAGGGGGAGCCTTTTCCTTCTTCTTTCCTTAATTCCTCAAGGACGAGGAATACCCCTGGTGTTTAAGATGCACCAGGATATGAGGAGTCTCTCTGGCGAAAGTAAGTTGAACTTGACAAAGTTAACTTAACGTTTGGTTTGATAACCAGGGACTAGCTCGAGGATGAGCTGCTTCTTAGCCCCTTAAGGTAGGTAGCCCTGCCTCTCTTGCAGGGTACTTCTTGGTCTTGCGAGCCAAGTAATCTACCTCTCCAGTCTTGGTAGCCCGATCTTAATTCGGGGAATTCGTCACCTAGAGACTGACGTATACTACCTCGATTTTCCTCACTGTTCCTTATTTATAAGTTGTCACCCCACTGGGGGAGTGCTAAGAGGGAGGGGGAGAGGCTGATGGCGGGCCCAGGAGGGTTCTTATGCCAAACGGTTTTTCCCACCAAGTCTTACATCGGCTCCTCGTTAGCCTTCGAGCTTGGGAGAAACACGTCTCCAATTTCTTATTTGACGTTAAATTGAATCTCACTCTCCTGGGGAAGATCTTGCATTTTAACCTTTAGGTCTTTCATGGCGCCGAGTGGTGCGGCGCTGCGGTTACGCGCTTGACCCGCCGGTGCCTGGGGCCGGATGTCCTTGCGGTAACCACCTCGTGACTCCACCACGAGAGAACAGGGGGCGGGGGGGAGTGACGATTCCCCTACAGTATGACTGGCGTCTCTTGGTGGCATAGGCACCGTCGAGATCGGCTGCGGATGTAGTGAGAGCCCTTGGCGATTGAGGTAGACGCCGGACTCGCGCATACAGGCGCATAATACACTGCACATGGAGCAGAGCGAGTGGCATCTCCAGCATTGAAAGGTGGGTTCTCAATGGTGAATGTGGGGAAGGCACCGATCGCCAGGCAGAGACTAGTGTGGTGGATTGAGTCCAATTCTGCAATACACGCTCCCAAGTGAGGCGTCGGTCGAAAACAAGCGAGCACAGTAGCCATTCGCCAGAGTTCTGGGAGGATTTCCTCCGTGTATATCCTGTTGAACAATTCTAACAGAAAAGCCATACCTTTTCCACCTAGGTGTCGAAGCATAGCATATGGGAGATCGTCCGAGCATGAAAGGTGAGCGGAACGCAACTCACTCAATGTAACGCTGTCGTTGAAGGGCTCTTCAACTCTGGAAGTAAAGTCCAGGCAGGGGCTTTCAGCCACATCACGACGTACGTTGAATGCTGGCGGAGCAGCACCCCGGCTTGATAATGCGGAGAACACGGTTGCGAAAGACTGCGCCAAGGACGCGGGGTCCGAGATTGCAGTCCTATTCCCCTGGAGAATGGAAGGGGGGCTCCTGCCTCCTGCGAGAACTTGCTCCAAATCCTTTTGAGTTGCTTCCTCACCTCTGCTAGAGGGATCTTCCCGTTTAGACACGTATACCCACCACGAAGAGAAGTGGGTGTGCTTCGAAACATACCGAAATCTAGCCCTAGCTCGATAAAATTCACCGACAGTTAAGTAGTTAGGGCGGCGCATGTAAGCATAACGCTTGTTTGAGGGCCGTCTCGGACTCGACTGACCACCACGGGAGCGGTCGGCGAGGAAAAGGGCAAGACGTTCTAGGAATAGTAGCCAGGCCCACGGTGATGAGGTTACAGGAAAACTCAAAGGCCTCATCAACCAAACTAAACTAATCGACTTGGACAATGAAATCGGTCCTTTCCTGAAATGCGGACTAAAGTGCCCGCGCCAAGCACCACCGGGGGGTCTCAAAGGCGGAAGCGGTCCAGACAATGATGTCATCAACTACCTCCACCCTAAATCAAGTTGTGTATCCGGAGAGCACAGGGATAGATCCAGACAGGTAAATGAAGCAGTTCTCGGGCAGTGATGCGTAATCTCTTTCACATTTAGGAGACCTATCTCCAGCTCATCGATCAGGTCGGAAAGGACCTGCCCCCTGGGATTGATACAGTATTCTCCCAAGAGAGGGTGTCACCCGTTTAAGTCCCCGAGCAAGAGAAAGGGCCTCGGCAACGGTGGCAGAACGTGCAGGAAGTCCCACATGTCGAAGTTGACTGACGGTGGAATGTACACAGAAATAACAGTATTCCTCCTATCCAGGTGTAGCTGTACTAGTATTGCCTGAAAGGAGACGGGCGTATCCTCATGCCTGGCCTCCATCCTGTGGTGGTGGTGTCGCGAAATCCTCATACTCCGGGAGGGTGGGCAGGGGGCACGCACCCAGCATGGTCTCCTGCAAAAATATAGGTAAGGGAGTCCGCAGCAATTCCATTGAAGGAATATGATCCCCAGGCCAAGTTTGGAGGAGATGCGGGGGTCCTCTTCGAAGAGAAGATCCTAACGGGAATGGCAGAATTTCGGACGCTGTTGAGTAAACAATGCGCTGAAGCCACTGTCGCATTCAAGGATTTATCGGGGGAGGTTGGACTCGCCATACCAGTCTTTTCCTCTCTCCACCTCGAAACCTTGGGCGGGCGGGTCAGCTTTGGAGGATCCACTATCCCTGGATGTGGGCATATGAGCCAAAGCTCGTTTGATGCTGTCCAGCTTTTGGGGGATAGCTTTAGGAACCCCGGAAGACTGCCTCACGAACACCTTCAAAGGTTTTGCCTAATGGGAGTCTAATGACTCAGTGGAGGCGCGCGGTCATCTCGCTTTACGGGAAACGGTCACACTATGGAGGGGAAGTACTAGTTTTAGCCGAGGCTGGGTGTGAGCCGTTTGTGGCGCCAGCTCTACTATGGGAGATCCCAGGGTAAATTGGAACCTGCAAGAGGTTCTGAATGGATGCAGAAACGACTATCCATGGGTATGGAGGGGCCAGGAGCAGAGGGTGCCTTTTTTAAAGTTAAGGCATAAGACGTCACAGGCAGCGATGAGTCCTTAGCTTCATGAAATGAGAGACGATCTACATGTAGCCTGAACGTCCAGGATTTCTTTCTCCAGGAGATACGCACTACATTCCTTCCAAGAAGCGGGGTGCGGCTCTCTGCAATTGACACACTTGGCCTTACATGATAACGTGTTATCGTGTGCGGCCTTTAAGTGACTTACACAGACTTTGGGTAAACCCGACTTTGCACATCTACACAGACTCAGGGAGCCTGTCATGGTCAAATGTGATGGAAAGTGTAGGGGTGGGTCTCGAGGCCCATTCCCTGTTTTCTCATCACACATCAACCTTGACCGCTCGGCCAGCTCTAAGGTGATGCCATCTATAGGGTAGTCCGCTAGTTCCCTCGCTTAGACCACTCCTTTCGCCAAGTTCATGGTAGAGTGCGGCGTCACACTCACCGGTGTGCCATTAAGTGTCCGAAGGGCACTAATCATGGTTGCTTTGGAGGGATGACATTTCCAGAATGCTCCCGTCCGAGAAACGGGACCCTTTTGGCTCTCTACCTATTAAGCTAGCTAATGCTCTCCTTTGATGGATCATGTTGCTTTGGGCCAACATGCTGCCATCAGTGGCGCAAATGACGAGAAAACGTTTGAAGCCAGGGGGCTTGAAGGTAATCAACCACCACACTCCAAAAATCAGGCTGTACATCCAGAGGGCACAGGGACAGATCGAGTAAAGGAAAATGAAGTGGTTCTCGTGCAGTAATGCGAAACCTCATCTCCTGATTGTCAATCAGGTAGGAAGGGCACCCTCTTCTCACCTCAGCCGGAAGGGGTCCCAAGGTTGGATAGAACAGCTTCGTTAATCTTTCTTTGATATGGAGAAGATCTTGGCTGTCAAGGGGGCATCAGGGAGGATGTGGAGTCTCTCTTCTCCTTGTGAGTCCTCGTACGACCCAACAATAAAGGTCAGTCAAGGATTTATAGAAGAGGATGTAGTCAAAAATTTTGAGAAACTTTTGAAAACTTATTAACACATAGGAGCTCCTAAATTTGTGACCCCCCCCTCCAAAAAAAAGAGGGGTTGCTGGGGTATATTCCGTGTCCACCCGCTACCGCCTATCCCGAGTTGTTTTTTTAACTTTGCAGGCATCCAACCTGGCGCGTTAATCAAAGTGTTCGCAACCAGAAGTTGTCCAGTGGCCGATCCTTCCCCAAAGGTCCAGCTCCCAACTGGGCAGTCAAAGAAGCAGGGCGATAGAGTGGATATCCTTGTAACAGACCCAGACTGTTGACCTAGTGGTCAACAAGGCACCCACACAAACAGTACAGCCTTATGCGCCCAAGAATGGCAGTGGCTATTGGGAGGGGGGGCGAAATGATCTTACTATTATTCGCATCTAATGCCCAAGGCATAAGATACCTAGTCGTCTTTCAGCCTAGACAGAGGGTTGAGAAGATAGTCATAGAAAAAAGGAATGAGGCGGAAGCAGAACTTGATACAGCCCCACAGAGTTGTCAACCAAATGATGAAGCTTCTCTAATTTCTACTTCTTTCTGCAGTGAATAGCATGAGGATAGTTGGTCAAGAAAAGAAACATGTTAGCGGGAAGAGAGGCTAAGATGGGGCTGGACAGGGTGCAGAGTCCCGTCAGCACATAGGCTAGGAGGAAAATACATCGCCATGCCCTTTCTGGGCATTATTACGAGAGGAGTAGAGTATTTTACATCGGGCAGGTAAAAGGGATGTCGTGTGGGTGGCGGAAATAGTGGAAACCAGCATGTGTTGTGGAGTGTGAATAGCTCACACGTTGGATCAAGGCGTCGCCTTGTTTTCAGGGCAACTAGTAGGAAAACCATATATAAAGTGGGGCTAGATCTGGTGAGTGATGTGGCAAGCCACCCCCGCGTGCTTGGTTTGAATGTTGTGTGGCGAGTTGAATTGCTGTCCATGATTCAGGGAGTTCCAGGCCTCTATTTGCTTCTAGTCAGCCTATTCTATTCATTAGTTGTTTTTTTTTTAATTCTACCTGTCTCCTATTTAATTATCTATTATTAAATCCAGTGACAGGAAAACAGGTTAAGGAAGGAAAAGGAAAAGTGCGATTAAATGGTACGAAGTTCCCTGAGGGGCAAGGGAGAAAATAGGGGTGAGAACAGACAACCGAGTAAAAAGGAAAACAGCGGAAAAAAAGGTCAAGGTCAAAGATGGCTGTACACCTCAATGGGAAACATGTTTACTTACAGGAGGGGATTTCAAAACCTTGATGTAGCTTACATAACACACTTCAATGATTTTAAATACAAGTACTTAAAGACCCAGAACAGAATTATTTCCGATGTGTCCCGAAAGACACATAGTTAGCTAACTTACCCAGGGTAACAAGGGTCATGAGGAAGACTTGGATGCCAGAGCCCACAATGACGGCCAATAGCATTCCATAACGGGGAGGTCTGAAGACGTCGCCATGAACGAGCTTCCAACCGTATTCTTCCTGTGTGTCATCGCCAGCCTCGATCTGAGAACAGACAGAACTGAACAAAGCTGGCTTGTGCTCAACTCTGTGATCCCTCCAGGCCAAAAACTAACAAGAACTGCACCAGATTTATTATTAATTTTAAAGAGGGTGCTTAAAATTACTGGAAGTGATAAATGTGCGAGAGGTGCATAATATTTCATAAAGGCTAGGTACAGAGACGGCATGAAACTCCCCTATGAGAATATGTGGTTCAGTGATTATAAATGGCTCAAGATGAAGGGTTGTGAGCCTCCTCCCTGCTGTAATAGCATCCTCCACGACAAAGATTCCATAAGGCTCTAGTTCCACTGAGATGGAAGCCATTTTAAATAGGTAAAAAAAGATGATGCACTAACCTGGTTGTATCGTGCAATATCCTTGTGAAGTGTCCTGAGCATTATCATGGCCACCATTCCTGATAAGAAGAGGACAATAACGAGGGAATTCAGGATGCTGTACCACTGGATGTTGGTGTGAGGCATTGAGCCCAGAATGTAATCCCACCGGGATGACCACCGTACCTCGTTGTTATGCTGGCAAGAACAATTTTGTATATACTTATAAGGCTAAAACTAACGGGACACAAGCCATATAAAGCTTTTCAGGAGCTTCATGAAGGAAGCGATGAAGTTAACAGAAAGTAAAAGGCCAAAGATTTGGCTAATGGAGCGAGACGGACTGGGTCGGGGAACATTAAAAAATTAGGAAGGTTTTATAAAAGAGAAAAGTACCCATCAATACATAGCAAATCCTACCATTGTAGGAACCACATAAGTTTTAAATCTTCCAGGTGTCAGAGGATAAAATTGTAATTTGTCATTAAAAATGTGGAAATCAAAGAGGGCATTTAAACCAGAACACTTATGAAGTTTGTAAAGAAAGTGGCAAAGCTGACGTTATCATCTACAATTGTCTTTCCTTTGCTTTCCACTTCACATTTTTCATTCTTTTACTATAAATTACCAATTTTCCTCATGATGTAGTGACAGGGAAACAAAAAAAACCCTTGTCAAACAAAAAAAACTAGGAGGGATTAATGGCTTACTTATAAGTCGTGTGGAGAGGTAGTAAGAAAATACAACTACGGTATCAGCCTTGTTTTGTAGAAGGCAATTAAATGCGACTGAACCCTTATATGAAATGGCTGGACATGTTGGGGTGAGATCTTTTATACAATACTCCCAAGAATGTTAAATGAGCTTGGATCAGATCAGGAAGTTGCCAGACCCAAATCAGACCAGGATATCGCTAGCCCTACATAGCGGGCCGATTCTATCCTCGACTTTGTGGCAATGAACCACATCCAAGATGGTTATTAATGAACTACCTATGACTACTTTTAAATTAATATTCCACAAAACCCAATGAGTTTGCTCCATGAAATGGACAAATGCAAAAATGAAGTATATGAGGAAATTTACAAACAAACGGCAGTTCAAGGTACTAGCTAGTACTTCATGACCAAGCTCTGCCAATCTTTCAAGAGAGCGTGTAGGGAGTTTGAATAATACCACAATTACCACTTACTGTCCACACCACGGAATAAGAGTAAGAAACTTCAAGTGTATCCTTCAGCTTGGACGGTATCCCCATGGGTGAGGCAAACCTCATGTTACATCTGTCCGTCCCAAAATCTGTCTTAGTAGTGTGCTTAAAACTGATGGGGGTAACTCGGATGGCTGCAATGAAATAATCGTTTATTGTAACACTATTTACCGATAGACAAAATGAAAAAAAAATCCAATGCTCCAAAGAAAAAGATATGGATAGTGACTCCAGTAGCTGGATGGAGCCATGAATTGGGTTGTCTATGGGCTGCCATACACTATAGATAGCTGTGGTTTGGCTCCGACATTAATAATTAGCTCCATAATGAGAAATAAAAGCATCTTAAATCAGTGCCGATTTAAGATACACACACAAACACATAGTTTCACCCACAAGTTACTGTGCACTGAAATATATAGACTCAAACTATTTCTTCAAATGACAATACCGGTTTCCTACAAATATTCTCAGATAGTTCCCCAAGACTCACCCAGACACACCCACCCATATCACTGTTAAGATAAGACCTCGCCATCATACCACAACACCAACAAAATGCCAGCTTTCCCTCTCAAATTTTTCCCAAGCACACACTACCCACCTCAGCCTCCTAAACAAGCGACAATTCACAGCATTGTCTTGGATACACACCAGACCTTTATCTCATCATGTTGATCCGATAGCCATAGTTCAAACTCCAGTTTGGCAGATTCCAAGTTTAAATCATTTAATAATTTAAAGGTCAATAAATTGGGTGTTTCAGAGCCACACTATAAGAGGCATCGATCTCATGGTGAGAATCACCCACAAAAAAAAACATCTCTCTTAAATTTGATCGCATACTTGAGATATGCTTGGTGTGGATTTTGTTTGTTCTTCAATTTTAAGTGAGATATGCTGGGAAGAGCATACTGTGTGTATTGAGGCCAGTAAGGCACTTATTGGCATTAAGTATGCACTTGATCAAAGATACAATTTGATGTTTTTGAATGACAAGAGGCTTACATAAGCGCACATAATGGTATAAACAGCGATTAAACAGAAAATAAAGTTTTTAGTATTGAGACAAAAGGGATCTAGTAAGAAGAAAGGAAACACACTTTATGCATAAAGCAACAACAATTTGGCTACACTTGTATGCAGGGCAGGAATACATATACCATCCTCTAGGATATGTTGTACAACATGACTAAGCCTGGGTAAGGAGGCGCCAGCATGGGAAGCTATACACCTCCAGGTTATCCTGTGCATGCCACAATAAGGGACCAGAACAATCAGAATAGTTTGGGAATGAAAAAAAGGGAGATTTTACGACCAATGCACTTTTTTTTTAATCATTTTTTCTCAAAGGAGGTGTAGCTTAATGTGAGATCTGAACCAAGGGTATCTTCTGCAGTATAGGGCGGCTACCAATGAAGTAGGCCCGTATCAGGAGTTACCACACTTGGTAAAGCTTAACTTTGCTGCATAGATTTGCATGAATATGAACTCATCCATCTTTAGTCAAAATAGTTTCTTGATATTAAAAGTACTCTACAAAAAGATGTAACAATCTTGATGGCTGAAGACTGGGTATAGCATACTTCAATCCCATATGATGGAAAGTAAGACAAACTGTATTGCTATAAAGAAGTTTGGGGCTGGCAACTACCCCACTGCCATTCAAGGTCTTTTATTTTTGGATCATACAAAAGCAGGTCCTCAACCCAACATCACAGCCCATTTTATGATGGTGGTGGTGAGGGGCACGCAATTAGTCAATTTATACAATAAAATGTATAAAAGTGGTCATATTATTACCAACCAAAAGGACAGTGTCAAACTCAATACACAAATGTAATATCCAACTCACATATAATCCGGCCTCCATCAGGACCAACATCAGCACCCCAATCTTCTTTCTCACCGCTGTGGTAGGTGATGTTCAAAAGAACGTGATTGAAGAGGAAATAGGTGTCATTGCCTTTGAATCGTTCCTGAAGAGAGAAAATGACATTCAAATCCTACATGGAACATGAATAGAAATAGGGTCAGAAGTCGTAGGATAGAAGCATCCTCCCCGGAGAGTTTTAAGAATAGACTGGGTAAATTTATGGATGAGGGTACTAGGTGGGGCTGAACTGGGAGCTGCCTTGTACAGGATATTAGCTTCTTTTTTTTTCATACTCCTTATGTTCTTGTATGCGACTCGGGTTGGTCAATCCAGCCAGTCTGCATCAACCATCACAGAGATGGCAAACCCATGGCTGTCTGTGGGTCTTAAGGTTTGGGTATGTTGTCATTAAGTGTTCAGTGTTTTCTGAGTGCTGGACACAGCAAGGGAGAGGGGGATGTCTGGTTTGTGTTTGTAGTCTTGCATTATTGGTAATGGCCTGATCTGAGCCTTGAGATACAGAGTTGTGTGTATGGGGGCTATTTTATTGTGTACAAGTTTTTTTTTTTCTTTGTTGCAGTGGGCTTAGGGTTACTGTGGTGTATAGATTCTGTGGAAATGTGCTGGTGTTACTTTTTTGTTCCTTGTGGGCAGTGGCATGGGTGTGATTGGGAGCGTGCCCAAGTATACAACTGTGTACCCATCATTAGGGTGTCCCAAGATCATAGACGAAAAAATGAAACGTTTTTTTCATTTGCTCGTGTTTTGCTTCTGTTCATACATGCATAAGAAGAGTTCCTGTGAAATTAGATTAAATTCGGAGAATATTTAGGGGTCGCGACAAACTGAACAATTTCCTAATATCCTTCCAAAAACAAAGGAAAAATCTGAAAATATCCCACATTTTTAGAAAGAAACTTATAAGGAAACCAAAACAGACAGTTTTCATTGTTTCCATTCAGAAAGCCTTCTTTTTAAGGTCCTCCTTCTTTTCCCGCCCCACAAGTTTCCGATGGTGGTAGACTAACTGGAAGAGATACTTCTCCTGTGCGGCCGACTTTGTGGACCCCAGGTAGCGCTGGACTAGGGCGATGCCCAGCTCCGCGGCATCGTTGACCACTCGGAGGCCAAGTGCCTGTTTCTGAGCGTCCTTGAATCGGTCGTCCTCCTCCCACAATGCCGGGTCCTTTGCCAGGAAGTCCTCGTCTGCGTCGAGTTTCTGAAAGAAGGACCGTGTCTTCGAAGTGACGAAGGACGAGAGGGAGGTAGACACCGTCATCCTTCTTTCCCTGTAATTGCTTGATTTCCTTCTTCGAGGCTGGCTTGTCCAATGCCTTGACCATCTGCTTCTTCTCCTCCACATCAATCCTTGAGTCGAAGAAGACCAGTCCCGCGCTTTCCTCGGAAACGTACCACAAGTGGCGTCGCAGGGCTTGTCTGCTGCCTTAGCAACGGTTTGGTGAGGGTATGTCTCGAGGATCTCGAAGAATAGCACGTCCATCAACGGAACTTTGACAGAAATCGGTGCCTCATGCCATTGTTTGCAGTACACCAGAGCAACGAAGAGGGCCACTCGTTCCACTCCGGCCTTCTCTCGACCAGTCAGCGACAGTTGGGATTTCAGCATCTGAAGCTTGAGGCAGTAGATGGCCTTGCCATCCACCAGGCTTGAAGGAGAGCTCCAAGACAGCGGAATGGTTTGGCTGGACCTTCACCACCGAGTAACAGGTAGGAGAGACGGAGAAGTTCTTCATAGTCCTCCCTGGGATGGTTCTTCGACATCAGAGCCTCCTTCAGGAAGGCTAATGCGTTGTCATTTAGCTTGCTGGCAGTGTCATTGGTGGCGAAGAACTCTACGAGGTCCTCCGATTTTCCAGCGTTTCTCTCTGCGAGGAATCCACGAAGGAACATCGAGCACAGAGTCGTTTGAAGATTCCAATGTCAGGACCAGAGGAAGAGCCGAGGATAGCTTCGAAGACATCCATGAGGATCACCTCGTGGACATGATGGCGGCAGGCCAACCAAAGCAAGCTTCGTCCGAGTTCTTGCTTAATCCGAATGCAAGCACCTTGCACCAGGCCAGCGTTCGAAGCCGTGGTGTCGAAACAGTAGGCGATGATCTTGTCCCTGACGCCCGCTTCGTCCACTTCCTTCAAGACCACTGCAGCCACGTTTCTGCCAGTCGAATCCGAGCTTGCGGGAACCCCAAGAAGGAACTCGGCATCATCTTTCCCTGTGAGGACGGCGATGCGGTCATCCGTATCGCCAGAGAGGGACGGGAGGAGTTTTCCGTCCCAATTCAGGACAAACCTCTCTGGTTCTGTAGTTCCACGACCTTCTCGATGACTTGCTCTCTCCCCGCAATTCGTGCTTGATGGACCGTGCTCTTCGAGACCGCCATACTCCCAATGTCGAATCCAAGAACTTGCGTGGTAGCTGAGAACGTTCGACGTTGCTTGCCGCACCGACAACTTCTCTCGATCCCAAGTTGAAATGAGGTCAAGATCCTTCACGGAGATCGGTGGCGACTGTTTGAGATGTTTCCTCGGGCTTCGGGATCCACGACCTGCTTCTCCACCTTCTTCGCTGTCACGAGGTCAATTCCAGTAATGGATGATTCCCCTGTCTTCTGACTCCATAGGAACTCCTTGTCCTCGTCCTTCACGTCTGCCCGCTGGAGAGAGGATGAGTGTGCGAGGTCGAAGATTTCTTGGAGGTCTCCCTTGAAAATCTCCTCATCCATACGATATTTCGGCCTGTCTTTGTTCTTGTTCTTCTTAAGGTCATTGTACGCCTTTACCAGCTTTTGACAGCTTCGTGCCGGCGTGCGTTACTGTAGTTGTCGGAATCCCGGCACGTGACCAGAGGGAGAGAACCTCCTCCACCACCGCCTTCCCCATCTCCCGGTGGTGGTGGTAGTAGCGGAGAAGTACCTGCTCCTTTGATGGTAGCCGGGCTCTGGTGATTTCCCCGATTGGAGCCTTGTCGATCAGCCAAAGATAACTAGCTGTCCTTGTTTCCATGTTTATAACCTGAGGGAGAAAAATCCTGAATTTCAAGTCACGTCACCTAAATGTTCACTTTGTCGGGACCCCTAAATATTACTCAATTCGCTCAAAAGATTTCAACGCAATACTGTTTTACTATGAGGATGGGAATAAAACACAAGCGTGCAACATTTCCAAACTTTTGCGTTTTGGGACACACTACCCATCATGCCGTGCATTCATAGAGAATTTGGTTTCTGATTCTATGTAGGTGGGGCAAGAGGTGTTTGGGTACAGCCTGTGATTGTACTAAAAGCTTTCTTTGGTGTAGATTTAGCAATGTTGTGGTACCAAGCAGGTACAAATAAATTGTTTACATAAGGTGGGAGTTTATTTTTGTTGTCTAAAGGTGGTACATGTTAGATGACAGAGGGAATTGAAATTTCTGTTGGTTTACATTTGTTTGTGATGGTCATGGTTATCAGAGGTGAAGTCTTGTATTGTAGACCTTTTATTTAGTGGCATGCTGTGATTTTTTAAGTGTGAGGTTAGTTAGGGTAGTGATTTGATTTGTACCTCTGTTCAAGGTAAATAATGTTACCAAGAATTTTTGTAGGAAGACATTCATTTTGTTTTTTGAGCCATTCTTTTGTTTGTAGCAATTCATTTTGGGTTTTATTTTCTAATTATGGTATATGTTTCTCTTGGCCATATTATTTAGCAGTGGTGGAATGTTATTGCTAGGTCATCTGCTTATGATTGTACTCTTATAAAGAGGATTGAGTGGGCAGGCATGCTGTGCACAGAGGCTGAAAAGCAGGGTAACCCAGGTTAGACCAAGCTAAAAAATCTTTGCTGAATCCTTGAAATATTTCAGGGAACTTCTATATAAAATTTATCATATATTTTAACTTTTTTTTTTTCTCATCGAGAAAATTCGTAACTTATCAAAAAATATTTTTTTTTTTCTGATAACTCAAACAATAAGAACTTTTGAAGTTTTTGACAAGGCAAAAAAATAAATCCAACTTTCATCAACCATAACAGTAAAGACAAGTTAAATATGAATTTTAAATGATATGATGGGTTGAAAACAATAAAATCATGAATATTAATTTAAACAGAAAAACTGACTTGAAAAATGGGATTTTTTTTATGAAATTAGCCTATTTATCACTTTCTCATGGAACCTTTAGCTACTATGAGCGGAAGCTTGGATGAGAAATGATGGTACAGTGCCAAGTATTTGAGTGTCAGTTATGGATGACACTGGATTCTCTTTTTTAGAATTGATGAGTTATTTCTTGTTGCGTTGGTGGATTTGAGAGTTAACTTCGTTTTTTTTTGCATACACATATGCTAGGAGACTGTGAATAAAATTGTATACATAGCAAAAAGACAGTAAAATGACGACGAGAAAACAAAACAACAACAACAATGAAGGCATCTCATTCTATAGTGTTAAAGTTTGCAAAGTGAACAGGTATAGAATCGACCTGGCCTGAGTGGCAGAGAAGATAGCTTGAGGCACTGGGCCCTTTTAAGTTGTACACCTCTTGTGAACAGACCTCCATTTGGCAATGAAGTTGGGTCCTTTGCTTGAAAAAAGAGGCTATCAAGAGAATGATTATTAAAGATACTTGATGATGGGGATGACTAAAGATAGGAGAGAACAGCTGGCTCCCTGGTCCTAGTTTGGGATAAGAAGCAGAAACAAAAAGACCTCCAATATAGGAAGTTTTCCATTATTAAGCGAGGACAGTAGGCTGTCTTTTCAATAAACCTGACCTCAATTTGTTGCAAAAGATATTAGCACTTAATACTGAGGCCATGCAGATTGGTAGAGATGGGAGAAAAAAAGAAAAAGTGATTTAAGGGTCCTGCCCCTTGGCCTGTTGCCACCCCACCCCCCACTGGCCCCCATCTCAACCCAGTAATCTTGGGTGTCAGAGAGAGAGAGAGAGAGAGAGAGAATGTTATTCTAAGATGGATATCATGAGCAGAGATCCATCAGAATGGGAGATTCGGCACAATAAGGCTCAGTGAGCGCTCCACCAAATGGCACTGCTTCAAATAAGCATGTCTGATTCAGATGTCAACAGAAAATGAACTAAAGCTGCTGAGGCAAATGGGGTAAGTTAACAGGAAGAGTCAAAAGACAAGAGCAAGCAATTTGAAATTCCACTCAGCCATTGCCAATCTTCATTACCATACAGCTGCCCTGATTCCTGTCATGTATTCAGAATGGGGAAAATAAAAATGCTGGTCAGGTCATCGTCTGTGCAGACAGATTGACACCCTCATTTACTGCAATCCCTACATGTCCAGGAACCCAGAAGAAGATACGCTTAACATCTTCCAACAGCCTTAGCAATACACACTGCAAACTAAAGTGTGTGGAGACTCCAATGCCTCCAGGGCACTGTATGCTCTGTGAGCCACTATAAATCACAATTGGGTCTCTAAACTGGACACAGTGCATAATCTTCCATATAGAGCAGTGTATTGCAACCAGCTTGGCTGTAAAAACATACACTGCTTAAAAGAGCCATGACTGTGTACACTAGCACAAGAAATACAAAAGTGATAGTCCAGGTGCTGTATAAGTTTTTAGGCAGAAACAATGGCACAACCAGCATGAGAGCTACACTACTCTTGAATCCAAGACTTAGAGCTTGATTGCCATCTCACATCGATAGTCACCATTGAGATTGGCTCCAGATGAAAGGAGTCATTGGTGACTGAGGGAGATTGCTGAACTCGCATAAACAAGCACATAATTGTGACATACGAGGGGCGGTCAATGAGTTTTGCGAATCGGTAGGTCAAAACAGAGGAAGGGGGATGGCTGTTTGTGGGGGTGTTAAGACAAGTTATGACAAGTCAGGACCTGCAGCCGCACGTTCCTGCCTCGTCTATTTAAGAAGCAGTAGCTGATCACAGATCGTCAGTCACAAATTTTTCAACAATGGAGAAGGCTGAGCACCGCGCAGTGATCAAATTTTTTACCAAGGAAGGCAAGAATGCAAAGGAGATCCATGAACGCATGGTTGCAGTGTGCACCGACACCGCCCCTTCTTATACAACCATTGCTCGCTCGCTTGAATAGGGAGTTCCGCCATGGTCGTGAGTCCCTTGAAGATGACCCCCGTCCAGGACGCCCGTCAGACGTGACCAACGAGGACAATGTGGCTCGTGTGGAGAGGATGATCCTCGAAAATCGACGGGTGAAGGTCGAAAAAATCGAGAGAGAACTTGTAATATCACATGGAAGTGTTATCAACATCATCCACGACAATTTGGCCAGGGCCCGTTGGGTCCCTAGAAATTTCACGAAACCTCACGCCCCATGATCGACTTCAACGTCGTCAAAGTCCAGAGTTGCACAAGCTGCCCTGCGCGAGTGCGGATTCGAGGAGCTCAACCATAATCCCTACAGTCCAGACTGGCCCCTAGCGACTACTTTTTATTCCGCCAGCCCAAGGCTGCACTGCGTGGACGCCAGTTTGGGGACGATAAAGATGTCTAGCTCGCCGTCCAGGAGTGGATTGAACAGCAGTCGGCAGATTTCTGGTTATCGGGAATTCGAAGCCTCAGGGACAAGTGGCGCAAGTGCATTGAAGTCGAGGGTAGTTATATTGAAAAATAATAAAACACTTTTCCTTATATCCGAATTGCAAAACTTATTGACCGCCCCTCGTATATATACAAAGTGGGCAAGATCTTCCCAGCATCAACAAGAGTATCTCAAGAGGGGACATGCAGAAGGCACTGGTGACCAAATAGAAACCATTGTGCTATTTTAAGTCCACCTTATGCAATTTTACGCTTGGCTTTGGATGCAGAACTCTCATATAGTCTAGCTTAGAATGAACAAAGGAACAGTATAAATAGTCCAAAGTGTGGAATGCTACATACTGAAGAATGCCCATAGTGCATGTACAAGAGACCTTAAGGCAGCAAATGTGCACCATACCAGGCGAGGCATTGGTCAAAAACAAGATGAAAGAACTTTCACTTTACAACCCCACCCATCCGGGTACCGGGACATGTAACGTGCGCGAAGATCACCCAGACTGGAACATTTGACAAGAATGTGCCGAACAGTCTGGGGGACGACGCAGGCGAGCGCTCCATCAAATAGCGATGCGTCACACGAGTGTGTCCGATTCGGAGACGATAGAAAGCGACCTGAAGCCGTCGCTGCATTGGGAGATAGGTCCATGGGAACAGTCGCGGCGCAATGGCACGCAACTTTGAGTTCCCTTCGACCGTCTCCCATCTTCTTTGCCAAGCAGTCCGAAGAGCTGCCCGTATTCCTGCCATGTAGTCGGTGTGAGGAAGAGCGAAACGCTGGTCCGGTCGCAGAGTCCTCGCGGACTATTTGGCTCCCTCATTCCCCACAATTCCTACATGTCCAGGAACCCAGCAGAAGATAATCTCGACATCTGACATGTTCGCCAAAAACCGTGGCGTCACGGATATCGCGAACCAGGGGATGCCGAGATTACAATGCGCCGAAGGCACTCTAGGCGCTTTGTGAGTCGCTATAGATCACAATCCGGTCTCCGAACCGGGCACGTCGCGTAATCTCCCGTACCGAGTGGTGTTTTGCCACCAGCTCGGCCGTGAAGACAGACGCAGCGCCTGGCAGAGCGCCGCTGACTTCAAACAGAGGGGATACGGCGTGGAAGCCGACCCCCCTCTTGGGACTTGGAGCCATCCGTATACACTGGCACGGTTCCAGCGTGACACGAGGTGTGCTCCAAAAAGGCTGAACGCAATACTCCCGGCGCTGTATAAGCTTTGGGAGCAGAGGCGTGGCGACGAATGGTCAAAGCTGGTACCCTCCAGGGTGACGTCCTGGGCAGAACCAGGGGCGCCACCGGCCCGAGAGCTATATCTAGCTCTCGAAGGAGTTTCATGGCCCTAAACCCAAAGGACTTAGGGTATGACGGGCGTCTCTCGGCAGCATAGGCAGCATCGAGATCAGCTGCGGAAGCAGTGAAAGCTTTTGGCGACTGAGGGAGGCGCCGGGCTCGCGCGTACAGGCGAGTGATGCACTGCACGCGGCGCACCTCCCCAGCATCCACCAACAGGCTCTTAATGGGGTAAGTGGGGAAGGGACCAGTCGCACGGCGAAGGCCGGTGTGGTGGATCGAATCCACCTTCCGCAATAAACGCTCGGCTGCGGATGCATCCGTAATCAAGCTTCGAACGAACAAAGGATCGATAAAAAAGTAGGGCAGTAGCCCTATCAGCGCCCCAAGCACTGAACGTCACGGAACGGAGAATAACCATGGCGCGGGTACTAGAGACCCTAAGGCTGCGAATATGAGCCTCCCAGGTGAGGCGTCGGTCAAATACAAGACCAAGGAAACAGTGCGACTCAACCACATCCAGGCGCACCCCAACAGTAGCGATTCGCCAGGAATCTGGGAGGAGACCCTCCACCCAGGTGTCGAAGCATGGCGTACGGGACATCGTCCGGACCATGGATGGTGTCCGCGCACGAAGCGAGAGTGGAGCGCAACTCACTCACAGTTGAAGGGTTCTCTGCCTTTGGAGGTAAAGTCCAGCCGGCGGCCTTCCGCGACATCAAGACGTGCATTGAATGCTGGCGGAGCAGCATCCCGGCTAGAGAATGCGGAAAAAGCGGTCGCGAAGGATTCCGCCACGGAAGTGGGGTCCAAGATTGCGGTCCCATTCTCCTGGAGAACGGGTCCTGCGAGAACTTGCCCCGAATCCTTTTGACTCGCTTCCACACCTCTGCTAAAGAGGTCTTCCAGTTAAGTGAAGACACGTATGCTCGCCAAGTAGAGCGGCGGGCGTGCTTCGAAATATACCAGAACCTAGCCCGACGAAATTCAGCGACAGTGAAATGGTTCGGGCGGCGCTTATAGCGCATGTAGGCATAACGCTTCTATTTGAGGGCCGTCTCACACTCGGCCGACCACCATGGGAGTGGTCGGAGTGCAAAACGGCCAGACGTTCTAGGAATAGTATTCAGGCCCGCGGCGATAAGGTTGCCGGAGAAGAACTCAACGGCCTCATCTACCGACCTAAACTCTGGACTAAGATAAAGAATTCAGTCATTTCCTGAAATGCAGGCCACCGCGCCCGCGCCAAGCACCACCGAGGTGGGCTCTCAGGCGGAGGCTGCCCTGAAAATGATATTTGAATGGGAAAGTGATCACTACCATGGAGGTCATCGACCACCCGCCATCAAAATCAGGCTGTGCATCCGAAGAGCACAAAGATATGGCAAGGCAAGAAAATGAAGCGGTTCTCGGACAGTGATGCGTAAACTCATCCACGTTTAGGACACCCATCTCATGTTCTTCGATCAGATCGGCAAGGACTTGTCCCCTGGGATTTATTGAGTCATCTCCCCAGAGAGGATGCCTGCCGTTCAGATCTCCAAGCAAGAGAAAGGGCCTCGGCAACCGTGCCACAACGCGGCGGAAGTCCCCCGCGTCGAAGTCAGCTGACGGTGGAATGTACGCAGAAATGATAGTATACCTCCTATCCAGGTGCGCTGCACAGCCACTGCCTGAAAGGAGGTATCTAAAGAGAAAGGAAGAACGGAGACATCATGCCGGGTGTAAACCGCGCATCACCCAGCCCGGCCATCTCGTGGTGGTGGGGTCAAAAGACCCTTATAACCCGGGAGGGCGGGCAGGGGGCACGCGCCTAGCATGGTCTCCTGCAGAAAGATAGCTAACGGGGAACGCGACGAGCCTCCGCAGCTCCTCCCAGTTGGCCCAGAGTCCACGGCAATTCCATTGGAGGAATATGCCCTCCAGGGCTAGCTCGGAGGAGACACGGGGGCAATCCCGAAACAGAAGACCCTCACGGGAATAGCCGTACGCTTACCGGAGGCATAACCCCGGGCGCTGTCGGCTTCGAGGACTTATTGGGGAAGGTTGGGTTCGCCATGCGAGTCTTTTCCTCCCCCCGCCTCGAAACATTAGGCGGGCGTTGCGGCTTCGGAGGCGGGGGGCCTTCTTTTCGAGGAACCACCGTCTCCGAGCCACTCGCTCCACCACAAGGCGTGGGCGAAGGAGCCGAAGCTCCTTTGTTGCTGTCCTCCTTTCGGGGAACAGCTCTAGGAACCCCGGAAGATGGCCGAAGCGGTGACAGTAATAGCACCGCCGTGGCAGTGGCACGAATGCCTTCACGCGGTAGCGGTACCAACCGGCACGCACCGACTCAGGGAGCTTGTCACAGTCGAACGTGACGAAGAGTATAGGGGTGGGTCTCGAGGCCCCTCCCTGTTTTCTCATCGCACGTTCGACCTTGGTAGAGTGCAGCGTCACACTCGCCGAAGAGCACTTATTTTGGCCGCCTCGGCGGGATTCGCCACATTCGCCAGTCCGAGAAACGGGTCACCTACGGCTCTCTACCAATTGCACTAGCTAATCCTCTCCTCTGATGGATCATGTTGCCCTTGGCCACCATGCTGCCATCAGTGGAGAGAATAACGAGGAAGCGTTTGAAGCCAGCGGGCTCGAAAACGCCATGTAACTTCTGAATCAGGGGCCCCGATGTCATCGAGGCTCCGCCCTGTGCACTTTTAGTCTTTGTCGTAGTCAGGGGCTCCTCACACGGGGGGGCAGAGGGGCCGGATGTGCCTATCTTGGCTTGGTCGCTTGCCAAAGTGGCAGCAGACCCATCCGTTCCCGCAGGCCCGGCGGATGGAGAGGAGTGCAGGGAATGAACCCGCTTCTCACCTGCGCCGATAGGAGCCCCTAGGCCAGATGGACCGGCCTCAGCCAGGTCCTTCTCCGAAATGGAGAAGGTCCTGGTGGTTGCAGGGGCACCGGTTGGAGGAAATCCCTTCCCTCCTTGTACTGCCTCGGAGCCCTCAGCCGTTTGAGGAGGACCTTGCATAGGGGCGGATTCGGGTTCGGTGCTTGGCGCCGAGCCCGGATTCTCCCCCATGGAAGGCCCTACCGTGTGAGGCTGGGTTTCCTCAAGGACCATGTCTATCACAGGAGGGGCCTCCAGTTAGCCATCCCCTCCCAGGTCCCCTCGGCAGTGTCACCAGTCTTGTGTGGGTAGGCACAGGCCTTGACACCTGTAAGGTTTAATATTCTTGCCAGCAGGTCTTTTGAGGGAAGCGACATGACTTCCCTCTCCCCCCTAAGGGGGTTTTGCTCTACCGAGCCGCTTTGATGGGTTGCGGTTCGCTATGGGCTGTCTGCTGGCTTTCTTGGCAGTCACCTTGGAAAGAAAAGGAGGGACTGCCGCTGGAAGCAGGGAGGTGCCCGAAAGCACCTCCAGAGTAGGGGGTGAGGGGGAGTCCCCTACACCCGTAGGCGTAGGAGAGGAGTAAGCCTCCTCTCAGGTTAAAGAAATATGGAGGGTCCCCTGTGCAAGCACAGGGGGGGGGGGGAGGGAACCTCCATTTTTTTTTGTGGAGCTGCTCGAGGGCGGCTCCTTTGATGAGCAAGGGGAATTGGGGAGATTCGGGTTTTTTTAAAATTTTGTCATACATGGGCATGGTGAACCTCTTTTTTACACAGGATGCAATCGCGCATCACCTCTCGCAGTAGTCCGCACTGCAGAGCCAGGCGCCGCCATTTGGAACCACCCCTCCCGCCTGGTGGCCTGGCAGTCCATCGGCATGGCGGCTCCACCTTAGACACGGCGTAAAACTGATAGAGTGTGAAGAGGAAAGGAAAAGGGATGTGAGGAAGGTATGGGTGGGGATGAAGCAGGTTGTTAAAAACTCCCCATCCCGAACCGGAGCTCAGGGGTTAGGGAACGTTGTCCCCTCCCCCCTCAGCTCCGATCCGGGACGGTTGGCTTGAGAAGAAGGTCAGCATCTACCCTGTGAAATTAGAGGCTGACCAGAGAAAGTTGTGGGAGAGGTTGTATGAAAAGCGACGAAGTAGGGGAGAAATACAGGCTATCTGAAGGAAGGAAGAGAGGCTAAGCTGTGGCCGGACGGAGCACTGGATCCCGTCAGCACGGCGGCCAGGATGGCAAATCACCGTGCCTTCAAGGGCTTATTGGTGGAGGGTGGGCTCCACATGAGATTCCTCTCAACCTGCCTTAGGCAGGTGGTGTGACCTGTTTTTCGGGGAGGGGTCCCCCCCCCCTCATCTCCAGGTGTACCATCCAACCTTGGACATGGGCGATTAAGAAGAGGCTCCCTTGGTGCCGTCAGCCTAACGGGGGACATATTTATAATTTCTGGAAGACAATCCCTACCAACTTCGAGCCTTTGCCTCATCTGAGTCTGAGGATTCAATTTAGGCAGAGGACTGATTCGCATTAGGGCAAGTGGACATGTGTGGGAGAGGCGGGAGACTTGGTTTTAATTGGGATGTAGCATGAACCCTTGGAGCTGCCACACCCTTCCCACCAGTGACCCGAGGCCAGATGTACCATGAATGGCCTAGTCTCCCATCAAATAAGTGCACCCCCCCCAAAAAAAAACCCAACAAACAAGAAGAGATAGTCCTTTTTTACGGGGGGGGAGGAGATGAGGGAGCAGAGTGAATCCATTTATTTCCACCCTTGGAAGGGCCTCCGAAACCTGAGTCTAACCTCAGCCTTATCTTATCCAAAAAGGAGAAGGATTTGTCTGTACTGGGGGCTCCAACAAAGGGAGGCGGTCCCTACTCTCTTTTTGAGTTCACAGGAGCCTGTGCCACTTTATGAGAATCTTGCACAGGGGCAGACTTACTCAGGATTATCTGAGTCAATGTTCCACCATCTGGGGAGGGGAGACTAAGGCCTAGTGAAGTGATGTTCACGGTGGGCCTGACATACCAGCCACCAGCAAGGTCACTATTCTTTGGTCTATAAAATGGGGTGGGGTGCAGTGTCTAGTGGATCCCCCCCCTGCCCCTTTAAGCAGGTTTGCTACTACTAAATTGCACCCCTCAGGACCATGACTTAAGGTGGCACTCCCTCTGGGGTCTGCTGTCAGTAAAGAGAAAGTGATCCAGAGATGACTACTGAAGGGAGTCAGTCGAGGCAGCTACGAGATTCATGTAGTGCCCCCTAAGAAAAGTAGGGGGAGCTGCCCAGAAGATGGTAAAGGGGAAACCCACAAATCATACGGTTGGAGGGATGTCCTCCACAGTGAAAGAGATGCTTCATCCTCCACTGCACCTAAGGAAGCTGAGGGCGCATTTAAGGGGTGGCTCTCCACTATATAAAAGGTAAAAAACTCATGGTAAGTAGATACCATGACTTACTAATGCTTTGGGAGGTTAAGGGAAAAGTTCCCCCATAGAACCAGAAAATTTGATAATAGATTTCAACTTAAGATGGGCCTTGATAACTGGACCTACTATAATGGTGACTTTGTCCTGTAACTTTAAACCATAAAGGATGGTCTCGGCAAAACCACCTTATATGTGCACTAAAAGTGGCAAGGTCAATGACTAAGCACACCTTGTACCAAATACCTCACCCAGCCAGCGATCTCTCAACCCACAGGTGTATCCAGCCACTGAGCTAGGTTATGGTAAGAGGATGAAAGTGCAGAGCTGCCCAAATCTGCTTGGATATTAAGAGTAAAAATTGGAAGGGAGTGAACAAGTCCAATAAATAGAGAAGGGGTAGGACCACTAAGGAGTAGGATTGGTGATCACCTAATATCATCATAACTCAGCACAGGGTGCTCCCAGAACAATGTGAAACCCATCCGGGTACGGCGTGGAGCGAACTAGAATGGGTATACCTGTGTGGGGCCTCAATCCTAGATAAAATTTTAATGGCTGCAGGTGAGGGTATAGCTGCCAGAATTAGACAAACATGAAGGGGATCCAAGCAAGGGTTTCCCTATTTGCACTCTTGTGTAAAATGCCAAACAGGATAACCAACTGCTTATGCTTGTGTGAATAAAATAAGATATATTCATAATTAGAAGAGATGTGGATCCTGAAACTGGCATAAAATATGCAAGCAATAGAATGTACAGGCTGCAGATGGTATTCTTTTGCAATTTTCAACTGCTAATTTTATGCATTATTTTATTTAACCTTCATTGCCTGCCTTTTTCTTCTAAAAACAACCATTTTTGCTTTATTTTATTTTGGCAGAATAATTGCTATGGAAAATTTTGAACTCCCAAATTTGTGGAAGGTGACCCCGGATACCAAGAAGCTGATCAACAAGTTGAAACACCCATTGGTGCCAGACATACTATGGTTCTTCTCTGATGAGAATAATTTCTACCAAGACCAAAAGATCAACTCCCAGAATAAAAGGTGGCTCGATGTTGTATTCAAGGACATGCCCAGTCATGCAGATGAAAAATGTAGTGACATTCATGGTCTTTGGTGTCATCAGCAGTGAAAGTGATGTCATGCCACTTCTATGAGGGTCTCATGCTGAACACCGACAGCTACATCTGTACTCTGAGTGAGGTGGTCAAGCCCTGGATTGACTGGGTAGCTGCAGGGAGGCCTTAGGGTGACAGCAAGGACTTCTCCCTGCCACACCAACCAGAAGACCCAGAAAATTAGTGAGAGACCTGAAAGGAAAGTGGTGAATATAAGCAGTAAAAATAGTGGAGGATATAAAGCCATAGGTCCTCCAAACAGTGGAAAGGGGATGATGAACTACTGTGGTCACTCAGCTTGGGAGGCTACAAAAGATTTTTTTATATATATATATATATTTGCCATTCTGCTGAATGTCTTCAAGGGCATAAGCCGATGTAATTAAAATTCTAGCCTACTACTAGGCTATTCTTAAATTTGCAAAGAAAAACAACAAGGAAGCACATTCCAGCATCGTAGGAAGGCCCGCCTCCACATGTGACCTATTACAAAGAGTAAAATAAAATGGACAAGGCCAGCCTCCAAGTACAAGGAGGCTATGAAAGAGTGCTTAACTATAGGCACTTACACTGGAAGAAAGTGCCCTCTACCAGGTAACAGGTGTAGCAGTCAAGACAGCACCTCCCCTGCAGAGTGAAATAAGAATTACAAGAGATACTTACATCCATAACACAAGCTCCTTTAGCATTTCCAGCTTTGTCAATGTAACATCCAAGAGGAAATCCAGTTGCACAGTATGTGCCAACAAAATTCCCTTTGCCCTGTGTCTGATAGCACCAAGTAACTGGCATATTGTCTGAAACATTTTGGAAACTACCATGAGAAAATTAATGAAACAAATGCCAATGTTTTAAGTGACATCTGTGTAGACATCTAGAGCATCGAATGCTTAAAAATAGATATTTTTGTATCCATATAAAGAATCTACGGCTACAAGTTAGTTAAGTAAAAAAAATAGGATTACACAAGTCATCAAAATTCAAAATAGAGACATTTTTTGATACTCCAAAATCTCTCATACTATTTTAATGATTATGAGACACATTTTAATGTCATATAATAATGAACAATTTTTATCAAATGAGAGAAAAAAAAGAAAAGAAATGAGTTTTATCAACCAGGACCTTTTCACTAAATCAAGAGGGAGAAATACACAGTCAAATATAAAAAATAACAATTGTGAGGAAAGTTAAGACAGAATTTCATAGGAACAACAGGCACTCAACTAAACTATAGGGACCTTCTTGGATATATAGTGAGCCATCCAGATGTCTTACAAATAACGAACATCCAAAATGTTTTATAAAAAAACAAACCAAGAATCCAATGATGCCGATAGTCTAGACCCATTCCTCTTTGTAGGAAATTCATCTTTACTCTATCTTGTTTACTGTTGAAGTTATATGACTTGGTGCAAACTTTTTTGCATTTCTCTTCCTTCAAGAAACTTATCTGGAATTGAAGCTATTTTATAGTGCATATGAATAGAGATAATCTGGCAAATACTATAAAGGATAAATGCTTAAAGCAAGTTTATAATTATTTATTGTTGCTGTCACATTCAAAAGCTATCCTTAAGAGAGAGCAGAAAGAAAAACTACTTCATAACATTTTACCAACTGAAATACATATATGCATATCAATGCATTCAAGAGAAGTACAAAAATCTGATTGTGAGAAATTTCAAATTATTTTAAGGAAATTCTTCTGCTAGTACACAGAAACACACTATTGTATTTGTTCCCCAATGATATGTTAGTATACTATTTTGTTATGATATTCATTCAAGGTTGTGATCAAAACTAACTTGAGAATACAAGGGAATTCTTAAGACTATGGGGGAAGGGTGATAAGAACAAATTAAAGCAGTGGACAATGTACATATATGGCAAAACTCCTTCTACCCATTTTCATCAGTGGTAAAGAGAGGTGCATTTCAAAACTGCGATAAATACTTAAACTAAATAGATTATTTTTTTATTTTAATGGGAATCTGAGGCCCGATGTATATGGATAAACCCTAACTGGATGAGATGCTACAGCAGATGCAATGAATCACAAGGAAAGGTTAATTTGGCTTGAGAAAAATGATGGGTTCAGAATGTTTTGCCAGGAAGCACAATTTTGCTTGGGAAAAATAATGGGTTCAGAATGTTTTGCCAGGAGGGCCAATTTGGCTAGGAAAAAATGATGTGTTCAGAACCTTTGGCCAGGAGGTATGAAAATTTAAACTTTTCATTCTTTCAGATATAATTTGAAAACTGTTAACTGACTGAGCGAATGCCTCTAGTGAGGCCCAGAGGCTTGAACCACTACCATCATTACCTGGAGCTCTAGGAATATTGCCCAAGTGGATATTCTCGTGTAGGAAAATTTCCAAGGAGAAAACTGCCATCCAGAAAAATTACACTAAATTGGCAACTGTCATGCAGAAAACCTTAAATATTAATTTATGTAATATTAGTAAGATTCTTTTGAATAGAATGGAGTCAGGGGTCAATAAGATCTTGAGAGATGAGCAGGCATGATTTAGGAAACATAGTGGATGCAATGACCAAATCTTGATTGTAAAACACCTCATGCAACAAGCTAAGGAAAAGAAAATGTCACTGTGTCTGTGTTTTGTGTAAAATGTGCCACTCTATTTAGAATAATGAGACACTATGGAATACCCCAGAAGTTTGTTGACATTGTCAAATGTTTGCATGAAGATACCTTCTGCCAAGTAGATGGGAGTTTGAGTGAAAGTTTTGAAGTTAAATCTGGGAGTAATTCTTTCTCCATTCTTGTTTATTTTGATCATTGACTTTGTAATGAAAAATGTTGTAAGAGAAACTGATACTGGAATATTTTGGATGCGCTGTATGAAGTTGGCCGATTTGGATAATGCAGATATTATTTTAATTACAGAAACTGTAAAGATATGCAAAGAGTAATAGAGTCTTTAGATAAAGTAGGAAAAGACATAGGATTAACAATAAATTGTGCACAAACAGAAATAATAAACATGAATATGGAAAACCTGATAGTCTGCAAAGTAAATGATCAGAATGATAATGAAGTAGAAAATTTTAAATACTTGGGTACGATTATATCAAGGGATGGTTCTTTAAAAAATGAGTTTGAGGAAAGAATTAGGAGAGCTAACCAAGCAGTAGGCTTGTTGAAATCTGCGTGGAATAATAATAATTTTTTCAATGCACACTAAGAAATTTTTTTAGAAAAGTATGGTGAGACCAATTCTTATATATGGAGATGAATCGTGGTATAGTACGGCAATCAAATATGCAAAATTGTTGCTTTGGAAAATAAAATGTTGAGAAGAATATTAGGTATACGATGACAGAATAGAGTGACAAATGAGAGAGTTAGAGAAATCACAAAGTACATTTAAAAAAAATATTCCAGGAGCCCATCTGGCGAATGCCTACTCGGGCATAAGTCACCGTAATCACTACAGTCTATGACTAGGCTATATAAAAAAACAAATAAGTGAATACCAAATAACAAGGATAAAAACATGACTAAAGAAAAAAAGCAAAAAGGTAATAAGAAACGAGCTCCACAACAAAGTCAAATAAAGTAGAGTCTCGTCCCGGTACTGGGATAGGTAATGTGTGCGAAGATCACCAAAACTGGCCCACTCAACAGGAATGTGCCGAACAGCCTGGGAGACAATGCAGCCATCGCTCCCTCAAATAGCGGTGCATCCGTTTAGAAGTCAGAAAGCAACCTGAAGCAATCTTCTTTGCCAAGCCACCCGGAGGGCAGCCTGTATTCCTGCTGTGTAGTCAGTGTGAGGAAGAGTGAAAGCTGGTCTGGCCTGCCAGTCCTCTCAAACTCTTTGGCACCCACATTCATTGCAATTCCTACATGTCCAGGAACCCAACAGAAGATAATCTAAACATTCACCCAGGTCCCCAAAACAATGGCATCACAGATATCGCGAACCAGAGGATACGGAAATTCCAATGCTCAAAGAGCACTCAGGGCACTTTGTGAGTTGCTATAAAAAACAATCAGGTCTCTGAAATGGGCATGCTGTGTTATCTCCTGTACCGAGCGGTGTATTGCAACCAACTTGGCTGTGAAGACAGACGCAGTGCCTGGCAGAGCCCCGCTGACTTCAAACAGAGGGGATAGGGCATGGAAACCAACCCCCTCTTGGGACTTGGAGCCATCTGAAAACACTGGCACAGTTCCAGCGTGACACAATACTCCCGGCACTGTAGAAGCTTTGGAAGCAGAGGCATGGCAACAAATATTCAAAGGTGGTGTCATGGGCAGAACCAGGGCCTTAAATCCAAAGGGCTTAGGGTATGACTGGTGTCTCTTGGCGGCATAGGCACCATAAAGAACAGCTGCAGATGCAGTGAGAGGGGTTGGTGACTGAGGTAGGTGCTGGGTTTCCACGTACAGGCAAATAATGCACTGTGCAGAGCGAGTAGCACCGGCAAAGGCTGGTGTGGTGGATCGAATCCACCGTCCACAATACACACTCAGCTGCGGAGGCATAAAACTAAAATCGATACTCAAGCTTCGAACGAACAAGGATCAATTTAGAAGTAAGGCAGTAGCCCTATCAGCGCCTCAGGTGCTGAATGTCACAGAACTAAGAATATCCATGGCGCGGGTACAAGAGACCCTAAAGCTGCGAAAATGAGACTCCCAAGGAAATGGTGCGAGTCCACCACTTCCAGGCATACTCCAGTGAGAAACAAGTCTGGGTGAGGGTGGAGACATGGATGGTGGCAGAAATGCACCACCTTAGTCTTGGCCAAGGAAAACTGAAGCCTGTGCGCTTTGGCATAGCGAGAGATGCGGTTCAATGCCTGTTGGAGTAGACGCTTCAGAGTTGGAGTGTCAAAAGTGACCAAAAGCTTGTCTATGCACTGTTTAGAGAACATCTTCCGGCATCACCTTGGTGATGCTATTGGTGCTCAGGGCAAAGTGTGACCCTGAGGACACTTCCCTGCGGGAAAACAATTTTCCTGCTGCATTGGGCCAGAGAGGGTTCCCCCAACAGAATTGCGGCGGAATCAACAATATCGCAAAAATTCAGATATAAAATCTGGGAGGCGTCCCCTCATCACCATCATGTGGAGAGTTTCCATGATACTGTATTGCCATGCCCAAATTTTTCTCAGTAGAGTTGCTCAAAGGTGGCTCCGGTGATGGAAGAGGGTAAGAAGATTTTTTTTTTCTATGAACTCATCATTGGGTAGGGTGACCATTTGTAATTCACAGGATGCACACACTCATCACACCACACAGTGGCCCACGGGGTGAATACAAGGCCGGCAGAACCAGCTGCCACCATTTGAGACCACTCTTCCCACCTAGTGACCTGGTGGCTCCGCCTTAGGCACAGCGTAAAAAATGATAGTGAAAAGGGAATGTGAAGGTGGGGGTGAAGCAGGCTGTTCAAATCCCAGCATTCCAAACCAGAGTTCAGGGGTGAGAGGGCATTGCCCCCTCCCCCTTCAGCCAAGATCTGGGATGGTTGGCTGAGAGGAAGCTGGTCAGCATCTACCCTGTGAAATTAGAGGCTGACCAGAGAAAGAAGGAGAAGAGGCTAAGCTAGAGCCGGACTAAAAAAAGTACAACCGGTAGACGAGTATGTGAGACTTTTGTGATGGAAACGATATGTGCAGTATGCACTAAAGTGGGAGGCAACTGGAATAAGGGAAAGAGGTAGAGTCAGGAGATAGTTGGGATGATGAATTGGAGATGGCTCAGGATAAGTACTGGTGGAGAGAGTTTATTACAGCTTTTTGCATCCTGTGGGTGTTATAAGAGATTGATTGATTGAATATTAGCAGTAAAGAACCCACTTGAAAATGTTTACAAATTACTAACTAACAACTAAAAACAAACTTAACCAAAGTGCACTCAAAGGTGAACAATATTTGGCTACAGATAAGCATGTTCAATTTGAAAGAAGAGATTCACTTCGCACACAGAAAAAGTAGAAAGTTTAAAAGTGAAAAATATCATAGCAAAGTATTGTAGCATAATAAAATATCCTGATACATATTGCCCGAGTCTGTTTAGAGCTAATCTTATTTTATTCATAAATGTATTTAATAAATTAAATTATTCATAAAATAAAATATATTTTTTTGCAAGAGTAAGGTTCTATTATCGCCATGGCTTTTTAAATTTAATATCTTTAGGTTGCTATTTTCTCCTTAGAAATTTTTCATGGACAGTTTATGAATATTCTCTAGTTGAATGATACACATGTCAGGAATCAAGATGCATAGGAATTTTCCTTGGAATCATTATGAATCACCTCTTCTGGATAGAGAGTGACAAAATTGGGCAAAATGATACTTTCAAAGTAATCCTATATTTTGAGAGGAGCCTTAGAATGTTTTACTGTCTCCTCAAAAACAAGTCTTAATTTTTCATTCTATGCGATGCAAAATTTGACGAAAGAGTTATCATTTTTTGAAAGAACATAATGTCATGGAAATTTCACACACCTTAAATTCAGTGAACACATTGGAGCAATCCTGAAAAACTGGGTAGAGGCTAAAGGCCAAGATGATTCAAGAACATGCCTCTAATCAATAACACTTTTAGAAGAAACATTGAACGACCTCAAGGCATGCTGGAGTCAAATTTTAAACCAACCTTTGTGTATTGTTTCCTCCTGCCCTTCAAGATTACAAGTAGTACAAATATCCTATCCTCTTCATATACCATTTTCCCCACAAAGTGTGGGTTAGTGCACCTCAATGCCAGTGAATGAACATACCCATTCCCTTCATGCAAAATTGGCCCTACATAGTGATAAGGTGCTATACGCTGTAGTATTCATGCCTGGGAAAAAGACCCAAAGCATGTCCCCCTCCAAGCACACATACACTATCACCTACTTGCTCCTCAATCAGAACTTTCACTCTCACTCACTCACAAGCAAGCTAACTTTTAAGCGCAGTCTTCCAACCCTTAGCACAACTTGACATTTGAATATTCTCTTCACCAGCCCATTTCCATCTATTTTCTTACCTGTCCATACCACCACAGAACATTCATTTCCCACCTCTGTGTGCACCATAGCTATCTCTTACCCACTCATCTCTCATTCTACCTACCTTTCACACACCATTTGTATTGCTATCACTCAAGATTCATCCTTCTTTCATACCAGTGTCCAATTCAAAACCTTGTGGTCACAATCTGTTTCATTTGTACCAATAACACAGTCACAATGCATCCTAGATACTTTATACATTTTGAATATGTATAAATATATTCTGTGCTATTGTTAATTATCTTCATACTCATAAGCATATGGTTATCCACTAGCCTGTATATTAAAGCATACAATAATACATCTTTACCTTGTATGGAGAAGGCTTTATTCTTTCACCAAACACCACTTGTCCAAGATTTTCAACTGGTGGTGACTCTGAATCAGGTGATTGACACAGATCAAAGCTATTAAATAATAATATTAATTAATATTCATTAGATTATTATATATTATTTGTATAGAATTTTGAACACTTGTCCATTCCCAAAGCAACCATCACTATTTACCACACTTTATATAAATTTACTGCAATCAGAAGCAGTTTCCTCTTAGCTAGATTGGCCCAGAAAATTATATTAGCAAATATGTATTCTAAATATAGCTACTATAAATAAACACATTCTAAATAGATAGAAAAAATCTGGATACATACATTTTATAGTCTTTATATCAGACTTTATAGTACTTTATAGTCTCTATATGATTTATTATCATTTATTTTTTTACAATAAATTTAACCATATTTTATAAGAAATTTCCAATTCGAATAAGTTCATCCACACCTTTACACCATTTGATGAAGAGAGAGGGCGCGAGGGGATGCTTCAGCCATTAGCAATTTGTACCAGAGACCTTTTTGAATGTATAAGGTCTTCAGCTACTAAATCGCATTGATATCTTAGTTTGGTTGAGGACTATTTATTAATAGGTTTGTGACCATCTTCTGTAAAATGGTTGAGTTCTAAAAAAGGTTTTTGTTTAAATCATAATAGATTTGATATCGTGTATTCCTTCTAATTTGTTGTATTTTAAAACAAGTCCTCTTTTTTCATTTGTTTTGTAAACTAATAAACAAAAATATACCCCTAGTTGAATAGGGTAAGCTAAGATGTTTGATGTTTCTCAATTCTGACATTGCTTGGAATAGCTTCACATTTGATTGCTCCCCAATCTGGAGTTAAGCAAGTGTTTTCTCCCTCTTTAGTGCATTGTTGAGTTTGGAATTCACGTACAAGCAGTAAAGTTGCACCCCACTTGGCTAGAATTGTTTGTTAAAAGAAATAATAGAACATAAATATTTTTCTCCCTTAATTTCACAAGTAAATTTTCTAAAACCTACCACCCTGGATTTTGTAGACCATGTTAAACTTGTCCTGGTTAAGGATCCACTGGTGAAGTGGTTGCATCTTAATTTGTAGTGGAGGCTAACCACTACCTACAACATTTTATCAAAGCAACAGATTGCCACCCATGTGACCTGATCTAGGGAGGGTAACTCTCCCTTATGTACAGAAGAATTTCCAGATCATATCACAGCTTTACCACCTTTTCAGCAGTGAGGTGGTGCACAAACCCCACCTGCAGCTTGTGCAACCACCTAAAAAATTAAAGGCAGGAGCCTTGACCAGGAGAAGTCTGAGAAGGTCTACGAAATCCAGTGTAGTAGGTTATGTAGGTCAAATGTCAAAAAAGCTTTGAACACAGGTAAAAGAGCACTGTAAGGGCCTCCAAAGGAAAGACCCCCTATCTGCAGTTGTGTCCTATTGCTTCTAGTGATACAAGATGAAGTAGGATAAGGCAGATTTTAAGAACAAAATTTGTCAGATGAGAGCAAGAAGACAAATAGAATCAATGGCTGGAAATCAGCTAAGTCTATATTAGATATTTTTTAATGTTTCAATCTGGCAACTGCCTTCGAGGGGATACGTCACTGTAATTTAGATGTTCAGCCTAATGCTAGGCTACCTTAAAATTAACAAAATACAAAACTTAAAAAACAACAAAAAACAAACACAAGAAGGAAGTACATTCTGGCATCGGGAAGAGGAATGCCTCCCCACAGCGTAGGAACATGCAACCTACAATAAAAGAGTTAAAAAATGGAGGAGTTGGGTCAACAAGTCTGTGTACATAAACCCATCCTGAGTACAAGGAACAAGCAGTAGCAACCCTGCTTGTCCCAGTACCGGGACAGGTAACATGCATGCAAATAACAAAGAATAGGACATTCAACAAAAATGTGCAAAATAATCTGGGGAACAATGCACTAATTGCAATAAAGTGCAGGGTAGTGCTACATCAAATGGTGACATCTCATGCCAATTCAAAGATGACAGAAAGCGACTTGAAGCTGTCATTGCATAGGGGAGTAGCTCCATGGGAACAGTCACAGTGCAATGGCACACAATAATTTCCTGTCAACCATTTACATTTTCTTTGCCAAGGAGTCCATAGGGCTGCCCTGATTACTGCCGGGTAGTCAGTGTGAGGAAGAGTGAAACACTGGTCTGGTCACCCAGCCCTCACAGACTCTTTGACACGCTCAATCCCCAAAATTCCCACATGTCCAGGAACACAGGCTTAGATAATCTCAACATCCATTCAGCTGGTGGCAACCATGGTATCATGCATACCACAAACCAGGGTGTGTGGAAATTCCAATGCTGCAAGAGCACTCAGGGAGCTTTAGGTTGCTAAAAATGATATTCCAGTCTCCAAACTCCAAACCAGGCACATACCGATGGGGTCTAGTAAAACCAACTCAGCTATGAAGACGGATGCAGAGCCTGGTAAAACCCTGCTGACTTTAAACAGAGGGGATACGATGTGGAAATGGACCACCTCCTGGAACTTTGAGCCATCTTTACAGATCCGGCATGACACAAAGTATGTTCACAAAACAATGGATGCAATAATCCTGGCGCTGCTGAAGCTTTGAGACCAGAAGCGTGGTGACAAATGGCACCCTGGGCAGAACCAGAAGTGCCACTGGCCCAAGAGCTATACCAAGATCTCAAAGGAGTTTCCTAGCCCTAAACCTGAAAGGCTTAAGGCGTCTCTTGGTGGCATAGGCACTATCAAGATCAGCTGTGGATACACTGAGGAGGCACCAGGCATGTGTGTACAGGCGAATAATGCACTGTGCCCGATACAGAGGGAGTGGCATCCAGGGTTGGCAAAAACCCACCAAAATTTTGAAAAAGCCCAATAAAACCTGGGTTTTATTGTTTGTTTTTTCAAAAAACAAACACTACAAGCATTAGAATAACATAGAAAAAGAATAGCTATCTCTATTTTTAATATTAATAATTATATTCAAGTAAGAAGAGATCACAGTAACAGATCACTGATCAAGAATTATGGGTACCTACAAAGGCCATAACCTGTAGAAGGGAAGATGAATTAAGAGTCAGTATCAGAGAAATAATCTTAATTTGATATTTATTTGTTGAAATTATAACAAATATGCATTTTGAATAAAATAATGATAAGGAGCATTCATTTCTTGAAATAGGTGTAATTTAAAAAACAAACAAACACCAGGGTCTTTCAAACTTCACTTGAAAAAGACCCCCAACCCTGGTGGCATCTCCCCAGCATTAACAAGTAGGCTCTCAATGGGGGATGTGTGGAATGTACCAGTTGCCAGGTGAAGGCTCATCTGGAGATGCATAAAACTGAATGTCACGAAGAGAAGAATATAACATGGGTACAAAAGTCCCTAAGGCTGCGAATATGAGCCTCCCAGGTGCGGCATCAGTCAAATACAAGACCAAGGAAACAGTGTGAGTCCACCACTTCCAGGCAAACCCCATTTAGAAACAAGTATCAGTCAGAGTGGACCCATGGATGATGGCAGAAGTGCATCACCTTAGTCTTGACCAAGGAAAACATAAGTTTATGCGCTTCAGAAATAGTGAGATGTGGTTTAATACCTGTTGAGTCGACGCTCCAGTTGCTATCTGGGCCACGCCAAGAGATTGAAAGATCGCCCATGTAGAGCGTAGTGAGAACATCTTCTGGCAGCACCGAGGTGATGCCATTGATGCTCAGGGCAAACAGTGTGACACTGGGGAAACTTCCCTGCAGGAGCCCCTCTTCCTGCTCCATTGGGCCAGAGAAGGTTCCACCCACATGTACACAGAAATGATGATCCATAAAAATTTAGATATAAAGGAGGCAGGCCCCTCATCCCCAACGTATAGATAGTCTCCATGATATTGTATCACATTCCGGTATCATAGGCCTTCTCCAGATTGAAAAACAATGTGGTGTAGTTTTGTAAATGAAGTAATGCCTGGTAGATGCCATTTTCCAGTAGTGGCATCCGATGTGGAGTGGAACTTGCAGAAGCCACACTTTACAAAAGACAAGTGGCCTCTGCCATTTAGAAAAAAGGCTAATCTAACATTTACCAATTTCTCTATCAACTTGCACATGCAGAAGGTTAGAGAGATTGGGTGGAAACTGCTAGGTTAGAGTGATCTCTCCCCAGTTTGCAAAAAGCAAGCATAGTAGCAATTTGCCAGGAGTCTGGGAGGATACCCTCTACCCAAATCCTGTTGAACAAATCTAACAAATGCCATGCCTCACTCACCCAGGTGTCAAAGAATGGTGTATGGGACATTGTCTGAACCAGGGGCAGTGTACGCGCAAGAAGCGAGAGTGGAATGCAACACATTAAATGTAAACCTGGAGGTAAAGTACAGTCAGCAGCCTTCCACTACATCATGCCAGGCATTGAATGTTGGCGGAGCAACATCCCAGCTAGAGAATGCTGATGTCCAAGGCAGCGCCGGGCATGAATGGCTAGGATTTCCTTCTCAAGGATACACAGTATATTGCTTTGAAGATGCGGGATGCGGCTCTCTGCAATTGACACATATGGCCACACACGATTTGGACTTATCATGCGCTAGCCTTGGAGCAGCTCACACAGAATTCTGGTAACCCCAACTTGCACATCTACAGGAGTGATTCTAGTTGCTGAAGCGGTGGCAGTAGTAGCACCTCCACGGCAGTATCCTGAATGCCTTCACACATAGCAAAACCAACCAGTAGGCACTGACTCAGGAAACCTGTCACAGTTGAATGTGAGGAAGAGAGATGAAGGGTGGGTCTTGTGGCCCCTCCCTGTTTTCTCATCACACATTTGACCTTGGACACTCCTTGGTCGGCAAGCTCTAGTGATGTCATCTATAGAGTAGTTCACAAGTTACCTTGCATAAACTACTATTTCCACAAAGTTCCTGGTAGAGTGCAGCATCACACTCACTGGGGGTGCCATCAAGTGCCCGAAGAGCACTAATCTTGGCTGCCTCAGAGGGATCTGATGCATTCGCCAGAAGGCTCCCATCCGAGAAATGGGTTATCTTCGGCTCTCTACCAATCAGGCTAGCTAGTGCTCTTCTCTGATGGAACATGCTGCCATAAGTGGAGCAAATAACTAGAAAGCGTTTGAAACTAGCACGCTTGCAAATGCCACATAATATCTAAATAAGGGGCCCTAACATAATCGAGGCTTCGCTCTGGCACTTGCAATTTGTGTTTTATTCAGGGACTCCCCACCTGGGAAGGCAATGCGGGTAGATGTACCGATCTTGGCTTGGTTGCTTACCAAAACGGCATTGAAACCATCTGTCCTTGTGGATCCCATCTCAGGGGGGGGCCTCCATGTGGCCTTTCCCCAACAAGACATCACAGATCCCATTTGAGGAACCTTTTCTCTCATCTTGGTCCAGTGAATCTGCATCCATTGGGGAGGTTAGGGGGGCACATACAGTGATTCCTTATAGAGTCAGAATGCACAAGTGAAAGATGTTAGGGGGCATGGACCAATGGGCCCTGCCATCCATTGCTTGCCGAAGGGGGTTGGCCCTATTGAGGCACTCCCACTAGGGGCGGTCAATTATGGGCTGCCTGCGTGCTTTCTTGGCAATCCCTTGTGAAAGAAAAGGAGGGGCTGCTGCGGGAGAGAGGGAGTAAGAGCAACTGCAGAGAAGGGGGTAAAGGAGAGTCCTCTTCACCCATAGGCCTAGGAGAGAAGTAAGCCTTCTCACTGGTCAAAGTGATTTGGGGAGGTTCCCTTTTTTTGCCGGAGCTACCTGAAGGCGGTCCAAAGATGGTAAAGGGGGATAATGGGAGTTTAAAGAGAATTCATCAGTGGGTATAGTGACCCTGTTATTTTATGGGGTGCAAATGCTAATCACCCTACACTGTAGCTAGCTCTGCAAGGGGTGAATCCAGGTCCAGCAAAACCAGCTGCCACCATTTGAGGCCACTCCTCCCACCTTAGTGGCTAGGCAGCCCATCAGCATGGCAATTCCACCTTAGGCTCAGCCTAAAATTGATAGATCTTGAAAGGATAGAGAAAGAGTATGTTTGTAAGGTATGGGTGGGGATGAAGCAGGTTGTTAAAAACCCACTACCCCCAAATCGGAGCTCAGGGGTGAGGGGATGTCACCTCACCCTTCATCTGGGATGGTTGGGTGAGAGGAAGCTGGTCAGCGTCTACCCTGTAAATTTAGAGGCAGACCAGAGAAAGTTATGGGAGAGGTTGTAGTGATGAGGAAGTAGGGTAAGAAAGAAGAGGCTAAGCTCAGGCCAGATGGGGCACTGAGTCCATCAGCACGGCAACCAAGAAATCAAATCGCCGTCCCACTATGGGAAATAATATTAATAAAACCTAAAGTAGTGCTGAGTGGCAGCAAGGGAAAAGCACACCAACAACTTTCCCAGGCCCCATCAGACTTCAAATCAACCCAGTAACAGGGCATCCCTACTTTGCACTCAGGCTGGGAGTATGCGCAGCTCCTCCAGAGATACCAAGTATAACAGGCTACCCCCACCCCCCTGTGTGGCAGAGATCATCTGAATCAATCAAGCACCCAATATTCCCCATAAACTGCATCTACAGTATTGCATCCGAGGCTTGTCAAACACTACATATATCAAGCAGCTAAAATATATACAGTAAACCCTTGATATAACGAACCTCAATATAATGAATTTCAGATATAACTAACCAAATTTCCTGGCCAAACTCCATCGGGTTTAACAGGCAAGCGTTACGACCAGCCTGAGCTTAATGTTGGTATGTCACATGTCTCCTACAGTGCAAGGTTCTTATCAATACTGTGTTGTGTAGTAATTACATATGTATTACATATCCATAATGAACTTGGTTCATTATTTCAATTGCTTTTAACGCCCATTGGGTTTAACAAACTTTCTGCTTTAACGAATGACCCCCCGCCCCATATAATTTGGTATATGGAGGGTTTACTGTATATAAACATCAATATGTAGATTTACTATCCTCTCCCCCCAACATGAAACTCAAAAAAACAACAATCTTCCCTCCCAATATACTCTAGATTTACTATCCTCTCCCCCCAACATGAAACTCAAAAAAACAACAATCTTCCCTCCCAATATACTGAGTACAAGGGACTGGCCTGGCCTTCAACACATTTAAATTTGGACTATTCACAACTTCCTGTGGTAATTTATTTTATAAGTCTATCACTCTATGGTGAAAAAAATATATTCACAAATCTAACTACACAGTTTCTTTTAATTTTTAAGTGGTGACCCCTAGTTATATTACTCTCCAAATTACACATCTTACCAAACATCCAATTTATCTATCCCTGACACAGTTTCAAACGACAATATAATCAGTATCATCAGTTCAAAGAAGACCAACAAGGTTTATTCTGGATCAAAAATACATGATCTATGTATATGAAAAGACAAAATGTTGAATATACTCTCATTAGAAGAGGAATAAAAGGCTAAGCAGCTTTTGACCTAGACAAGCAGTTTATAACAACGAACATCAATCAAAGCTTAAAAGAATAAAATACAGATATCAGTAAATATAAATTTGCCAATAAGTTGTAGACCACTGGAAACTTTATATATTTTAGTCAAAGTGGATTTTTTTTTTTTAAGAGCTCATCTGGCGACTGCCTATTAAAACTGGCCTAGTTCTAGGCTACTTTAAAATAAAATTAGAGAGAAAAAAAAAAACACCCCAAAAAGAGGGAAAGGAAGCAGGCTGGTGCGTCGGGGAGAGGTCACCCCGGCGCAGGAGCGTGAAACCAAAGGGGAAAAAAACAAACAAAACAAAAAAACCTTGCTTAAATAATCGGGATAAGGCCGGCCTCCCCCAAGAAGTCAACAAGTCCACAAGTCAATGTGCACGAATCTGTCCTGAGTACAAGGGACAGGCGGTAGCGACCCCACCCATCCCGGTACCGGTATCGTGCGTGAAGATCACCCAGACTGGGACATTCGACAAGAATGTGCCGAACAGTCTGGGTGACGACGCAGTCGTTGCAATAGGGCACAGGCGAGCGCTCCATCAAATAGCGATGCGTCACACGAGTGTGTCCAATTCAGAGACGACAGAAAGCAACCTGAAGCCGCCGCGGCATTGGGGGATAGTCAAAGTGGATAGAGACAATATGGTCTTACTCTTGAAAATAGTCTCCATATTGTAAACTATATATTATGTTATATTAACAAAAACATTTTCTGGATTTTAACCAGGATTGAATCTGAGACTGGAAAAATATTTTCATATTAAATCAGAAAATGCTAATATATTTTTAAAATCTTTCAGAATGAGAAGTTTTTTTACTAGAAAAGTAAAAAGGACAATAGAAAGCCACAACAAATCCAAATATTAATGATGCATTATATAAAATATCCTGATGGATCTATTTTTTTAACAGATCAACTAAATAGTGGGTAGTTTTGAAGGGTAGAGGGATGTTAAAATCAGATTAGGTTTTTATATATAACTAAATAGTTCATAATACCTTGTTGTAAAGTTAAGTTTTGTGAAGGTAAAAAAAAAAGTAGAGATATGCATGGAATGTCTATAGTAGAGGTTGGGAACTCTACACCTGTGGGTGAAATTTTGGCTGTTTTCAAATCCAAAAATGCCCATGGCCAGCTGACCATTGCATCATCGTTTTCCACCATATACTGATGCAAGCAATTTTTCTCCCAGTTAAACATAGCCAAAAATCACTTAAGTGCTAGGCTCACAGACAATCTAGCAAATCAATTCAGAATTGCTACATCATCGGTCTCAACTGATATCTCTGAGGTTTGCAAAGCAAAGCTGAAGCAACCCTTACATTAAAATGCAAGGTAAGAAAACATACTTAAATTTAGAACATTAAACTCTTTGGCATCTTTGATGTTGTTGTAATTACAACTTTTAATTTTATTAAATTATATTTTAATTAGGTTTATAGTTTGAGGGAGTATATAGTAGAAATTTTTAAAAGTGGTTACTTAAGTTATGCCCACTTAAGTGGTCATACTGAAAAGGTATCCCATCCCACCCCTGGTTTATAGCATGATACTGTTTTTATATTAAAAATATAAAGGTACTGAAAAATCTAACAGGAGCATTAATTTAAATATATATAAAGGTAAGGACCCTTAAACCCCTAACCTATAAAATGACAGAAATAATGGAAAATACATATTTAAATAACTACTGAAAGGTAATGCCATTGACTAGCTATAACTTCCAATTAGACAAAATAGTACCCAAATTAATAAACTAATGAACAACACTTACTTCACTCATTTTAATAAGGGTGTTTTTAACAGTCTGACTCTCTTTTGTGTATTATTGAAAATAGCCCAAAGAAAAATATAAATGCATATCTGCAAGAATTTAGCAATTTACTAGTAGAATGAATCAAAGGAATATTAGAAAATAGGTAAATCATGATGGTTTATACAATTACTATTAGTATTCTGACTTATTATTGCTTTTAATAGGTTTTGACTTCCAATGAAAATATAAATTTCTCACCCAGAACAATTCTGGAAGAATAGCTTATTACATTTGTGATTGTATAATCATTATGTCCTACTTTACAAATAAAATATACTTACTGATCATAATCATATGGGATAACCGATTCTTCTGAATTTAGCCGATTCACATACATTGGTATATTTGTCTGTAAAAAAATAAAAGTAACTATATTCTTGTATAAAAATAAACCTTAAATAATTCATTTTCTTTACAGATAGCAAATAGGTAGACACCCATCAAAACTGTCTATAGTCTAATAATTACATATTTCGTTAATTTATATATAAAGGACAGAACCTGATTAGTTTGAGACTTGACAAAAGTTGAAACTTTGCAAGGACCATGTACCAAATTATGGGGTTGTAAAGTTGAATATAGGCTCCATACCCTGTGTTGACACAGATTATGGGTAAAAGAAAGCATTATTTTTCTTTAAATATATATTTAAATTATTCCTGCCCTCTTGAGAGGGAAGAAATAAGAAAATCATATCAACATGTAACTTAAAAATTCTGTATTATTCTAGTTTCAGCCACAATTCAGTAATTGAAGGCAGTGTTATATACAGTTGGCACCAATATCTATGATGAATTATCAAGGACTCCCTGTAACCACCTAAAGAAAAAGACAATGGTATTGGTGTGAGAGCATGCTAAAAAAATTTTTGTGACACAATCCACATTTTTTCCTGCTGTTTCCTGAAGTAACTTGCAGCGCTATCATCACTATGTGGCAGGAAAGTGCAATAAAGATATCTTGATCCAGACCGCCATAGCACTGTGCAGTGTACAGAGATGGGCAAAAAAATGTAAGGCTGCAGGAGGTGATGACCTACCACTCCAAGTCAAGAGAAGTGGGCTGTCTGGAAGACTTTTAAGAGGACTCTTAAGGTGCTTCAGCGACAGGGGGAAGCTGAACCTAGAATCACAGCAAAGGATTGAAAGAAAAGAACCTGCAACTCCTGCAACAAGTGTCTGTTAGAACTATCCAAGCTGCCTCAAGGACTAGCTGGGCTATGAGCATTGGGCACCACAATGTAAACCCATTCTGAGAGACAGAAGAAATGTGAGCAATTTTGTAAGAAATATCTGAAGTGGGACAGTGAGGAGGCAAGGTGAGGTTATGGCCAGGTGTGAACCTGTACCAGCCCAACTATACACAAGGGACAGTCAAGTACCCTGATAGCATCATGGTATGGGGTGCCTTTGGGTACCATGACATGATTAAGTTAGTGGTGTTGCTAAAAATATTGCATGGTGGCACTGTTGTGCAACTATCTGGAGGATTGCTTTGATACATGAAAGAGTGAGGTGTTTATGCAGGATGGTGCCCCTGCACACACAGCAAAATTAATCAAGGATTGGTTTGAGTTTGCAGGAGTGGACTACATAAAGGACTGGCCTGGTAATAGTCAAGACTTAAACCCCATTTAAAATCTTTGGGGATTCATTAAGCGACAGATACAAAGATGTAACACAGCAACTATGCCAAAGCTCATAAAGGAGATTCAGGATATCTGGGACAACTTGGAACCCTCCACGCTCCAAAGACTTGTGGAATCCATTCCTCAATGCCTAGAGAGCTGTCTGAAAAGGAGAGGACTCCCCACAAAGTATTAGAGGCTAGTAAATACCCCCTAAATATTTTTGTTAAGGATTTTTTTTGCATTGCATGAAAAAAACGTACTGCGCCAATACCTTTGGTGCTGACTATATACTTATTTCTATAATGCTCCTCAACAGTCAATTTCTGAATGAAATGTTCATTGTTAGAAAGTACGAAATCTAATATATTGGTACCCCTAGTTGGTTTATTAAGAAACTGACTCAAAAATTATCCTCAAAACATTCTATAAACTTAAAACTTGTCACATTTTCCCAGTCGACACAGTTTAAGTAAATTTTCAAAGAATAATTGCACTTCCCTCACATCCTTTACTAATTTCCCCCAGCATTAATTCATTAGTATCTCCAGTCCATAATAAAAGACTCAAATGTACCATCCTATTTTTACTGATCCTACCAGCTATCCACTATGATAACTTAATCCTGCTTTATTGAATTATTTGCATTTCAAATAATGCAATTTATTATATAATTATCCATCCACCAATCCCCCCCCCCTGTCCTTTGACTAATGTACATTAACGGGAGGCCAAAGTCAGAACTGTGAGTTGACGTATATAGAAATCATTACAATGAACATTTGTACTATTGTGAGAAAAAAAGAAGAGAATATAAAGTAATTATAAACATAGAGGCGATTAAAAATAACACTGCTAAGATCGGCTCAAAGATTATCGCTAAGTTTATTAATGTTGGAGAATTCAAGGTTATCTTAAACTTGAGCTCTGATTGGAGAATGGGAATCCTGAAATTTGAGCAGAGCCAATCAGTAATGAGGTTCTCGGCACATGCCAAGACTTTCATTTTCTTTTGTATAGGTTTGTTATAGTTCGGTTTTTACTTGGATACTAATATATTGGTACCCCTAGTTGGTTTATTAAGAAACTGACTCAAAAATTATCCTCAAAACATTCTATAAACTTAAAACTTGTCACATTTTCCCAGTCGACACAGTTTAAGTAAATTTTCAAAGAATAATTGCACTTCCCTCACATCCTTTACTAATTTCCCCCAGCATTAATTCATTAGTATCTCCAGTCCATAATAAAAGACTCAAATGTACCATCCTATTTTTACTGATCCTACCAGCTATCCACTATGATAACTTAATCCTGCTTTATTGAATTATTTGCATTTCAAATAATGCAATTTATTATATAATTATCCATCCACCAATCCCCCCCCCCTGTCCTTTGACTAATGTACATTAACGGGAGGCCAAAGTCAGAACTGTGAGTTGACGTATATAGAAATCATTACAATGAACATTTGTACTATTGTGAGAAAAAAAGAAGAGAATATAAAGTAATTATAAACATAGAGGCGATTAAAAATAACACTGCTAAGATCGGCTCAAAGATTCTCGCTAAGTTTATTTCATTTTTAGTTTCCATATCTGGTTTTATGGTCTTGATTTTGTAGCATGTTTAAAAGTGTAAATTGATTGTATGTTTTCTCTTACAGTTTCTTCCATTTGAGAATAACGATGTTCTCTCGACTGTGTGTTGCCTTTGTTGGGTTATACCTACAGACTTATTTCACCCCTATTAAACCTACCATACATTTTATCACTTCTCCATAAATAAACAAAAATGTGAAGACTGTAATGACTGACATATGTAAATCCATTTCGTCATTAAAAATTAATTGTATATATTGACAAAAATGCCTAAAGCAAGTAAACACGCTAATCCCTGAAGTGACGCAAATAATGTCATCAGACCGTCCAAGCCATTGCCACTCTCAGATCTCCCAACATGAGATAATTTAGCCTATATTTCTCTTTTCAAGGTGAGCGACATTAAATTGCATGTATTTATCTGAGAGAAATGGAGACACCTTGAAAAGGATTAAGGATCAACGAGGTGAAAAATTTCATTGGTCAATTTGTGACCTCCATACAAATGAACTCGCCCTTCGTTGTCAATTCCAAACCATCGACGGACCTACCACAAGCAATAATTTTTTCAAGGGGCCAATAGGTAGGTCTTTGTCAAAGGTGGAACAGTTAGAATGGGATGAAGTGTTCGTTCTGATCACAGATCGAAGAGAAATTCTGAAGACAGATGAAGTGTTGTTGGATTTGTCCTCTGGTCAGAAATACCTTTTCCTCATCACTAAATCCATTCACAATGGGAAAACTGAACCACAACTCAGGGTGGTTGACTTGAGCTTGTAGCAACTTACCTCTCCAAGCATCTTTTAAAAGTAAAGTTAAGAAGAACCTGCACTCTCTCATCTTCTAAATTGTCACCAACTACATTCCTGGTTGGTTTGTGATAAAAACTCAACAACACATTTCTGACACCACAAATCACATTCTTTTCCAAATCTCCATGCCACCACCGTTTGCAAGATTATAGACCTTCATCAAGGGAGCAATGTTGGTAATAAGTCATTGAGAAAATTTGTTATTCCTCCTCTCAACTTCAATGTGAATACAACAACATTGCTTAACTCATTGATTGGGATTCAATCACGATTTCCAAGTCTATCCTACCTTGCAATCTTACCATCGCCGAACTTGAGGATTTGATTATCAGCAAATTTGAATTGCCATCTTTCCCAACCCACACCCAATCAGTGGAACGCCTGATTCACGAATTAAAAAGTGCATGCAGTAAAATTGCTGGTCATGATGAAAGAGATGGGTATATTCGCAGGAGAATGGCTTCCAGAAAGTTTTTTTCTGAAAGCTGATATGAAAAAAGATTTTGTGAAAACAATTTGATAGTTACAATCTCTCTATTTCTCATAGTGATGGCGATGATGTGCATTTCGTCTTTTTTGCGTTCATTTGATTTGATGTTCCATTAAAAAAAACTTGTTCCTTGCTTGGAATTTATCTTCAAAACTTAATTTAGAAATAAGATTAAGTTAGAAAAAGGTAGGCATTCTCGGTTTTTAAGCCCTTATCCAATGAGCGGCTTTGAATAGTCATGTGACCAACGATGACCAATCAGAATGCCGGATATTGATTGGATTTTTAAATATGGTAATGTATTACTATGTTTGAATTGGCCGGACCTAAGTTATTTTTTTTTAACATTTTGCAATAATTAATTATTGTTTAACCAATTTTTTTTAACGACCATTTATCTTTAAAATAGGCCAATTTCATTCCCCTTTAATGTACATGTTATAACCATGCAAATCAAATTCACTTATATTATCCCTAAATTTTATTTCATTAACCCGTGATTCAGTTACACAACTATATTCTCATCAATAATGTAACTAAACATCTTGTTTCTAAGACTGAGCATTTGTATAGAGACAATTTAACCCACCTACCCCCAAACCACTTTTTTTCTAAATATGAATTTCATATTCTCACTTCCCTGCCACACTAGCTCTACCTTGAATGAAATGATGTCTTAAATTTTCAATACCACTAAAAAGCTAACAACACAACCATACTCCTCACATAAGACATTGCACTTACACCAATACCTGGCAGACAAACCATTCCATCTACTAACTCTCAACTTTATATCTAATTATCTAACATGAGAATCACTTCTGTCAGACTCCTATTTTCTACTACCTTAGACCTAACATTATCCCCACTCCTAGTTTCATTCAAACTATATCACTACATTTAAAATCTACATACTTATTCAGACTTAGAATCAAATCATCAGTCATATCAGTTCCACCTGTGTCTTTTCCTAGGGCACTAAATCTATTAGCCAAGCTAACACGTTTTATGTCCCTCTGTCTCACATGCCTAACCTTTCCTGCCCTATTTATATTATCTACAAACTATCATTTCAGAACAAATTAGGCCTACCTTCCACCCTCCAAGGTCTCAGCCTAACCCTATATGCATAAATGTGCATCCCTTTTCAGTGACTGAACCAAATCTTTCAACCATGAGCATTCATCATGCAAATGTTTCACTTCACACTCTGAAACTCTTACCCTTCTTTCAACCCTACATCTATCTCATACTATAAATATCCAGAGGTATAATCACATCATCGAAACAAACAGCCATATCTCTAAATAATTAAATTCAGGAAAATAGAACTTGTTTTTAACTTTTATTATGCTTAGTGGCCTAGTTGAACTTTTCCCTATAATACAAACCCCAAGTAGCCTTATGATAACAGTCTTGTATCCCCCAAAGTTAATTCTCTTTAACTCCCCCTTCCATTTTTTCTCAAAACACTTAAATGAGAATTTAGGCTAATATCAACAGAGGCAACATAGAATATAAATACCTTTATGATGGGACATAACCAGAATATAAAAAAATTATATTTTTTTTTATCCTTACCTATGTAACCGAACTTAAATATATTATACTAATCAAGAATTTCTATAAATACCAAAAATATAAAAAAATAATCTATTAGTGACAGAGCACAACGAGACACTTCTGACAACAGAGCATACGGAACTAACCTCTCCAAGTACCACATGAAATAAATTGATAAGGAGTCTCTAAAAGGAAAATCAATAACCTACACAAGGTAGTTCCTGTTGCCATCAAGAAGTTCAGCTACACCTAGCATCCTCATCCATAAATCTATCCAGTCTATTTTTAAAACTCACCAGAGAGGATGCTTCTATCAAAAGACTACTGAGCCTATTCCATTCATCTACCACCCTCTTTCATAACCCTAAGCTTGTTCAACTTAAACCCATCGTTATGTATCCAATCTTGCTCACCTATAAATAAGAAATTTACCTATGAGTCCCCTATAGCCATTTACCCACTTGAAGATTTCAATCAGGTTCCCTTTCTAATGTATGTAGATTTAGTCTACTAAGCCTTTCACCATACAATAAGCCGCTCAATAATGAATCATCTTAATCATTCTTCTTTACACAGAATCAAGCAAACCAAATCTATCCTATAATACAGTGAGCAAAATCACAGTAATTTGATTGATATGAGTGCGAATGTGGGTGGAAATAGCCTAAAGTAGGCAACACTATCGTCTTTATTATTTTGATAAACGTGCAGAGCTATTTGCACTTTTATCAAAATAACAAAGACAATAGCGCTGCCTAATTTAGGCTATTGCAGCCCCAAATTAACTTTTTTTTAGTTACTTTCAAAATGAGGGGCTTTGCTCCACATACCACCACCCTGCCTCCCCCAAAAACTTAAAAACCCCCTCATAATATTCCTAATTTTTTTTAAGTTTGGGAAGATAGTTAACAGTGTGTTAGATAGGTATGAGGAGCTGGTGTCTGGCTGTGCAAGGGATGCAGTTGTGATTACACATGTAGGAATGAATGATGTGAAGAAAGTGGGTGCATGTGTGTTACGTGAGAGTTACAAGAGGTTGATTGAAAAGGTGAAAGAAAGTAGAATGAAAGGTGTGTGACAGGTGTGCTTCCAAGAATGGATGTCTTGTGTGATTGGGCTGAATGATTATGTGAGGAGGATGTGTGAGATGGAAGGTGTCATGTTTGTGCATGTGTGGGATAGGTTTGTTGGAATGAAAGAAATGTATGCGATGGAGGAGTATGATCATGTTATTAGGTCTTTGCGGGCGGGAAACAAGATACTAATAGTGGTCAGGGAATTATGAGGACATTATAGTACTGAAAGTAGAATGGACTTGGCAGATAACAGAAATAGGTTCCAAGGCGATAGAGGTGAGGTCATTCAGGTTTCAAGAGGTGCTTCAGGGATAGGGGGGTTAAATTGTTTCTATACAAATGCTCGTAGTCTTAGAAACAAGAAGGATGAGCTATTTAGTTATATTAGCAATGAGGATATAGATATATTATGTGTTACTGAATCATGGGTTAATGAAATAGAATTTAGTGACACTATAAGTGAATTTGATTTACAGGGCTATAATATGTACATTAGTCAAAGGACAGGTAGGATTGGTGGAGGAATAATTATCTATATAAAAAACAACATTGTTTCAAGTTTAAATACTTCAATAAAGCAGGATGGAGTTGAGTCACTTTGGATAGATATTAGGTTCAGTAAAAATAGAATGGTGCATTTGGGAGCTTTTTACAGGCCACCTGGGCAGACTGATGATATGGATGAACTAATGATAAGGAAAATAAGTAAGGGATGTGAAACAGATGCAGTTATTATTGGGGACTTCAACTTAAACTCTGTGGACTGGAAAAATATGATAGGTAGGGATAGAACAAGTGGCAGGTTCATAGAATGTTTTGAAGATAATTTTTTGAATCAATTTGTGAATGAGCCAATGAGGAGGGACAATATATTAGATTTAGTACTTTCTAACAGTGATCATTTAGTTCAAGAATTGACTGTTGGGAAAGCATTGGGAAATAGTGACCATCAGATAGTTAGTTTTAACTTGGGAATTGAGAAGGGTAAAATAACCAAGAATGCTGTAAAAGTTCCAAATTTTCATAAGGGAGATTATGTAAAACTCCGAAGCTTGCTAAATTTTGTAGACTGGGATGTGGGATACTTTCAAGCATATAATAAATGTAGTCCAAGAACAATGTATCCCAATGAAGACTATTAGGTACAAAAGTAGGAAACCATTATGGTGGAATCAGGAGATAGCAAGAAAAATTTCAGAGAAGAAAAAGGCATATAAAAAATTACAGGTAGAAAATAATATTCAAAATTAAAGTGATTATAGAATGGCTAGGAATGAGTTAAATAAGATTATAAAGAAGAACAAAAGGGTGTCAGAAATTAAATTAGTTCATATTTTTTTTTATAGAGCCCATCTGGCAATTGCCCACTTGGGCATTAGTCGCTGATAAACATGACAGCCTAGAACTAGGCTACTTTAAAAAAAAAAATGAAAACGATATAAATTGGAAAACTTAACAATCAGGAAGCAATCTCCAGCAGCGGCGAGAGGTCCCCCTCACCCCGGTGCAGGAGAGTGCAACCTACAAACAAAACAATAACAAAAAAAGGAACCTCAAATAAAGGGAAGAAGCCCGGCCTCTCCCCCAAAAGTCAACAAGTCAATGTGCACAAACTCGTACTGAGCACAAGGGACAGGCGGTAGCGACCCCACCCATCCTGGTATCGTGCGCGAAGATCACCCAGACTGGGAGATTCAACAAGAATGTGGCGAACAGTCTGGGGAACGATGCAGTCCTAGCAATAGGGCGCTGGTGAGCGCTCCATCAGATAGCGAGGCGTCACACGAGTATGTCCGATTCGGAGACGACAGAAAGCGACCTGAAGCCGTCGCGGCATTGGGGGATAGGTCCATAGGAACAGTCGCGGCACAATGGTACGCAACTTTAAGTTCCCTTCGACCGTCTCCCATCTTCTTTGCCAAGCAGTTCGAAGAGCTGCCCATATTCCTGCCATGTATTCGGTGTGAGGAAGAGCGAAACGCTGGTCCGGTCACAGAGTCCTTTAGGACTCTTTGGTGCCCTCATCGGCGCGCTCATTCCCCGCAATTCCTACATGTCCAGGAACCCAGCAGAAGACAATCTCGACATCTGCCCGGCTCGCCAAAACCGTGGCATCACGGATAACGCGAACCAGGGGATGCGGAGATTCCAATGCCCCGAGAGCACTCAGGGCGCTTTGTGAGTCGCTATAGATCACAATCCGGTCTCCGAAACGGGCACGTCGCGTAATCTCCCGTACCGAGTGGTGTATTGCCACCAGCTCGGCCGTGAAGACAGACGCAGCGCCTGGTAGAGCCCCGCTGACTTCAAACAGAGGGGATACGGCGTGGAAGCCGACCCCCTCTTGGGACTTGGAGCCATCCGTATACACTGGCACGGTACCAGCGTGACACGATGTGTGCTCCAAAAAGGTCGAACGCAATACTCCCGGCGCAGTACAAGCTTTGGGAGCAGAGGCGTGGCGACAAATAGCCAAATGTGGTACCCTCCAGGGTGGCGTCCTGGGCAGAACCAGGGGCGCCACCGGCCCGAGAGCTATATCTACCTCTCGAAGGAGTTTCCTGGCCCTAAACCCAAAGGGCTTAGGGTATGACTGGCGTCTCTCGGCGGCATAGGCACCATCGAGATCAGCTGCGGATGCAGTGAGAGCTGTTGGCGACTGAGGGAGGCGCCGGGCTCGCGCGTACAGGCGAGTGATGCACTGCACGCGGCGCAGAGCGAGTGGCATCTCCCCAGCATCGACCAACAGGCTCTCAATGGGGGAAGTGCGGAAGGCACCGGTCGCAAGGCGAAGGCCGGTGTGGTGGATCGAATCCACCTTCCGCAATAAACGCTCGGCTGCGGATGCATAAAACTCGCATCCGTAGTCGAGCTTCGAACGAACAAAGGATCGATAAAAAAGTAGGGCAGTAGCCCTATCAGCGCCCCAAGCGCTGAACGTCACGGAACGGAGAATGTCCATGGCGCGGGTACAAGAGACCCTAAGGCTGCGAATATGAGCCTCCCAGGTGAGGCGTCGGTCGAATACAAGACCAAGGAAACGGTGCGACTCAACCACATCCAGGCGCACCCCATTAAGAAACAAATCTGGGTCGGGGTGAAGCCGTGGATGGCGGCAGAAGTGCACCACCTTAGTCTTGGCCAAAGAAAACCGAAACCTGTGCGCTTCGGCATAGCGAGAGACGCGGTTCAATGCCTGTTGGAGTCGACGCTCCAGAGTTGGCATCTGGGCCGCGCCAAAAGAGATCGAAAGGTCGTCCACGTAGAGCGTAGCGAGAACATCTTCCGGCAGCACCGAGGTGATGCCGTTGATGCTCAGGGCAAAGAGTGTGACACTGAGGACACTTCCCTGCGGGACACCCTCTTCCTGCTCCTTTGGGCCGGAGAGAGCTCCCCCCACCCGTACGCGGAATCGACGATCTCGCAAAAATTCAGATATAAACATTGGGAGGCGTCCCCTCGCCCCCATCGTGTGGAGAGTCTCCATGATACCGTATCGCCATGCGGTATCATAGGCCTTCTCCAAATCGAAAAAGACCGTGGCGTAGTGCTGTCTACGAAGGAAAGCCTCGCAGACTGCATTTTCCAGTCGGAGCAGAGCATCCCACGTGGAGTGGAACTTGCGGAAGACAGATGGCCTCCGCTGTCCAGGAAAAAGGCTAATCTAACATTTACCAATTTCTCCATCAACTTGCACACGCAAGAGGTTAGAGAGATTGGGCGGAAACCGGTCGGAGTAGAGTGATCTCTCCCCGGTTTGCGAAAGGCGAGCACAGTAGCGATTCGCCAGGAGTCTGGGAGAAGACCTTCCACCCAGATCCTGTTGAACAAATCTAACAGAAAGGCCATGCCTCGCTCACCCAGGTGTCGAAGCATGGCGTACGGGACATCGTCCGGACCATGGGCGGTGTCCGCGCACGAAGCGAGAGCGGAACGCAACTCACTCACAGTAAACTTGTCGTTGAAGGGTTCTCCGCCTCTGGAGGTAAAGTCCAGCCGGCGGCCTTCCGCGACATCACGACGTGCATTGAATGCTGGCGGAGCAGCATCACGGCTAGAGAATGCGGAAAAAGCGGTCGCTAAGGATTCCGCCACGGACGCGGGGTCCGAGATTGCGGTCCCATTCTCCTGGAGAACGGGAGGGGGGTACTGCGAGAACTTGCCCCGAATCCTTTTGACTCGCTTCCACACCTCAGCTAAAGGGGTCTTCCCGTTAAGTGAAGACACGTATGCCCGCCAAGAAGAGCGGCGGGCGTGCTTCGAAATATACCGGAACCTAGCCCTAGCCCGACGAAATTCAGCGACAGTGAAATCGTTCGGGCGGCGCTTATAGCACATGTAGGCATAACGCTTCTGTTTGAGGGCCGTCTCACACTCGGCCGACCACCATGGGAGTGGTCGGAGTAGTCAGGCCCACGGCGATGAGGTTGCCGGAGAAGAACTCAACGGCCTCATCTACCGACCTAAACTCCTCGACTGAGATAGAGAATTCAGTCATTTCCTGAAATGCAGGCCACCGCGCCCGCGCCAAGCACCATCGAGGTGGTCTCTCAGGCGGCAGTTGCCCTGAAAATGATATTTGAATGGGAAAGTGATCACTACCATGGAGGTCATCGACCACCCCCCAATCAAAATCAGGCTGTGCATCCGAAGAGCACAAAGATAGGTCAAGGCAAGAAAATGAAGCGGTTCTCGGACAGTGATGCGTAAACTCATCCACGTTTAGGACACCCATCTCAAGCTCTTCGATCAGATCGGCAAGGACTTGTCCCCTGGGATTTATGGAGTAATCTCCCCAGAGAGGATGCCTGCCATTCAGATCTCCAAGCAAGAGATAGGGCCTCGGCAACCGTGCAACGACGCGGCGGAAGTCCCCCGCGTCGAAGTCAGCTGACGGTGGAATGTACGCAGAAATGATAGTATACCTCCTATCCAGGTGCAGCTGCACAGCCACTGCCTGAAAGGAGGTATCTAAAGAGAAAGGAAGAACGGAGACATCATGCCGGGTGTAAACTGCGCATCCCCCAGCCCGGCCATCCCGCGGTGGTGGGGTCGCAAGACCCTTATACCCCGGGAGGGCAGGGAGGGGGCACGCACCTAGCATGGTCTCCTGCAAAAAAATAGCTAACGGAGAACGGGACGAGACGAGCCTCCGCAGCTCCTCCTGTGAGTCTAACGACTCGGTGGAGGCACGTGGCCGTTTCGCCTTACGGGAAACGGTCACGCTGGGGGAAGAGGGGGGGAGCCCTGGTTTTAGCCGGGGCAGGGTATGAACCCTTTTTGCCGCCAGCTTTACCAGGGGAGCGCCCGGGTTGGGTAGAGCCCGCAGAAGGGCTCTGAATGGGCGCGGAAACAACCGTGCTCGTTGGCCTGGATGGGCCAGGAGCAGAGGGTGCCTTTCTAACTATTGAGGCATATGACGTCCCAGGCAGAGCCGGGCGCGCCAGGACCAAGTCCTTAGCCTCGCGGAATGAGAGTCGATCCTGGGCCTGAACGGCCAGGATTTCTTTCTCAAGGAGATATGCACCACATTGCTTCGAAGAAGCAGGGTGCGGCTCTCTGCAATTGACACACTTGGCCACACACGATTTGGACTTATCGTGTGCGACCTTGGAGCAATTTACACAGACTTCGGGTGACCCCGATTTTGCACGTCTACATGATCGATTCGTATGGCCGAAGCGGTGACAGTAATAGCACCGCCGCGGCAGTGGCACGAATGCCTTCACGCGGTAGCGGTACCAACCGGCACGCACCGACTCAGGGAGCTTGTCACAGTCGAACGTGACGAAGAGTGTAGGGGTGGGTCTCGAGGCCCCTCCCTGTTTTCTCATCACACGCTCGACCTTGACCGCCCCATGGTCGGCCAGCTCTAAGGTGATGTCCTCAATGGAGTAGTCAACGAGTTCCCTAGCATAAACTACTCCTTTCACAAAGTTCATGGTAGAGTGCGGCGTCACACTCACCGGGGTGCCATGAAGTGTCCGAAGAGCACTTATCTTGGCCGCCTCGGCGGGATTCGCCGCATTCGCCAGAAGGCTCCCGTCCGAGAAACGGGTTACCTTCGGCTCTCTACCAATTGCACTAGCTAATCCTCTCCTCTGATGGATCATGTTGCCCTTGGACAACATGGTGCCATCAGTGGAGCGAATAACGAGGAAGCGTTTGAAGCCAGCGGGCTCGAAAACGCCAGGTAACCTCTGAATCAGGGGCCCCGATGTCATCGAGGCTCCGCCCTGTGCACTCTTGGTATTAGTCTTCTTTGTCAGGGGCTCCGCAACCGGGGGGGCAGAGGGGGCGGATGTGCCGATCTTGGCTTGGTCGCTTTCCAGAGTGGCAGCAGACCCATCCGTCCCCGCAGCCCCCGCGGATGGAGAGGAGACCCGAGTCTTTTTTGTCTTTTTCTTTTTCGGAGAGGAGGGCGGGGAATGAACCCGCTTTTCACCTCCGCCGGCAGAAGTCCCCAGGCCAGATGGACCAGCCTCAGCCAGGTCCCTCTCCGAAATGGAGAAGGTCCTGGTTGTCGTAGGGGCACCTGTCGGAGGAGATCCCTCCCCTCCTTTTACTTCCTCGGAGCCCTCAGCCATTTGAGGAGGACCTTGCATAGGGGCGGATTCGGGTTCGGTGCTTGGCGCCGAGCCCGAATTCCCCCCCATGGAAGGCCCTACCGTCTGAGGCTGGGTCTCCTCAAGGACCATGTCTATCACAGGAGGGGCCTCCAGTTGGCCATCCCCTCCCAGGACATCGCAGGTCCCCTTGGCAGTATTGTCACTAGTCAGGTGGTGTGGGGAGGCACAGGCCTTGACCCCAGCAAGGTTTAAAATTCTTGCCAGCAGGTCTTTTGAGGGAAGCGACCGAAGGGGCCTGGCTTCCCTCTCCCCCCTAAGGGGGTTTGCCCTACCGAGCCGCTTGCACGAGAAGCGGTCGGCAATGGGCTGCCTGCTGGCTTTCTTGGCAGTCCCCTTAGAAAGCAAAGGAGGGACTGCCGCTGGAGATAGGGAGGTGCCTGAAAGCACCTCCAGAGAAGGGGGTGAGGGGGAGTCCCCTACACCCGTAGGCGTAGGAGAGGAGTAAGCCTCCTCTCCGGTTAAAGAGTTATGGAGGGTCCCTTGCGCAAGCACAAGGGGGGGGGACCTCCATTTTCTCGGTGGAGCTGCCCGAGGGCGGCTCCGTCGATTTTCTTGGGGAAGTTGGGGGTTGGGTTTTTGGGGGTTTTTTTTCATTCATGGGCATGGTGACCCTCTTTTTATTACGGGATGCAATAGCTCATCACCTCTCGCAGTTGCCCGCACTGCGAGAGGTTCTTACAAGCCCGGCAGAGCCAGGCGCCGCCTTTCGGGACCACCCCTCCCGCCTGGTGGCCTGGCAGTCCTTCGGCATGGCGGCTCCACCTTGAACACGGCGTAAAAAATATAGGTTGTGAAGAGGAGAGGAAAAGGGATGTGAGGAAGGTATGGGTGGGGATGAAGCAGGTTGTTAAAAAAAAACCCATCCCGAACCGGAGCTGAGGGGTTAGGGAACAATGTCCCCTCCCCCCTCAGCCCCGATCCGGGGTGGTTGGCTTGAGAAGAAGGTCAGCATTCTACCCTGTGAAATTAGAGGCTGACCAGAGAAAGTTGTGGGAGAGGTTGTATGAAAAGCGATGAGGTAGGGGAGAAATCGGGCTATCTGAAGGAAGGAAGAGAGGCTAAGCTGGGGCCGGACGGAGTGCTGGATCCCATCAGCACGGCGGCCAGGATGGCAAATCGCCGCGCCCCTTACGGGGTGGAGAGAAAGAAGTGACTAATGTAAGTGAAGATGAATGGTGGGTGAATATGGATAGGATGGATAAGTTAGGTGTGTGAGTAAGAGGGACAAGGACCTGTTAGGTTGACTAACAGATTCAACGCCCTGGGAGAGAAGAAGTCAAAAGTGATTAGTCTGATATGGTTGTGGCTGAAGGTGGAATAAGTGGTAGTTTAAATGAGAACAGGAGGGAGGTTAATGCTAGGCCTAGAGGGGACTAGGAAGATGACTGAGGTGCTTGTGATGGGCGACTCTCAGATTAGATATTTAGATAGGAAGTTGAGAGTGAGCAAATGGAAGGGAGTGAGAGTTTGTTTGCCCGGTACTGGTGAAAATGATGTGTGAGGTATGATAGTCTGGGTGTGAGAGGCATGCAGTTCTGACTACACATGTGGGAGTAAATGATGTGAAGAAGGTGGATTCATGTGAGTTATGAGAGGAGTACAAAAGATTAGTTGAAAAAATGAATGTAGAGTGAAAGGCGTTGTTTCAGGTGTGCTTCCAAGGTTGGATGTGGGGATGGAATGGTTGTCTTGTGCAATTTGGAAGAGTGAAAAGTAGAAAATCAACAAACTCCATGAAAATTCCAAATTTTTATAGGGGCAATTATGATAAATTATGAAACTTGTTCAATATAGAATTGGGATATAGAATTCAGTAGAAAGAATACTTATGAGATGTGGGACACTTTTAAGATTATATTAAACATAGTCCAGGGGCAGTTAATTCCAATGAAGGCTATTAGGAAGGACTGTAGGAAGCCATTGTGGTGGAATCAGGAGATAGCCATAAAAATTTCTGACAAGAAAAGGGCATACCAGAGATTACAGAAAGTAGTTTTAATAATTTAAATCATTATAGGTCAAGCAGAAATGAGCCAAATAAGATTATTAAGAGCAAAAAGGTAGCAGAAATTAATTTGGCTCATAATAATAATAGATACAAGAAAATTCTTTAGCTATTAGAAAAGCAATAACAAATCTAACAGCAATAAAATAGGGCCTATTAGATAAGAAGGGGTTTGAATGAGTTTGATGAGGAAATATTAAAGGTTCTTAATGATCATTTTACTTCAGTATTTACAGAAGAGAATCCAGATAGATTAATTGATGATAATTCTAGGTCAAGGGAAGTAGTGTTAAATATTATTAATGTAAACAATGAAATAATTAAAGGGCTTATATTGGAGTTTAACACTAGCAAGGCATCTGGCCCAGAAAACATTAATTATAGGTTACTCAAAGAAGGTGCACCATGATTGCCGCAGGTTTGCTTGCTCATCACAAGGCTACCTGTGGATATAAGAACAGATTTCTTCACTGCATTATCACTGGCAACGAAAAGTGGTGTGTTTATGTCAACATGAACCATTGAAAACAATAACTTAGCCCCAATAAAAAACCACTTCCGCGATTAAAGCAAGGACTTCATCCACGAAAGACGATGCTGTGTCTGTGGTGGGATTGTGAAGGTATCATTCTTTATGAGCTCCTTGCGAACAACAAGATTGTCAATGCAGAACTCTATGTTCAACAAATGTATCGACTCGCCGAAGCTATTCATGAAAAGCGACCTCATTGACGTTATGGAGTCCTTCTGCAACATAACAATGCTCATCCTCACATTGCCAATATGATAAAAGATGCCATCCAAACACTTAATTAGGAAATCCTGCCGCATCCTCCATATTCGCCAGACTTGGCTCCATCGGATTTCCATCTGTTCCGATTGCTCTCCAGCAATTTGCGTGGCGTTTCATTCAATACTGATGTGGAATTAAGAACCTGGTTAGACGAATTCTTTGAGTCAAAATCCAGGGATTTTTATTGCAGAGGCACCGAAAAACTAGTTGAACGTTGGGAAGAAGTCGTAAATAACAACCGAGAATACATTATTGATTAAATTGCATATTGTTATCAATTAAAAATGAAGTTTTTCCAAAATTGTTAATGGTAATGAATAAATTTAATAAAACGCAAGAACTTATTCCTCAACCCATTAGATCACAAGAGTTTAGAAAAATACCTAATCATTGGAAATTAGTGAATATAGTAAAAAAAAATTAAAAGAGAACCCAAATAACTTTTGACCGGTAAGTTTAACTTCTATAGTTTGTAAAATTCTTGAAAAGATAGTTAAGAAGGAAATTTATGACCATCTAGAGAGTAGTAGGTTAATAAATGATGCTCAGGATGGGTTTAGAAAAGTTAGATCATATTTAACAAATTTACTGGATTTTATGGATTATGTTACTAAACAATTAGATATGGGGGGTGTTGATGTAATTTACTTAGATTTTAGCAAAGCTTTTGATAAGGTTCCACATAGAAGACTAGTTCACAAATTAAAAATGTATGGGATATGTGGGAGTTTTGAATTGGATAGCTCAATGGCTGAAAGACAGGAAACAGAGAGTTGTACTGAATGGGCCGAGGTCACAGTGGGTAGACGTTATCAGTGGCATACCTCAGGGATCCATTCTAGGCACTTTATTATTCATATAGTTTATATAAATGATATTGAGGAGGCTGTAAATAGCAAAGTGTCAATTTTTGCTGATGACACTAAATTGGTAGCTGTAGTCAAAGAAGTTGAGAGGAGTTTTAAAGTGCAGAGTACCTTAAATAAGTTATTAGCTTGAGCTCAGAAGTACCAGATGACTTTTAACCCTAAAAAAATGCAAAGTTCTTAACATGGGGAGGAATAATAGGGAATCAGGCTATGAAATGGATGGGCATTGGCTGAATTCAGTTGAGGATGAGAAGGACTTAGACATAGTAGAAGATAGGTCACTGAAGTTTTCAAAGCAGTGTAGTGTGGCAAAAAATAGAGCGAATAGGGTGCATTAAGAGGAATGTTAGCTACAAGAGTAAAGAGGTTATCCTTAAACTTTACAACTCGTATGTAAGGCCACATTTACAGTACTGTATACAAACATGGCCACCACATTTTAGACATGACATCAACCTGCTAGAGTCAGTACAAAACTGGGCAACAAAAAAACATCTTTCCTGAAGCACCTTGAATATGAAGATAAATGAATGTATTAAATATGTTCTCATTTGAAAGAAGATGTGCAAGGGGAGATATGATTGAGCTATTTAAAATCTGTTCTAGGATGGATAAGTTGGATTTTAGCAAGTTATTTGATTTGGAAGGTAGTAATAGGACTAGGGGGTCACCATGTAAAAATTAAAAAACAGTTGCAGGTTGGATGTTAGGAAATAAGAACATAAGAAAAGAAGGAGACTGCAAAAGACCATTCATGGCCTACACTTGGCAGCTCCTGTTCCAGTCAATACACAAAAGATTTCTTACCAGAGAAAAGTCATCAACATTGTCACCCTTTACAGGAGTTCGTCAGATCTTATATACAATATACATAAAATGCATCCAGAGGATTATGTCCATTCATGCAACCGCAAAATATAATCTCCCCACTCCTTAAAAAAATATATACATATCTACATAAAAAAAGTCAGTCCCATCTAGCAGCTCCATCCATATATTTATCTAATCTATTCTTAAAACTACCCAGAGAGGAGGCTTCTATCACATGTCTAGTGAGCCTATTCCATTCATCTACCACACAATTTGTAAACCAATTCCTCCCAATCTCCTTCCTAAACCTATACTTATCAAGTTTAAACCCATTGCTACGTGTCCTGTCATGTTCACTAAGTATAAGAACCTTACCCAGATCCCCTTTATTATATCCTTTTACCCATTTGAAGACTTCAATCAATTCCCCTCTGACTCTTCTCCTTTCCAATGTATGTAGATTTAGTTTTCTGAGCCTTTCACCATAAGGTAAGTTCCTTAGCCCAACAATCATCTTTGTCATCCTTCTCTGCACAGACTCAAGCAAATCAATATCCTTCCTATAATATGGTGATCAAAATTGTACTGCATAGTCTAGATGAGGCCTAACTAGCGCCAGATACAGTTTTAGAATGACTTCAGAACTCTTATTGCTTACACTCATCCTAATGAATCCCAATATCCTATTAGCTTCATTCTTAGCATTTAGGCATTGCTTTCTAGGACGAAGGTCTGAACTTACCAAAATACCCAAGTCCCTCTCACAATCGGTCCTCCCTAAAATTCTCCCATTTAATTTAGAATTATTCAATGGATTATTTCTACCTATACTAAGTACACTACATTTGTCTATGTTAAACATAATTTGCCATTTCTCGGCCCAATTGGACAGAATGGTCAATTCCTCCTGCATTACAACAGCATCAGAATCAGCCCTAATGGCCCTACCTAGCTTAGTATCATCAGCAAATTTACTCAGGTCACTACTTATACCTGTGTCAAGATCATTAATATAAATTAAGAATAGCAAGGGACCCAAAACAGATCCTTGCGGAACTCCACTGCTAACACACCCCCACTCAGATTTAACTCAATCTATACTAACTCTTTGCTGTCTGTCACCAAGCCATGACTGAATCCACCTAAATATACTGCCATCGATCCTGTGTGCTTTAACTTTGCTCAGAAGCCGTAAGTGTGGCACTCGATCAAAAGCCTTACTAAAGTCCAAGTATAAAATATCATAGTTTTCATCATTATCTGCTGCTTCATACACCTTACTATAAAAAGACAGCAAATTAGTCAGGCAGGATTTACCCTTACTAAAGCCATGCTGTGATTCTTTTATCAACTTATGCTTATCCAAGTGATCCCTAATATTCCTTGCTATAATAGATTCCATCATTTTCCCTACCACTGATGTCAAACTTACTGGTCTGTAATTAGACATATTTGTTTTATCCCCTTTCTTAAATATAGGTATCACATTGGCTTTCTTCCATGCCACTGGCACAATGCCACTCTCCAATGATTTTCTAAAGATGCATGCTAGGGGCTCACTTAACACATCCTTACATTCTTTCAAAATTCTAGGAAAGACCTCATCAGGACCGGGTGCTTTACTACTTTTGATTTTATCAATTTCCTTTGTCACTATCTCCTTTGTGATCAAGATATCCTTTAATTTCTCTACATCATTACCCTGAAAGATCATTGACACCTCAGGTATATTTAGAGTATCCTCCTGTGTAAATACTGAGAGAAAAAAGTCATTTAGCATTCCAGCCATTGAGTCCCTATCACTCACTAATTCTCCATTGGAATCTATAAGTGGGCCTATTTTATCTCTAACCTTAGTTTTGTATAATTGATAAAAACTTTTAGGATCTTCCTTTGCCCTATTTGCCACTTTAATTTCATAATTTCTCCTTGCTACTCTAACTAACTTTTTAACATCTCTTGCTAGTTCATTATATCTCTGCCTTAAGTGATCCTCTCCATTTTTTATTTTCCTATAAATGCCCTTTTTAATGCCAATATAATGCTTAATTTTATCTGTCATCCATTTTGGGTCATTATTTTTAGTCCTAATCTCCTTATAAGGAATGTTAATCATCTGACCTGTAATTAATTGCTCAATTATTCTTTCATACTCCTCTTCAATTGTAATCTCTTCCTCCTGGTGATTATTGTCTCCACTAACTGATATCATTGAATCTATTCCTGAATTGATTTCATTGCCTGGTTTCTGTACAACTGCCTCCAGGTAAGTCCTTAGCCCATTATAATTTGCTCTCCTAAAGTCAGGAATTTTAACATTGTTCATGCTACTATCAATACCATTCCATTTCATCTTGAATCTAATTTCACAATGGTCACTATTACCCAAATTTCCTCCAATCTCAGTATCCTTAATAACTTCTTCCCTATTTGTCAGAACTAAATCCAGTATATTATTACCTCTAGTGGGTTTGTTAATAATCTGCCTCAGAAAATTATCTTGGACAACATTCAAAAATTCCTCAGCCTCCTGATCACCCACAAGAGCTTCCCAGTCTATATTTCTGTAATTAAAATCGCCCATTATACACACATGCTTACTTCTACATGCCCGTTCAATCTCCTGCCACAGAAGATTTGAAGCTTCCTTACTAAGATTTGGTGGTCTGTATAATAATCCTATGACAAGCTTGTTTTTACCTTCCTTTACATTTAGCCATAATGACTCTGTGTTATCATCTAATTTAATTGTACTGTTTACACAACACTGGAGATTATCTTTAATATAAATAATAACCCCTCCTCCTCTCTTCCTATTCCTATCTGTATGGAACATGTTAAAGCCCTCAATCTCAACCTCAGGTTTAAAGTGATTTCCTGCCAAATCAAGCCATGACTCTGTTATTGCAATTATATCAAAATTCTCTTCACTCGCTAACGCTCTTAAGAGATCTATCTTATTCCTTATACTCCGACCATTTGTGTAGTATATTTTTAAGGTTTTTTTATTATTCCCATCTTCATTGCATCGTGCTTTTCTATTCCTAGTTATCTGCTCATTCACTTGTGCATTAGTCCCCCTATAACGCATCAGTATGCCCTCTCCCTTAGCTATTCCTCTATCTCTGCATCCCTTCCATTTCCTACACCTGCCCTCTATTCCTGTTATTCCCTTACCTCTAACAGCTTCTAGTTTCCCACCCGTAAGGACCTAATCACACTATCCAGCTCCCCCCATAGAACCTCAACACCTGCCCGACAAAGATGGAGCCCATCCATCGCATACAACCTCCTATTCCCATAAAACCCTCCCCAGACATCTACAAACACCAATCCTAACTCCTGACACAGTCCTTTCACAAATTCATTCAAACCAATTGCATGCAACAACCATTCTACCCCCACATCCAATCTCGGAAGCACACCAGAAACAACACCTTTTACCCTGCTTTTACTCATCCTTTCAACTAACCTTTTATACTGCTCACGTAACTCACATGTACCCACCTTCTTTACATCATTCACTCCCACATGCGTAATCACAACTGCATCCCTCTCACACCCAGAAACCAGCCTATCATACCTCTCACAAACATCCCTTACACCAGCACCCGGCAGACAAACTCTCATTCCCTTCCACTTGCTATCACTCAACTTCCTATCTAAATACCTAATCTGAGAGTCACCCATCACTAGCACCTCAGTCATTCTCCTATTCTGTCTTGGCCTAACATTACCCTCCCTCCTGCTCTCAGTCACACTACCACCCATCCTGCTTTCATCCACAATCACACCAGGCAAATCACTTTCACACTCTTCCTCTCTCAGGACATTGAATCTGTTAGTCAACCTAACAGGTTCTATGTCCCTCTCATTCACACACCTAACCTGTCCTAACTTATCTATCCTATCCATTTTCACCCACCATTCATCATCACTCACAACTTCCACACTGTTCCCAGTCCTAGCCCTATCTTCCACCCTCTTAGCACTAATCTCACCCTTCAATCGCACACTTGCATCTCTTCTCACCTCAAACACCAAATCATTCAACCTCTTACATTCCCCACTCAACCTCCTAACCTCCCCTTCCAGAAAACACACACGGCATTCAGTTACATTCACTCTCCTTTCAACTCCACATGCATCACACACCACATACACACTACTTTCAAACGGCATGCTCTCACCATCTATACAAACCGCCATACTCTCAGAAATTTACTAAGGAAAAAGTTAACACTCACCCCAAAAAAAATTCTTGCTCAGGATTGCTGCCAGTTATCTTCCCCAAAAGTATTAATCACTAATGTATTTATTACACAGAGATTGATGTATTAAATAAATACAAGAAAAACTATACACCCAAATCAGTATTATATCCCAATCTTACAATGAGAATCAAGAGCTTCCTGCAAGACAACCTTCCAGAACAAAGCCAGACAGCCAGTAAAAAGCTGTTGGGGAAAAAACCCCAATAAATTTAAGGGGACTGCTCATGGGGGAGATATCACTGCGGGGGGAGCACCCTGCAATGATCCTGACTTTCAATCAATTGGGGGGGGTCTGGGGGGGTGCAACCCCCCAGTATATACTTGTATACAAAATATAATGCCGTAATTGTTCATATTTGACACTACCGTCTGACGTCATAAGACATATTGTAGCTCTAATTGTAGTCTATAAAACGGTGCCACCTACCGTGCACCCCCCAAATGAAGTGTTACCCAACTTTTTAGCCAGCTGCCAATTTGGTGCCATCAACAAAAATTGGCACTGCTATTAGCTGCATCCCAAGAACATAGATTACAAATGATAATGAGGACTACACCACTACTTTCCCAGAGTGAGACTAAATATACGAGAGGAGCCACCTACATACCAGGAAGAAGTTTCTATCAGCGAATTGTGGACAGATGGAACAATGTACCAGGGGATGCTATTCAGGCACCTTCGATAGTATAATGAATATACTAAGGTAAATATTGCGAGTATGGGAGGATGCAATTTTAGCTTATTTTGAGTGTCAGCTCGTTGTTGGGGATGGGCCTATGATGATCCAGAGTTTCAATCATTTTGGGGGGTCTGGGGGGGCACAGCCCCTCAGTATATAATTGGAAATTGTCATAAACTTTGTCCACATAGATTTCAGCTCAGAAAAAGTAGCTAGGAAAAATAGCCCAAAATAAGCTAGGACTCGGATCCGGCCATACTCTACACAATTACCTATACTAAAACTGAACCAACGAAATTCTGCCAAAATTGGTATAACTAAGCACTCCCAACTACGGCCAAACTACTAATTTACACATACGATAGAGATGGTCTAAACAAGCCAGTAGGCTTTCAACATGACCCTACTTAAACGGTAAACTACCCCAAGTAAATATGTATATGCAAAATAAAACTTACCTCGCATTTAACATTGCCTTCAATATGAGCGCCACGTTTACAATACAATACAGGGGCTATACCAGGTAGATAAAAAGCAAAAGATTGCCTTGTAAATATCAAGAGACACATCAAATATGTATTGAGAAATACAAAGCCTAATTTTTGCGCCATTGTCAAAACGTGAATACTTAACAAAGTATATGACACGGCACAAGCACGAAAAGCTCGAAAAATCAGATCAAGGTTTGACACGTCCACTACTCGGTGACTTTGTAGAATTGTGGAAGTGTCGCATAAGTTGTAGTGAGTTGTACAGTGGATATGTTTGCTGGTTCCTATCTAGGAGATGGGGTGAAGCAAAACTATGTTATAATTATGAATAACACGTTTCTATTTATATATTTTAATTTCACTTTCTTCTAAATAAACCGTGATCAATGAAACATAGAAAGCTATGTAATAAATAAAACGATGTAACTATGATAAGGACGGGTGCATTTATTTTAGGTCACTAAATTTCACAGATAGTTACAGATGTCGTTCTGGAAAAGGCTTATGCATGTTACTCCAGTTCTATAGCCTGATTTTCAATTTGTCGTTGGGTGTGTGTAGTAGTTATGTGGGCTCTATAATTGTATTTTTTATCCTGATCCTTTCACATTTTATCCAGGCAAGCTTCAAATTTAACCACTGATTTTGCATTCACCACCCACTCTGGCAACTCGTCCCACTGGTTGATGATCCTATTTGAGAATTGATATTTCCTAAAGTTTTGCTTTATCCTTGGTTTAAAAAATCTTCCTTGCGTTGACACCTTTTTGTATCATCCTCCTATAACTGGAAAATTCCCTCACCTGGTTTACGAACGTATTACAGCCACCAATCGGTAGCGCATGGAGCGCCAAGGATTAAGCAGCCCTGTATGATATGACACGCCAGTCACATGTGTGTATAATTATTAGATAATAGAGCGAAGGGTGACTGGTAAAATGTGTCTGACTTGTGGTAAAATGGTGAATATTACATTGAAGGAGATTTGATGAAAATATTGACAGTTTATGTGTCAAATAGGGTGTTGTGGAGATGATGAGTCAATTTAGATTTAAACTGGCCAAGGAAGGGAGTGTCAACAATATCAGCAGGCAAACAGTTATAATAGGATATTACTCGCCTCAGTTGCAGTGTGTGGTACTAAAATTCTATGCTTGTGTCTTCTTACTCTTTGATTGGGTGGAACTGTGAACAAATCTTGAGGCTTGATGGGAGAATGATCCTGACAAATTTTATAGCACTGACTTAGATCGGTCCTCAATAATCTTCCTCAAGTGGAAGATAGATTTAGACTGGAAAGGCGTTCTTTATATGGGAGATGAGAGTGGTCAGTTACCTGTTTTGTCCAGCGGCATTGAACAGACTCGAGTAAAGCAATATCTCCAAGGAAGCCAATACACCACACTGGGGAGGCAATGTTAATCAGTAGTCTGATGTCGGAAATGAGTAAGGAAGTCATAAAAGATGGCGATCGACACACTGTAGACTTCAGCAAATTTGTTGCAAGACCACCTGCCTTGGCTACAGTCTCCCTGATATAGAATATAATCTCAGTTTGGTATCAACTAGGACTCCGAAATCTTTGTGGGAAGTAACTGTATTAAGTTGAACGTCTCCAATATGGTACGTAGCGTCGTCTAGATGGTTAACTCCTCGTTTAAATCTAGGGTGGATACATTTGTTAGGAGCAAAGCTTAGACCCCATGATGAGGCAACATGGGTGAGAATATCAATATTGAGTTGGAGCTCCAAGGAAGATGTGTGAGGGGGGTGGAAGAATGCTGAATGAAGAGTTTATGGTCATAGGCAAACATCTTATAATTCCAACTAATATTTAAGCCAAGATGATTTTACAAAGAGCAAGAATAGTATGGCCCCAAGAATGGACCCCTGTGGGACGAGTCTGTCCCAGAGCATTAAAAGATAGCGTCGTGGAAGAATCCTTGTATTACACAATCGGGTTGAAATATTTACTTTTTGTGACTTTATAATGATGATAGACCCTCTCTATCTTTAAAACATTTATCCTAGGGCACTAGTACAAGGATACGAAGAAGTATTACAAGATTTAGTAAACTAAAAAGCGTGCGGCAGTCTTATTCAAAATCGCTTATAACGTCATCTACAGATCGTTGGTAAATATGAGGGTGCACTATTTCAGAAACAAATGGCTAGGAATCTTGGAATACCCCTTTCTTCCGTTGATAGACTTATAGTTCAATATAAATAAAAAAGGTGAAAACATCACTAGACAAATGACTTAGTGATCCAGGGCCCTCTGTAAGATTTATTCCTTCTGTTACAAGATCCATTGAGAACAAGCCTCTGTTAAAAGGTTCTAAAGTAGTAAAAATATTCCACATCAGCACAAGACAGCAGTAAACCAACTTTACTCTCTTAAATATTATTGGCATGGAGCCAGAAGAAAGCCTCTTTTAACTATGAGTAACATTAATATTTAATGAGATGGATGAGTGGGACTGAAGAAATGAGCTATAATCTTTATGAATTTTGCTCAGTTTTCGGGCAGTAAACGAGTATGGGTTTGGAAATTATACCCTAGGAGTTTGGGCAGTAAACGAGTATGGGTTTCCCTATGAGTTTGACATAAACAAGTTACAACCGTAGCAATCTATACCCCTACAAGTGTAAATATTGATTTGTAACTAAATCTATGTATCTATCTATTTATCTATCTATCTATCTATCTATATATATATATATATATATATATATATATATATATATATATATATATATATATATATATATATATATATATATATATATATATATATATATATATATATATATATATATATATATATATATATATATATATATATATATATATATATATATATATATATATATATATATATATATATATATATATATATATATATATATATATATATATATATATATATATATATATATTTGGTAACCCTGACTTAATTCGTGAGATTGTTACTCCCGCTCTCCAGAGCGTCTTAAAATTAACATGAGGTTCATTCGCATTGCTATCCTCATCGGTGAATCACACCCTTCCAACTCCGTTATAATTTATTTATCCAATATAATCTATTTATCATCCCATAAAACAATTTAAACTATAATCTATTTAACAATTACCAAATAATAATTACTAATCGAATTACCAATTTAATGGCAATCAACCAATTACTATTTATTAACTAAATCAATTACTAATTGTCAATCAATTTCCCAATGTATAATCTATTTAATATTTCATATTTATCGATTGTAAATCCATTCTCGTTAACTTATGGAAATTTAATTCACACGCGTAATTCAATCCAATCCTAACTGTTACTCTATAATTTCACTTTTCAATCATAACTGTTTATTCCCAAATATATTTTTTTCGTAACTCTTTGTTTTTAATACACGTATTCCCACGACGTCGCCGAGATTTAGGCCTAAGGAAATTTCGTCTGCTGGTATTAGATTTCACGTTAGCATTTAACTTCATTCCCTTGAATAACGTAATATAGGTTTTGATGTTATTGTGATCAGAGCTATCTAGAATATTGACGCAATATTCATCTAAAAACCTTAAATGGTGCCCAGAATAATTTAATTATCTCCCATCCATTCATTAATTCGTAAAATTAATTTTCACCGTCACGTGTGTTATATTTTCGGACGACGCATTCCGCCACCTCACTCAGTCCCATTTTTTCTCGCTTGGACTTTCATTTTTCATGAGTGACTTTTCGACACGTGCTCGTTTTCTATCTTAAGCTTACCTTAACATTCTTAAATTCTCCCTTAGCAATTTCTTAAAAATTAATTATAATATACAGTAATAAATACAAAGAGTGAACAGTAGACAATATTTTTTTCTCAATTTTTTACGTTCAAGCGCGTGAATTGAATTTGTGCATACACACACACAAACACACATACTTTTATTTTTCTGCGCCCCAACTTCATACTAACGTCATCCCCATCGAACGTGGAGAAGATGACAGAGGCGGCTGACGCCCTGTATACTAATCCATTCATCAGCTGGAGAAATGCGGGCACTAGGTCGTTTAGCGATGAAAATAGGGGGCGTAGCACATCATACAACTCTAATGTTAAAAACCACTCACAAGTAACCATTTCACAGGTTAGATCACCGGCCGAAGCTCCTTACAACCGGCCAGGACTTTCTCAGGATGAATCCTCCCAGGCTTCGGGTCTTTTATCCGTTCTGGAGAGGATTGAAATGGATATTCGTGCCCTAAAGGTGCGAACGGGTCTTCACCGAGAGCAAAATCTTGAGCAGGACGGAGGAGTCCGACGTCGTTCCTCCTCCCAAAAAAGGCAACAGCAACGACGGAACTCCATCACAAGAGGTGAGGCACAGCAGTTCATTTCAAACCTAGGCCTAATTCTCCCTATCCTGACAACTCTCAGGGTAGCTTCTGGTACCACTCTAACTATGGGAGCAACGCTGTCTGTGGTGTTCAGACTTGCAATTTTTACCAAGCATCATCTCATGCCCACCACGTTAACGCTCATCCTGGTTGTGCTGCTCATACTGATATCTTTCAGCCTTCAGGCTTTTGCTGGTACCACCTCAAATTTGGTGCAAGAGCAGAAAAATGCTCAAGCCCATGTTCGTACCATCAAAATGCTCAATCGTCATCTCAAACTGCGCCTAGACTAACTTCACCACCTTCAAACCTACAAAATTCTACGGATTTTCTTACCAACTTTCACTTTCAGCACAGGGAACTTTAAACTGAATTCGCAACTGATGCGTGGGTCTGTCACCTCTGCAACCTCATCCCTTCAACAGGTCAATCCTCCATTTAGTATTCATGATCCACTCTCTGGTTTCTCCTTCCTGGTTGACACTGGCGCTCAATGCATTGTCATTCCAGCCTCTTCAGTCGAGAAAGCTTGCACTTCTTCTGATCTGGTCTTTAGGGCTGCCAATTCGTCGGACATAAAGACTTATGGGAGGTGTATCCACGAGCTCTCTTTCGGGTTACGTCGTGTTTTCCCATGGACATTCATCATAGCCGACGTCGACATTCAAATTTTAGGCCTCGACTTCCTTTCCGCTCATGACCTTTTGGTCGATTCTCGTCGCCGCAAGCTTATTGACAGAACCACAACGCTAACAGTTGCTGGTTCCTTCTTTTCTTCCACCAGCTCTCTCCTCTATGTTCGTCCCCCTGCAACTGCTCCCCACTTCCAGTAACTTTTGAGGGAGTTCCCAATCCTCTGTCTTCCTCCTTCTAAGGACAGACCTATTAAGCACAATGTGGTGCACAGAATAGAGACGGCAGGAGGACCAGTTTTCTCACGTCCCCGTCGACTGGCCCCGGATAGACTTGCCCTAATGTAGCAGGAATTTAAATACATGATGAAGGCCGGGATCGCTTCCCCATCCACCTCCCCATGGGCTTCACCACTTCATGTAGTACATAAGTCTACTCCGGGGGAATTCAGAGCTGTAGGTGACTACAGGTGACTCAATGCCTGTACAGTTCCGAATAGGTATACCCTGCTTTTCTTGTCAGATTTTAACTCCGCTATCTTCGGTTGTTCCATTTTTTCTCGTCTCGATTTGGTTCGCGTTTTCAATTAAATCCCGATTCATCCGGATGGTATCCCTAAGACGGATATCACCACTCCATTCGGGTTCTTCATCATGAAACGAATGCCTTACGGACTTCGTAACAATGGACAGATCTCCCAACGGTTCATGGATGATGTTCTGAGAGATCTTCCGTTCGTATTATGTTATATAGACGACCTCTTTATAGCATCTTCGTCTTTAGAGGAGCATTTTTCTCACCTTCGCCAGATTTTTTGCACGTTTAGATGAGTATGGTATCGTACTCAACACTTCTAAGTGTATCTTTGGTGTCACACAGCTCTCTTTTTTGGGACACCACATTTCTCCTGAGGGAATTCGTCCTCTCGAGGACAAAGTTGAAGTTATCCGGGCTTTTCCCCGACCTTCTTCGCTAAAGCAACTTCGTAGATTCTGTGGGATGGTAAACTTTTACCACAGGTTCATTTCGAACATCTCCCACATTATGCAACCTCTCTACGAATTGCTTTCCAAGTCCAAGAAGAACCTTTCTCTTTCCTGGTCCCCCGAAGCTTGCGAGGCTTTCTCTCGCACCAAAGAGGCTATGGCTTCCGCTATCACCCTGGCCCATCCTTGTCCAGGAGCTCCCATAAGCATTGCTTCGGATGCGTCCGCTACTCATGTCGGTGGGACACTACAATAGAAGGTTGGGGACTCTTGGCAACCACTCACTTTCTTCTCCAAAGCTCTTCTTCCTTCTTAACAGAGGTACAGTACGTTTTCCTGCGAATTACTGAGCATATACCTCTCCCTCCGTCACTTTCAACAATAATACTTGGAAGGGCGTGAATTCACTGTCTTCACCGACTACAAGCCATTGGTTGGTGCGCTCGCCTCTAGTAGCACCTCCTCTGTGCACTCTGCAGTTGATACTCATCACCTTGACTTCATCCTGCAGATGACAAACGATATTCGAAAGCGTTCCTGGTTCTTCGAACGTCGTACAAGATGCGCTCTCTCGCATTTCATCGGGCACGCAACTCTCCCAAACTGCGGCCATCGATCACGCGACAATAGCGCTTGCCCAGGAACAAGATGAAGACACGCAAACACTGCGTCACTCTTTTCAACTCGTCATTCGCGAGATTGACTTGCCGGACAGTCCTTCCAGGCGCATTCTGGTTCACTATTCAATTCCTGACTCTCCTCGTCCTCTCATTCCTCTCGCTTACCGTCGGCACATTTTGACCAGACTCACGGTCTCTCTCATCCTGGCATTCGAGCAACTCGCAAGCTCACCATACAACGTTATGTGTGGCCAAGTATGAACGCCGACGTGGCCAAATGGACCCGCGCAAGTCTCCCTTGTCAACATGCAAAGGTTCAACGCCACACAAAGTCCCCTCTGGCTGCTTTTCCACTTCCATTGGCACGTTTTGAGGCCTTTCACATCGATCTGGTTAGTTCTCTGCCCTTTTCGCGTGGTTTCACTCACCTTCTCACCATGATCGATCGTTTTACCTCTTGGCCAGAGGCAGTTCCTATCCCCAACATCAGAGATTCCACTGTAACTCGAGCCTTTGTCTCAGCATGGGTTGCTCGTTTTGGTGTCCCATCAACGATCATGACTGATCGAGGTAGACAATTTGAATCCCACCAACGAGATGCACTCATGTCAGTGCTTGGCTCCTTTCGTCTCCGTACCACTAGCTACCATTCCCATAGTAACTCTAAGGTGGAACGTTTATATAGGACTCTCAAGGGAAGCTTACTCTCCACTGACCCCAACATCACTTGTGTGGACGAGCTACCCTTAATTCTCCTGGGAATTCTTGCCTCCTTGAAAGAGGATTTGAATTGCTCTGTTGTAGAACTCGTCTATGGTACGAAACTTTGTCTTCCAGGTCAATTCTTTTCTTCCACTCACTGCCCTCTTCCTTCCGAAATACATCTTGCTGCATACGTACACAATTTAGTACGGGCGATGTCTGAGGTAAAGCCGACCGCCACAAGAGTGCCTGCTAATCAGAAACCTTTCGTGTCAAAGGAGATGGCAACTTGCTCTCATGTGTTTGTCCGTCGCGATTCGACTCGCACATCCTTGCGACCTGTCTATGACGGACCCTTTCTCGTCGTGTCCCGGAAGCCGAAATTCTTTGTACTGCAGCTTGGCACCAAGCAGGGTATGGTTTACATCGATCGGCTTAAACCCGCTCTCATAGAGGCCGTTCATCTGGAACAGCCACTACCTTTCACTTCCACTAATATAGGTCCAGTGGTCATCCCAGCCTACCTTCCGCACCTATCTATTCCTTCAACACTTCCCAGCCAATTAACTTCACTTCCGAACCCTTCTTCGGCTCTTTCAAATCAAACTAAAACTTTTCCTCTTACCTCTTTACTCGAAACCCTCCACCAACCATCTCTGCACCCCCAATTCTTCTTCCCAACTGCTGCTGCCGCCTCCCTTTTTGTTGCAGGACCACTCGACAGCAGCTGGAGAACACCAAGCGACCAACGCGCAACTCCCGACAGTCGCCTTTTCGGGAGGTTCAGAACAATCGTCACCCGACGCTCCGTCCTCGCTCGTGACAATATCCCGCCTCTATCGAGTGGCACTACTAATCGCCACCTGACCCACAATCCGAGTCAGCCAATTGGCACCATAACCCCTTCTGGAAGCGTTGTAAGGAGGCCTCGCCGATATACAGACTAAAATTTATGTAAATATCTAGTGTTGTGCGAGCTTTTCCCTCGGTGCGGCAGTATTGTAGCGGTCTATACCCCTACAAGTGTAAATATTTATATATATATATATATATATATATATATATATATAGGCTTTAATTCCTACTGAACGTGCGAAAGCTGGTTAGAGGCGGGTTGTGCCGTAACCAGGATTCTCACTATAAAAGTCCCACTTGTTACTGGGGGGAGGTTTGTGATTGTTGAATTCTAAGAGTGCATAATACAGGTTGAATAAATTAGTCGAAGGGATTCCTAGTTAAAGTCTTGCCAAGGGTACGTCAAAAAGGAGGAGCCCCAAATAAACACACGTACAAAAAATAAACTTTACTTTACACAAATATAATAATTAGCAATAGTTAAACGGGCAAAATCAAGGATTAAATATTAAACATTGAGGTTAAGCGTGTAGATTTATAATGACTCAATGGGAGTATCAATAAATGTTAATTAAATAGGTGATTTATGAATAGAGGGACACTGGGTTTACAGATTACCATTAATTGTGATGGATTGGAGAGACGACTACTCAGGTCCAGAAGGGGTGGTTCGGGTGGCGTTAACACGAGTTCTCGGGGAGAGGGGGGGATAAGAAGACGGGTTTGGGGCTACTGGCTGCAGTTCCGGTTAGTTCACTCCTAACTGGATGTGACACTAACAAATAGTAACTTCCAGTAACTATTTGGATGTTCCTTTTCTTTCTCAAGTTACATTGAGCAACAGAGCGTATTCTTCTAGTCACAGACTCTGCGGGGCGGGATTTTCTTCAGGAACACTTTGAGACAGCGACCAAGTTATCTCGGCGGCGCGTTGACAGTCGATACGTTACGGCAACGACTCTCGTTCAACGTGAGGATTACGCGAGTAGGTTTGGGACACGGCTCTAGAGGGATGAACGGCGATGTTATTTATACCGCGGATTGTGGGAAATCGAGAGAGAGATTCCATTCACGACAATTCGCTTATCGCAGCGCCTTCTGGACAATCTCCATGGAATCATAAAGAAGGCAAATAGAATTTCGGCTTCTCTGTGAGATAGGCCCTCTTTCGTCAGACTTCCTGTCGCCAGTTGGGGGAAGGGGGGGGGAGGAGACGAAGGTCAACTCAAACGACAAATTTCTTTCGTTCCCACGATTGTCTGGCGGCATGCGAGTATGTACTTTCCATACCCTCACAATATATATATATATATATATATATATATATATATATATATATATATATATATATATATATATATATATATATATATATACATAATTTCAAGAAAGGTTGGTAACCCTGACTTAATTCGTGCGATTGTTACACCCGCTCTCCAGAGCGTCTTAAAATTAACATGAGGTTCATTCGCATTGCTGTCCTCATCGGTGAATCATACATTTCCAACTCCGTTATAATTTATTTATCCAATATAATCTATTTATCATCCCATAAAACAATTTAAACTATAATCTATTTAACAATTACCAAATAATAATTACTAATCGAATTACCAATTTAATTGCAATCAACCAATTACTATTTATCAACTAAATCAATTACTAATTGTCAATCAATTTCCCAATGTATAATCTATTTAATATTTCATATTTATCAATTGTAAATCCATTCTCGTTAACTCATGAAAATTTAATTCACACGTGTAATTCAATCCAATCCTAACTGTTACTGTATAATTTCACTTTTCAATCATAACTGTTTATTCCCTAATATACATTTTTCGTAACTCTTTGTTTTTAATACACGTATTTCCACGACGTCGCCGAGATTGAGGCCTAGGGAAATTTCGTCTGCTGGTATTAGATTTCACGTTAGCATTTAACCTTATTCCCTTGAATAACGTAATATCGGTTTTGATGTTTATTGTGATCAGAGCTATCTAGAATATTGACGCAATATTCACTTAAACCCTATACAACCAACAATTAAACGTGTTGGATTTTCTGCAATCGTGTGGGAAACAATTTTTAATGCTGGAAGATTAGAGTTGGTTGATTGTGTTGGCAAAATAACTAGAAAAAAAAAATATATTTCCATTATTAAAGAGGGACTTCTGACAGCTTTTTATAAATTATCACATTGCAAAAATGTTATTTATTCATGGGAGATGAGGCTCCCAATCTTACTGCAAAAAGGAAAAAAAAGAACGGGAGAACCAAAGTGGAATCAAACAACTTCCTTCGACAGGTGACTCCCTTTACATGAACACAAAATAACATAATGCAATATATGAGGAATAGTAGGCAAGACTTTACGGATAAATAAACAAAAAATATAGGAACACGGGCAGAGGCGATTAATATTATATGCCAAACATAGTCGGAAATACCATAAGCTGAAGTCTCAGAACTACTTAAAACCAGGCTTAGATGAGTTGCAGCTCTTTAAATCGCTAAATGTAAGTTCACAAAGTAATAACAATGTACTGTACCTGTTGAAAATGCATTTCATTCTTAAAAATTACAAATAAAGGTATTTTATTAGTTTACTAGGTACCTCGTTACTTCTTGTGTAGCTCTGTATACGGAATTGACTCATTGAATATGGAATGCGAGCGACATCTACCTAAAAAAAGTTAAGTTTATATGCAGCGATTACGTTATAAAGGACCAAATATTTTATATTCAATCTGTTCAATCAACTCATTTGTTTCGTATGATGCGGTTCTTAGGCCAACATTGCCACAGGTATCATCCCGGAGATGTTTTGATTTGGACAAGTTTCCTTAAATTGCCTTTTCTTCATCATGCTGTCTACCACTCTTAGTATACCAACTCTGCGAGTATGTTTTTTTTTCATCTTCTGTAATTGTTTTTGGCTCTCTCCATTATCCCATGACACGCCGGTAGGATATGAATGGAATGCGAACCTTAGCAATGACGATGACAACTCATAGTTCATGGCAAGCACCTAAAGATAGTCGATTCTTATGTAGAGGTTCTAACTTTGCATGAATACTTTAGCCTTAGATAGCAAATGCAGTAGTCAGTACGTACATAAATTTTGTTGTTTTGGTTTTGACTGATCATATCGTAACGATAACGTAGATTTGAACTCTCCTAGCTATCGTGGGAATGATTCAAGTTAACAAAAATGGGATATATTATAATCTTATAATAATCAATAATTTGAAGTTATAATTATACAAAATTGAATTGAATAACGGATAGGATATTTAAGGGATACAAATTGAATGCTATACAGAGAATATTGAAGAATTCATAGATGATTTAAGTTGAAATGGAATACAATGTATGCGTTTGGAAAGTTAATATTTGAAAACACGTGACGAGAATGGTGTGTTCACAGGTGCATCTAAATATGTAATTGTAATTATGTAAGTACACGACTAATGATGGAATGTGAATTAGGGTCTGTAAATGAGAGAGGGAACAGGAATTAGGAGCTACTCCCTTGTGTGGATTGTATGCAGAGAATAAGTGAAAGAGGAATTTTGACTGACCTTTTTCTGAAGCGACGCTGTGCACGTATTGAGCTTGAACAGCGATTAAAGGCAGATGGCGAAAAGCGTGTGTTTGTATGTGTGTTCGTGTAAGGCAGAATGAGGTATAAAAGGGACTTTGTCGTAATTGATTATATTTGATGCTGGTTTCGCACACACACACACACACACACACACACACACACACATATATATATATATATATATATATATATATATATATATATATATATATATATATATATATATATATATATATATATGAACATAATTTATCCAGGATTATTATTATTTATAGGAATGCCCCAGAAGGCATTGCTATAATTCTTCAAAAAGATTATCAAAAGATAGCAGAATAAAGGGCGATGGGGAAAAATGTAAAGGGGAAACGTTATATTTGACATTTAATCTCTATTTCATTTTTTGTATGCCATGTCCAGATGATCTTTCTGTATATTTCTACAAACCTTTTAGAAACCTTCAACGCCTTTATCGAAATCACCTGCTCCGTAGGCCACATTGTAAGATATAACCAATTGGAAATTGATACTTTTGTTTTGTGGAAGATGTAGATGAATCACCCGCATGCCCCCCTTCTTCCGCCCCATCAGGGGCAGGGGAGGAAAACCATGCCCCCCGCTATCCTCCTCCCTCAGGTCCCACCTAGTTGGTTGGCCGGAGAGAGAAGGGAAGGCAGAGACCAACAAGGTAGGATAAGAGGAGAAGGAAACGAAAGAGGGTGAAGAGAAAAGTATAGTAGGAGTGCAAAAGTTGATCTCAGGTCACTAACTTCTTTTAACTGGGGACTGAAGGATATAATGGAATAGTTCCATTTCGTTTGAACCTACTAATTAACGTGGAATCCAAACCACGACCTGTTTTAATCCTAAATAGAGAAAAAATTCCCATTGATGAGTTTCGATAAGAAAATTTAGGTAAAAAATATGTAGCGTGCGAGAAGTTCAGGCGAGTGGCTTAAATTCTTTGCTTGAATGAGTCTTTTTTGGGACTCAGGATGGCCGAGTGGTTTAGGACTATCGCTAACGGCTGTCCAGCGACGCGAGAAGCGCGTTCGAAACTCGTATCGATACTGTTCTTTACTTACTATCCTTTGCGCCCCTTTCCTACACTAACCTATCCACAATGGTGCCACAGACCCGGGAGGCCGGGAAGGGAGAATTTTAGTCCTCGAATAACAATTCCAGACGCCATTCCCCTCAATCCTCAAAATAGGCTCCGCTTCTAGGAGGGGGATTGTGCAGCCTGCGGGAAGTTCAGGCGAGTGGCTGAAATGCTTTGCTTGAATGAGACCTTTTTGGGACTCAGGAGTGGCCGAGTGGTTTAGGACTCTCGCTAACGGCTGTCCAGCGACGCGGGAAGCGCGTTCCACACTCGTATCGCTACTTTTCTTTATTTATTTTTCTTTACGCCCCTTTCCTATATTTTCTGACATTTTTACAGTATGATAAAGAGTACTAACTTAACCGAATTGAAAATACCCACGGATTGACAACTTATCACATTCTCCCAACATAGATAACTTAATCAGGATCAGGATCTGCAAAATCCAAATATATATTTATAGGAGGAAACTTAACCGAGTGGCAGTAGATAATGGAGATGGTGGGAAAATATAACTGCCACAAATGTGTAGGTGAGATAATAAAGATTTAATTTGCTTCAAACATTTTATCTGTCTGTTAAAGGTAAAAAAGTTATATCCGAACGAATACGAGATCTGTATCTGCCATTATGGAAAATCCGCTTTTTGTTGACAATTCACAAACTCCTGAAGATAGAGACTTGATTCTTTATGCGACAGTGAAGTTTCCAAGGGGCAAGAATTACATGGTGTTACTTAATTTGTCATTTGGTTGATCTGAAGTAGAAGTCCAGATTCATTTCCACCATTACTGAAAATTATAATTTTGTTGATAATTCGCAACTACTAACGAAAATAGAGCCATGATTCAAAATGCTATTCATATATTTCCTGGGCCGATGATTTAGATCGTCTTACTTAATTTCTGTCTGAGGCAGACTAGAATATATTATGCACATATCAACGCACTGTAATTTTAGAGAAACTAGAGTTAAAAGGTAAATTAGTATGTTTAGAAATTTTAATTTATTGTTTGTTATTGTTTTTCATGTGAACATTTCTATTTAACGGTATTATAATTGTTTTTAAAGTCATTGATGTTGTGTCTCTGCTGAACACTATTATAAGATTTGGGTTGGGTTGGTCATGATTGTTCTAGTTTTAATGACAATGGCATAGGCGGAGGTATGCGCTGAGTGATTTCTAAATTCAGTTCAGTTATTTTAGTCAAAAAGTAAATATGATCTATATTAGTGAAACCGTTTTTTATTTTAGTCTTATGAACTTATTCGATCATCTTCGGAGCGTCTTGATAAATTCTTTCCTCCTTTACCAATGAAATATGGAGTCGGAACCAGACTGAATGAGAGAAAACGGTTTTTAGGGGATATTTATTCCGCCTGGTTGAACGTAACGTTAGAGGAAATGAGCCAATCCGGTTTCTTCTAACGTTACGTTCAACCAGGCGGAATAAATATCCCCTAAGCACCGTTTTCTTTCATTCGACTGCGTAGAACTCATGGCATACTCACTCCTGGCAATTACCTCTGAATTCGATACATGAGAAAATATTTTTGGAAAATTTTCAAAAGACTCCTCCGAGAATTTGAGGCACTCGGATGTACGGATATTGAGCACTCGCACTCGAATGACAGCTTACGCTACTTTTGCTTCCCAACGCCTGACCTTTTGGAGAAGAAAGAAGATCAGAGAATTAAAAGAGCATTTTGCACATCGATCTTTACAGAAGAAACCTTCATCTCCAACGCCACCTTTTCCCTTACTGGGGATTTAAAAAAAGAGATTTAATACTAGGTGGTCATAATTAATTCTATGGTTACCTAAACTTATCACCCCCTCCGCTCTCGCCTTCTAAGGCGTAGCCATTTGGAATGCCATTCATAACCTAGTTCGAACTATGCCCATCGTGAGACAAGGCATAATTCAAGGCAGTTTGGAAAGCAGGTTTGTGGACTAGCCTACTGTGGAACCTTCCGTCATAGGCACCCCGGACAAGAGGCGATGCTGCAACCGTTGGGGAAGAGTTCTCTCTATCCCTGATGACCGGCAGTGATCACAGAGGGACATAAAACCGTCTCTAGGTGAGCTGGATGCAGCCTCGATACCCAAACCCCAGAAAAGGCGGCACCCCGGGTCATGGTAGTTGATTCAATCACCACCCATCATCACGTCCGACATGAGTCATCCTTCTGGAGGGCCTTCTTGGGTCCATCATATCATTCATCCATCATCTTCATCTAGGCAGATATACCGACAAATATGTCAAATTTGACAAATATGTCAAAACTTTAACATATTTTTATTTCAGGCAAATCAATAGGTACAAAGAAGAACAAAGGAAAAAAAAGAAGAAGGAGGCTTAAACGAGCCAAAATAGACGACCGTGAAGGAGCGAAGAGGGTCCCCCTTCGCATCCTTCCTGGACGGGAGAAACCAAATCGCAAATTGGCACTAAGGATTATCTACACTGATATTGGGGTCATACTCCTTAGACTAAAAGTGCAGCACAACGGTTATGTGGCGCTACGCAACACAGAAAAGGACCCAGATTTCCTCCTGAGGGAAAACGCAGCAAAAAAATTGGAAAAGATCAGACTCGCACCTCAGACCCCTCCGGACACTCCAAAACAAATCAAAGAAAAACTCGAAAAACAACGGGATTGGGCAAAGATCGAAGAATTAATCAAATTTAAAAACCAAAATAAAGAAGAGCACAATCACGTCTTCAAAGTGCTATTTAGATCTCCAGAAATGTCCAAAAAAGCCTCAGAACTGGGACTGCTTGGCTTCTACACTAAAATCTCACTCGATCAAATCGAGAGGAGATATTTGTTCCCGTGCAAGTATGCTTCACCTACTATGCCCTCGACAAACATCCGACCAAAGACTGCGATTACAAAGGAAATGCCTGCTCCGAATGCGCAAGCCAAGACCACAGGTGGGACTTATGCAGGAGCACGGTAAAGAAATGCTTAAACTCTAGAAATGCTCACAGAACACTGGCTATGTCTAGCCCAATAAAGAAGCAAAGGACAAGTCATCTACCATCTACACGATGGAATAGAAAAAATAGAAGAATAGAAAGTTGCCAAAGGAATTTAACTAAGGCGATATACACTATGGTCTTCAACAAAATTTCATTCAAGAACGACTGCTACTCATTTACACTAATATATATATATATATATATATATATATATATATATATATATATATATGAACAAGGTCAATAGACTTAAGTCTCGTGGCCTCAATTATTCTGAATATGACCTGCTAAACTTTCAACAATTGGGGCAATCCGACCCATAGTTAGTTTTCTTTTAATAATTACCGGACTAAGCTTGAGAGGACCTTGGCAATTATATAATTCAGAATAGAATGTAAAACAACATAAGGATTTTCAATTTCGTCAGAATCGGCCGAATAGTTAAATTGTCATTGCCAAAAAACCCATTGAAAAGTAAAATGGTTACCATCCGACCGACGGAACGACATAGTAACTTATAGTGTGGCGTCCACGCGACTAAAAAAGGTTCCCTGAGTCATGAATTGCCGTGGCGAAACTCTAGATTTGTATTGGTTCCACATGCCCCATCCCCCGACCCAGCCCCATTACGTGATCGCCGAATCTTGTGAGAAAATATTCTGAAACCCGAATAAATCCGACCAAACTAACCTTTATTCCTCGGAAAACCGGCACTGTGAGGGCAAGGGCGGTTCCATTATAGAGACGCCACTTCGAGTCCCTTCAAGTCTACTCGTTACAGAAGATTAGATCGCCTGGGCATCACTCTGTCCGGAGTTTCCCCCGAACATCGGTTGCTCGCTCGACTTGCACTATCGAGCTGAAGCAACCATTCCCCCGAAGCCCGCGCACACCCTTCGACTAGAGCAGGTATCCCTAAATCAACTCATGCATGCTTCCTCGCTTCCGCTCACTTCACCCCTTTCACCCTCGTCGTATCACTGTTTACGACTCGAAGCAGTCACGCAACGCTGGACGACCCTGAGAACTTGACTACGAGATTTCGTCAACCTCAAACACCGAAGCAGTGCATCGGGGCCATAGCGAATGCGCCACTTTCCGCCTTTCCATTACAAGATTCTTTTTAATTTCATTTCAAATAGAATTACTCTTTTTCCATTCAATACATATCTATTTGTCCAGTACTTCACTGTAAACTTATCGATTATCGCAATACATTCCATACTCTGACAGCTTTGTTTTTACAACAGAAATATAGCATGGAAATCATGCTACAGCTGACATCTAAATGCGTACCCTTTTTTTCCCTACGCCTCCAGATGCGTGCCATCGAGGCCCGAATGCCTGTAGGAGGATCTGTGTCTATACATCTTCTACATATTTTTACTTTCTCTATCTTCACATTTTTTACAGATCACCTCTTACAGCCTTTCAGCAAGAGACGTCCTCGTTAATTTTGGGAGGGAATTTTGGGAAATAAATAGTCTTCTAACAGTTGCAATCTAACCGATTTCGATAATCTTAATTTTTTTACACTCTTGAAATCTGCGGAAAAACTGCAATTTTTTACGCGTAAATTTCCAAAATTTGCAACCTGTAGTTGCTTATAATTTCTGTGACCTCTGAAGGTCAAGAAAAGATAAACCTGACTAAACCTACCTTCACGTAATTTGACATGACCTTTCTTGGTCCTTTTTGAAATATGCGTAATCTGCGAAATCTAAGAACAATCATTAACTTCTGCCAGATCTGGAACCCCGATGCTGAACATAGACGGCAAATGAAGTAATTTCGATAATCCCCCTACCTCGACCCGTTCCTCCAGGAGGTCCGTAGCTAGTGCAATCTGTTCCCTGACAATGACGTCCGGATAATGAGTCCTCGCAAAGGTTTCCTCGAGAGTGAAAAGCTGCTCTTCGGTAAAGATGGTCTTGTGCCGCCTCTTGCGCCGTAGCACCACTGCCCGTCCCATTTCTTCAGCCCTAGGATCCCCTTCGGGAACCAGAGGCAAACCAACACCAGCCATAATCTGGTCCCACTTCTTGTCGCCCCCAGGCACAAGTTTAGGGATCCAGTCGAAAGACATCCTAGGTCGGGACAACCCGAAGTCCGGGAAGAGATGTACATAGGGGTTGTCATCTCTTTGATAGAGAAAGATAGGGTCATTTCCTTTGCTCGGGGTGATATCAGGGTCATCTGAAAAGAAGGGGATTGGTTGGAGAGGGGGCAAATATAGAAACTAGAAAAGAAACCTGATGGCATTCCAAGCCTTACCATAGTAATGGCATTTGTAAAAGCATAATTATGTCATTGGATGGAGTGGAAATTTTCTTTGGAAAAACAAATTAATTTTACACGAGTCGAATTTGAAATTCAAAAGAAAACAATGTCAACAGACCTAAGTCGCGTGCTTTTAATTATTCTGATTTATGACCTTACGACCTTCAAAATTACAGAAACATCTCTTTATCCACTCTTTTATTTCGTTTCATGCTTGATTATTTTCAATGTTCTTAGATTCGTAAACATTATTTTGTATTTAACTATAAAATAATGATGAAATAATAAAACGAAGTAGGTGTAATTGAAAGAAAAGTTGAATGATAATATTTTAACACTAAATTTTAACCTGAGTGATAAGCCATAAAAATATATAAAGAGATGAAACCAGTAAGTAACGAATATGCTAACATAAAATGACTGAACCAAAAACAAATGAAGAAGGAAAAAGACAAAATCAACTACGAAAATATAAAAATATCGCGAAAGTTGATCTATAAATACGGATATTGGGTTGGAAAGAAAATTGTTTGTTTTTTTATTTAGACCAAAACTAATTTATAGTTACAGATAATTGGCATATTTAATCAAAGTAATATTTTCTATAATTTTAGATGATGTAATACCACATAGGTTTCAAATTATTAATGCTTGAAGCACCAAAATCTTTGACCTTTGAAGTAAAAAACCCTTCCGTTTTTATCTCTTCATAATTGGGGTACTATTTACCATCCAAATATCCTCTATATAGGCAAAGGTCTCAAAAGATGAGTCCCCTCGCCTCTGAAATTTTAAGCGTTAACCCAACGAAGGTATATTAACGCAGACAGCTAGTAAGGGCAGATATGCAAAGAAAGTAGTATAGTTAAGGTGGACGAAGTGAAAATAGTGTAAGTGCAGGGCCTGCGCGGCCAGGAGAATTCACATGTTATCTTGCGTTATCATGCAGCAAAAACATTCCTTTGAGCTTTTGACCAATGAAACTCGCATTTTCAACAATTACTGGTGCGTTATTCCCACTCAACGATTACACCTTTTGACCGTGATATCATACTGGCCACCCCTGCCAAAGTTTTATTTTTTGTATTTATGCCAACATTTATGTACTGTTAACAGAGGCCTCAAAGTTAAATTTCAGTTTTAGTTCTGGAAAAATGAGGCTCTCCGAGTGCACCAGATTGATGCATTTTAGTCTACAATGTTCAATTTTTTTTCCTGGAGGAGGGGCATGCCCCTACTCCGACCCCCTAGCTGAATTTGGTACCCCCTTACCCAATGTTGTAATCATGGATACAGCCTTCTCTAGATCATAGCAGAGAATCTCATTCTGTCTGTTTCCTAGGAGCACTGCTGATCAGGAGCTCTTCTGTGCCATTACAACACAAACTGACCCAATTCATGTTTTTGTCCACATACTGCGTGGATTTTTGTAGTTATGCATCGTTGACTTAATAACCCTTGGCCACCCAGCTATTTTCTCTGGGTCCCCCTATAGTCACCCCTAAAAATAATCTCCGCGGACATCCTTGCCTGACATATATCATTACCTTCTTAGAGTGTAATCCTTGTTTTGGTGGAGGCAAAGACTTTTACAGGAATCGTAACTCTTGTCTCTTTTGACGAATATGAACTACCCATTTTTCATCGCTGGTATCGACGAGACTTTTTCATAATTTTAGCGGTAGCATGATGTTCTTAATTATGAGTTGGTTTATGATTGTTTCATGGTTTGTAGTTAAATCTTGTGTCGTTTCTTGCGTTATCATGCAGCTTAGGATTGTCTTCAAATAAGGTTTTAGGAGTTCCTTCGTTGATCGAAATCTTTCGTCCAGAAAGAGAGGGAAACTTTGAAAGAAAAATTCCTAAATCGAATTTAAACAAACTGTCTCTGGTACTAATGACATATAGAAATAATTTCCATTGACAATTCAAATCTCTTCATTGGTTCTGAACCATTTTTTTAATTTCTAACGCCTACAGCGTCTCAAATGTCTCATCTACACAAACATTTGTAGCTATACACAAAATTCTAAGTTTAGTTTTGTCTCACACAACAAAAAATGACCTCATATTTATCATACCAAAAATAAAGGGACATCTTTTGTTTCTACCATGATACTACCTAAAAAGATACCTCGTTAACCATGAATTTACCTTGCGTATGAGACCCCAAGGAACAAGTATGTAGAGAAAGTACCATTGAAACTCGTATGAATTACCAATCTCCTTTATGAGTACATTGCAAGAAATGTTTAGTACAAGAGTTGGAAAAATGTAGGTGAGCTCATTTTAAAATATTTATATTTCTTGCGGGCAAATAAAATACGAAGAATAATTATACATTCATAAAACTATCAAAAAAATCCTTATTTTTCTCTTCATTATATTTACAAATAACATATTCCATGTTATTACTGGCCACATGAAATATTTCACCGGGTCATAATTCGGCTTCTACTGGTTTTGTGTCCATGTTCGATTCGGGCAAATTTAATCTCGTTGCATGACGGCCTATTTGGGAAGGCGAGAGACACTGTTATTACGCAGGTATTACAGACACAGACTCTTGGAGCATTAACAAATGAAGCTAATTACTTTTTATTTCTTCCAAATTGTTAGTATGTATGTATATATTTAAGGACAAAGGTGGTTATAAATCGATTATTAATTTCACATGTAAATTAAATTTGAAAAAAATATGAATCGAAGCCCTAAGATGCTAGAATTCTATTATTGAGGTCATTTATTCAGTATGTTATACAGGAAATAGGCAAAGACTGGGTTGAAAACTCACTCTAATATAATAATCGTATGAATCTGATAAATAATCTCTCGAGCCCCGACCTTCCGTAAGGTGACCTATGCCTTCTCTTATTCTTAGAAATGGAGGAATAATAGAAATAGGATAAAAAAGATTAAACAAAAGACATTTAGTGTAACGAAAAGAGGCTGAATTTGGATAGATATAAAAAAACCTCGACGAATTCAGATAAACTTCGACACGCGAGGAAAAAAAATCCGAAACTACAATATAAACAAGACATGCATGCAAATACTAAACATAAGCTAAAATATTTTTCAAAATGCTACAACCATAACAAAAACAATGACAAAAAAATGCACTTACTAAAACAGTGACAAAAAGAAACACTTACAACGAGAACAACCAACTAAACAATCTGAAACCATAATATAACCAAGACGTCCATGCAAACACTAAATATAAATTAAAATACTTTTAAAGTGCTACAACCATGACAAAAACAATGACAAAAAGAAACACTTACAATGAGAACAAACTAACCAAAGAATCCGAAACCATAATATAACCGAGACATCCATGCAAACACTAAACATAAACTAAAATGTTTTTAGATTGCGAAACTTAAAACAACAACAAAAAACATCGAAAAAAATAACAAAAACGAGTACTTACAACGAGAACAAACCAACTAAAACAATGATTCAACAATAACCAACTGAAACACATTTCACCTTTCCCACTTTGTCTGATAGGGTGAAGTGAGGGAGCACGGCCCCACGGCTTGGATAGACTGGGTTGAGGGTTCGAAAGGAGACTTTCAATGGAGAAGGAAGACTTGAACCTGGCTGAAGTAGGACACACGCCGGAAACACTCTCCCACGCACTTTCCATCGAGCGTCGCGTCGGTGGGAGAGGAAAATCGCTTAGAGGTCACAGAAGGGACAGAAACGGAATGGAGTTATAAGAAAGAAGTAATCACATGATGATGGATGGAAATGAAAGTAGATTTAAGATAGCCATTCCCTCATCAGCAAAAGCCCTTACGGACCGCCCAGGAGTATCGAACTGAACCTTCAGGAAGAACTTTTCAATATAGGCTGCGATTAAGCCTAACTTCGACCTTTCGAGTGTTTGTGCTCTTTGAAAGAACTTGTCCCTCGAGTTTTATAACATATCATCTATTTAGCCATTATTTTTTTCTCTCAGATTTTGATAATAAAAGGCAACTTTGAATTTATTTAAGCCCCCAAAACATTGGAAATATTCACTTCAAAGTACGATTTTGGAAGGTTCGATCGAGACTCCTATGCCGTTTATGAACCTATTGCTGTAATGCATGAAATTTATAGCGATTCTATAACTCATTTAAGATTAGATAGGAGGGGGAACGTTGGCGAAGTGGTTAGCGTTATGGACTCTTTTGCGTAAACGGCCTCAGTTCAAACGCTAATTCAGGCCCGTTGCATCGGGTCGAGGCTATACCACCCATCTTTCAAAGGTCCCTAAATATCTACTATCATCTTTGGATGGAGATATTTGGGACCGACTCGAAAATGTGGGTCTTATTTGTTTGTTTCATAGCGATATGTCGTAGTTTTCCTGAATGACGTCAGGAAAGGCATTCGGTCAGAGAAACCATCGCAGGCAAACATAAATAGTTTACAACTAACGGTGAAAAATGGTAGTTTATATGTAATTGTGTGGAGAGCAATTTGGTTCGATGGAAGCTCAGAGCTGGTTGAGTGTGGGGGGGGCACTATCAATTCAGGAAAAAACATTTCCATTCTAAAAGAGGGACTTCTACCAGAGTTTTCAAAGGGTCAGTTTCCTACTGTAAAAATGTCAAAAGAATTTGGGGACCCTTGCGGTATCAAACGACTTCCTTGGTCAAGTAAATCCACTGCCGCGAACCCAATGGAATATGTATAGGGACAAAACTTTAGGGAATAAGTAAAAGAAACAAAAACAGGAGCACAGAATTACTCAATGGCATAAGCTAAACATGGTCGAAATAGCACAAGCTTTAAGCTCATAACTAATTATATCTATGCTGAGGCGAGTTTCAGCTGTCGAAGCTGCTGAAGGAAAGTCTTCAAAGTATTAATCATGTATTAACATGTTTCAAATGTATCTCATTCTTTAAATTTACTAATAAAGGTATTTGAGTATTAACGTGGGTGTTTATTTCTTATCTGTCTCTCTACACACACAGACAATGCGAAGATTTATAACGCGTCTCAGAAACCACTGATCCAAAAATAGAAATAGTCCTAGACTTATATATCGGCTCGCTAGCTTGAAGATCCAAGGAACCTTGGCCTAAAGGTGGCAACGTGACCAGGAAACCTTTCATCAAGGCCGCCTCAACAATAACGAAGACTTCCGTCTGAAGATGCACGAAGAAAGGCGAAAGCTCCCGGCCAAAATTTGAATGTCTTAAATAAGACCAAAGAAAATGGATCTTCCTAAACTGCTTAAATAAACTCCAGCCTCATATCAAAAACTGAATTCGCGTTAGAGCGTGGTAAAAAAAATTTGGTAAAGTCAAAATATAACCTTGTCTTTAACTATAAATATATATATATATATATATATATATAAATAACTATAAATATATATATATATATATATATATATATATATATATATATATATATATATATATATATATATATATATATATATATAATTTGATTTTAAGAAGTTTTCACTATTAAAAAGTGAAAATACATCAGAATAAGTGTTCGTCTGATAGACTAACGACAAAAATGTGGTAAATCAGCTAATATAAGTACGCAACGTATGTCAATAAAGGCTTTTCTTTTTCTTTCATTTTTTTTTTGCCTCGGTCATGTTGACAAATAATCTTAAAATTGGCTAAACCTATCTTGGCTTAAATTAGTTAAATAAGTAGATTAAACCTATTAAAACGGCATAATAAACAACTTTTGCTATGTATCTACCGACTATCTCTCTACATATGAAGAAATGACCCTTTAGAATTTAGCCTTTAAAATCCCTTCACACACATATTACATAGCCGAAACAAATCATTTATTTCCTCCATAGTTGAAAATTCAACTATGGCTTCATCTTCTTTACGAATTATGCTCCACCTGGCTGTTTTCCCATGATGATGTGTATGGTGGCCTTCGTGATTCTGTTTCACAATCCATTTTTTAACTGTATGGCGACTGACGCCCAAGTATAAAGTATAGTACAATTTTTTAATGGTCAACACTGCAGAAAAATAGGTGGGTCGCAATTTACACAAGTAATTTTCGGCGGAGTTAAAGTTTATGCATTTTCGGCGAGTGTAATTTTTGTGAAGGGAAAAGTGAATAGTACAGCTGAAAAACTTCAACACAATCTGGTTAATTATCTCTACTTGATGGCAAAAACTACTGCTCAGATAGCCGCCTGGTAATGAAATGTTGCACTATGAAAGCCCTCACTATTATTGCTCACAAGTAGGGGGCGTATTAACCTGAGGTCTAAAATGAAGAGAGCATTTTTACCAATATACGAGGTAGGTTCATACAGGAGTATATACACAGCATTAAGTTTGCATACAGACCATCTCCGTTATTTAGACCATTCTTCTATATTTTGAGAACCAATGTCGATTATTAGAGAAAGCATTAAACATTTAGTAAAATGTAAATGCTCACACAGCTATATTTGCTAAAATATGAGATAAAGCATGAGGTAAGTTTTGAAATAAAGTTATGGCATAGAGGCACCAGCAAAGGTGGGTACCTTTGAAATCCCCTTACCCTCTCACACACCCTTTGTACTCTTATGGTTAGATGATATATGTAGGATGTGTTTTTCATTCGTTCACCAATGGTTAATGGTATCAGGTCTTTCGACCGAGTGATTTCCTAATTCTCTAAATTAAAGTTGCGGAGCGTCAACCAAACTCCTCATATAAACCTCATCTTCTCGTTTTCACAAAAAAAGCGTCAGTTTTAAAACTGAAAACCATGCTGGATGTTGATTGGAACCGGGCAGTGTCTTCATAATGTGAGGCCCCACCGGTGACTGAATAGATTTTTAACATGCATTCTCTTCTCCTTCCCTCCCTCTACTTCTATGAGTGGATATGGCCCCAAGGCAGTTGACGTGTTAAATCCGAATTTTCTTTCTCCTAGATAGACCGCCTTTCAAGGTGGTCGAGCTGTCTATCCTAGGGTCGAAGGTCACAGGGACATTTCTCTACACTACCACCTGAAGTGTCTTCCTTTTTACAATGTTACCCCGGTAGAGGAGATTATCCTCTACCATCATAACCATGTAGGAAACACATCCAAGAGGCTCCGTACGTAATCTTGAGCTCCATCCTCCCCATTTTTCTAGATGAACGGCTCATTAGGGTAGGCGTCGTTGCATGCGTACCGGCAGGTCACCGAGTTTCTTAGATCCCGTTTGAAAGTTAAAAATTCTTCCTCTAAGTGGGTGAAGTGAGTCGTGGGGCCATTTTTCAGCTCCCCGTGTTTTCGAGGGACGGGCGTACAGGCTCACCTTATGCGGAATTCAGGTGAGGGCGCGCTGTTCCCCTGGTGGCTGGCGCTCCTTGCAGTAAACAACGCTCTCCAAGGTGGCTCCTGAAGTAAAGAGGACTAATATGAAGTTGACTACCCCAGAGATTAACCTTGGTGCGGAGGGAATAGAAGCCCAAACCCCGATCTCACTCCAAGGGAGGGGCGGCTTGAAATGGCTGCAGCTTAGGAAAATGGGAAACATAAAAAGGATCGAAGAAAAAAATAAGGACGTCCTGCATTAGAGGCGGCCTCTAGATCGGACAGGGAATCATCCCCGATCCCTACCCATGACTTAGCTCTCGGCTTCCCATAAGTCCTTTGCACTCTCGAGTTATAAGGACCCAGTCTGCATGGTTAAGTCTTTCACCTATGGTTCATGGTATCAGGCCATCCCAACAAGTGGGTTTTTTTTCCGCCCTAACCATCCCATTTAAAAACTGCGGAACTTCAACCAAACACTCTTTATATAAACTCTCTTTTGGAGTGTTTCTGTCTTTACATATCTCTGTTTACAAACTCTCTATTGGAGGGCCTCTGTCTTTACAGGTCTTTTTTTACAAACCTTCTATTGCAGTGCCTCTGTCTTTACAGGTCTCTGTTTACAAAGTCCCTATTGGAGTGACTCTGTCTTTATAGGTTCCTTTTTACAAAGTCGCTATTGGAGTGCCTCTGTCTTTACAGGTCTCTTTTTACAAACCTTCTACTTGAATGCCTCTGTCTTTACAGGTCTCTGTTTACAAACTCTCTATTGGAGTGCCTCTGTCTTTACAGTTCTCTGTTTACAAACTCTCTATTGCATTGCCTTCATTCGTTTTATTTTTAAATTAAAAAATATTGAAATAACCATCTACGATTTCCCATAGTTCAAAGACGTATTATTGCAGCGTTACTGCACTTCCTACCCACCTCTTATTGCATCCATTGATTATTTCTTCCTATAGGCTTTCATTAGAATTGAAAGAGTTAATTAATGGAAGGGGTTTCAGGTTAAGGGTAAAGTTAAGCTTGAACAGTGGGCAGCCATAAAATCTGGAATACACAGCCACCGATTTCAAGGAAACTTTATGATTCCATTTCTAGCTCCGCCCAGAATGGGCTTAGCTAGAGGAACACTACATGAAAAACAATCAAAATTATAGCGCCTAACAATGTCCTGCAAGCGCATTTGAATTCGAACCCTAAGGTGATTATTTCTAAACGGGGGACATCGCCCACTATTTCCTTTAAATGGTATTGGATTGCAACCTTTACACTCCCGCTAATTTTAATCAGCTAGTAATATACACAACTCGAAAGCCTAACATTGGGTTTGAATTCAAATGCGATTGCTAGACGTTGTTAGTCGTTCAATTGTTCATTGTTTTTATGCTCTGCTTCTTGTTTTCAGACATACATATAAGCCCCGCTCCTAAATGCTAATTAAATAATCCATATTTGCTTTAATATTGAGTACTATAAAATGTCAATATAATATAATTCAGAAAAAAATCCCTTTAAAATGATGTATAATGCAATATGATGCGATTCCAATTTACAATGTGGCTGAGTATTACATGTTTAGCGGGCAGCCTATATTCCTTAAGGATGTTGTTTACTTGCCAGTACCCACGACAAAGTTAACTTTAACACTAGCAGGGCACAGGGTCATATCTGGTACTCCGATAGTTTCAAATAATTTACACCAGATGTTGTGTAAGATATCTAACTTAAGGTTTAAAGTTGTATGGCCCACGTTTCCAACAATGCGCTAACAATAATCGCAGACTACGAGTTAATGAACAATTTTAAAGCAAATTTTAACTGCCAAAATGAATCCGAATAATTCAGCGCAAACATTATTTTTAACCACTCAAATGAATAAAGTGGAGATCAACGATAACATTTCTTCAAAAATAGTTTTGAAATGATGTTCATGAATTAATTGTATGGTTAGGAAAAGTAGAATGTATGGAAGCAGATAACCCCAAGTGAACAATTGATAGTTCTATTGGTATTTTAATTATTGCTTACCATAAACAACATATTCATTTTGCATTTGCCTAAATCATCATTGTACAAGCTATATCCTGCAACTTGAATTACTCCAATATCTCAATTAGTAAGGAAGTTATGGTTATTTGAATATGCGTTAACTTTAACAATGAATTATTTAAAACAATGATTTTGCCATTTGTCCTCCTGCGGTTCTAAGGGCATCATATATGAACGGAGATAGTAGGTAACTCTATGAACCTGCACCCATGTAGCAATGAAAGCAGGGCATTTTTTTCGTAAGAATCAACTGAAATGGAGCAGCTTTTAATATGGAACGGACATGAAAAGGTTTAAGAGTGGGCCTGTACCCCTATGGATTCAAGGATATTAAACAGAATAAATAAAAGAGGGTTCAGAGGATTCCCATACACTTCTGATTTCTAGCGCTACAATTAAATTCCTCTTATAGGTAGTCAGTATACTCCACACCAACAAGGAGAAGACAGATAATAGAAATACTCTATCTTTCTTTGTGGTCCTTGATGGGTTACACTAGTCTATCTCTTTCAATGAAGAGACATTTTATTCTCATCAACAGTAACAGATTCTGGAAAAAAAAATTATGGTCGAAATTTAGGACTTAAAGAAGAGATGGACATTGAAGAAAACAAATAAATGAATTTTACTACAACCTCTTGAAGGATACCAATCCATTTTGAAGGAACCCTTAATTAACAGAGAATAGGATAATGATATATTTAAGTTCCAATGCAGGATTAAATAGCTTGCCTACACTTGAATTTTATGTAACCTGTTTTGCAATTTCAAACCGCCTCCACCCACCACAGCACAAAAAGAATAGTCTAAATATTTCTTTTAGTAGTGTTTTCGAAGCAACCAGTCAACCAAGAAATACTAGCGTAGTCTCCCTCCTCAGAGAAAGATGGAGATAAGCAAAGATAGTCTTTCTCCCTAAACTGAAAATGCCTACAGTTAGGGACAGACAAATCGTATTCACACATACTCTTTATCAATTATTTAGGAGCCTAGCATAAAAAAACAAAATTAATAGGAGATAACTGACCCCCCCCCCCGTGGTAATAACACTATTGACTTTACAAAGAAATTTGACTCAATGACAGATGAGTACTGATCACGGATCAATATCCTCAAGACATATAAATGCATACAATCCAGCTACAATAATTAAAATAGAATCGCTACATATATAGATGAGACAAAACAACATTGTATTTAAAAAAATAAAATTAGTAAGCGGAAGAAGAGGCTACTACTAATTATTGCTATATCCCAACTACTCTCTCACTCTTATCTCTAATAAAATAATTGGATAATGGTCGTTAGTGCATTATTTCCCTTCTCCCAGGTAACGAATATTTCCTATTTATAATAATTAACAAACGCAGCGGGGGGGGGGAGGGTCAGTTATGTCCTATTAATTTTGTTTTTTTATGCTAGGCTCCTAAATAATTGATAAAGAGTATGTGTGAATACGATTTGTCTGTCCCTAACTGTAGGCATTTTCAGTTTAGGGAGAAAGACTATCTTTGCTTATCTCCATCTTTCTCTGAGGAGGGAGACTACGCTAGTATTTCTTGGTTGACTGGTTGCTTCGAAAACACTACTAAAAGAAATATTTAGACTATTCTTTTTGTGCTGTGGTGGGTGGAGGCGGTTTGAAATTGCAAAACAGGTTACATAAAATTCAAGTGTAGGCAAGCTATTTAATCCTGCATTGGAACTTAAATATATCATTATCCTATTCTCTGTTAATTAAGGGTTCCTTCAAAATGGATTGGTATCCTTTAAGAGGTTGTAGGGATCCACTGGAGCCCCCATATATTTGTTATGGTAATTCACATGATAATAGAGAAGTTATCTAAAACCAGACGGTTAAAAAACATGAATACTTCCATGTACTAGCACTTCTTTGCAGATGATGAATTGATAATGGAAAATTGATGAAATAAAAAGGAAAGTGGAATAAAAAGAAACAAACCGGCCGACCCCCCTCCTCCACCCCCACCATGGCAAGGACGGGACGAGGATCCGGTACTCTCTTGTAGTCCTCCTAGCCCCCATCCACCTGATTCTAAGACTAGGAGTGAGGAGAAATCAGGTCAAGGGTGGGAGTGAGAGGGAGAGGAAGAAGAAAGGTTAAGGATAGAATAGCGAGAAATATAGTCTGAAACGAGATAGGTGACCTAAGCAGTCGTTGGCCCTACAACTTAACGTGGGATCCCAACCAGGGTGTATATTTTTCTTATCTCATTATATTCATTTTCCTGTCCCTTGTTATGAGTTGTTGGCCTAGTAAGTCTGAGTTCTAAGGTTCAAATTGAAGAAGTTTGCATAGGATTGCTAGGTTGCCTGGAGGTCAGGCAGTTTGAATAGGTGTGTAAGTAGGTATTGGCTTATAGAGTTGTACTTGAGTGTGCTTAAAACTTTCATGTTATTCTTTTGTCTTATTGCAATGGCGTTCAAAACCGATCTTAGCTTTAATAAATTGCTACTGTTAAACAATCTCTTGCGAAATACTTTTTTCCGGAAACAGAAATAATAACTAATATTTTTAAAAATGTTGCAAAAAAGAACTTAACAATTCAAAGTTAAAATTAGGATCTTTGGCATAAAAAGGGGAGAAAATCCTAAATAATGAAAAGAAATTGAAGTTTTGTATGAGATAAAATATTTAGGAATAACTATTGTAAGTAAAAAAATCTTTTTAAGTAAACATAGAGAAACTAAACTAAACTAGGCGATTACAGCCTCCGCTGGGATCATTCTTTTCCACCTCTTGAGAAAATTTGCCCCAGTGAGAGAGTTCCAATCTGCCATAATTTCGCGATAATTACAACACTTCTTTCATAGGGAATAGCAAGGAAATTGATGCGACCCGCGCAGGCATTTCGACGCAGGAAAGGGTGAGAGGGAAGTGAAGGAAACACGGAATAGATAAAAAAAGAATAATGCAAAATTAAGGGGTATTTTCCTGTTATCGTGGTTAGGTTAGGTTAGGTAAGTAACTACCAATTAATGAGTACCAAAACTGAACACGAATTACTGGGGAAGAGAGGACGTTCTATTACTCTCCAGGAATAAATTCCTGTGGGGATATATTTAAAAACTGCAATGCACATGTGTGTCTGTATAAAGGTGACTATTATTATGTACATGTATATATTAGTAGTACGTGTGCCTGAGTGGCCGCGTACGTGGTTTTGCGGTCAAATATAATAAGATTTTCGAAATTATTCTAACAACTTAAACAAGATTTAAAGAATTGATAGAATAAATAATATTTTTCTTAACTTCTTTCACTATTTTTTAATCTCAGTGAATTCATTACAATGCAGATGAATTCGTTTTCCTAAATCTTTACATTTCCGAAACGGAATATATTAACTTCGAGGAAGGAATCATTTAAATATTTAAGAAAGTCCGTATTTGTGTAGCAGAATACCCGGAATTCATTTTAATCTTCTATTCTCCTTTGTAATAAAACTTCCTCAAATCAATGGTTGTTAACATTCCCCTATTTATAAGTGCAAACAATTCTAAAAGACATTAAATCAACCAAAGACATTGACTTAAGCTCCGAAAGAGGGAAAAAACTAAGCCAATACATTAATGCGAACAGGGGAATCTATGATTCTTCTTATCTATTTTGAGTAGAGGGAGGTGCTGGAAATTGTGGGCGGGACTTCAAAATAGCTAATAGGCGTTTTCTTAAGTCTAGGGGCGGAGCCAAATTTATTACCTCCAGTTGAAGGTAATGTGATTAAGATTAAAGAATAAATTCCGATTCAACACGTGGCAGATTCAGGTAGACTCATTTGGGGACTTTCTTAGTGACGAGGCAACCCATCTACCAGAAATTTATTATTATTTCGAATAAGTGACAAATTACCACAAAATTCTCAAGATCGGTAAATAATATTACTAAAAAACAAATATATATAAAACTTCTTTGACTATATTTGGAGGCATTTAAATTAAAAAAAACATTGCAGCAGGAATTATCAACATAAAAAATTGCAAATGACTAAACGGTGAATTAATTGGATTAAAAAGTTTTTTTTTCGATTTGTTTGTCAGATGGAATCTTCAAACGAGGAAAACAAAGAAAAGAGGTATTTTGCTTACTTTTTTCCATATGTTTGTTTGTGTGAGAGGGGTTTCATTCTCCATTTTATTAAGCTTGGGTATCAAGGATTTAAGTAGAAGAGAAATACTTCGGCATGTTCCCGTGGCAGCATTGAAGCGAAGCATTTTCCAACTACTTAAATTCTCGATGCCAAGAAGAAGGGTTCGCTTCCTTTTCCGGATATCCATATAAGCCCATATGAAACATGGTTAGAAATGTCAGTCTAAAGAAAACCAACTTTTACCGGCTGAGGCATTAACCTTTTCAGCTTATTCACCCCAAATATTACATTTTCCACTTAAAAGACTCCAATCCATTAATTCTACACCATTTGGCTAATATACAAATTACGAGAATAGGAATTTACTCTGTTTTGGTTTCGTGACCAGACAGATGATCCACGGACATTATTTCTTCGTAACTGCTTGATAAAACCACTTTAAAAAAAACAACGGTACAAGACAGTGAAGAACATCGACTTACCTTAACAACTTCAGTCTAGGTACTGCATCATGGTCCAAGCAAACTGGCTAACGTTGATTTGGTTTGGTTTGAGGCGTGGCTAAAAAGTCCAAACTATCAACTAACGACTAGTTAAAGTTAAATTGGGGAACGGCATGCCGATTTTTCTTACTATTTAGACTACGTTACATATATATTTTGCATATGTAGTAAATGAACAGCAAATTTGCCAGTTGTCTTTTCAATTGTTTACCTCTTAGGCCAAGGTTCCTTCGATCTTCAAGCTAGCGAGACAAAATATAAGTCTAGGACTATTTCAATTTTTGGATCAGTGGTTTCTGAGACGCGTTATAAATCTTCGCATTGTTTGTGTGTGCAGAGATACAGACATAAAATAAACACCTACGTTAATACTCAAATACCTTTATTAGTAAATTTAAAGAATGAGATACATTTGAAACATGTTAATACATGATTAATACTTTGAAGACTTTCCTTCAGCAGCTTCTACAGCTGAAATTCGCCTCAGCATAGATATAATTAGTTATGAGCTTAAAGCTTGTGCTATTTGGACCATGTTTAGCTTATGCCATTGAGTAATTCTGTGCTCCTGTTTTTGTTTCTTTTACTTATTCCCTAAAGTTTTGTCCCTATACATATTCCATTGGGTTCGCGGCAGTGGATTTACTTGACCAAGGAAGTCGTTTGATACCGCAAGGGTCCCCAAATTCTTTTGTCATTTTTACAGTAGGAAACTGACCCTTTGGAAACTCTGGTAGAAGTCCCTCTTTTAGAATGGAAATATTTTTTCCTGAATTGATAGTGCCCCCCACACTCAACTAGCTCTGATCTTCCATCGAACCAAATTGCTCTCCACACAATTACATATAAACTACCATTTTTCACCGTTAGTTGTAAACTATTTATGTTTGCCTGCGATGGTTTCTCTGACCGAATGCCTTTCCTGACGTCATTCAGGAAAACTACGACATATCGCTATGAAACAAACAAATAAGACCCACATTTTCGAGTCGGTCCCAAATATCTCCATCCAAAGATGATAGTAGATATTTAGGGACCTTTGAAAGATGGGTGGTATAGCCTCGACCCGATGCAACGGGCCTGAATTAGCGTTTGAACTGAGGCCGTTTACGCAAAAGAGTCCATAACGCTAACCACTTCGCCAACGTTCCCCCTCCTATCTAATCTTAAATGAGTTATAGAATCGCTATAAATTTCATGCATTACAGCAATAGGTTCATAAACGGCATAGGAGTCTCGATCGAACCTTCCAAAATCGTACTTTGAAGTGAATATTTCCAATGTTTTGGGGGCTTAAATATATACAAAGTTGCCTTTTATTATCAAAATCTGAGAGAAAAGAATAATGGCTAAATAGATGATGTGTTATAAAACTCGAGGGACAAGTTCTTTCAAAGAACACAAACACTCGAAAGGTCGAAGTTAGGCTTAATCGCAGCCTATATTGAAAAGTTCTTCCTGAAGGTTCAGTTCGATACTCCTGGGCGGTCCGTAAGGGCTTTTGCTGATGAGGGAATGGCTATCTTAAATCTACGTTCATTTCCATCCATCATCATGTGATTACTTCTTTCTTATAACTCCATTCCGTTTCTGTCCCTTCTGTGACCTCGAAGCGATTTTCCTCTCCCACCGACGCGACGCTCGATGGAAAGTGCGTGGGAGAGTGTTTCCGGCGTGTGTCCTACTTCAGCCAGGTTCAAGTCTTCCTTCTCCATTGAAAGTCTCCTTTCGAACCCTCAACCCAGTCTACCCAAGCCGTGGGGCCGTGCTCCCTCACTTCACCCTATAAGACAAAGTGGGAAAGGTGAAATGTGTTTCAGTTGGTTATTGTTGAATCATTGTTTTAGTTGGTTTGTTCTCGTTGTAAGTACTCGTTTTTGTTATTTTTTTCGATGTTTTTTGTTGTTGTTTTAGGTTTCGCAATCTAAAAACATTTTAGTTTATGTTTAGTGTTTGCATGGATGTCTCGGTTATATTATGGTTTCGGATTCTTTGGTTAGTTTGTTCTCATTGTAAGTGTTTCTTTTTGTCATTGTTTTTGTCATGGTTGTAGCACTTTAAAAGTATTTTAATTTATGTTTAGTGTTTGCATGCATATCTTGGTTATATTATGGTTTCAGATTATTTAGTTGGTTGTTCTCATTGTAAGTGTTTCTTTTTGTCACTGTTTTAGTAAGTGCATTTCTTTGTCATTGTTTTTGTCATGGTTGTAGCATTTTGAAAAATATTTTAGCTTATGTTTAGTATTTGCATGCATGTCTTGTTTATATTGTAGTTTCGGATTTTTTTTCCTCGCGTGTCGAAGTTTATCTGAATTCGTCGAGGTTTTTTTATATCTATCCAAATTCAGCCTCTTTTCGTTACACTAAATGTCTTTTGTTTAATCTTTTTTATCCTATTTCTATTATTCCTCCATTTCTAAAAATAAGAGAAGGCGTAGGTCACCTTACGGAAGGTCTGGACTTGAAAGATTATTTATCAGATTCATACGATTATTATATTGAGTGAGTTTTCAACCCAGTCTTTGTCCATTTCCTGTATAACATACTGAATAAATGACCTCAATAATAGAATTCTAGCATCTTAGGGCTTCGATTCATATTTTTTTCAAATTTAATTTACATGTGAAATTAATAATCGATTTATAACCACCTTTGTCCTTAAATATATACATACATACTAACAATTTGGAAGAAATAAAAAGTAATTAGCTTCATTTGTTAATGCTCCAAGAGTCTGTGTCTGTAATACCTGCGTAATAACAGTGTCTCTCGCCTTCCCAAATAGGCCGTCATGCAACGAGATTAAATTTGCCCGAATCGAACATGGACACAAAACCAGTAGAAGCCGAATTATGACCCGGTGAAATATTTCATGTGGCCAGTAATAACATGGAATATGTTATTTGTAAATATAATGAAGAGAAAAATAAGGATTTTTTTGATAGTTTTATGAATGTATAATTATTCTTCGTATTTTATTTGCCCGCAAGAAATATAAATATTTTAAAATGAGCTCACCTACATTTTTCCAACTCTTGTACTAAACATTTCTTGCAATGTACTCATAAAGGAGATTGGTAATTCATACGAGTTTCAATGGTACTTTCTCTACATACTTGTTCCTTGGGGTCTCATACGCAAGGTAAATTCATGGTTAACGAGGTATCTTTTTAGGTAGTATCATGGTAGAAACAAAAGATGTCCCTTTATTTTTGGTATGATAAATATGAGGTCATTTTTTGTTGTGTGAGACAAAACTAAACTTAGAATTTTGTGTATAGCTACAAATGTTTGTGTAGATGAGACATTTGAGACGCTGTAGGCGTTAGAAATTAAAAAAATGGTTCAGAACCAATGAAGAGATTTGAATTGTCAATGGAAATTATTTCTATATGTCATTAGTACCAGAGACAGTTTGTTTAAATTCGATTTAGGAATTTTTCTTTCAAAGTTTCCCTCTCTTTCTGGACGAAAGATTTCGATCAACGAAGGAACTCCTAAAACCTTATTTGAAGACAATCCTAAGCTGCATGATAACGCAAGAAACGACACAAGATTTAACTACAAACCATGAAACAATCATAAACCAACTCATAATTAAGAACATCATGCTACCGCTAAAATTATGAAAAAGTCTCGTCGATACCAGCGATGAAAAATGGGTAGTTCATATTCGTCAAAAGAGACAAGAGTTACGATTCCTGTAAAAGTCTTTGCCTCCACCAAAACAAGGATTACACTCTAAGAAGGTAATGATATATGTCAGGCAAGGATGTCCGCGGAGATTATTTTTAGGGGTGACTATAGGGGGACCCAGAGAAAATAGCTGGGTGGCCAAGGGTTATTAAGTCAACGATGCATAACTACAAAAATCCACGCAGTATGTGGACAAAAACATGAATTGGGTCAGTTTGTGTTGTAATGGCACAGAAGAGCTCCTGATCAGCAGTGCTCCTAGGAAACAGACAGAATGAGATTCTCTGCTATGATCTAGAGAAGGCTGTATCCATGATTACAACATTGGGTAAGGGGGTACCAAATTCAGCTAGGGGGTCGGAGTAGGGGCATGCCCCTCCTCCAGGAAAAAAAATTGAACATTGTAGACTAAAATGCATCAATCTGGTGCACTCGGAGAGCCTCATTTTTCCAGAACTAAAACTGAAATTTAACTTTGAGGCCTCTGTTAACAGTACATAAATGTTGGCATAAATACAAAAAATAAAACTTTGGCAGGGGTGGCCAGTATGATATCACGGTCAAAAGGTGTAATCGTTGAGTGGGAATAACGCACCAGTAATTGTTGAAAATGCGAGTTTCATTGGTCAAAAGCTCAAAGGAATGTTTTTGCTGCATGATAACGCAAGATAACATGTGAATTCTCCTGGCCGCGCAGGCCCTGCACTTACACTATTTTCACTTCGTCCACCTTAACTATACTACTTTCTTTGCATATCTGCCCTTACTAGCTGTCTGCGTTAATATACCTTCGTTGGGTTAACGCTTAAAATTTCAGAGGCGAGGGGACTCATCTTTTGAGACCTTTGCCTATATAGAGGATATTTGGATGGTAAATAGTACCCCAATTATGAAGAGATAAAAACGGAAGGGTTTTTTACTTCAAAGGTCAAAGATTTTGGTGCTTCAAGCATTAATAATTTGAAACCTATGTGGTATTACATCATCTAAAATTATAGAAAATATTACTTTGATTAAATATGCCAATTATCTGTAACTATAAATTAGTTTTGGTCTAAATAAAAAAACAAACAATTTTCTTTCCAACCCAATATCCGTATTTATAGATCAACTTTCGCGATATTTTTATATTTTCGTAGTTGATTTTGTCTTTTTCCTTCTTCATTTGTTTTTGGTTCAGTCATTTTATGTTAGCATATTCGTTACTTACTGGTTTCATCTCTTTATATATTTTTATGGCTTATCACTCAGGTTAAAATTTAGTGTTAAAATATTATTATTCAACTTTTCTTTCAATTACACCGACTTCGTTTTATTATTTCATCATTGTTTTATAGTTAAATACAAAATAATGTTTACGAATCTAAGAACATTGAAAATAATCAAGCATGAAACGAAATAAAAGAGTGGATAAAGAGATGTTTCTGTAATTTTACTGTACGATTATCAGGATAAATAATGCTTCTTGATGTTGTAGTGATTGTAATGAAACTCCTTCTCCACTTTTTCGTTCGATTTTTAGTCGCGGGGTCACTCGACTCTATAATTATTAAGTTGGTTCGTAGGTCGGTCGGTAGGAGGGTAACATTGTAACTCTTTGGCCGATTCTAACGAAATTTGAAACCCTTATGTTGTTTTACATTTGATTTTGACTGCTATAATTGTAAATATCCTCCCAGGGTCAGTCCGGGAATAATCAAAAGTTTTGAAGGTTGTAAGGTCATAAATCAGAATAAGTAAAAGCACGCGACTTAGGTCTGTTGACATTGTTTTCTTTTGAATTTCTAATTCGACTCGTGTAAAATTAATTTGTTTTTCCAAAGAAAATTTCCACTCCATCCAATGACATAATTATGCTTTTACAAATGCCATTACCATGGTAAGGCTTGTAATGCCATCAGGTCTCTTTTCTAGTTTTTATATTTGCCCCCTCTCCAACCAATCCCCTTCTTTTCAGATGACCCTGATATCCCCCTGAGAAAAGGAAATGACCCTATCTTTCTCTATCAAGGGGATGACAACCCCTATGTACATCTCTTCCCCGCCTTCGGGTTGTCCCGTCCTAGGATGTCTTTCGACTGGATCCCTAAACTCGTGCCTGGAGGCGACAATAAGTGGGACCAGATTATGGCTGGTGTTGGTTTGCCTCTGGCTCCCGAAGGGGATCCTAGGGCTGAAGAAGTGGGCCGGCCAGTGGTGCTACGGCGCAAGAGGCGGCACAGGACCATCTTTACCGAAGAGCAGCTTTTCACTCTCGAGGAAACTTTTGCGAGGACTCATTATCCGGACGTCATTCTCAGGGAACAGATTGCACTAGCTACGGACCTCCTGGAGGAACGGGTCGAGGTAGGGGATTTATCGAAATTACCTTATTTGCCGTCTATGTTCAGCATCGGGGTTCCAGATCTGGCAGAAGTTAAAGATTGTTCTTAGATTTCGCAGATTACACATATCTAAAAAAGGACCAAGAAAGGTCATGTCAAATTACGTGAAGGTAGGTTTCGTCAGGTTTATCTTTTCTTGGCCTTTAGAGGTTACAGAAATTATAAGCAACTACAAGTTGCAAATTTTGGAAATTTACGCGTAAAAAATTTCAGTTCTTCCGCAGATTTCAGGAGTGGAAAAAATTAAGATTACCGACATCGGTTAGATTGCAACTGTTAGAAGACTATTTATTTCTCAAAATTCCCTCCCAAAATTAACGAGGACGTCTCTTGCTGAAAGTCTGTAAGAGGTGATCTGTAAAAAAGGTGAATATATAGAAAGTAAAAATATGTAAAAGATGTATAGACACAGATCCTCCTACAGGCATTCAGGCCTCGATGGCACGCATCTGGAGGCGTAAGGAAAAAAAGGGTACGCATTTAGATGTCAGCTGTAGCATGATTTCCATGCTATATTTCTGTTGTAAAAACAAAGCTGTCGGAGTATGGAATGTATTGCGATGATCGATAAGTTTACAGTGAAGTACTGGACAAATAGATATGTATTGAATGGAAAAAGAGTAATTCAATTTGAAATGAAATTAGAAAGAATCTTGTAATGAAAAGGTGGAAAGTTGCGCATTCGCTATGGCAACGATGCACTGCTTCGGGGTTTGAGGTTGACGAAATCTCGTAGTCAAGTTCTCAGGGTCGTCCAGCGTTGCGTGGCTACTTCGAGTCGTAAACAGTGATGCAACGAGGGTGAAAGAGGTGAAGTAAGCGGAAGCGAGGAAGCATGCATGAGTTGATTTAGGGATACCTGCTCTAGTCGAAGGGTGTGCGTGGGCTTCGGGGGGATTGTTGCTTCAGCTCGATAGTGCAAGTCGAGCGAGCGACAGATGTTCGGGGGAAACTCCGGACAGAGTGATGCCCAGTCGATCTAATCTTCTGTAACGAGTGGGATTGAAGGGACTCGAAGGGGTGTCTCTATAGTGGAACCGCCCTTGCCCTCACAGTGCGGGTTTTCCGAGGAATAAAGGTTTGTTTGGTCTGATTTATTCGGGTTTCTGAATATTTTCTCACAAGATTCGGCGATAACGCAATCGGGCAGGGTGGAGGGACGGGGGGGGGGGGCGGAGGGCATGTGGATCCAATACAAATCTAGAGTTTCGCCGCGGTAAGTCATGACTCAGGGAACCTTTTTTTAGTCGCGTGGACGCCACACTATAAGTTACTATGTCGTTCCGTCGATCGGATGGTAACCATTTTACTTTTCAATGGGTTTTTTGGCAATGACAATGTAACTATTCGGCCGATTCTGAGAAAACCTATAATCATTATGTTGTTTTACATTCTCTTTTGAATGATATAATTGCCAAGGTGCTCCCAAGAGGTTAGTCCGGTAATTATTAAGAGAAAACTAACTATGGGTCGGATTGCCCCAATTGTTGAAAGTTTAGCAGGTCATATTCAGAATAATTGAAGGCACGAGACTTAAGTCTATTGACCTTGTTCATATATATATATATATATATATATATATATATATATATATATATATATATATATATATATATTAGTGTAAATGAGTAGCAGTCGTTCTTAAATGCAAATTTTGTTGAAGACCATAGTGTATATCGCCTTAGTTAAATTCCTTTGGCAACTTTCTATTCTTCTATCTTTTCTATTCCATCGTGTAGATGGTAGATGACTTTTCCTGTGCTTCTTTATTGGGCTAGACATAGCCAGTGTTCTGTGAGCATTTCCAGAGTTTAAGCATTTCTTTACCGTGCTCCTGCATGGGTCCCACCTGTGGTCTTGGCTTGCGCATTCGGAGCAGGCATTCCCTTTGTAATCGCAGTCTTTAGTCGGATGTTTGTCGAGGGCATAGCAGGTGAAGCATACTTGCACGGGAACAAATATCTCCTCTCGATTCGATCGGGTAAGATTTTAGTGTAGAAGTCAAGCAGTCCCAGTTCCGAGGCTTTTTTGGACATTTCTGGAGATCTAAATAGCACTTTGAAGACGTGATTGTGCTCTTCTTTATTTTGGTTTTTAAATTTGATTATTTCTTCGATCTTTGCCCAATCCCATTGTTTTTCGAGTTTTTCCTTGATTTGTTTTGGAGTGTGCTTACCGACCCAGGGGTCGACTCGCTTGCAGATCACGAATCTTTTCGTTTGTACGTCCGGAGGGGTCTGAGGTGCGAGTCCGATCATTTCCAATTTTTTTGCTGCGTTTTCGCCATCACAATCCTTAGCGTAGTCGGTATATCTGCCTGGATGAAGATGATGCATGAATGATATGATGGACCCAAGAAGGCCCTCTAGAAGGATGACTCATGTCGGACGTGATGATGGGTGGTGATTGAATCAACTACCATGACCCGGGGTGCCGCCTTTTCTGGGGTTTGGGTATCGAGGCTGCATCCAGCTCACCTAGAGACGGTTTTATGTCCCTCTATGATCACTGCTGGTCCATCAGGGATGGAGATACCTCTTCTTCAACGGTTGCAGCATCGCCTCTTGTCCGGGTTGCCTATGACGGAAGGTTCCCCAGTAGGCTAGTTCACAAACCTGTTTTCCAAACTGCCTCGAATTATGCCTTGTCTCACGATGGGCATAGTTCGAACTAGGTTATGAATGGCAGTACACACGGCTACTCCTTAGAAGCGAGAGTGGAGGGGGTGGTGAGTTTAGGTAGCCATATAATTAATTATGACCACTTGGTATTAAATCTCTTTTTTTAAATCCCCAGTAAGGGAAAAGGTGGCGTTGGAGATGAAGGTTTCTTCTTTAAAGATTGATGTGCAAAATGCTTTTTTAATTCTCTGATCTTCTTTCTTCTCTAAAAGGTCAGGCGTTGGGAAGCAAAAGTAGCGTAAGCTGTCATTCGAGTGCGAGTGCTCAATATTCGTACGTCCGAGCGCCTCAAATTCTCGGAGGAGTCTTTTGAAAATTTTCCCAAAATATTTTCTCATGTATCGAATTCAGGGGTAATTGCCAGGAGTGAGTATGCCAGGAGTTCTACGCAGTCGAATGAAAGAAAACGTTGTTTAGGGTATATTTATTCTGCCTGGTTGAACGTAACGTTAGAAGAAACCGGATTGGCTCATTTCTTCTAACATTACGTTCAACCAGGCGGAATAAATATCCCCTAAAAACCGTGTATCCTGGAAAGGATACTTTGTGACTTTGTCATGGACAGAAGGGCATGTCTCATGATCGAAGGATACAGAGGACCTAAATTCGAACTCAAGGCGGAAGTTCCACAGGGAAGTTGCCTGAGCCCACTGCTTTACCTGGTCTTTACCATCGACCTCTTAACACCGGTACACAGGGTCTCGATGTATCTGTAATTTGCAGATGACGTCGCCCAGATCGTTTCGTGCCCGGTGAAGAAAGCAAGGGATCAGGCAATGCGCATAATAGCTAAAATCAATAACATCAACCGGTACGAGAGACGCTGGAAGATTAGAACTAATACGGACAAGTTCAAAATCATCCCACTGAGCCGCACTTTGACGTGGCCCATCACCATCGATGGGAGGAGATACAGCTACTCCGCCGAAGGCACGGTCCTGGACCTAAAGATCTCCGACCATGGATACTCGAGACACTACACGGAGAGGCGGAATCTGGCAAAGAGAGAAATCTCCAAGCTATACAGGTTTGGAGATCTTAGCTCGACCAACATTAGGAAAATATACCTGATGTACGTCTTTGCTAAGCTCATCTACTCCGCGGTAGTGACTCAAGCGGCCAGCAAAACCTCAATGAGAAAACTGCAACTCATACAAAACTCTGCATCCCTAATAATTAATAAAGCCAGAAGGCGTGACCAACATCAGCAGAGTGATCCCCATAGAAGGAAGCAACTGGACCCTATTAACATCTTCACCCAGAAATTGGAAAGAAGTGTCTGGTCAACCAATACGAATGTTGTCATTCCGGAATTACAGGGAACTGGTGGCAGATTCAATATACCTGCACGACTACGAGAGAAAGTCTCACGTCATATCGAGTTCCAAAGTACTAAGTTCTGCTCACAAGAAAACATTTCATCAATATACACATAACAGGAACACAAAAAAATATCACAGTACAACCGAAACAAAAAACAGAGAGACCAAATAACAGAACATTAAAAGAACACAAGGTAAATTGCTGAGCTAACAGCTATTAAAGGCTTGAATGCTCAAGAATTTAACCCCAAAATAAGTATAAAAGAATTGAAACACTAACAATAAGAACACAAAAACAACACAAAAAGAAACAAACATAGAAAAACAGGACATACCACAAATAAGACAAAAAGGAAAAATCAAAAGAAAGAACATAATGTGATGCCCTCCTACTAGGGCAAAATACCCTCCTCGCTTTAAATTTCACCCAATTTTATTTACTACTATCCCATCATCTACTAAATTGAGTATACTATCTTCTTTCAATCAGTCTGATTCTGACTCTACATTTCAGTGGTAATGGAGGAAAGAATATATCATGACGTTACGAAGATGATCGAATAAGATAGAAAGCTCAGCAATTTAGCTTATTTTTTTACCAAACCCATTTATTTAAAAGAGAGATGAATAAAGAACAAGTGATCCACCATCTAAAAGATGGAATAAAAAAGACAGTTAGAAGAATAGAAAGTTGCCAAAGGAAATTAACTAAGGCGAAATACATCATGGTGTTCAACAAAATTTGCATATATATATATATATATATATATATATATATATGTTAATTAAGAAGCTAAATCATTGAATATACTTTGTGTCAGACTTGATAGCTTATACGAAGTGGTTTGTGGTGAGAATACTGAAGTTAAAAGAAGTCAAAATGAGCAAACGGCCAATAACAAGAGTACCCAAATGAGGAGATTACTTGTGGTCTTGTGTGTAACGTTCCTAAACATAACTCCTGTGCAACGAAGGTAGGTCACCTTTCGGAAAGTGAAGGAGACACAATGTCAACGTAGGAATAATCTCTACATGGACAAAGAACGAATTAATAATGATAAATGACGGGAGAAGCAAATCCGGGATCCTCTCGGAGATCACAGGGAGAGGGGGGGAGGGACCTGTAAACGTCGACGCCTCCAAGTGAAACTTAGAACTTGAGGATGGGGAGGCATTTTGTAACCTGTGTAGGGGTGTTAGGGTGAACATGATTGGACGATTGCGTGCCCTCATGGCCCCAACTCTTGCAGCGCCATCTGCCCTCATTGCCAAGGTTGGGCAGGTCCAGACCAGCCCTCAAAGTCTCCCCTTTAGTGATCGTGATATTTCCTTCCTCCGCATCCTCGCCTCCAACTTATTCAAAATTTTCTTTCGCGACCTTTCTCGTAAATTTGCTGGGGTTCAATTTGGGTTTCCTCATCCATAAAAAGACAACTAACCTTAACCTAACTTTAGAACCTAATCTTAGAACCTAACTTTAGAACCTAACCTTAGCACTTAATTTTAGAACCGGAAAGGTTGAAGATAAGCTCCTCGGCCGTGATTGTGCTTTTGGAGGGGGGGAGAGCCCCCCCCCGAATTCCGTTCACTAAACACATACGAATAACCTATAAATATAAATTAGCAGCTGAGGAGCTTACCTTCAACTTTACCTTAGAACATAACTTTAGAACCAAGCCTTAATACTGCGTTCGAATTTTTAAAAAGTCTTTAAAATACGAAAAGGTTTCACTAATATAGATCATATTTACTTTTTGACTAAAATAACTGAACTGAATTTAGAAATCACTCAGCGCATACCTCCGCCTATGCCATTGTCATTAAAACTAGAACAATCATTACCAACCCAACCCAAATCTTATAATAGTGTTCAGCAGAGACACAACATCAATGACTTTAAAAACAATTATAATACCGTTGAATAGAAATGTTCACATGAAAAACAATAACAAACAATAAATTAAAATTTCTAAACATACTAATTTACCTTTTAACTCTAGTTTCTCTAAAATTACAGTGCGTTGATATGTGCATAATATATTCTAGTCTGCCTCAGACAGAAATTAAGTAAGACGATCTAAATCATCGGCCCTAGAAATATATTAATAGCATTTTGAATCATGGTTCTATTTTCGTTAGTAGTTGCGAATTATCAACAAAATTATAATTTTCAGTAATGGTGGAAATGAATCTGGACTTCTACTTCAGATCAACCAAATGACAAATTAAGTAACACCATGTAATTCTTGCCCCTTGGGAACTTCACTATAGCATAAAGAATCACGTCTCTATCTTCTGGAGTTTGTGAATTGTCAACAAAAAGCTGATTTTCCATAATGGCAGATACAGACTAACCTTTTTTACCCTTAACAGACATATCAAATGTTTGAAGCAAATTAAATCTATATTATCTCACCTACACATTGGTGGCAGTTATATTTTCCCACCATCTCCATTATCTACTGCCACTCGGTTAAGTTTCCTCCTATAAATATATATTTGGATTTGGCAGATCTTGATCCTGATTGAATTATTTATGTTGGGAGAACGTGATAAGTTGTCAATCCGTGGGTATTTTCAATTCGGTTAAGTTAGTACTCTTTATCATACTGTAAAAATGTCAGAAAATGTTGTATCTCACAATATTAAGCAAAAAATATATATGATCCAGAATCCACATTCGGATTTGGATCCGCGCCCAAACCGTAGCAACTCTTTCTTGGCTCAAGGCACACCTTTCACCAAAAATCATCGAAATCCATTAATAAACTGTTGAGATATGTTATACAAAATCAGACAGGCAGAAAAAACGTACGCGGGTAATCACATAACTTCCGCCAAACTCTGTTGACGAACGTAATGACGGCTTTAAGCTTATAAACAAAAGACTAAATACTACAATAACACAAAACCTTTCTCCCTATAAAATTAATTAGATATGGAATAACTGATTCTCCTTTAGCGTGCGGTCTACAAGTGAACCTAATATAACTTAGATTAGATCTGTCGTAGATCGCACACTAAATAGCGAATGTGTTTGTAGACCGCGCATTAAATATAAAATGGGTGTGTAGGCCGCAAACTAAAGAACGAATGTTTTTGTAGAACCCACACTAAAGGAGAACCAAATACTTTATCCTCGAAAGTCGTTCAAAGAACCTCTGTCTATATACTCAGAAATAGAATTACTAAGTTATAAAACTGCTAAAAAAAAGTAACTATAACTGATATATGTATAATTTTTACCCCCGTCCGCTCTGATCTTCTCTCTCCCCTTCTTTTTTTTCTTGGGCTGGCCTCAAGTGGACTTTAGGTTATTTGAAGGTTTGTAATTCTGTCAAGTTATTTAGTCGAAATTTAGTTCATTAGTATTTTTGAGTTTAACTGTTAGTGTATTTTTTACCGAAATTTTCTTATCGAAACTCATCAATGGGAATTTTCTCTATTTTCTTTAGTAAAATTATAACTAAGATAAAAGCGTGGCATCTTTAACACTCGTAATTAATACAGGAAATCAACGATGAGTCAAATTAAATAGGGGTTGCCTTAATCGATATTAGTATTCGTGTTAAAATAGGTAAATTGTTCATACCGAATCCAGATGATTGCTAAATTTGAAACACTCGTATCGGTCGTATTCATTTAGTTTCATACATAATTATAGTAATTTTTTAGCATCAAAGAATATATTAAAGTCTATCAAGTCAGAACTGTAGTAGTAGTAGCTTTTATATAAAAGTGTAGTAATAAAATTTTGTGTAAAAGGGGGGTAGGGGTAGTAATAAGGTATGACTTAGTTTTGCACTTGGCTGGATTATTTTTTCCCTTTCCAAGTAACTTTCTCCTTCCTCTCTAGTTTACTTTTCTAGGTTTATCCTACTTCTTTTAGTCCCTGCTCTTTATTTCTATTCTCATCTTCCTTTTATAATCTTCCTTTGAATATTTCTAACAAGGAATCTACTTCTAGTGGTACGGTGCAGCTGCCTTCGTCCTCTCTTCTATACAACGGCCCCGGTTCTATTTCCTTCTTTGCTTGGCTCTTGAGAATTGAAGTTTAGTCTCAACTCCTCCTCTTAATCTTAGCTTAACTTCCCATCTATTCCTTAACTTTGCTTCGTTTTTCTTACATATTGCATCCGGCATTAAACCTTTCGGTACAACATGAAGTGAAACTGTCAGGTAGAGTAGATTGGCCCTAACTATCGCCAAATAAAGTTGAATTCTTTCTGAGCGACAGTGACTGGGAGCTTCCAAGCTGTTTCTCCCCAAAGCCAAGAGAGGAGTGGAGATGAATCTTCCAACCAAACGGCTTCTACCAGGGAACGGTGTAAATAAGCTGGTAGGCGGCTAGCTAGAAATAAATGAGTACCAGCGAGAAAAAGGCGGTAAAGAAAGTAGTGAAAACTAGGGAAAGGCAGATGTAGAGAAGGAATAAAATCTAGATAATTTTCAGACAAAGGGAGAAGTTGGAAAAATAAAGCATAAAGCCCCTCTAGCTCTCAGTCTTAGCAGTGGTTTCACCCTTGCTACACTTTTAATTTCCTTGGAACGAGGCATGAGATCGGATCACCCGCCACGCCAATCGATTGGCTTGATCCAGTAGATCCTTTGCCTAAAAGGAATGTTCTATTTCACCATTTTAGCAATCACATTTACCTCACAGCATTCAAGGGGTTTAACCCAGTCGGAAAGCCCCCTTAATCTTGCCTTTGTCATGTAAATTAATGCATTTATCTAGATTCTAGTATTCTAAATTAAAGGAACCATTCGGAAACGGATCTTTGGGCAATGGATCGAGCTAGCTTTAGCCTTGTATGCAATAGCTTCCTCCGTAGTTGGTGCGATGACGGCTGAATTAGGGGAAGGTTGGACATTTTAGGAACAATGACCGAAGTTAGAGGATGTTTATGTGTGAAGAGTACTAAATAGTGGAATTTTTTGGTGGCAGTCGAAAGGACTTTTGTTCTGGAACAACCAAATTTATGATTGCATTGCCTATTTGTTAGGGAAATGGTCTGATAAGTCTTTTTATCCCCATTTCGCCCCAACCTGCAAAAAGGATCGACTATTGCACTCACGGTCCTCTTGGATGGACTGGGGAGAGTTAGCCCCCCTCTATTGGTCGTCTGATGCATTATAATCCAAAGGTAACCCGCAAGGGGTGAATGGTGTGACATAATGTGTTTATCCTTGCTACACTTGGGACCTGTAGGAATGGCACGCACCAAAAACCAGTATGCACCCTGTATGCTGCACTGAAATCTCAATTCTAGCGTGCCCTACATGCTCTAATGTCTGTAGAGAGATTAGCGGCTATATATCTTCCACACATCCCCACCTACTCCTTCTTTCACACTTTTTCGCTTAAAATTAAATAAACAAACACCCAAAGAGAGGGTCGGGGGGTCATCCTGGTTTATTCTTGACTTGCGTCGACCCCGACCCTATGAACCCCGACAAATCACCTCGTTGGAATCTTTCCACGTTATTTCACTCTTTCTAACTTCAATAGTTTAACTACGACTTCCTATTATAAAAAGCTCATACAAAGGATGGAAGAATGGAAAAGAATGAATAATGAGGACACCAATGGTAAAATAAGGTCTGCTGATCAAAGGTCGCGTGCTCTCACTTGTTCTGATATATCATATTATAACCTTCAAAACTTTCAATAATCCCTCGACTAACCTTGGGAGGACCTTGTCAATTATATGATTCGATAGATAATGTAAAACAACATATGATTTTCAGATTCGTTAGAATCGACCGAATAGTTACAATGTTATTGCCCCCAAAAGATTATTTCCAGACTAACCTTGAGAGGACTTTGGAAATTCTATCATTTGAAAGAGAATTTAGAAAAAAAACATAAGGGTTTCAAATTTTCTTTAGAATCGACCGAATAGTTACAATATTATTACAAAAACAACAAAAAGCAAAACGTTGACCCAACGACTGATATAGTGAGATATACAAGGTCTCCCAGAAAAAAGTTAACCGTACTTTGAATTAGTATAACTCAAAATCTATTAGAGATTTTTGAGTCCTGAAAAACGAATCAAATTTACCAACTATTTATCTATCGATTCTGCAAATTTCATTAATTCCCTTTTACGATAATGATACACTAATGGGTTTAGTGGAGTCTATCAACATTATGTTTGCGCAAGGAAGTAAAATAATGCAAATTCGAAGTTTAAAATCAACAAATATATTTAAATCCATTTTTAACCAAAACATCTCTTCATATGGATAATACAAATTCGTTTTTTGATTTTCTAAGCACCGTTTCCTTCCACATGTCCTCCATTTCTTTCCAAGCACATTTGCGCCTTTGATCGCATTGATTGAACAACTCTTTTGATTAACTTGTGAGTTTCCTTAAGTCTATTGACTTCACGTGTGATACTATATCTTAACTGGTTGATGCTTTGTGGTGGAATAGAATACACTTATTCTTTAGATATCCCCATAGTAAATAATCGCACGGTGTTAAGTCAGGGGATCTCGGGGGCCATTCAATTGCATGATTTAGCGCGACAATGCGGTTGTCAAACGTTTCTCTTAGTTTTGTTCTTACAGCAAGCTGTCTATGAGCTGGTACGCCGTCCTGAATCCACCAAAGTCTATTAAATTAATTGCCCTAAATCTGGCGGAGTTCCGGGAAGATCCTTTCGTTGATCATGCTTAGGTAGGCAGCGCCATTCAAGTTATTCTCGTAAAACAATGGGCTGACAAGAAAGTCATTCCCGCATATTCCGATCCACAGAGACACTTTTTGCTGTCAAATACGTGTGTCAAAGTTGAATGCTGCGGGGGACGGGAGGGGGGGGGGGGAAGGCATACTGCCGACTGTTATGGCTATTTACCTTTCCATTTATGAAAAAGGCTGCCTCGTTACCAATCACAGTTTTCCAAGAAACGGGCATGTTTATGGAGAAGCCATTCGACCAGTTGTCTACGACGAGGAAAATCAGTTTCAAAAAGCTAGTGTCTTGCATGCATCTTATAGGGATGCCATTTTAAGTCATGTTTAATAATGCGGTTAAATGGTGACTTTGACATTTGTCACCCATTCTTTCTGACTGATACATGTGGAATTTGAAGAAGTATCATCTGAACTTTTTCGATATTTTTTGTTGTTCTTATGGTTCTTATACGACCCGAACAACCTTTATTTAGATTTAAGCATGTTCCTTCATGTTGGTATTTGCGAACATTTTTTTCCGATTGTGGGCTTACTTGGTGGGTGCCTACCTGGAAAACGTTGTTCAAATGAATCTTGTACTTGTTTAATACTGACAGTCTTAATAAAGTTTGTGACCACAAAAACGCGTTGATCTTTTGTTAACTATGCAAGTAAACTTTTACACAGACACGCTTTGATTGGCTTAGTAAGCAATAAAAACGAGATCCTACGACAGCGTGGTGAAAAACCGCTGTAAAATGGCCTAGTCTTTGCTTGAAGAATCGCACAGTGACTTAGGCTACCTAGGCTCCCTACGCTTCTCTTGAAAGTGCACGGTGGCCTAGCCTTTCTAGGCTTCGTTTCATTATTTTACTTCCTTGCGCAAACATATTATTGATAACCTCCACTAAACCCATTAGTGTATCAATTTCATAAAAGGGAATTTAATGAAATTTCCAGAATCGATAGATAAATAGTTGGTAAATAAAACACTTTTTGGAGGACCCAAAAACCTACAATAGTTTTTGAGTTATGCTAATTCAAATTACGGTTAACTTTTTTCTGGGACACCAGGTAGAGTTGCCCATGACTAAGCAAGGCCTGCTGACCAAAAAGTCGCGTGCCCTCACTTATTTTGATTTATGAAAGTTTTACGACCTTCAAAACTTTCAATAAGTCCCAGAGTCACCTTGGGAGGACCTTGACCATTCTATCATTCGAAAGAGAATGTAAACACCTTAAGGGTTTTAAATTTCGTTAGAATCGGCCGAATAGTTATGATGTTAATGCCTCTTCCCCAAAATAATAACTCCCAAGCTAACCTTGGGAGGACTTTGACGATTATATTATTTGAAAGAGAATGTAAAACAATATAAGATTTTTAAATTTCGTTAGAATCAGCCGAATAGTTAGCATGATATTCTCCCCCCCCCAAAAAAAAAATAAAAAAATTCCCGGGTTGCTTTTTAATGGAATTTGAAGATGTGGTTGGTATTTTTTATGTCACTTCATACATTCAATCCTTTCCATCCTGAGCCTCAGCTCTTTGTTCTTCATTTTCTTCAGGAGAGAAAATTATTTCACTTGATGGCATTGAAACATTGGTCTACTTATATTAAGCAACTCTTCTTTATTCACCTTCTTGTCACTTCTACTTATTTATTTGTCTATTTTACTCAAGTTAATCTCGAAAGCAAACTTGATGCGGTCCAAAAGAAGTAATCATTTCTTTCTGACTTTTAATGAAAGCAAGTTCCTTCACAGATATCTTCATTTTCATAGGAGATTTAAATTAATTTGAGTTTCGTTTTTGCAACCAGGACAGCCAAATTCACAGCAAAAAACACCTGAGGATATCAACAGGTTGTCTATTTTTGTAATGAAAGTGACTTAGGCCTGTAGCTCTCCCCCCCAAGGGATATGTTTTTGGTCTCCTCCCAGTTCCTTTGGATATGTTTAATATTGTGACTCTTGAATTTACAATGGGGGCTAGAAAAGAACTGTTCCCTAGTTCCCACTTTTCGAGCACTTTAGGGTAAATATCCTTTGCAAGATTGGCTGCTGTTTAGTTTCTCACATCCACATTTCAGAACATCAACCAGAGTTTGGAATGTTGCCAGTCTTGTCCTAATTTTAAAATCAATTGTAGGTCAAATCCCACTGGTAGGAAAGAAATTGAAAAAAGAAGGAAAGACGATGTAAAACAAGATAAGGGTTTAAAATTTCGTTAGAATAGGCCGAATAGTTACAATATTATTACAAAAACAAAATAAAAGCAAAAGGGGTACCGAAGGACCGACCGAGTGACATAGTGAGATATAGAGTCACCAGTGACTAAAAACACCCAATCTAAACGGTGGGATCGCAAAAAAGCCGAATTTTAAACACTAAGGAAGAATCCCTCCCAAAATAGAATAAGAATTGTAATGGACTTTTCTTTAACTCATTGAGCATGATGAGAGTATATCGTGTAATCTAACGAGAGCATGTTTTTCTTAAACAAAATAAATCATGAAGAAGGGACAAAAGAATACAAAACGAATAAATAGTAGGAGAAGAGGATAGAGAGTTAAAAGTGGACTTTTAGATCAAAGTCCGGGATAGCGGATTTCACCCTGAGGGAAAGTTCATCTCAGGGGCTCAGCCCCTCGCGGGGGGGAGGGGGTCAAAGGCAATATCTACCATGAAGGTCTCCTCGATCCATCTGGTGTCATCACACCCAGATATTTGGATTCAAACCGGTAACCAGAAATGTTTTTAGTCGCGTGACTCTATATGTTACTATGTCGGTTGGTCGAAAAGTAACCACTTTACTTTTCAATGAGTTTTGGGGCAATAACATCGTATCTATTCGACCAATTCTGACGAAATTTGAAACCCTCATAATGTTTTACATTCTCTCTCAACTGATAGAATTGCTAAGGTCCTCCCATGTCAACACGGGAATTATTAAAAGAAATCTAACTATCGGTCGGATTGCCCAACTTGTTGAAGGTCTGAAGGTCATAAGTCAGAATAATTGAGAGCACGCGACTTAGGTCTGTTGGCCTTGTTCTCTGAATTACCTCCTTCTTGATGGCCATTTGACAAACCTACGGGTAGTATCACCCCTATTTCACTATAGGGCCCATATTCTCCGTGAGCCCCTTTTTTTCCCTTTAATACCCACCTGTTTGTGGAATGGGGCTCAGTCAAGGTGATGAGTAGCGTTTCGTAGGAGAGTATTTGAGGTGCTGCTTCCATAGCAGTTGGCCCCACCACCATGCGGACATACATACAACCGTCATAAATATATATATATATATATATATATATATATATATATATATATATATATATATATATATATATATATATATATATATATATATATGAAAAACTCACAAAGTATCACGTGAGAGGAGCAAATGAATGCAATGTCTCGCAGGAAAAAATGAAATGGTGTTTCCAAGTACTTTCGAACTTTATTAAGTTCCTTATCAAGGAACTTAATATATATATATATATATATATATATATATATATATATATATATATATACCGGGTGTTTAAAAATTTGATAGCATTTTTCAATCTAATAACTTTGCCAGTTCCCGTTCAAATGAGTTCAAATTTTAACAGCATGTGTAGAAACAGGTCAAAATTTTATTTTTCTATCTTTACAGGTATATAAAGGCCATTCACTGGAAATGAAAAGGCGTTTTGTGTGTTGGAGTATGCTCGAACACAGTCGAACAAGACTGTGCAGCGTGCATTTGTGAGAGAGTTCTCTAAACAGTCACCAACGGCAATGCAGATTTGGACATGCGCAAAAAGTTCAAAGAGAAAGGCTGTCTGTGCAGGGCAAAACGATCTGGACGACCAATAACATCGGAAGAGACGGTCGAGCGGGTTCGCCAAAAACCTTTGCGAAGCCCCAAGAAGTCCATAAGAAGAACAAGTCTAGAAACCCACATTCCTCCAACGACAGTTTGGCGCGTCCTGAAGAAACGCTTGCTAATGAAATCATACAAGCTGCAGCTAGTTCAGGCCATAGCGGCAAATGATAAGCGAAAGAGCAAACAATTCTGTGTTCTGTGCTAATATGATTAAAAATACCGCATCCAGTATCTTTAATCATATTAGCAATTTCAACTACCAAATTGACTATTTAAAAGCACAAATTATATATAATTGTAAAGATTTCCGTAAAATAAAAATAGTAGAATCTATATTAATAAGAGAAATTCCCAATTATAATTTGTCGGATGGGCAATTGAAATGCAGCCTCCATTCCCGTAAGCTCATCGTAAACAGCTTAGTGAACGAACTTTGACTCACACCCTAATTAATGACCTTTTTCCCACTGTTTTGTGTTTCTTTGTTATTTTCTCTGATTGTACGCTATTTATAGACTTTTTTACCAATTGAATTCTCAGTATACGACTGAAGAGGGTATGATAAACTATATACCGAAACTAGACTCGTAACTTATACTTTTGGATCCTATACACTGGTTTCACTATCATATATATATATATATATATATATATATATATATATATATATATATAAAATTGGGGAAAACCACGTAAGGACAAATGAGAGACTGGTTGGAGTCAGTACTTTAATTTCTTGACATTTTCAAACTCACAATGGTTTACAGGATAGAGATACATCATATTTATACAGAGCAAGGTTCCGTATGAGGTCAGATTTTGTATGACCTCTGATAAGTTTAATTTGAGGAAGAAAGATATAATTGGGTCTAAGAAAAACAAACTAGGGTTATATTTATATTTTTCGCCTTTGTGCTGCAGATTAAGAACGATTGAAGGATATTGCTGTGGATAAAATCATTGATATGCATTATGGTATCTGCTTTTGACCAGTTAATCCGGCGACCCATCTTAATACCCTGGGCGGCCAAATATTATTGGAATACCAACAGATTAACTGGTCAAAATTGAGTCATGTGACCATGTAAAAATGGCTGAAAGATGATCTGAAACTTCTTCCATTCAAAAGAACTAAAATACATCGGTTTTCCGACCCCATCAAAAAGAAGAGTCAAAAGAGCAACGTTACTCTTTCAACGGCACCTTGACGACTCGCAGCGCCGTCAAGAAAAGTTGGTCACTGCCCCGGCTACCCACGACATACAGAATTATCGTATTTGGGCATAAAATAAAAATGAGATTGATCAGAGGACAATGCCGGACATCGTTCAAGAGACAGAAGCCAGTTTCGATGATGATGTGGGTGGGCGTAACAACAAGGAGAAAAATACCCCTCATCTTCATGAAAGAGTGATTAAAGATCAATCCACATGTTTATTTGAACATAATGAATAAGAAAGGCATCCCCTGAATGGGTAATACCATAGGAAGTTCCCGTGTAACCCTTCAACAAGATGGAGTAACCTCAGACACAGCAAAATTAGTTTCAAACTGGTACCAGGCATATTTTTCAGGATTTTTGGGACTTTGTCTTCTCAGTTCTTTAGATTTAAATCACGTGGACTTTAGGGTATGGTCGATGCTTCGCTGAAAACCTCATTAAAGCTTCCTCAATCTCATCGAGGTGTTAGCGTCCTAAAGTGCAAACTAGAAAAATGCTCGGATGAAATAATTATCAGCTGAAACTCTGGGCGCCGTTTGCGCTCAGGTCATATTCAGAGTTTGTTCTATCATCGACGTAAAAGGAAGTCACATTGAGTATTAACTACAGCATCTTTTCTATATAATTTTCTTTCGTTTTAGTCTAAGCATTATGTAATATTGCATTATGTTATGAAAATATCATCCATTGAATGATAGTAGTAATAATACTTATCTTTCTTTTGAATTATTGACAAGTATTAACTTATATGTGTAATCCAACGTGGAATTGCATTCAGCGTGCAAATAAATAGGCGAGACAAAAATGAGACGAAAATAAAAGAGATTATACAGGACCTCAAAAACAAGATCGTACAATAAGGAAAAAAACCTCAAAGATACAAAATTAAAATCGTTTCGCAAATGATTATTTCACTAATTATGATAAAATTAGAAAATATAATGATAAAAACTTCATTTTCATTATGATGAATATTAATTTTTATTAATCAAGATTATATTCAACCAATATGAGAAGATCGAGGAAACCAAAGTTGATATTTTAAAGTGACGCCATCGAAGAATGGGCTAAATTGGTTTTGGTTGAGAAATCTGCCGAACACAAAATCAGTTAAGTTCCCAGCTTCCTTATTATTATTCGTGGTAGAATAGATTCCATAATGTAACCACCAGATTAGAGATAATTAACCTGTTCTGAATTTTTTATCCTGAGTCAAAGTTCTTCTGTTTCCTTTGTAAACAAAATTAGCTTCGAAGACCGAGTCCCATCCGAGTAATCTCGATTGAAGCGAAATTATATAAACACGACTTGCTCCTTTTATGCGCCGCCGAAGCCGACATCGGTGAGCCAAGATATGGAAAAGAGCAGCGTTCTGAGAGAGAGAGATAGAGGTAGGGAGAGGGATATATATATATATATATATATATATATATATATATATATATATATATATAGAGAGAGAGAGAGAGAGAGAGAGAGAGAGGGGGAGAGAGAGAGAGAGAGAGAGAGAGAGAGATAGAAAGAGAGAGTGGATGGAATCGAGGATGGAGAAAATGTTAAAAAGAGACTTAGATCAGAGTCAACATCAAAAGACAATCAATCTTAGAATTAAATTAATGAGTTACGGATATATTTACAGATCTTGATTGACATCTGTTGAATGCCCTCAAAGGGTTGTTAGCTAAGTATATTTAACACTTTTTTGTTTGTCTTTATATTGATTACACGTTTTAGTTAACTTCCTTGCCTTAGCATAGTTTAAGTTGCATTTACTTGTCTCTACTAATATTTATCGTATTAATTTCCACGTTTTTTTCCTGGATCAGCTTACTGAACGGGTAACGGTGCTTTAATAAGTAAAATAAAGGAAGAAAAAGACTCGAAGAAGTAAAACCAAGGGAGAAAAAGACAAAAGTAAAATCAAGAGAGTAAAACATTTGAAAAATAAAAAAAAAGGAGAAAATGACTTGAAGAAGTTCAAAAAAAGAAAAATGTTGAAGACGTAAAAACGGAGAAAAATTAACTAAGTAAAATAAAGGGAGATAAAAGACTTGAAGAAGTAAAAAATGGCTAAAAAAGACTCAGAGAAGTAAACTAAAAGGAGAACAAGACTTGTATAATAAAAAAGAAATAAAAAGGCTTAAAAAATAATATAAAGGGAGAAAAGACTTTAAGAAGTAGTAAAATAAAGGGTAAAAGACTTTAAAGGGTAAAATTAAGGGAGAAATGAATTGAATAAGAAAAAAAAGTGAAATAAACACTTGAAAAAGTAAAATAAAGGAAGAACAAGACTAATATATGGTAATAAAGACTTGAAAAGTAAAATAAAAGGTAAAAAAGACTTAAAAATGTAAAATAACGGGGGAAAAGACCTGAAGAAGTAAAAATAAGGGAACAAGCTTGGAGAATTAAAGTAAAGGGAGAAAAAACTCGAAAAGTCAAGTAAATCGTAAAAAAAACTGAAAAATAAAATAAAGGGTAAAAAAAGACTTGAATAAGTAAAATAAAGGGAAAAAAAGACTAATGAAAACGAAATTATTACTTTTCATAACTTCGGAATTTAGGGAGACAAGGGTTGGGAAATAAGTCATCTTTTATCTTGTCTTCAAAAAGATTGTGCTTGAATTCAATGATTATAGAATCAAGAGTAGCAAAACTCCTTAAATCCACTCCAAGAGTAGTCATAGGAAAAGTAATGAAGGTCAGTTAAGGAGATATCTGAAAGACCTTCAGAGTAGAAAATAAGTAGATCTTTCATCCATGCTTGAATAATTAAAGAAGACTTATTCAATTTATTTTTAAACATGATGATTAGCGTACTTTGAAGTACATTAGCTGGAATATGATTCTAATTTGAAGCTATTTTATATGTGGAAAGGTTCATCACGATATTCGTCTCATGTTAATTTAATTTCAATTTTTGACGATTTGTTCGCGAGCTCTTTTCAAAGCGTTAAAAATAGTTAATCAAAGTTTATATTATCGTTGCTTTTTAGAATCTTGAATACTTCTGCCAAATGGCTACAATCGAGTCCTCTTCAAGCGAGACCAGTTTCAATTCTTTATGCCTGTCTTTATAGGGTTTGTTTCACATTTTCGGAGTGAACTTTGTAGCCTTTCGCTGTAGAGTGTCCACCCTGGCGATATAATTTTTCAGATGGGATACGGCTTAGCTTAGTGGAAATACAGTTTCCGATTGTAGCAAAGTTAAACTTCATCGGGTGTGGTTAATCGTCGGATGGAGTCAGATTCGGATTTCTTTCACGGCAGCTGCCATAAAATATAGATGCTCGTGGTTTGGATACCAAGTTAATCAGTAGACCCCCAGTGAGAAATAAAGGCAGCTAAAATGAGTGCAGATCGGTGGTAAAACCCATATTAAAAGGGATAAGGAGTCCAGTACTGAGCTGCATATACAGCTGAGGACACACAATTGATTTTACTAGAACTACTATTTCTCTACTCTTACATTCAAAATTTCTCGAATATAAATGGGTGTTTTATTTGTATGTTTAGTTATTTGGACGCACTTTTTTTCTAAATTTGAAGGTGCTCGTAATCAATACACCGAAATTCCGTTCTTCGGACACGTTTTGTCTTCGATGACAACCAAACGTATAATCAAAGTTTACATTTCGAGAGCTGGTTCTTTTTCTGCTATAAAGCAAATTTGATCATAATCCGCGAATTTGGCAAACTTGCTTAGTAATCTTCAATCTAAGCTATTTATGAAGATAAAAAATAATACCTAAAACTGATCCCTAATACATTTCAACTTTAGCCCAACAAAATGACTCTCCATTTGCAGCCAGTTCTCGATCCAACGCAATGAGCTACCTCTTATCCCGTGCGCTCTAAGTTTTTCTCGTAGTCTTCCATGAGGAACCGAATCGAACGCCGTTTTAATATCAAAGTAAATAATTTCTACGGGCTTATGACGTTCTTATTTCCCGTCATATCTTAAAAGAATTCTAACACATTCGCTAAAAATGAGCGGCGTCTTCCGAAATCTTGTCGGTTATCCTTAATTAATTTGTTATTACAATGGATCCATAATTTTGTCCGTTATAACTGACATCAAAAGTCAATCGTTTCCTCAGTTTTTCTTCTTTAAATAGCTTAACATTTGTTAAGTATTTAAAAACAATAACGTCTTTTAGCAGTTTATTTCTATTTAAGCAAACTTTAGAGTATTATTATTTCATGTCAAGCATCTATTTCAAGTGGGGGTGCTTTTCTTTCTTTTTTTAGAATGCATTCGTTTTCATACTTAATAAATATATTTAAAAAAATGCCTTTAGATCGCGGTAATATTCTTAGGTTGATGACTTTCGTTCGGTCGAATGAAAAACATCAAATTATGCAATTTAAATTTGGAATATTACCTCTTTGGTATTTTATTTGAAAAGCCATTTTTAAATTAAATCGAATAGGTTTGAGATTCCTTTTTCTTCTTAGTTCAAGTGTGACTTTCTATGTTATCCATAACACTATATTTTAAGAACGGGAGCACAACCCCGAATGAAAAAGCTGTGAGTGGGGTCCCACATTGGGTGGCTTTCGACAAACAGGATGTCCGGCAGACCTCTGCAACCTCTCACAGTCGATGGTCGTCCTGATTAGCATCTGCTACCACCAATTCTGTGTGAGGCTAAGCTGTGGGGATAGGCCCAGCGAAAGCCCCTCTCCACATTAATCTACTCGCTGCCTAAGCACAGCTCCACATCTTTCACCTTTTTCTTTTTCTCATCTCTCATCTCTCTCTTTCACTCATCTCTCTCTCTCACTCTCTTTTTCATTTAATCACCCCCTTCACACACTCATTCTTTCATTAACCCTGTATAATCATACCCATAAATTCATCTCCATTTTCATCGAATGAAGCTTGAGTCGTCTTCGTATTCGAAGGACAGCCATAAGATTTTAAGAACGGGATTTTTAGGAGGTTTGGAATAATAATAGATATTTTTTCTTTTAGTTGGGTTATGACCTTGGTATATTTAAGTTTTAATTAAAGTTCATTCTAAGAGTTCCTTTAGAGCTTAAAAACAAAATAGTGAAGTTCAGAAAAAATATATATGATTATCGAATGTTTTGGAATTTTTTTTAAACAAAAAGAATTACAAATTGTGACGTTAAAAAAAATGATCAAAGTTTAGGCATGGCTGTTTTTTTTATTATATTTTTCGCATATTTGGTAAGTTTTACTGGTTATTTCTAAAATTGATTTGGAACTTTAATTTTTTACAGGAGGAAATAGCTAATGGCCTCTAAAAGGAGCAAAGCAAAGTAAAATTCTTAGAGCAAATTTAGATTGAGAAAAAAAGAATCGTGAGGATTGTTTTTTCCGTATTTAAAAAGAATTCCGATAAATGTTTTTTTTCTGGACTTAAGCCCTAGAAAATAAGCATCGATGCGAAAAAATAGACCGATTAAGTTATTAGGAGATATCTTCTGGAAACTTGAAAAAAAAAATTAGACCAAAAGGCCGTTGCCAAAGTTGGATAAGCCGTAAGATATAGACCGAAGGTCTGCCTGCGAAGCGCAGACATTCAGTCTGCAAAGCCGCTCCTCTTGTTTCATCATAATTTATTCTTAGTCTATTTTTTTCACATCGGTGCATATTCTTTAGGCCTAAAGGCCGGAAAAAACTTTCATCAGATTTCTTTTTAAATACGTAAAAAAAAACATCCTCACGATTCTTTCTTTCTTCATTATTTATTTTTTCTGAACTTCACCATTTTGTTTTTCAAACTCTAAAGGAACTCTTAAAATGAAGTTTGATTAAAACCTAAAACATACCTAAGGTCATAACCAAAGTAAGAGGAAAAAAATATCTATTATTTTTCAAATGCTCAAAAAAATCTCTTAGGCTGTTTTTTCAGCCCATCTAAAAATAGAAAGATCTTGGATAATAGTTTCGAATATTCGATAAAAACCAGCCCTTTGGCCTGTTTTATCGGTCCCTCCAAATAAACTCCTGGAAAGAACTTGGATGAAAGCTATGAATATACAAAAAGTCCAGCCATGCGACCGGTTTTTTCAAACTCTAAATGAAAAACTACAAATATACCCAAGTCACACAACCGAACTAAGAGGCAAATTTTTCAATCTGTTCAATGTAATGGATAAAAAAAAATCACGTTCTTAAAATATAATGTAATAATGGATATGTACTGGAAAGTTAAAAGAAAAATTAGGCAAAAAGATTGTTGAAAAAGCCGGATAGACTGTAGGCCACAGACCGAAAGTCTGCCAGCGAAGAGCAAGCTCTTCCAGTAAGGAGTAGCAAAGTCGCTCCTCTTGTTATGATTAAATTAAGAATATTTTGGTTGCGCTTTGGATCGTTAACCGTTTGGTTGAGATTTTCGCTTGACCCAGCTTAAATAGAGCTGCCCCTCTTTCAGTCCCTAGCACCCCAAGCCGTCTCTTATTTTTTTTATTCACATTATGAACTTTCTATGGATTTTCCATAGAATTTCACCAGTTAAACCGCCCACATCTTTTTGTCAAAGATGCCATCGTTGGTTTGCAATATTTTTTTTTAAATAACAAAGATTTACGTTTTATCACAACTGGTCGTGACTTCTCCTTTCCCAGGGGTGCTGGATCCTCATGGAAATACCGTTGCCATGGAAATATCCTCGCCATGTTTGGTCCATCATTCACCACTTGAACTGACATGGACTCTGCTCTTCTAGGTAGATTCACACAGTTACAACTATCCCTAATTCTGAATCAGACCCATTTCCCTACTGTCCTCAACACCTTGATTAAAGCTTCCCTTAGCAGTTACCCGGGTTTTGTGGTACTTGTCTCATCCCTTGTCATGCTTTAGCTTATCTTAATGTTCTTCTAACACCAAATAACCTCCCAAAGAATACCGAGGGGGATTCCTGCGTCTCATAAAAGTGTGCCCTCTTTGGTTTCAACAGGGGGACAAAGCATAATTACGGATTACCGCAGCTCTCTCTATCGTGTTCTTTCTAACAGTGTCTGGCAACAGAGGACTTCGCGGCAGTTACCAGATCTTCCTGGTATTACAAGTGGCTATTAAAATTCCCTCGAATCTTCCCTTTGCAATCTATATTTCCGGGGGTTTTCCCCGATGGCCCTCGTTCACCCGAACCTCCCTCGTCAGAGCCTAATGCGCTTATATTCTCCGCTCGGTCGCGGGAAGGAGTCGCCGAGGTCTTTCGAACTCTCTTTCCTTCCCCGCCGTCAATATTTGCGTTGCACCGACAGCTTCCTCGCCATCATCAAAGAAAGAAGGAGGGAAAGAAAGGGGAAACTATGGATAAATAAAGTAAGAAAGAAATAGAGAAAGAAAGAAAGAGATGGAAGGAGGGAGGTAGGAAGGAAGAGAGCGAGGGATAAGTAGTATATGTCTGCTCATATCCCTCTTTTCAAGTAATCACCGATTGTCTTTTCTGTAGCTATTTCGGCGATTCCCCTTTGCAGCTGCGGGTTGAGAGCTTCACCTCATTGAAACTGATATGCTTGATTACCTTTATTATGCCTGCGAAGATAATTTTCTCGCAATATTGACGTCTTTTATTTTTTCAGGTGTGGTTCAAGAATCGTCGAGCTAAATGGCGCAAACAGAGACGAGATGGGCAGTCTCCAGCCGGGAAAGGCGCAGCCACCAAAATTAGTCTTAGTTTATCGGTTGATGAAAAGATTAACGAGAAAAATTAGTAGCGTTTTGAGTACTAACCTAATATGATCTGAGTCTTCGCGGTAAAAGACGAGGACGAAATAGTATGAGACGAGAGGGTGACGAAGAAAAAGTCAAGGCCATGAGAAATAATATATTGAAACCTCCTCAATATCTCCTATAATCTCTCAAATCATGCGTTATTATATAAGACAGACACGAATGTGCACATTATAAAATCCCTTCAAAACTGAATTGTAAAAACAATTCGCGAAACAATGTAATAATTCGTCTCTTCCTTTCGCTAAATTAAATATTTTGAGTTGGTGTACATTGTTTCTAATAGTCATTTTATGAGGGGGTCTTCTAATATGCACATTCCTGTTTTATCATCATCATCATCATCACTAACTCAATAATTTACGAAGGGGACTTTTTTGAGTATTTGAATAATAATTTCATCGTAATTTGGTTATGACTCATCATCACTAATCATCATCATCATCATCATCATCACTAACTCTATAATTTAAGAACGGGATTTTTTGGAGTATTTAAATAATAATTTCATCTTAGTTTGGTTACGACTTAGGTATATTTTAAATTTTTATCAAGGCAATTTCTATTAATTTCTTTAGAGTTTGAAAAAACAAAATAGTTTAGTTCAGAAAAAATAAATATGATATCCAATGTTTTAAAAGAAAATGAATTACAATTGGTGAAGTTCAGAAAATTTATTAAAATTTAAGTAAGGCTGCTTTTTTATTTTATCTCAAACTATATTTTAGCAACGTGATTTTTTGAAAGGGGGGAAATAGTTTAGAGTTCATTTTTTAAAATTATTATAATTGGCTGCCTTTTTTAGATTTTAAATTTTAATCTTAGTTGTGAAGCGTAAGCAATCCCTGTAGGGGGGAGTGGCAAAGCCATTGCCTGGTGTTTTTATATCAAAGTTATTTCTAATAATTCTTTTATAATATCAAAAAACAAAATGGTGAAGTTCAGAAATAAATATAAGTATCGAAATTTTGTGAATTTTGTAAAACCCAAAGAATTACAAATGGTGAAGTTCAGAAAATTTATTTTTATATATCTTCTTCTATAACTATATTTTAGCAACGTGATATTTTGAAAGGGGGAAAATTTAGTTTCGAGTTCCTTTTTAAAATTATTATAATTGGCGAAATTCAAAAAATTGATAAAAATTTAACCATGGCTGAAGCGCAAGCTGGAGTGGCGAAACCATTGCCTGGTATTATATTATATATTACTCATTCAAAATTAAATCATGTTAATTTGATATTCTAATTTCACGTTTGATTCGATTATTATTCACCCAAATTTCTCGAAGAAAACTAAATAAGATTATTAAAATTTGCCTTTAATACGGTCCCGTTTTCTTTATCTTTTAAAGGTGCTTTTCCAGCTGTCTGCTCATAGGAGTAATCTGCCATCTTCACACACCTGTCGAAAATCTCAAATATTTTATTACTAGTGAACCATTTTGAGACTGTTTGGTAAAATACTGTAATTAATTGGTGCCACTTGTCGTTATACAGCTTGACAAAGGTGTAATTTGAATTTTTTTACTAGTGGTTCTTCTAACAGCGTGGATATGTGTTTGTCATTAGAATACCTTCGTGAAGGATTAATATAATTAATTTAGGGAGCCTTACTTGTAATAAAATTAGAAAAGTTACTCCAAACCGTAGGTTACATTAAACTTACTCAACCTGTTAGTTAATGGACTTTACCTTCAAGCAAAATGATGCTATGATTTCTCGCTTATATTAATTTTGGTTTGCGTTCTACGATGCGTCAAGTTGAGCCACTCGCACCCAAAGGCCAAGCTTTCACTCATCGATAAAATATTTCCCGAAGTATTGACTCCTTAACGAGCTATTTATTTTCCTGAAAGTTGCAAATAAATGATCTTTTACTTCCTCTAACTTGAAGTACAAACTACGATAAAAAAAAAACAGGGAAATAATTTGAAACCAATTGGTTATACAAACCCTTTAGGGAGCTAATTAGAAAGTGATTTTGATGGAAAATATTTATCCTAAGGACTCCAATTGGTCTTGAAATCGAAAACTACGCCCAGCGCTGTGACATATGTTAAATATCCAATATGAACTGAGAAACAATGAAACTGGTTCGCTTTGAGAAAGATAGATAATTGATTAACCATTTTTTTCCCAAAGCGCATATTTTTTTTGGTTTGTTCACAGCACGCTTATCATTTTCAAAGTAAAAAATTCTTCCTGCTTCTGCCTCATCCTCCTTTTAAATTCATATTTCCCTCCGTCTGTACTTTATTCCAGATATGTATTCGGTAATCTTTTAAGATACTCAGGTTCTTGCCATATAATTACATGGTTTCTATATACGCAAGAAAGCAAATTGTTTCTCTCATTTGGACGAAATTTAGACTAAATGCGAAAATTCACAATTTTCAGCTGCAATGGGCATCCTCTGACTTTTCTTATTGTTGCTGAAAAGGTTTAGTTCCGTCTTCTTTCCAGCCTTCCATCACATTAAAATAGTGTCGATGGGGAAAGTAACTTCAAATTACTTGAATTAATTAGCGTCTGGAGATTATTCGCAAATATTGAAAATAGCTAAAAGGGGCATTTTTGTGTAACGTTCTTCATGGAGTTAAGGCAATCATGAGAAGAAAATGTAGGCTAAGAAACAGGCTGTAGGTTCAAAACTTTCTTCCTTAATCTCCTAAACGGTCAGAAGCAGTATAGGCCATCTGCTTGTGGTGAGCTATTAACAACAAGAACAACAACTACTATATTACTATCAAGAGACCATTTTTCAGATCTTTCATTATTGGATACATAGACTATCAACTTGAATATATAAAAAAAATCATATAATAAAGTATAAAAATTTTAAATAACTTCTACGAAGTGAGTTTATGAAATACAATGAACAGAAATTCGATGAAACATAATTTTAAATAACTGTTCAAGATCTACTAAAAAAGAAACTCTTCTTATGAAAAAACTGTGAACAGTCTTTTGTTTACTAATAAAGTTCAAGTTTTGATGCAACCATCAGAACCAGTATTTGCAGCATCTTTGATAGCTTTCCAAGGGTTACTTTTGTTGTTAAATTACTTTTTTGTTAAAGGTCTCTCTTGAGATATATATATATATATATATATATATATATATATATATATATATATATATATATATATATATATATTAATAATAATAACAGTCTTCTGTGACAGTAAGCAAGACGAAATAGAGGGGTGACTTTGAAATCAGCTTTTTGGGGCTGATGGATGGGCCATTTTTAGTGTTGTCTTCCAGTTCGAGGAGGATAGGATCACCCGCTGGACCTGAAGCAGAGCGGTTGTCTAATTATGCCATTATCTTAACCGCACCAATTTGTCTTTGATATTTTTCCATATATATATATATATATATATATATATATATATATATATATATATATATATATATATATATATATATATATATATATATATATAACTTCAGGCCGGTGGGTACAGTTTCGATGTGGCAATCCAGAATTCGTGAACCAAAACACAAACAATCACGATTCGTTCAATAGACAGATGGGAGCCGGAGGAAAAAGTCTATTTATGAGCGGACGATTTAAATCGGCACCGATCGCTCTTGCCAAATGCGTCAACAAACAATTTATCACAACGGAAAAAAGCCCTCTTTGTCAACTGTAAATTTCGAACTACATTTTAGGCACTCGCTTTTAGTGTTTATTAATTGATGTTTAAAAAAAATCGAAAGGATTGAGCGCTGTTGATTAAAAAAATTAAGACGTTGGAGCATACTGCGCACGCGCTTGCATTTTGAAAATCTAGCAAATAGGCCTTTGCTCGAGTATTTAAACGACCCACGCGGCAGAGCTGCCGAGATTGATAAGATCAATCGTTATGAAAAAAAGTGGGAAATAAAGACCAACCTCCAGAAGTTCACTATAATTCTAATGAACCTCCGGAAAGTAGACGACGTCCTCGTCGACAATGAAAGGTCCTGGGCTTATGACTCTATAAATCAGAATACAAGGTAAACGTATAAAACAGTCTCCCTAGTCAAATGAGAGCTGAATAAACTGAACCGTTTCCGAAGCCTCAACGTGCCAAATAAGAAAAAAACTATACACGGCCCTGGTACGCTCCGTCCTGGTGTACCCAGCTGTGATCACGCAGATGGCAAGCTGTACCTCTCTTAGGACGATGCAGAGGGTACAGAATAAAGCCACACTGCTTATAACTGGCACGAAAAGGATCGACCATATTCGACACTGGGTTCTACATGATAGAATCGGACTAAACCCGATCAATATGGAGATCCAAAAGGCTAGAGAGAATGACTTGGGACAAAGTAGACCACGAAATACTCCCAACTATAAACAACAATTTAGACATACCAGAACACAGAATTCGCGTAATCGAAAGGACATTCTATTCCCCAGCGGAAGAACCTGTGCGAGAGAGAACATAAGACCTATTTACACCTAACTATAAAAGGAAAATTAATTTTGATAAAAAGAGGCGAAGAACCCAAATTCAAATCAAAATTTAACTAACAAAAAGAAGAGAAGAAGTATAAAAGACAATAAACTTTAACAAAAAGAGGCGAAGTGCCCCAATTAAAATTTAACAAACAAAAAAGAAGTGAAAAAGAATAAATAATCAACAAAATTAACCAACTAATAATAAGAAAAGTAAGGTAGATTAGCATACACGAAAAGAGGCGAAGTGCCCAAACTAAGATTTAAACTGAAAATAATAAATGAATAACTAAATACAATAACAACAAGGTAACTATTTATTTAAATAAAAAGAAACAACGAAGTAATAAATAACAAATTATGAATAAAAGAGGCAAAAATGCCTATTTGAAACAAGAGATAATTAGCAGAATAAAAACCAATTGAAAAGCTTGAAAGCCACGATGAAGGAACTTATTAATGAAATCAAATAAATATATATATATATATATATATATATATATATATATATATATATATATATATATATATATATATATAACAATGCAAGAACCTGACCATCATCTACGGTCAGCAACATTATTGACGGAGGAAAAGTATTCTTTTAAAAGAACAAGAGGAAAGCATGCTAGTGATGCCCTAACACCAGGGCAAACTAGTATACATTTTCACACTTATGAAAACCTACCACACATTTCATCACTTTCATATAATTAATTAATTAATTAATAATAGCATTAGATTTTCGAGTAGTACTGTATTGTACTGTACTGTACTTGGTAGACCTTCACAATATCTGGTCGTGGTAAAGGAGGGAAAGTCGAGTGAAAAGATTTTTTCAACGCCCTCCAGACAATTTTACAATTCAAAAACCGAACTCGGAGGGGCAGACATCTCTCACCTAAAGAAGCAAGAGAGTACCAGAAAGGGGAAGGACAGCACTGCCCGAAGGGGGTCATGGGACCCCCCTCCCCCCAGGACACCAAGCGGATCCCCATCCAGTCAATAGCGGAGCATCAAAAATCTGACAGGCAAACCGTCTTCAAGACCGTGTTTGGAAAAATAAACATCGAGCTCACCCTTCTAATCAAGAAGCCAAACGGGTGGGCTGCGGTTTGTTGGAAGAACAAGGACGTGGAGGTCCTTGTTTCAGAGAATGCAAAAGATCCCCTTCGCAAGATAGGGCTCGAAGCAGTAGCCCCCTATGAATTACACATGAGGCGCACCCTCCTTCTGAGAAAAGTAGACCCTTTCTTCTCAGATAACCCCACCACAGATATCAAGGCCGAATTGAATTTTAAACTGTCATGGGCAAAAATAGACAAAGTAGAGAAAATCGGAAAGATGATAATAGAAATCATCTTCAACAGCAGCGAGATGGCTCCGAGAGCGTTGAGTGAGGGCCTCCTGGGGTTCTACCTACGTGTAGCTCCAGTGCAGATCAAGGCAGAGGAGTATATATACTTAGTAAACTGCCAAAACTGCCTCGCACTCGAGAGTCACTCGGCTAAATAATGCCCGTCGAAAGAACAAACTTGTGCGGCATTCTCCAAAAGTGGCCACGGTTGGAGACACTGCCGAGAAGAACGTCAAAAATGTGCGAATTGAGGAGGGGAACATCGAGTTCTGACCATGAGATGCCCCCTACGCAAAGAAGCGATACGGGCGAAACGTGAAAAGTTAAGAAAGGAAAAGGAGACAAAGGCCCGAGTAGGTTCCTACGCCATAGCGGCATCGGCACCAGTGAATGCACAAATAGCGGAAAGAGCGATTCCGAAACTTGTCATGCCGGCCGAGAGTAATGAAATAATGACATTGGTCATCGTCGCCCACCTGGCGAACCTTGCGTGCCCTGGTAGCTTCTCGGAGGAACTGAACAACCTGCTTCAGCACAATGGAGTCAAAAAGAAGTTGTGGTTTCCGCCAAACTCAGCATCTCAAGACGTGTTAAACATCAAATTCGTCGATGACGCACAGACTGAGAACAACAAAAAAGCAACGGTGCCAAACAAGGAACAACAACCTAAAAACACGAAAGAAGACGGGAGCCACGCAGAAGACGAAGGCGAAGCAAGAAAAGAAAACGCTGAAAACTCAAAAAATAGCCCGAAGGAAAAGCAAGCGAAAAAGAAGAACACCAGATCCACAGCAAAGCAAGAAGAAGAAGAAAGGCAAGTACAAACAAGCGACGATTCGGAAGACGATCAAAGTTACCCCGGAGTGCCCCTAACGGAAAAAAGAGAAATTCTGGAAAAAGGACACTTTTTCGACGGGGAAGAAGTGAATTTAAATGTTTTCGGGACTATGGATGTAGACCCGAGAAAAGCAATAAAGTGAAATTAGTTCAAGGAATTAGAAGCGGTGAATACAAGTGGAACTTTGAGGGGCCGTGGTCTCCAAAGGAAATAAATAGCCTCCTGTGCAGTGGAACAATGTATATCCAGGACTGAGTATATACATAGTGAACGGAGATAGATTAATCGTAAAAAGTGAGTCAACAGAAAAAAATCGTGTTGAAAGTGACAAATAATAAAGTGAAATACCAATAATCAACAGTGTATAAACATGAAAAGTCAAATAAGTAAATGTATAGCATGATAATAGTTAATATGAAAGTACAAGTGTATTGTGAGTTTAGTAAGTAATAAAATTAAAGATTCAGATAGTGAATAAAATCCAAAAAGTTTCAAGAGTAAAGTTAGCTAAAACATAAATTCAGCAAAATAGAGTGCGAACAGTGAACTCAATAATATAAAAGTAAGTGTTCATTAAATGAAATTTTTATGTTGTTAGGAAAAAAATTCATTCTTAAAGAAATTAGCTTTGACTTATGTGCCTAATTTTTTTTGCAATTTTCATTTTTATGGAAACCCGATTTGCTAATTTAATTATTGCATTGATTTTGTATTAACATTATTTTATTTCTCTTCCTCTCTCTTTGTCTCTCTCCCCTTCGTTTCAATTTACTTCTCGTGTTTATCCTAATCTCCCTCTTTAGACTATGGCTTTATCCGTTAATCGTTTAAACCCTTTTGACTCTGTTCTTGACTCTTTCTTGCCTCTCGGTTTGACATTGCTACCTGTTATAGCTAAATCTTAATGTGAAATTACCCATTCCTCATTGGTGATTTCTTATCTTAGAGGCGGTCCTTTATCTTTTACTAGCTAATATATGCCCTTATTATATTAATTTCTCGTGTAGTTATCCTTGAGAATGAACTGAATAAAGTTCGAAAGTACTTGGAAGCACCTTTTCATTTTTCCTGCGGGAGATTGCATTCATTGCGAACCTCACGTGCTACTTTGTGAGTTATTCATTTCACACACACACACATATATATATATATATATATATATATGAAAAATATCACGAAAGTTAGCGCGTGATAACTATCAATATGAATATGTACCACAATTTTCAAACTCACATTGTGAGTTTGAAAATGTCGACTAGACGAAAGTACTAACTCCAATCCGTCTTTTATTCAGTTTCCTTCTGTGGTACACACACACACACATATATATATATATATATATATATATATACACTTGTCACATACGTAATATCTAATAGTTTGCATTTTTTTTTTTACGAGGGCTGTGACGTGATATCGTGGGACCTTCGTTCGATTGATTGAGGTTGACACGTCATCCTAAAGATTCTGGAGTTTTCGTTCGCTTTGATCGGCCAGTTCCCTCCTAGTTATTTAATTGAATATTAAAATTGGGTTAAGAATTATTGCGATTTTGTTATGAAAGAAAGTCATTTGATATTTAGAGTTAAGAATTTTTATTATATGTCGATATAGCATTGGGGTTTTAAAGGATCCATATTTATTATTGTTCTGTGGAATTCGATGTCGAGGCCTTCATTGTTCACAGAAGACAGACCATTTTTTGTGCTTGGAGAAGAAAGTTGTGTTCAGAAGCAGAGTGGATTTAAAGAACTTATTTTCCGGTTTCGTGCGTCTCGGAAGGCTATTGTGATTTAAGGCTATTGTGATTTATTGCCTTACTGTAAGACAACCGGCAGAGTTGTACCCCTTTTGTATTTTAGTGCGGGATTACCGCGAGTGTTGTACCTCTCGTGCATTTTTGGTAGGACAACCGTGTGTGGTGTCCTTGTTTTTGTGTAGCCCATACTAGGCCTGATTTTGGTGGTCATGAGTGGCCCTTATTTTTGTATAAGCCCTCATATCTACGAGGGGCGGTCAATAAGTTTTGCGAATCGGTAAGGCAAAACAAAGGAAGGGGGATGGCTGTTTGTGGGGGTGTTAGGACAAGTTATGACACGCTCCTGCCTCGTCTATTTAAGAAGCAGTAGCTGATCGCAGATCGTCAGTCTCAAATTTTTCAACAATGGAGAAGGTTGAGCACCGCGCAGTGATCAAATTTTAACCAAGGAAGGCAAGAATACAAAGGAGATCCATGAATGCATGGTTGCAGTGCACACCGACACCGCCCTTTCCTATGCAACCATTGCTTGTTGGAATAGGGAGTTCAGCCATGGTCATGCGTCCCTTGAAGATGACCCCCGTCCAGGACGCCCGTCAGACGTGACCAACGAGGACAATGTGGCCCGTGTGGAGAGGATCATCCTGGAAAATTGACGGGTGGAGGTCGAAGAAATCGAGCGACAACTTGGAATATCACATGGAAGTGTTATCAACATCATCCACGACAATTTGGCCATGACCAAGGTCTCTGCCCGTTGGGTCCCTAGAAACCTCACGCCCCATGATCGACTTCAACGTTGTCGGAGTCCACAAGGCCAGAGTTGCACAAGCTGCCCTGCGCGAGTGCGGATTCGAGGAGCTCAACCATTCCCCCTACAGTCCAGATCTGGCCCCTAGCGACTACTTTTTATTCCGCCAGTTCAAGGCTGCACTGCGTGGACGCCGGTTTGGGGACGCTGAAGAGGTCCAGCTCGCCGTCCAGGAGTAGATTGAACAGCAGTCGGAGATTTCTGGTTGTCGGGAATTCAAAGCCTCAGGGACAAGTGGCGCAAGTGCATTGAAGTCGAGGGTAGTTATATTGAAAAATAATAAAACACTTTTCCTCATATCCCGTTTCCTTATATCCGAATTGCAAAACTTATTGACCGCTCCTCGTATGTATATGGTCAGTCATTGCGCGTTGGTGCATTGTGGTCACGTTACCGGTTAGTGCTTTCCTTTGTGGATCAACCTTCTTTCTCCATAGTTTCATATATATAGGAATATTATACGTGCGTTATTTTTGTGTCTACATATTTGAGCTCTTGTGTATTCCATACTCTAAATTTATTTACGTATTACAAAATGCCATTCCTTAGCTCGATCTATCAAAGTTATAATTAATTTTAAGGTCTTTCCTATGATAATCTAGTCTTTGAATATATTGGCATTTTCAAGTGGATTCATTATCAAACATTTTTAATGTCCATCTATGATAAGTTTAATCACTGTTTTTGAATTAATTTGATTTAGAGTAAAATGATTAGTCAAACTTGCATTTTTTAATACTATTAATGTGATGTATGTATATAGATATCATTTTGGGGTTTACTTACAGATGTAAGTATTCATGTATTAGTTTGAGGAAAGGATATACGACTATTTGGAATCAATAGGTAATTGTCGTAGCTGCCCGTCAGATTTAAGTTAACAATTAAGTTAACATTTTAGTCCGTAAGTTTCCTTATTTTGGCCAATACTATTTCGTTCAGGAGCGAAACTCAACCTAGGACAGATCCCTTTTTTCATTATATCCCTTTTGTAAATAAAGTTTTGTTTTAAGTCGAAGCGTCTTCTATCCTTGGCTATAAACTTTTTGGTTTAAAGAATCTGGGCATGTCACCTGATCCCAGTTTGTGACAATACTATTTTAAGATGTAGAAGACATTACAATAAAGCAGGGGTCTCCAAACTACGGTTCGCGGGCCAGATCCGGCCCACCGCTGCACTGTGGATGCAGCAATTACAAAGCAAATATTGATGATATTTTAAAAGCTAAACATCAGTTTCACAAATCTTACTAACCTTTTTTGCTGCTTACTGTGTGAGACTCGGATATAAGTGCACTGTGTGTGATAATACTATCTTATTGCTAACGACGCCTTCTGTGGTAACATTTTGGTAAATAAATGTTGTTGTCTTTATTTTTGTGTATTTTGTATTTTATGTATTGTAAATAAATATGTTGGTTCTCTTTATTTTTTGTGTATTCACTATATTGTATTGAACAAAATGGTTATGCAGCCCGCGCTAAGAATTCTCTCAGTTATTGGCCGACTGTGAAAAACGTTTGGCGATCCCTACAATAAAGGAACATTTTTTAGATACAAACCTGTTATAGATACTACAGGTCAATATTATAAGAAAGTATACTTGATTATCTGAGAGGGAGCAACCTAGACTTACATAACTGCAGAGTCAAGGACACGATGATAGTTCAAATATGAAAGGAAAAAAATAAAAAGGTTCAGGTATAGATCATGAAAGAAAATCCACGGGCGTTTATTATTCCAGGTGGATTTCATAGCCTAAATTTAGTGGTGGGTGACAGTGCAACAACTTGCCTGGAATCGACTTCTTTTTTGCTACTGATTATCATGCATATAGATAGGAAAAAACACTAGAGACAGCAAAAGAATTAGCTACATAATTAGATGTATAGTCCATTTTTAGAAGTGAGGGAATAATAAGAGGAAGGAGGCTGTTTAAATATGGGTGCACTAGAGAGATTCCAAATGCAAGTGACCCAGAATTTTTTTTTTAAAATCATGTGTTCAATGTAGTATTGGACAAAGCTATTAATTCTTTATCAGAAACATTTGAAAAGTCACAAAGTTTCAATAACACATGAGGATTTTTAAATGGCCTAAAAGATCTTCCAGATAAAAATAAACTCAAAGTAGCGTGTCAAAGTTTGGAGAATAAGTTAAGGTACTAAGAAAATAGTGATATTAACGACTGTGATCTCTTGACTGAACTAAATATAGTCAAGGAATTATTTCTTGATGATGTAAAGCTTCCAGTAGAAGCCGTTAGGTTCATAAACACTAATGAGTTACAGGGTGTCATACCAAATCTGTGTGTTTACAATACCTATTACTGTGCCCGCTGGCGAAAGAAGCTTTAGTAAACTAAAGCTTATAAAAAAACATACTTACGGTCATCCATGCCTTAGGACAGCATGAATTCTTTGGCAATTTTGTCTCTCGAAAATTATATTGTAAAGCATATAAATATAGAAAGTGTCATGAAAAGATTCACGTAGGCTAATTGTTCATACTGTCCAAAATCAAGGTTGAAAAAAACAATATTATTGTTCATTGTTTTTTTTAAACAATGACCCAGATAATAAACTCATTTATATTATTCAATTATTTTAGTTTTTTCCTTGTGAAGATTTTATAATTATACTTAAAACGGACGCCGAACATCTTTTTGTCCAGGGCGCCAGCAACCAGAGTGCCAGTTATGCCATCCATGTTTGGGAAACATTGAGAGGAGCAGACAGATTATAAAAGGATGAAAAGATAAAAAACAGTAGTAGTAATAAATGACCAAGTCATTCTATTCTAAAGGGCATTCCTAATCACTTCAAATTCACCATACTTATACTCAACTGAACCTATGACCCTGATCAAAACTAATAAATCCATTTCTCTCACACGGGGTTTTGTCCTGTTTTGCTTTTTATTCCTGCAAAGCTTCACACTAATATTAAGTCACGAAAGTTAATCCCCGTTTAACTACGCCAGATGGGCTCCTAATTTTATTATTTTTTTTTAAATCCCCGCTTAGGTGAAGAAAATCGTATGGAAATTATTTTTCCCAAATTTAGTTCATTCTATTTTTATTAAATCAAAATAATTTAATCTTTCTATTTTTTTATCTTTATAAGAAAAATGACTTACAGCTCACGTTCTATATGCAATTGCGATGAATAATCGTCGAAGCGACCTTCCTCTGGAAAAAGCCTTCGATCGGATCAAGCTATTTGGCCATTTATCTGTCTTCGCGAATGAAAGCTTATCCTCTTTTGAGCGGATCTTAAAGGCAAAGGAGGGGAGATGTCATGATTACGTTAAGATAGATAAACAAAATGATATACTTCCATTGCTAAAAGCAAATACACAAGTTATAATGATATACAAACAATTATAATTATATTCAAAACAAGATATAGATACATTAATTATCATAATACTGTCATAAAAATATCGATTGTTAGCGGAGGATGTTATCCCTTGATTATACAAAATGAATCGTCGGCAAAGTAGCGCCCTTATCGTTATCAAAGATGTCACGTATGTTATTATATTTCCGTGCCAATGTTTCTGAATCATCTATAACTTTAGATAGGATGTGACTTAGACAAAATTTCTGTCAAGTATAAATTTTGAAGACGAAACTAAAGCTGGATTTATTGGTGAAATAGAGAACAGATTTAATAATTAATTTCTCTTGTCGATAAGTTAAATATACGAATAGGAGCTTTATGATATTGTGTACACAAAGATCTAAAATTAAAAGATTAACCTTTAAAATCACTTCGTAGACAAAATCCAAAGAACGAAAAAGACGTGTTGATTCACATTACCAAACCTAAGCATTATTCAGTAGAATTGAGAAAGAAAAGAATATTTAATTACGAAAAATATCATATATGAAATAATAACTCCTAAATATTTAAATTGATCTACAGGCTCTAAAAACAAGCATGAACTTTAGATTACACAAGTTAAAGATAATTTCATTCGTAGTTATGGTGGATGTTGTAGCAGACGTCTCCTTCCTAAAACCAAACTGATTACTGCTAATTTTAAAGTAATCATTTAATAAAAGTATGATACAGTATTCGAATGGTTTAAGTAAATTAGATCATAGTAAAGCATATTTCAGTGACAGCTCGTGCTCATTCAGTCCAGTGGGGCCCGTCAAATAGGTTTAAAAATACACAACCTGTGACAACCCATATGATATGGAAACTTTCGGTAATATACTGTACAGTATGTATTACACATTACATAAAAAATTCTAATAGTTATTTATATAAATATTCTCCTCTTTGTTTTTCTTGAAAACAAATTGTAATATACAATCACAGTGGTTTAGAAAGAACGGTAAAAACATTTCGTTAGTTTTGCGTCATTGTATTTCTTAAGTGTTTTGATGGGTTTCAGAGTGCTAACAGAATTCTCAGAATCAGCCGTAGACACAGGCGCGATTAAAATAATATTTAATAACTTTGATACTTCATTGAGGAATCACAAACACAAAGAATACTACTGAAACTTTTGTTAGAATACAGGACTTTTAATTCAGATGACATTTTTACTTTGTGCAGCAAAGTAAAAGGATATAATAAAGGGGATCTGGGTAAGGTTCTTATACTTAGTGAACATGACAGGACACGTAGCAATGGGTTTAAGCTTAATAAGTATAGGTTTAGGAAGGAGATTGGGAGGAATTGGTTTACAAATCGTGTGGTAGATGAATGGAATAGGCTCACTAGAGATGTGATAGAAGCCTCCTCTCTGGGTAGTTTTAAGAATAGATTAGATAAATATATGAATGAAGCTGCTAGATGGAACTGACTTTTTTATGTACATATGTATATATTTTTCTAAGGAGTGGGGAGATTATTTTGCGGTTGCATGAATGGACATAATCCTCTGGATGCATTTTATGTATATTGTAGATTAGATCTGACGAACTCCTGTAAAGGGTGACAATGTTGATGACTTTTCTCTGGTAAGAAATCTTTGTGTGTTGACTGGAACAGGAGCTGCCAAGTGTAGGCCATGAATGGTCTTTTGCAGTCTCCTTCTTTTCTTATGTTCTTATGTTATCAGTGGCGGATACAGGATAAAAGTATGTGGAAAGCGCTTACCTGAATTCCTCCCTCTGAGTAGCCTGAGAAAAGGTCATTGATGATTAATAATGGTTATCTTACACAGTCTAGATAATAAATAACAGTATATTACACACGAGTGAGCACTCACTCTCTCAGATCCGATTTTATTCTCCACATATCAAAAAATTATCAATTGTTTTTTGCAGTTTTTGGACGTCAGCTAAATCTAGTCTTCATATCGTTTGTAATTTAAATGCAGGGCTATTTTGCAATCACATCCAGTCTCTCATTTTCACCTCTGATGATAACATCGTTGAGGCCCTCTCTGTTGGCGAAGAGCTCGGTGGCAGTGACCACCAATTAATTATATTTGTAGTCAAAGTCCCGAAGGCAGGGCCTGCAACTAGTAAATCGAGGAAACTCGATTTGAAAAGAGCAGACTTTGCAGGTCTTCGTGCTGGACTGACTGACGTGAGGCTAGAAGTGTGCGATGCTGTTGAAGACTCGTGGAATAGTTTCAAAACCACATTCATGAGTCTTCAATCGTGTTTCATCCCTCTGAAATGGTCCCGTCAGTCTTCTGTTCAACCAAAGTGGTTTAATCGAGAAATCGGCCAACTGCTTAGGGAGAAGAGAAATGTGTACCGGCAATCAAAGATCTCGGGTGACTTTGACGAATACCAGAGGCTAGCCAGGAGAGTGAAGTCCAGCATATGGGTGGCTAAGCGGTCTGAGGAACTCCGAGTGGCGAGACTCTGTAAAGAGAATCACAAGGAGTTTTTTTGCATATGTGAACAGCCGTAAATCAATCCGTCGAACGATTGGCCCTTTAAGAAATGAGGAGGGGACATTAAAGCATTCAGATGCAGAAAGTGCTAACCTCCTCAACGACTACTTCTCTTCAGTGTTTACTGAAGAGTGTGGTCCCATCCCCCGGCCGACAGATTCCTACTCGGGGGAAAACCTGGAGGATATGGACTTCACCGAAAGAGAAATCAAAAAGAAGATCAGTGACGAATAAGTCACCTGGCCTGGATGGCTTTCTACCTAAAGTGTTGAAAGAAGTGCGCGATCAAGTGTCACGACACCTGAGCGCAATCTTCAACATGTCAATCCGGACCGAATGCGTTCCTAGAGACTGGCGTGAAGCGGAGGTGACTCCTATCTTCAAGAAGGAAGACCGTAGCCAACCGTCGAACTACCAACCTATCAGTCTGACTTCGATAGTCGATAAACTCATGGAAAGCATGATGGTGGACAAAATGACGTCGTATTTAGAGTCAAACCTGCTACTGAGTAGCTCCCAGCACGGCTTCCGAAAGCAACTGTCATGCCTGACGAACCTTGTGGAATTCTTCCACTTCGTCTTCAGTGAGCACGATCGGGACAAGGCGGTGGATGTGGTGTACTTAGACTTTCAGAAAGCCTTTGATATGGTACCACACCGCCACCTTCTCCGGAAAGTGCGAGCGCTGGGCATAGACGGAAAAGTAGCAGGATAGATCTAGAACTGGCTAAGTGGCAGACGGCAACGGGTGGTGGTGAATGGACAGGCTTCTGAGTGGGTGCCCGTTACTAGCGGGGTGCCTCAAGGCTCTGTCCTGGGACCACTACTATTCATTATCTACGTCAACGACATGGACGGTGACATGGTTGCCAAGATTTCCAAATTTGCCGACGATACCAAGCTTGGTATGAACGTTGCAAAGAATGGAAATACTGCCCGCCTGCAGGAAGATCTTGGGAAGATTGGGAAGTGGTCGGACACGTGCCAAATGCCTTTTAACGTGAACAAATGCAAAGTGATGCATATCGGCCACATAAACCCCCAATCTGAGTATATCCTCAAGGGCACTGCTCTTGAATCGAGTGACACTGAGAAAAACTTGGGTGTAACAATCACTAGTGACCTCAAGTTCTCGAAACAGTGCATTGAGGCGGAGAAAAAGGCCCAAAGGATGCTAGGTTATATAAAGCGCCAGTTTGGATATCGGATCAAGGAGATTGTACTGTGTTTGTACAACTCACTTGTCCGACCGCACCTGGAGTATGCCGTACAATTTTGGAGTCTTTCATTTCGAAAGGACATCGCGAGATTGGAACGCGTACAAGCCAGGGCAACCAAGCTGATTCCCTCTATCTGACATTAAAGTTATGAGGATAGACTAAGGGAATTAGATCTGTTCTTGCTGGAAACCCGTAGACTGCGTGGTCAGCTTATCAAAGTTTGCAAAATACTTCGAGGGTTCGACAATGTTGACTACCGGAAAATTTTCACACTCAGTGAGAACAGAACGCGCAATCACGGCTTCAAACTTGAACTGAACTGTTACAACCGCAATCTGTGTGGAAATTTTTTCACCTACAGTATCTGCGGTAAGTGCAACGCACTTCCAGTGAAAGTTGTCAACAGTGAATCTGTTGACCAGTTCAAGTCAAGACTAGACAAAGTCTTGAAAAGTGGCCGTTTAGGCACGCAAAACAATTGAGCAGCTATGTGCCTGCTCGATTGCTAGTCCAAAGGTACCCTCCTTGAATGGACCGTAAGGTCTCCTAGGTACCTTCTTTCCTTGTTGTTGTTACTCTCTCTCTCTCTCTCTCTCTCTCTCTCTCTCTCTCTTGTCTCTTTTACCGTCTTGTGTTTGGATTTGATTGTAATCTTCATCTGATTTGGAGATGAGCTCACCGAAGTCATTTTGCAATTGACTTATAGATGATTCAAAGTCCTGTATTGCTTGTAAAGCAGTAACACCATTAGATTTATTTGCTTTCGAAACATTGTATGAAAAGTCGGCATAAAAAATGACAACCCAAAATTTAACACTTTAACTTCAAGTGCTCTTTTGAACCCAGTAAATTTGCCTATGCTTTTATCATGCCAGCCATCATTTTGTCTCTTTAACGCTAGCAACAATCTGATACTGAAAATTCCAAGGTGTTTGAGATACATTAGGAATTCTGGCATTACAAAGAAGACACCAAGGCTATTTAAAATTGAATAAAAAGATTAATACTTTTATTTGAACAACATACTTTTTTATTACCAGATTCAACTTATGTGGTTAACAATGAATGTAATGAGCGTGCGGAGAAAACTTTCATGACGACCGTAAACTTACGCAACAAGTTTGTTTGTGAGATTATAATTTTTTAAAGCTTCAACCAGCACATTAGTCACACCACTCTCTGTTCTATATTCAATTTGAACGAAAGACACAAACTTTTGTACAGGTTGACAATCTTCTAGAAAACTCATTATTATTACATACTGTGAACAACCTGATACATTAATTGTTTCGTCTGCTTGTACATAGAGAAAAGAATTTGTTTCAGAAATTTTCGTTTATATTTCATCTATGTAAACCTCATACATGCAGTGTAAAAGATCATTTTGAAGCGTTTTAGATGTATATTCTTTGCAACTTTACTATTTTTGAGATGATCATTAAGTACACTCATTCTCAATAGTAGCTGTATGTATCATATCTAAAAATACCCTCCTATTAACAAATTGCTCACTTAGATCGCGCCCTCGTAGAAGCAACTCGTGTGAACTACAAAAATGAAAGCAATTAATAATTCTTGATAAAGCATGTGTATTTTTATCAACCAATTCATTATGCTTTCGAATGCCACAGTCGCTAACAGCATTGTCGTAGAATGACTCCCGACGATACCATATATCACTATTCGTTGAGGGAACTTCCTTAATTATCTTTAGAGTGCGTTAATGTCTGGCGGCCGATATTATGTATCTTCGATATGCTTAAGAAGTGGAACTGAGCTCAAGGATAATAATATTGCTATCATTAATAAAATAGAGTTTTATTAATAATAACTATCAACAAACACAAGACGGAAAATATTGACATAAACAGAGAATTGAAAGGGTCGTGGGGGCTCGGCTAATCCGAGGATTTAAAGGATTTAAAAAGGTAAAACAAATATAGAGTTAAAGAGATGGGATGGTTCGATAAACCATTTGAAGCACAGGATAGAATTGACAAAAGGGTTAAGTACTCAAATGTGACGTTTGGCTTACGTAACTTTTATTACACTAGTGGTGCAGTGGAAGGTGGCGCGAAGGAGTTTCGGTCCGCTGGCGAGTTCCAGCCGAAGGGGGGGGGGGATAAAAGGATCCTGACGTGGCGTCTTGGGAAGGAGAACCGTTTCTCGACGAACGGCTTGAAGAACAATGGCTGTTCTAGGTTGTTCTCTTCTGAACAAAGGGGGGGGGATGAGAACCGTCTCTTGTCTACGGGCTCAAGAACAATGGCTGTTCTAATGTTGTTCTCCTCTGAACAACAAGGGGGAAGGATGAGAACCGTCTCTTGTCTACGGGCTCAAGAACAATGGCTGTTCTAATGCTGTTCTCCTCTGAACAACAAGGGGGAAGGGTGAGAACCGTTTCTTGTCAACGGGGCTCGAAGAACAATGGCTGTTCTAATGCTGTTCTCCTCTGAACAACAAGGGGGAAGGGTGAGAACCGTTTCTTGGCGAAGGCCTCAAAAGAACAATGGCTGTTCTAGTGCTGTTCTCCTCTGAACAACAAGGGGGAAGGGTGAGAACCGTTTCTTGTCAACGGGACTCGAGCGAACAATGGCTGTTCTAATGCTGTTCTCCTCTGAACAACAAGGGGGAAGCCTTTTGGACTCGGCGTCGCAAAGGCTCGAACTTTGGCACTCAAGGGATATTGTCCCCCTTCTGGACAAGTGATGGTGAATCTCGAGGTCGAGGTCCCTTGGCGCACAAAGGGAGAGAGGGTCGTGGTGATGTTTCGCGACGAAAATCTGGATCTCCAATCTGATCTTAGTGGTAAAGTTTCCATATAAATAGCCAGGACATCTCCTTGGCGTGGGGGACAATGGGGTGGGAGCTTCGAGGAAACGCACAGCCGAGCCGGAAAACAACGCCTTATCTGCCCATAAGCCGAACTCAATCTGGCGAGGTCGGCGTATGGGGGTGAACGGGGGGACGATAACCTCCTTGTTTAAACATTTACATCCGGTAGCTGCGATAAGGCTCCAAGCTTCGAATCGAAGATGCACGTGGGCAGCATCGTGGTTTTAAATAATATGGGATAGAAGTTGAAATTAACGCAGCTTCAACTCGTTCTATCACACCCCTCCATTCCAGGGGAAGTTGTCACTTCGAAAAAAAAAGAGAGAAGGGACAACGATAGAGCTCTGTTGTAGGGAACTCGTTTTCTTGTACCAACCGTACCTTCCTGCACCTAACTAGTATTACCTCAATACATATGATTATTTTGATCTTTAGATTACAGGGGAAAATAACCTTAAATACAACTTAATCAAAGAAAAAAAAGGGCATGGAACAATGAAATGATATAAAATTAGTACATACGGGACACAATAATTCATACGTAAATTTATGGGTAAAAATATATATACATACAAAAAAAATTAGACATTGAGCGTTACAAAAGTCAGACATATACATTAATTAATTATATTACAAGAGAATCTTAATTTAAGTCGTACAAGACGGTATATACCTACAGGGAGATACTAATCCTATGAATACACTTACTCTACGCTATTCGGTAACGCATTCCTACTAAGTGCGTCAGCGACCTGGTTATCGGAACCTTTTATCTAATTTATTTTAAACTGATACTCTTGCAAGAGTAAACTCCAGCGCATGATGCGGCCGTTTGAGTGTCTCACATTCCTAATATAGGCTAACGGACGGTGGTCGGTTCCTATTTGAAATTCTTTACCTATCAAGTACAGCTTGAATTTGTTTATGACCCAGATAATTGATAGAACTTCCTTTTCCATAGTGGCATATCTCTTTTTGCGTGGTAATAATTGACGACTAGCATATGCAACTGGATGACTCGTGCCGTCATCCTCGTATTGAAGGAGTACACCTCCAATGCCCTCGTTGCTCACGTCGGTCTTAAGTCCAAAGGATTTTTCCGGGTTGGGCAACTTTAAAATGGGGGCAGAAATGAACTTACTCTTGAGCTGATTAAAATGGGAAACAGCAACATCATTCCAACGTAAACGATCGGGGAAATTCTTTTTTTGAAGGGGGCATAGGGGGGGCGAAATTGCAGCGAAATTCGGAACAAATCGCTGATAGGGAGAAGCTGATCCTAGGAACGATCTTAATGGCTTCTTTGTAATCGGGAGTGGCATGTCGGCGATTGCCTTAATCTTGTTCTCGTGGGGACCTAACTTGCTTTGTCCTATTTTGAAACCGAAATATTTGATGGTTTCGTGGGCAAAATGGCATTTGCTGGGGCCAATGGTGAGGCCATTTTCACGCAGTCGCTCGAAAAGAGCTAATAGGGCGGGTAAATGGTGACTCCATTTAATTAGTTCTTGTAGCTGACTCTTCTGACGTGGTGTCAGCTGCGCGTCACTATCCAGGTCAGAGGATTCCAAAGACTCGCCTGGTAGGGAAGGAGGAGGGTAATCGGCATCAGGTTGGATGCACACTGTCTGGATTACATTAAGGGACTCCGCGGGGTAATCTTCTCCAAGCGCCGATGTTTCGTCCAGTTCTACGAGGGTATCTCCATGGGCGCGTTGGGGGTTCTTTTTTTCTTGGGGTCCACGGACAGTCTCCGTGTCCTTGTCTTGGGCCTTATCACCTAAGGGTGTTGGTGATTCACACTCCTCTTTTGCCGTCCTAAAGTCCTGGTTAGGGGTCTCCGAGAAATCGGACGGTATCGGGGTTCTGATGGGGACGGGCTCCTGGGCTTCTTTTTTATCTCGGCCTCGAGGAAGGGCGGCCTGAAACACAGGGTCGAAACTTACTTGGGGGCTCTGTCCTATAAGTACGGAACAGAATTGTATGGGTGCTATAATGACTTCAGCCCAGCCATCATAATATTGACACTGCAGGTAACATCTACCAACGGGGAATCGGTTCGCCCGCCCAAGGTGGTCATGTACCACCGCAAATTTTTCGTGGTTAGAGGCCACTGGGAGGAGTTTGTCGGACACGATGAAACACTTACATCCTGTGTCCCTGACGAGAGTCGATACTCGGCAGCTGTCCACGCTGCCCTCCTCATATTTCAAAGTTCCCGATGAACTTTTATCAAAAACAAAATTTACCTGGTGGCCTGACGGAGGGGGAGAAGTTTTTGCTTGGGTCTGTACCACCGGGGGAGCCGGGGTTGTATTAATCTTGTGAACTTGGTGGGCTGGTCTGCTTTTAAGCCTAGAATTTTGGGGGCAATTCCAGCTCATGTGGTTTTCTACACCACAGGTGAGGCATATTATTGGTCGCTTCGGGAAGAGAGATGGAGGAGAAATCTTAACGGGAGGTTTGGAGTCCCGTTGTTGGTTTTGGGGAAAGAAGTTTTGGGGTTTTACGGGGCTCGGAAACTTTGTCAGCTTTCCTGGGAAGGGGCGCGAATCCTTCCTTCTTTCTTCTCGTTGGATTTCTCTTTCTCGTTCTTCTCGTTGTATTTTTCTTTCTCGTTCTTCTCGTTGTATTTCTCTTTCTCGTTCCTCTCGTTGTATTTCTCTTTCTCGTTCCATTTCTCTTTCTTCCTTTTTTCTTTGAAATTCTGCTTCAATCCGAGCTAATTCAATCTGATGGTGAAGCTCCACTTGTCTTATTCATTCCTCTCTTATGTACTTAATTAGTTCTTTTCCGGAAAGTCCCAAGGATTCTCCTTGCGTTTTAAAGATTTCAAACTGAGTCATCTTTGCACTTGGGGTCGCACTAGTCAACTAAGTAAAATTCCTTGCAATAAGAATTATGCCTCTATAGAATTAGCCTACCTAAATATGGGCACTGACCAATTCGTACTTGGTTTCTTACTCTAAATAACCACTGACTAAAATCACAAAAAAAACACAAACAAATTATTATAACAGTTCCCTGAGCTACTCCAGCTTCTTAAGTTTAAAAAAAAGGGGGATAGCAATCGTTAAAACAAAAGGGAACTACTATATTCTATTATTATAACGAATAACACTATGCTTTACTCGTCTGAGACCAGTGTTTGCAAAGATATAGCGTTAAACCTTACACACCTGATACCAAATTTAAATAGTATATATATATATATATATGTCGTAGAATGACTCCCGACGATACCATATATCACTATTCGTTGAGGGAACTTCCTTAATTATCTTTAGAGTGCGTTAATGTCTGGCGGCAGATATTATGTATCTTCGATATGCTTAAGAAGTGGAACTGAGCTCAAGGATAATAATATTGCTATCATTAATAAAATAGAGTTTTATTAATAATAACTATCAACAAACACAAGACGGAAAATATTGACATAAACAGAGAATTGAAAGGGTCGTGGGGGCTCGGCTAATCCGAGGATTTAAAGGATTTAAAAAGGTAAAACAAATATAGAGTTAAAGAGATGGGATGGTTCGATAAACCATTTGAAGCACAGGATAGAATTGACAAAAGGGTTAAGTACTCAAATGTGACGTTTGGCTTACGTAACTTTTATTACACTAGTGGTGCAGTGGAAGGTGGCGCGAAGGAGTTTCGGTCCGCTGGCGAGTTCCAGCCGAAGGGGGGGGGGGGGATAAAAGGATCCTGACGTGGCGTCTTGGGAAGGAGAACCGTTTCTCGACGAACAGCTTGAAGAACAATGGCTGTTCTAGGTTGTTCTCTTCTGAACAAAGGGGGGGATGAGAACCGTCTCTTGTCTACGGGCTCAAGAACAATGGCTGTTCTAATGTTGTTCTCCTCTGAACAACAAGGGGGAAGGATGAGAACCGTCTCTTGTCTACGGGCTCAAGAACAATGGCTGTTCTAATGCTGTTCTCCTCTGAACAACAAGGGGGAAGGGTGAGAACCGTTTCTTGTCAACGGGGCTCGAAGAACAATGGCTGTTCTAATGCTGTTCTCCTCTGAACAACAAGGGGGAAGGGTGAGAACCGTTTCTTGGCGAAGGCCTCAAAAGAACAATGGCTGTTCTAGTGCTGTTCTCCTCTGAACAACAAGGGGGAAGGGTGAGAACCGTTTCTTGTCAACGGGACTCGAGCGAACAATGGCTGTTCTAATGCTGTTCTCCTCTGAACAACAAGGGGGAAGCCTTTTGGACTCGGCGTCGCAAAGGCTCGAACTTTGGCACTCAAGGGATATTGTCCCCCTTCTGGACAAGTGATGGTGAATCTCGAGGTCGAGGTCCCTTGGCGCACAAAGGGAGAGAGGGTCGTGGTGATGTTTCGCGACGAAAATCTGGATCTCCAATCTGATCTTAGTGGTAAAGTTTCCATATAAATAGCCAGGACATCTCCTTGGCGTGGGGGACAATGGGGTGGGAGCTTCGAGGAAACGCACAGCCGAGCCGGAAAACAATGCCTTATCTGCCCATAAGCCGAACTCAATCTGGCGAGGTCGGCGTATGGGGGCGAACGGGGGGACGATAACCTCCTTGTTTAAACATTTACATCCGGTAGCTGCGATAAGGCTCCAAGCTTCGAATCGAAGATGCACGTGGGCAGCATCGTGGTTTTAAATAATATGGGATAGAAGTTGAAATTAACGCAGCTTCAACTCGTTCTATCACAAGCATGAATTGCAGATGAACGTTTGTTTTCTCAGCAGATTTAATTGAAGAGCATTATTTATGTGAGTTGTGCTACTTTCCTGCTTCTGAATTCTTTCTGATAAATGTTTTGAGTCTTTACAGCTAGTATTGGTCTACAAACATTCCCCTTTAAATAAAAGGCAATATAAATAGAATAAAGATAGTTTTTGTATCACTGACCGTGAAACTAACAATTCGAAAAGAGGATAGAAACTTATTTTCCACTGTTTGAAAATTTGTAAAATAGTTTCTTAAATTTAATTATCACCACTTGGAAAAATAAAATAATCCATTCATTGGCCATGATTCTTGTATGCAGAGGTTAAAATAAAACTCCAACGACAGAAATATGCTAGGGGGCAACTTGCTCTTATAGAGCCTCCATTACTCGGCCCCAAATTTGACAGATTGGCGTGAAAGAAAACGTACCAAATAAGGGTGGTTCGTTAATGTCCTGATTCCATTGAATTTTGTTAGCGGTCTAAGGGCCAACTCATTGTGAGCACAAACAGATGTTAAAGAGAATCTAAAGTGTTCTAAGCTCGGTAATTACAATACTTTTATGAAATTATATATGATGTTACTACATAGTATGTGTTCCTTGACAAAGTCTGATATTTTTAATTTGGTGGGGCTCGGCCCCTCTGGCCCTTAATAATGAGCCGGCCCTTAATAATAACCTGTAAATAGATAATTTATTTTTTATTTTTTGTAAAGTTACGACAGTACTTATCATATATTTTATCAAAACATGCCAGTTTTTGATGCTAATTATATTTGTTAAAATCGATTTAAAATTAGAAATAAAAACCTCGTCAAGATAACATAATGTGGTACCTTTAAATTCAATTTGGCGAATTTCTTGTTCTTGATCTCTATAATAATCGATTTTAACTTTAAATTTATGTGTGCGAATTTCTTGTTCTTGATCTCTACAATAATTAAGTTTAGCTTTAAATTTATTTTTGCTTTCCTTCATATTATCATAGTGTTCCATACCTCGGTTTGCCGGACAGTCTCCAAAATAGGAAAGTCTCGCAGGCCGTTGTATGTATATCTTTGCAAAGACCATTGCAGTTTCGCACAACCTGTGGGGATCTCTTATGAAGAAATAGAGACTTCTCAGAAGATACAACCGTGTGGGTTGCAGCTTCGCACAACCTTTGGAGATCTCTTATGAAGAAATCGAGACTTCTCAGAAGATACAAGCGTGTGGGTTGCAGCTTCGCACAACCTTTGGAGATCTCTTATGAAGAAATTGAGACTTCTCAGAAGATACAAGCGTGCGGGTTGCAGCTTCGCACAACCTTTGGAGATCTCTTATGAAGAAATCGAGACTTCTCAGAAGATACAAGCGTGTGGGTTGCAGCTTCGCACAACCTTTGGAGATCTCTTATGAAGAAATCGAGACTTCTCAGAAGATACAAGCGTGTGGGTTGCAGTTTCACGCACCTTTTGGGGATCTCTTATGAAGAAATCGAGACTTCTCATAAGATACAAGTAAAGATAAAAAAAATTAGCATCCTTCAAAGGCAGTGTAGGAGTTATATTCCTACATTTATGAGAGTTACGATGAAAGACTTCATTGTTATAATTAACAATAATACTAAAATATTATTAGAATATCTTTAGCTTATCATCCTCAAAGAGGTTTTGCCAGTTCAAAATCAGGAATTCTAAAAAACAATGAGAATAGTACAGGAAAGTGGTTGTACAATGAATATTCGTAGCTGACAAAGATGGAATAAAAAAGAATAGGACGTGAAACGGTAACATTATCATGTCAATTGCGAGCTGATCATCGGTAATATTACTAGTGGTAGTGGTTCGCCAACCTGCCTTTATCCAGGAGGACCCCCGACCTGATAATGAAATAGACATAAAGGTCAGTATGACAATCGCTGATAAGCCCAAGGGCACCAGAAAGTAATATGTTTTGACACTAAACACCGTTCAGGTCGAACCTTCATCACACCGGGGCAGTGGGATCTGTTCCGCGTCAGAGGTATGTGGATACAGATAGCCATCGGCAGGATTCCTTCAAACAGAGAGTGTGTCTGTTGTGCTGCGAAGACTGGAGAGGAAAGAAAACAGTGTTGTAATTGGCTCTGTGTGTGATGAGAAGTGTAAGATCTACCCCTGTACTGGATTGAGCATAGCGCGTCCACTATTCATAGCCAAATCTCTACGTGCGATGAAGTTTGTATCCGCTCTTGCTGGGATCGAACCCGGTACCACGACGTTGGGAGACCAACACCGCATCAACTCGACTAGCAAGAGCTATCGGTAGAATCGTATTAGAAACGTAAAGCGATAATTCATCCATCAATTCCCTAAGTCCATACCAGAATCTTCCCTTGCTGGGATATACGTTAAAATCACCACCCACTATTAAATTATTGATCCTTTCATTCGTGAATATTTCATTCAAAGTGGCAAAATACACTAAAGGAAGCAAAAGAGGATTATAAACAATCACCATAGCTGAAATTAATGTAAACTGACAAGATGAACTTAAAATTCTTCGAATTATGATTAATTAATTTATTAAAAGCGTCGCGGAACCATTTATTAGCGTATATCCATTAATAATTATGATAAATTTAAAAAGGATGAGACAATTCCGCACTAGAAAAATGAGCTCTTATTTTCTGTGAAAACGAGAGCATAAATCATTTTTTTATTCAAAGGAATATGTGTGATGAGACACATAATATGATATAATTGTTAACCTAAAGTTAGGGGTCCTTCAGGGAAGTTTTCTTGGCCAGCTAAAATAAATTAACAATGAAATAAGGGAAATGGGATCACTTACTCAATTCAATATGGCTAAGTTCGACGCACAACCTTTTGGGAACAATGGAAATCGGGAAAGAAATTTATAGGGATGAAAATTTAAATAAACCAGACTAAAATAAACCCATTTGTTTTTGTTTATAAAGCCGTAAAAAAATATCATTGATTACTTAATATTTCTCATTGAATTATAACTTTTTCTCAAAGTAAAATACATAATTCAGTGACTGGGGAAGTACCCAGTTTCGGTAGGAAGATCAACTTAGCCTTCTTGAATGCTTGGGGAAAATACCAATGTTTAGACTGGCATTAAAGATTTTCATTATTGAGTTGGGCACATTGTTCGGTGCATTAGTCAGGTGTACCTTGCTTATGCTGCTCGTACCTGGTGCATTCTGCTTGAAATACTTGACCGCTGCCAAGTACTACTCCTTTGTGAAGGGCATTTCTTCTCTTATTGGGTTGCGCACTGCCTCGTCGACATGAAAGTAGGGTGCAATGTTTTCCTGTTGTTCTTGGAGTGTTCACATGATCTCTTCTTCCTGTTCCATATCATACTCAATGTTTTCCTACGGTGAAATGGAAATATATTTCTTTCAGTATCTAGAAGTGTTCCAGAAGTTTGTCGTTCCGGCGCACTTCCCTATCTTGAAATTTAATTTTTATTTGTTCTTTTGGTTGTGATCCTCGTAATCTTATTTAGTAATGCCAGAATTTCCTTGGATCTTTATCGATGTATATTTTGTTTATAATATTATTCCAGAATAGATCTGATTTTACTTTTTTTCACTATTACTGCCTTCTGATAGTTCTTATCCTGCGATACCTTTCCATTATATTGCCTAACTCTATAATTTCTCTCGTTAGCTTCTGGAATTGTTTCAATTTCTCTTTGATCTCTTTGTCCTATCGTGGAGGAGGTAAACTTTTATATTCTATTTTTGGATGGTACAGTTTGTCGGCTTCTCTTATTTTTGCGGTTATTTGTTATAAGTATTCTTTTATTTAATTTTGCTTGGTTATTTAGTGACCCGATTTCTATCCTGTTAAGGTGTTTTTTTTTATACTTGCATCAATCCGTTTTGCTAATTGCTTTCTCTGTGGGATCTAGATTTAGATGAGGGTTGTGGATATGAGAGTGACCATGCTTAGGTAGTCGGATGCTGTTGCGAGTCCTGGTTCTATGTGGAGGTTAAAGTTGATAGTGGCGTTTGTCTGAATGATATCGGAGGTAGTGGATACTCGAACAGTAAGAAATGTTGGGAAGTTTTGTCCTTCTCTGTGGACCAGATTTCTTTGCATTAGTAGTTGTTGTGTTCTTCCTGTTCTGTTTGTGTGAGCTGTATTAGCCTGCTTCCCTGCACGTGGCGTTGATACCTCTGACCATGACGGTTCATGCTGCTCGATGAAAGAGCTTAATAGAGTTGAGGATAGGAAGGTACATGTGCCTCGGGGATTGATATGCCCCAGTTACTACTAGGTCTCCTGTAGTCAGTTTTATCTTTACGGCGAAGTAGGATTCTTTGAGATCTTTTATTTCAGTTTAATGGATCCCAGTTCTAACTCAGATCATTACACTATCGTAGCTGGTTTGAGTATGGTTTGATGTTGTGATATTATAGTTCGGTAGTTTCATTGTTTTTGTTTCTGAATTAATTCCGTGTTTTGTAAGTATGACGATATCCGGGTCTTCATTCCTTATTATGTTATAGTACGTGTATTAAAGTTAAACCAAGATTCAGAACCAAGAATAAGGTCTATTACCAGATGATGGCGTTGAAATGGGCTCTCCAATGGGACCCCTTGCAGCTGACTTTTCATGACACATCTCGAAGATGAAATATTGTCCGCTAATTTAAATTAAAAACCTTTCTTCTATCGCCTTTTGTTTATGGCTCTTTTAAATTTTCGTAAACCCTGCACATAGCCAACTTTTCTTAATTTTTTTAACTCTTTACACCCCAACATCAAATTCACCATTGAAGTACATTCTAATGATAGGATGCCCTTTCTTGACCTTCTAGTCACCCGTGATAATGAGCAGAGTAAATTTCAAACAACCCTTTACCGAAAAAAGACTTTCACAAGACTGGGCTTAAATTACTTTAGTTTCTGTGATTTTAGGTACAAAATATCCACAATGAAAAAACTTTACTACATAGAAGTTTCTCTGTAACGTCCAACTACCATCCAATTCATAATTAATTTATTTTTCTAAAAAAATATTTTATAAAGAATTTATTTCTTTCTGACTTGCATGATAAAGTTTTTTAAAAGTTGCTTGATAAGCTCATTGACCCCCTTGAATCTCCATAAATGTTCCCAAAATGCCGATATATTTGGTGATTTCAAAGATGGGCCTCTCAAACGGTAGTTTTAAAAGAAAGCTCTTATTTATTTTAAGATTTTCCCTCAAATAATTTTTATAAATAGATTATAAATAGGGAGTTTCTTGAGCACTAAAGATCCTCCCTTTACTTTCACAGGGGACTGCAAAGAAAGCACACCAGCGGCCCAAAATTGACCGCTCTCGGTGGGAGTGGCTCGATAAGATCAACCACTTCAGGGGGGTAGGGCATGATAGGGCCCGTCGGCCCATGCTATCTAAAGTTCTGCTGGTGTGCATTTCAGGTTTGCAGGGGGTCACTGTACCTCCCCCCATCTCTTTCCCGACGGTTGAACGCCAGCCCACGACGAGACCAAAGGTACCCCAAAAGAAGATCCATGAAATCCGGGGTGGGGGGCAGCACATGGAGAACCCCTCTGAGATGGAAATGTTCCCTGAGGTGACCCGGCACCAGACAGTAGGATCTTTCACGGAGTGGAATCCGAGCTCGGTGACAAGCACAGAACAAAGATCTGCCCTTATGAAGGCTTCTCCTCAGACGGTGCAAGCGCCCGAGGCCTTAGAAGGAGATGAGGGATCTTCTTCCCCGGCTGGTGCCCCTGTGACAGACAAGATCTTCATTTCAGAGAAGGATTTTGATGAGGCCGGCTCATCTGGAATAGCGGTTCCTACCGGCAGATAATAGAGGCGGGTTCATCCTCCGCCCTCCTGTCATAAGAAGAAAAGGCAGAGGAAAAAGACAAAAAGAACTTGGGGCTCCTCTCCCTCTGGGGAGCCACGACGACGGATGCGTCCAATGTCGTTTTGGTAAGCGACCAAACGAAGATCGGCACGTCCGTGCCCGGTGCTCCCCTGACGGGGAGTCCTTATCAAGAGAATAGCTGGTGTTTTCGAGCCCGCTGACTTCAAACGCTTTCTAGTTATTCGCATCACGGATGACAACATGTTAGCAAAGGGCAATATGTTCCAACCGAGAAGAGCACTAGCTAATCTGTTTGGTAGGGAGCAGAAGGTGACCCGTTTCTCGGACAGGATACTTATGGCGAATGTCTCGGATCCCTCCGAGATGGCCAAGATAAGTGTTCTTCGGACAATTGATGGCACGCCGGTGAGTGTGACGCAACACTCTACCATGAACTTTGTGGAATGATTACTTTCTGGCCGCTCCAGGCCTACAAGCTTGGTCGTTTCTGCGCCTATTTGGAACCCTTCCGCGGGTTCTACCCACCCCGGGCGCTTCCCTGGTACAGCTGGAAGTACAAAGGGTTTGCACCGAACCCCGAGTAAAACCAAGGCCCCAGCGTGACGGTTTCCGTAAGGCGAAACGGCCGCTCCTCCACCGAGTCGTTAGACTTACAAGAGGCAACAACTCTAAAGTTGGCCGTAAGGTCATCTTCCGGCGTCCTAAAGCTGCCCCTCGAAATGAGGACAGCACTAGAGGAGCTTCGGCTCCTATGCCCACAGCCACTGATAAACTGGGTGGCTCGAAGGCGGATCCTCCAAAGGAGGGACCCCCAGCTTCTCGGTTGCCTAAGGTTTTAAGGCAGAGAGGAAGAAAAGACTCGCAAGGCAAGCCCAACCTCCCCCGATAAGTCTTCGAAGGTAACAGCACCTTCAGCACATTGTCCAGCCAACAGCTTCCGGAGTTTAGCCTCCGGGAAGAGTACGACCATTCCCGTGAGGGTCTTCTCTTCGAAGAGGGGCCCGCATCTCCTGCCAGCTAGGCCTGGAGGGCATATTCATTCAATGGAATTGCCAAGGACACCGTGCCACCTAAGAGAAGCTGTGGAGACTCGCCTATTCCCATTTTCCCTTCGCTATCTTGTTCCAGGAGATCATGCTGGGCTCGTGCCCCCTACCCACCTACCCGGAGTATAAGGGTTTTGCGATCCCATCACCAAGGGTTGGGGGCCGGGCAGGTAGATGCGCCATTTACACCTACCATAGTGCCTCCGTCCTTATCTTTGCCTCAGATACATCCTTTCAGATAATAGCTCCTGAGCTGCACCTGGATAGAAAGTATACTTTTATTTCTGCGTAAATTCCACCGTCAAACGACTTCGATGCGGATGAATTGCGTCGCGCCGTGGCACGGTTACCGAGGCCTTTTCTCTTGCTACTGAATCTGAACGGTAGAGCCCACCTCTGGGGAGTCTACTCGATCAATCCCAGGAATCAGGTCCTTACCGACATGATCGACGAGCTGGAGATGGGTGTCCTAAATGTGGATGAGTTTACGCATCACTACCCAAGAACCGCTTCATTTTCCTGTCTCGATCTATCTTTGTGCTCTCCGGATGTACAGCCTGGTTACGGGTGGAGGGTAGTTGATAGCATCTATGGTAATGATCACTTTCCCATTCAAATATCATTTTCTGGTCCACTGCCGCCTGAGAGCCAGTATCGGTCATACTTGGCGCGGACTCGATGGTGCACATTTCAGAAAATGACTGATTTATCTGTCTTAGTTGAGGAGTTTAGGTCGGTAGATATGGCCGTTGAGTTCTTCTCTGGCAACCTCATCGCCGTGGGCTTAACTATTATTCCTAGAACGTCTGCCCGTATTGCATGCCGACCGCTTCCGTAGTGATCAGCCGAGTGTGAGGAGGCCGTCAAACAGAAGCTTTATGCCTACATGCGATATAAGCGCCGCTTGAACGATTCAACTGTCAGTGAATTTCATCCAGCTATGGCTAGGTTCAAGTATATTTCGAAGCACGCCAGGGGCTCTTCCTGGTGGGCATACGTGTCCTCACTTAAAGAGAAGACCCCTCTAGCAGAGGTGTGGAAGCAAGTCAAAAGGATTCGGGGCATGTTCTCTCAGGACCCCCAATCCCGTTTTCAACGAGAATGGGGCAGAAATCTTGAACTTCGCGTCCGCGGCGGAGTCATTCGCAACCGCCTTCTCTGCATTCTCTAGCCGGGATTCTGCTCCGACAGTGTTCAATGCGCGTAGCGATGTCACGGAAGGCCGCCGACTGGAGTTTACTCCCAGTGGCGGAGAACCCTTCAACGAAAGGTTTACTTCGAGTATGTTGCGTTCTGCTCTCGCTTCGTGCGCGAACATCGCCCCTGGTCCGGACGTTGTACCGTACGCCATGCTCCGAGACCTGGGTGAGCGAGGCATGGCCTTTCTGTTAGATTTTTTTAAGAGGATCTGGGTAGAGGGTATCCTCCCAGACTCCTGAAAATCGCTACAAGGTTTGCTTTTTTCAAACGTTAGATTAGCTTGTTTTCCGGACAGCGGAGGCCATTTGTCTTTTGCACAATGCGGCTTTCTCAAGTTCCACTCCACATCGGATGTTCTGCTCAGACTGGAAAATGTCATATGCGAGGCCTTCCTTTGTAGACAGCCTATGAGAGGGCAAGACTAAACGGAATCATGAAGCCGCCCCACACGATGGGGGCGAGGGGACGCCTCCCAATCTTTATATCTGAATTTTTGCGAAATTTAGCTTTAAATTTACTTTTGCAAATTTCTTGTTCTTGATCTCTACAATAATCGAGTTTAGCTTTAAATTAATTTTACGAATTTCTTGATCATGATCTTGACAATAATCGAGTTTAGCTTTAAATTTATTTTTGCGAATTTCTTGATCATGATCTCTACAATAATCGAGTTTAGCTTTAAATTTATGTGTGTGAATTTCTTGTTCTTGATCTCTTCTATAATCGAGTTTAGCTTTAAATATATTTTTGCGAATTTCTTGTTCTTGATCTTTAAAATAATCGAATTTAGCTTTAATTTTTTTTTGCGAATTTTTTTTCGTTCTTGATCTCTACAATAATCGAGTTTAGTTTTAAATTTATTTTTGCGAATTTCTTGTTTTTAATATCTACAATAATCGAGTTTAGCTTTAAATTTATTTTGCTAATTTCTTGTTCTTGATCTCTACAATAATTAAGTTTAGCTTTAAATTTAATTTTGCGAATTTTTTGTTCCTAATCTTTACAATAATCTAGTTTAGCTTTAAATTTATTTGGGGGAATTTTTTCTTCTTAATCTCTGCTAGAATCGAGTTTAGCTTTGAATATATTTTTGCGAATTTCTTGTTCTTGATCTCTGCCATAATCTAGTTTAGCTTTAAATTAATTTTACAAATTTCTTGTTCTTGATCTCTGCTAGAATCGAGTTAGCTTTAAATATATTTTTGCGAATTTCTTGTTCTTGATCTCTGCCATAGTCTAGTTTAGCTTTAAATTAATTTTACGAATTTCTTGTTCTTGATCTTTAAAATAATTGAGTTTAGCTTTAAATTAACTTTTGCGAATTTCTTGTTCTTGATCTTTACAATAATTAAGTTTAGCTTTAAATTTATTTTTGCGAATTTTTTGTTCTTAATCTTTACAATAATCGAGTTTAGCTTTAAATTTATTATTGGGATTTTTTTCTTCTTGATCTCTACAATAATCGAGTTTAGTTTCAAATTTATTTTTGAGAATTTCTTGTTCTTGATCTCTACAATAATCTAGTTTACCTTTAATTTTTTTGTGAAAATTTCTTGTTCTTGATCTCTACAATAATCGAGTTTAGTTTTAAATTTATTTTTGCGAATTTCTTGTTCCTGATCTCTACAATAATCTAGTTTACCTTTAAATTTTTTGTGGGAATTTCTTGTTCTTGATCTCTACAATAATCTGGTTTACCTTTAATTTTTTTGTGGGAATTTCTTGTTTTTGATCTCTACAATAATCGAGTTTAGTTTTAAATTTATTTTTGCGAATTTCTTGTTCTTGATTTCTACAATAATCTAGTTTACCTTTAAATTTTTTGTGGGAATTTCTTGTTCTTGATCTCTACAATAATCAAGCTTACCTTTAAATTTTTTGTGGGAATTTCTTGTTCTTGATCTCTACAATAATCGAGTTTAGTTTTAAATTTATTTTTGCGAATTTCTTGTTCTTTATCTCTACAATAATCGAGTTTAGTTTTAAATTAATTTGTGAGGATTTCTTGTTCTTGATCTCTACAATAATTGAGTTTAGCTTTAAATATATTTTGGCGAATTTCTTGTTCTTGATCTCTACAATAATCAAGTTTAGCTTTAAATTTTATTTTTGCTTTCCTTCATATTATCATAGTGTTCCATACCTCGGTTTGCCGCACAGTCTCCAAAATAGGAAAGTTTCGCAGGCGGTTGTATGTATATCTTTGCAAAGACCATTGCAGCTTCTCACAACCTTTGGAGATCTCTTATGAAGAAATAAAGACTTCCCAGAAGATACAAGCGTACGGGTTGAGGGGAGGCCTCTCCCTCCCAATGGAGCAGGAGGAAGGTGTCTCGCAGGGGAGTGCCCTCAGTCTCACAATCTTCGCCCTGAGCATTAACCGCATCAGCTCAGTGCTGCCGGAAGATGTTCTCGTTACGCTCTATGTGGACGACCTTTCGATCTCTTTTGGCGCGCCCCAGATGCCAACTCTGGAGCGTTGACTCCAACATACATTGAACTACCTCTCTCTCTCTACGCTTAATCGCACAAGGTTCAGTTTTCCTTGGATAAGACTAAGTTGGGGCATTTCTGCCACAATCCACAGCAACACCGTGACCCAGACTTCTTTATAAATAGAACTAGCCTAGAATTGGTGGTCTCGCGCCGTTTCCTTGGTCTTGTATTTGACCGACGCCTCACCTGGAAGGCACATATTGTAGCCTTAGGGTCTCTTGTACCTGCGCCATGGATATTTTTCGTTTCGTTGCGTTCAGCGCCTGGGGCGCTGATAGGGCTACTGCCTTACTTTTTTATCGATCCTTTGTTCCTTCAAAGCTCGACTACAGATGTGAGTTTTATGCATCTGCAGCTGAGCGTGTATTTCAGAAGGTGGACTTGATCCAATATAACGGCCTTCGCCTGGCAACCAGTGCCTTCCGCACGTTCCCAATTTAGAGCCTACTTCTCGATGGTGAGGAGATACCACTCGCTTTGCAGCATACACAGTGCATTATATGGCTGTACATGTGACCCTGGTTACTCCCTAGTCGTCAACAGCCCTTATTACAACAACAGCTGATCTCGACGGTGCCTTTTTCGCCGAGCGACGCCAGTCATACCCTAGGTTCTTTGGTTTTAGAGCTAAGAAACTCATTTGAGAGCTTGGTATAGCTCTCGGCGGGTGGTGCCCATGGTTCTTCCCAGGACGCTACCCTGGAGGATACCACCTTTTAGTATCTGTTACCAAGCCTCTGCCCCCAAAACCTCGGCAGCGCCTGGAACTATTGCGTTCTGCCTTTTTGGAGCACACTCCGTGTCACGCTTGAACCATGCCAGTGTACACAGATGGCTCCAATTCCCGAGAGGGGGTCGGTTTATATGCCATATCCCCTCTGTTTGAAGTCAGCTAGGCTCTGCCAGGTGCTTCATCTGTCTTCACGGCCGAGCTGGTTGAAATAAATCGTTCGGTACGGAAAATAACACGAAGTGCAGTTTTGGAGACCGGATTGTGATTTATAGCGACTCACAAAGTGCCCTGAGTGCTCTCGGGGCATTGGAATCAACTGCTTCGCGATATCCGTGACACCACGGTTTGGGTGAACCGTTTGGATGCCGAGATTATATTCTGCTGGGCATATAGGAATTGCGGTGAATGAGTGCTCCCATAAGGGCGCAAAAGAGTCCGCGAGGAATGGGCGACTAGACTAACTTTTCGCTCTTCCTCTCAGTGATCACATGACATGAATACGGGCATCCCTCGGGGCCGTTTGGCAAAGAAGATGGGATACGATTGGGAGAACTTAAAAATACGTGCCATTGCGCAACTACTGTTCCCATGGACCTATCGCCCAATGCCGCGACGGATTCAGGTTGCTTTCTGTCGTCTCCGAATTGGGCACATTCACGGAGCTCACAGCCACTTGATCGAACGCTCGCCTGCGCCTTATTGTGACTACTGCGTTGTCCCTTAGACAATTCGGCAGATTCTTGTTGAATGTGCCAGTCTGGGGGATTTCCCGGCACATTACCTCTTTCGCTACCAGGACGAGCGGGGTCGCTAAAGCTAGTCTCTTGTACTCGGGACTGGTTCGTGCTTTTAGACTTGCTGACTATACGACTCTTTGGAGGAGGTTGGCCTCCTCCACTTTATTTGACTGTTTGTTGTAGGTCGCATGTTCCTGCGCTAGGGGAAGGCGGGTCTATCCCCGACGCTGGAGCTCGCTTCTTTGTTGTCCTTTCTTGTTTTCTTTTTTTCTTTTTTTAGCCTTGGTCCTTTTTTATGGTTGTTGTTATTTCTATATTGTTATTTGTTTTGCACTTGTAGGCAGTCGCCGGATGAGCTCCTAAAAAAATTGACCTTCATTTATGGTCTTATTTTTATGTAAGACATGGTCTCCTCCTGTCCCCTATATCTACCTTCTCTTTATAACTCTCTGGCTCAAGTGCCATTCATTGCACTTCAGCGTATCTTTGTAGTACATGACTGAATGGATGAGTAGGTGCTAGTGTGCCTTCTTCGTTTAAGTTCGATTTTTTCACTCTCGGTGTACCAGTCCTGCCTCACCGTGATGCGTCCTTCCTGACTGAACCGCCTTGAGTTGGATATAATGGGTGCCCGGACCGCAGGCTGCCTAGTGCGATAGTCTTTGTGCTCTTGGAGGAAAAATCCCTAAGGCAACCAACCATTTTTAAAACGACAGCGCTTGTTGAGGAGTGCATAGGTCCCTCCCTCTCTTTGAGGGTGCGCATCGGGTGACGTGGCTGCGTAGGTAGGTTCCAAAACTGCCCTCCTAAATAATATAGTAGTATATGGAGAAAAAAATAGACTACTAAAAACTACTTAGCAGAAGTTTTCGACTTCTGCTCTTCGCGCTTATGGATTTCGTTCCAATTCTTCTCGCTTTATCGCAGCAGATCCGCTTTTCTCAGAAGTGGACCCTGACTTGGACTACCAGCGCTTTTTGATCATTCGAAAGAAATCCGATATTCCCCTATCAAAACTTGATATTTTTGATGTTAGTGGGGGCTTCGATGAACGGTGCGGCTAACCGCGCCGCATATGGTCCCGTAATGATGGAGCCCTGGTTGTGGATGTTACTTTCTGCCCCCAACATGATTTCGTACAAGCTCTCAAAACCCTTGCTCGCTCTGAGATTGCTGTCTCATCCTACCCAACCTTCAACACAGTAAAGGCCGTTATCTGTTCTATTCAACTAAGATGCTTCATTCAAAGCTGTCCAGCCAGCGAATCATTGATATCAATAGACAAAGCGAGCCGTTGGTGGGATTCGTATGAACACACCAACGATGTTACTAACGTTTGATCGTCATCATCTCTCAACGCATATTAAGGTGGGTTACCTACGAATACTATTAAAACCCTATTCACCGATAGTTGGGTCTTTCGATGCATTCGAACAAATTCCGATGTTATATGAATAACTGCAAATTCGTTTGTGTCGACACTCTATGGTGTACAAACAAAGTTTGCTTCCAACTCAGCGTTTCGATCTCCTTTCCCTCATGAATGCTGTCATATTTAGTGCCCGTCTAAGACGCGCCGATGAGAACACGGCAGTTTTATCTTTACTCTTAGGTCACATAGAGAAGGAGTTTTATTAATATGGAAAATTAATATGTATTTACCTCTCCTTAGGGTAAAAACGGAATTACTGCTACAATTTGAAGGTAACAACAACAAGGAGTAACAACAAGGAAAGAAGGTACCCTAGGAGACCTTGCGGTCCATTCAAGGAGAGTACCTTTGGACTAGCAATCGAGCGGGCACATGGCTGCTCAATTGTTTTGCGTGCCTAAACGGCCACTTTTCAAGACCTTGTCTAGTCTTGACTTGAACTGGTCAACAGATTCACTTTTGACAACTTCCACTGGAAGTGCGTTGCACTTACCGCAGATACTGTAGGTGAAAAAATTTCCACACAGATTGCGGTTGTAACGCTTCAGTTCAAGTTTGAAGCCGTGATTGCGCGTTCTGTTCTCACTGAGTGTGAAAATATCCCGGTAGTCAACATTTTCGAACCCTCGAAGTATTTTGAAAACTTCGATGAGCTGACCACGCAGTCTACAGGTTTCCAACGAGAACAGATCTAATTCCCTTAGTCTATCCTCATAACTTATATGTCGGATAGAGGAAATCAGTTTGGTTGCCCTAGCTTGTACGCGTTCCAATCTCGCGATATCCTTTCGCAATGAAGGACTCCAAAATTGTACGGCATACTCCAGGTGCGGTTGGACAAGTGAGTTGTACAACCTCACCTGGAGTATGCCGTACAATTTTGGAGTCCTTCATTGCGAAAGGATATCGCGAGATTGGAACGCGTACAAGAGGTATGTTCTCTTTTGATGTATTGAATGAACCTTTGATATTGGCTGCTGCCAACTGCCCCTGGGATATGGATCCGGCGTTCTTAAGAAGATTTCAGAGGAGGATATCCATTGGGCTTCCCAGCAGGTGATCCCAAAGGGATTTGTAGAGTGTGAGATGCTCTTGACTAGCATGCGTCGCTTAAAGGGATTTATCCCACTCTTTTAACTAGTCTTTCTATTTACACTGGTAGGAAAGAATAGGAGAAAGCGGAGGGAAAAGAGGAATTAAAAAGAGTGAATAAGATTATCAAGAAGAGGTATGAGAACATTTTAGTGGGGTCATGTGGATGCATTAAAACTGCCTAGTAAAAAATAATAGAAAGGATACCAATTTGGAGGCCTTAGCGACGACTGGTTCAAATACGATTTGTGGAAATTGAGTTTTTAAAAGACATTAGGCTTAACTTAGTTATGGATAATTCCTTAAGTTCCCAAGCAGGATTGAATGAATTAATGAAGGTTTAAATAATCCTCCGTCCAAAATAATCCTTTTCATCATTGGCAAGGATTTTCTCCCGTTCACCCCCATTGGCATCATTCATCCCTTTGGTCACGCTAATCTTGTTAAGTCATATATCTCCTTCTCTCCTTAGGGAGGAACGAAAGGAGATTTTGGTGCGAAACTTATCTGGCTACGATCTAAATCTCACGTCCAAGGATTGGGACGAGATTTGGGAGCAACGCGGTTGTCATGGTACAAACAAGGGAGCTTCACTTCAGCATCTAAAACTTTACGTCCGGTAGGGAACTTGATTTGAAAGATGTTTTGAGGGGTTGGCAAGGAAAAGGAAAACTTGTGATTCTTTCTGTCTAGAGAAGGAAGAATAAAAAAAGAAATCTAAAAAAAATGAAACGGCGAGTAATTTGTAGATAAATTAATTTCTAACTGCTTCATGTTATGAAATTTCTCTATTCTAAAAACTCCTGAAGTATGTGATATAGAGAACCGATAGGACTTAGGATGGAAAGTAGTTTTTTTAGGAGTCCATCTGGCGAATGCTTACTTGGGGCATAAGTCGCAGTACTTATCAACCCTATTACTAGACTATATTAAAAATAAATACCAATATATAAATGACAACAATAAAAAAACAAAGCCAAGAGGCTAGAAGAAGGAAATTCACGCCGACGTCGGGGGTAGGCTTGCCTCCCCCCAGAGCAGGATAAAGCAGCCTACACAAAAGACAAAAATGAAACCAGTGGCAAATAAAGTGGAGGGGCAAGCCTCCTTCAAAAATTCGTAAAGTCCACGAGTCAGAGTGCACGAACCCGTCCCGAGTACAAGGGACAAGCGGTAGCAACCTCGCTCATCCCAGTACCGGGGCAAGTAACGTGCGCGAAGATCACCCAGACTGGAACATTCAACAAGAATGTGAAGAACAGTCTAGGGAATAACGCAGTATTCATACTAAGGCGCAGGCGAGTGCTCCATCAAATAGCGGTACGTCCGGCGAGTGTGTCCAATTCGGAAATGACAGAGAACAACCTTAAACCGTCGTGGCATTGAGGGTACGTCCATGGGAACATTCGCGGCGCAATTTCTTTTCCAAACAGCCCTGAGAGCTGCCCGTATTCATGCCATTTAATTGGTGTGAGGAAGAGCAAAACACTGGTCTAGTTGCCCAGTCCCCGCGGACTCTTTGGCGCCCTCATCAGTGCGCTCATTCTCCGCAATTCCTTGATGTCCAGGAACCCAGCAAAAGATAATCTCGACATCTGTCTGAATTGCCAATACCATGATGTCAAGGATATCGCAAACCAGGGGATTCTGAGATTCCAATGCTTCGAGAGCACCTAGGACGCCTTGTTAGTCGCTGTAAATCACAGTCTGGTCTCCGAACCGGGCACGTCGCTTTATCTCGGGTATCAAGAGGTATATTGCAACCAGCTTGGCCGCGAAGACAGATGCAGCGCCTGGCAGAGCCCAGTTGATTTCAAACAGAGGGAATAGGGTGTGGAAACCGACCCACTCTTGGGACTTGGAGCAATCCGTATAAACTGGCAGGGTTCCAGTGTTACACGAAGTGTGCTTCAAAAAGGCCGAACGCAATACTCTTGGTGCTGTACAAGCTTTGGGAGCAGAGGCGTGGCGAAAAATACTCAGGGATGGTATCCTGCATGGTGGTGTCCTGAACAGAACCAGGGACGCCATCGGACGAGAGCTATACCTTGCTTCGAAAGGTATCACTGCGGATGAAGTGATACCTGTTGGTGACTGAGTAAGGCGCCGGGCTCGCGTATACAGGCAAAGAATGCACTGTGTACTGTGCAGAACAAATAATATTTCTCCAGCATCGACACGTAGGCTCTCAATAAGACACGTGCGGAAGACACCGGTCGCCAGGAAAAGGCTGGTGTAGTGGATCGAGTCCACCTTCCGATATACACGCTCGGCTGTGGACACATAAAACTCGCATCCGTAGTCGATCCTTGAACGAACAAAGGATTGATAGAAAAATAAGGCAGTAGCTCTATTAGTACCCCAGGCACTGAATGTCACGGAACAAAGAATATCCATGGTGTGGGTACAAGAGACATAAGGATGCGAATATGAGCCTCTCAGGTTAGGCGTCGGTAAAATACAAGACTAAGGAATCGATGAGAGTCAACCACGTCCAAGAAATCCCAATTTAGAAACAAGTCTGCGTCAGGGTGGAGCAGTGGATGGTAGCAAAATTGCACCACCTTAGTCTTGGCCAAGGAGAGCTGAAGCTTTGCGCTTCAGCATAGCGAGAGAAGCGAGTCAATGCCTATGGTAGTAAATGCTTCAAAGGTGGCAACTGGGCCGTCCCAAGAGGGTAGCGAGAACATCTTCAGAAAGCAGCGAAGTGATACCGTTGATGCTCAGGGCAAAGAGTGTGTCACTGAGGACACTTCCCTGCAAGAGACCATCTTCCTGCTTTATTGGGCCGGAGGGGGATCCCTCCACCCGTACGCAGAATCAACCATCTCGCAAAAATTCAGATATAAGATAGGGAGGCGGCCCCTTGCCCCCATCGTATGGAGAGCCTTTATGATACTGTATCGCCATACGGTATCATAAGCCTTTTCCAGATCCATGAATAACGTGGCGTAGTTCTCTCTACGAAGGTAGGCCTCGCAGACGGCATTTTCTAGTCGATACAGAATATTCGATGTGGAGTATAACTGGCGGAAGTCGCACTGTGCAGAAGAAAGATGCCTTCGCTGTCCATAAAAAAGGCTAATCTAACATTTCCTAATTTTGTCAATTAAATTGCACACACAGGAAGTTAGAGAGATTGGGCGTAAACCGGTCGGGGTAGAATGATCTCTCCCTGGTTTGCGAAAAGCGAGCACAGTATCGATTCGTCAAGAATCTAGGAGGATACCTTCTGATTTGATCCTTTAAACAAATTTAATATAAATGCCATGGCTCGCTCACACAGAGGTCGAAGCATGGCGTAAGGGACATCTTCTGGACCAGAGGGGGTTTCTGCGCGCGAAGCCAGAGTGGAACGCAACTTACTTAAAGTAAACCTGTCGTTCAAGGGTTCTCCACCTCTGGAGGTAAATTCTAGTTGACGGCCTTCCACAACGTCACAACGTCCATTGGATAATGGCTGAGCAGCATTCCTGCTAGAGAATGCAGAGAAAGCGGCCGCAAAGGATTCCGCCACGGACGTGAGGTCCGAGATTGCGGTCCCATTTCCGTTAAGTGAAGACTCGTATACCCACCAAGATTAGCGACGGGCGTGCTTCAAAATATACCGAAACCTAGGCCTAGCTTGAAGAGATTCACCGACAGTGAAATAGTTCGGGCAGCGCTTATAGAGCATGCAGGGATAACGCTTTTGTTTGAAGGTTGTCTCACACTCAGCTGACCATCACGGGAGTAGTCGGCATGCAAAACGGTCAGACGTTCTAGGAATAGTAATTAGACCTACGGCGATGATGTTGCCAGAGAAGAATTCAACGGCATCATCGCCTGCCATAGAGAAATCAGTCATTTCCTGAAATGCGAACCACCGCGCCTACGCCAAACACTATCGGGGCGGTCTCCTTGGCGGCAGTACTCTAGAAAATGATATTTGAATGGGAAAGTGATCACTACCATGGAAGTCATAGACCACCCCTACCCAAAATCAAGCTGTGCGTCCGGAGAGCACAAAGATAGATCAAAGCAGGAAAATGAAGTGGTTTTCGGAAAGTGATGCGTAAAGTCATCCACATTTAGGACACCTATCTCCAGCATGTCGATCAGACTGTTAAGGACTCGAACCCTGGGACTAATCAGTAGACTCCCCAGAGAGGGTGGCTACCGTTCAGTTTTCCCAGCAAAAGAAAGAGCCTCGACAAACGTGCCACGACTCGGCGTAAGTCTCCCGCATCGAAATCCACTGACGATGGAGTGTACGCGGAAATACGAGCATACCTCCTATCCAGGTGCAGCTGCACAGCTACTGTTTGAAAATAGGTTTCTAAAGTATATAGAAGAACGGAGACATCATGCCGGTGTAAATCGCTTATTCTCCTGCCCGGCCCCCATCCCGTGGTGATGGGGCGCAAACCCTTATACCCAGGAGGGTGGGCAGGGGGCACGCACCCAGCATGGTCTCGTGCAAAAAGATAGCTAATGGGCAACGTGAGTAGACGAGCCTCCGCATTTCCTCCCAGTTGGCCCGGATCCGCGGCAATTCTAGTGAAAGAATATGCTTTCCAGGCCTTGCCCGGAGAAGATGCAGGGGCCCTCTTTGAAGTAAAGACCTCCACTGGAATGGCTGTGCGCTTCCCAGAGGCAAAACTCCAGGCGCTGTTAGCCGGACTATACGCTGAAGGCGCTGTCGCCTTCGACGACTTATCTGGAGAGGTTGGGCTCACCATACGAGTCTTTTTCTCCCTCCGCCTCGAAAATATAGGTTTTGTAGGCGGGGGGTCCCTCTTTTGGAGGATCCACCGTCTCCGAGCCACCCAGCTTACCAAGGGATGTGGGCGAAAGAGCCGAAGCTCCTTTGGTGCTGTTCTCATATCTGCAGGAAGCTTTAGGAGCCCCAGAAGATGGCCTCACGACCAGCTTCACGAGTGTTGCTTCCTGTGAGTCTAACGACTCGGTAGAGGTGCGCGGCCGTTTCGCCTTACGATAAACGGTCACACTGAGATAAGAAAGTAAAATCGTGGTTTTAGCCTAGGCTTAGTCTGAGCCCTTTATGATGTCAGCTCTACTAGGGGAGCGCCCTGGATGGGTATAGCCCGCAGAAGGAATTCGAATGGGCGAAGAAACAACAGTGCTCGTAGCCCATAAAGAGCCGAGAGCAGAGGGTGTATTTCTTAACATTGAGGCATAAGACGCCCCAGGCAGAACCGGGCGCGCCAGGAACAAGTCCCCAGCCTTGAGAAATGAGAAACGATCCTGGGCCTGAACTAACAGGATTTCCTTATCAGAGAGATACGCACCACATTGCTTTCAAGAAGCGGGGTGCGGCTTTCCGCAATTGACACACTTGGCCACACACGAATTAGACTTATCGTGTGCGGCCTTGGAGCAATTTACATAGACTTCGGGTGACCCCGACTTTGCACGTCTACATGAGCGATTCGTATGGCCGAAGAGGTGGCAGTAGTAGCACCTCCGCAGCAGTGGCACGAATTCCTTTACGCGGTAGCGATACCAACCAGCACGCACCGACTCAGGAAGTTTGTCACAGTCGAACGTGTCAAAGAGTGTAGGGGAGGGGGTGCTGAGGCCTCTCCTTGTTTTTTCATCGCACGTTCGACCTTGAACATCCCATGGTCGGCCAGCACTATGGTGATGTCATCTATGGAGTGGTCCACGAGTTCCCTCTCATAAGCTACTCCTTTCACAAAATTCATGGTAGAGTGCGGCGTCACACTCACCGACGTGCTATCAAGTGTCCAAAAGGCACTAATCACGGCTGCCCTGGATGGATTCTACGTATTCGCCAAAAGGCTACCTTCTGAGAAATGGTTCACCTTTGGCTCTCTACCAATCACACTAGCTAAAGCTCTCATCTGATGGATCATGTTGCCCTTAGCCAACATGCTACCATCAGTGGAGTGAATAACGTGAAAGCGTTTGAAGCCAGCGGCCTCAAAAACTCCAGGTAACCTCTGAATGAGGGGCCCCGACGTAATTGAGGCTCCGCTCTGCGCACTTGCACTGGAGTATCCTTATCCGGGGAAGCAGTAGGGCAGAACGTGCCGATCTTCTCTTAGTCGCTTGCCAGAACGGTAGCGTCTCCGTCTGTCCCCGCGGCTACCACAGAGGGAGAAATGCGAAGAATGAACTCGTTTCTTTTCTCCGCCGGTGGAAGAAGGCCATGCCTGTCACAGGAGCACCATCCGGGGGTAGGAAATCCCTTCTCTCCTTTTGAGACCTCAGAGACCTGAGCCGTCTGAGGAGGAGCCTGCAAAGGGCAGACACAGGTTCTTTTCTTGGCACTGAGCCCGGTTCGACGCCATGGAGGATCCTACCGTCTGAGGCTGGGTCACCTTAGGAACCATGACTATCTCATGGGGGGGATTCTAGGTAACCATCCCACCCCAAGAGATCACGGGTCCCATTCGAGCTACCTTTGATCATCTGGTCTTTGGCCAACGAATGGCATCCTTTGGGGAAGAGAGGGGGAACGTACGGTGATCCCCTGTAACACATGTGCGCCCGCAGGTCTTTGGGGGCCATGGGCTGACGGACCATATCTTCCCTCGCCCCCTAAGGGGCTTGGCCCTATCGTGACCCTCCTATCGGTAGCGGTCAATTATGGGTCACCTGCCTGCTTTATTGGCGGTCCACTTGGAAAGCAAAGGGGGGGGGGGAGAACTGCCGCTGTGAAGAGGAGGAAGTCGCCCAAAGGCGACTCCAGAGAAGGGGGTGAGGGTGAGTTCCCTGCACTCGTAGGCATATTAGAGGAGTATTCCTCCTTTCTGGTAGAAGTAGTTTGGAGGGTCCCCTGCGAAAGCACAGGGAAGGGGGAGGGAGCTCCATTTTTTTACGTAGAGCATCCGGAGGGCGGCTCCGTCACTGGAGAAGAGGAAAGGGAGAGGTTTTTTGTTTATTCTTATCATCGGGCATGGTGACCCTATTAGTGAAACAAGAAGCAAACGCTAATTACCCCATACAGTAGCCCACTCGGCGAAGGGGTGAATACGGGGCCGGTAGAACCAGCTTCCACCATTTGAGGACACTCCTACCGCCTAGTGGCCTAGCAACCTATTGGTATGGCGAATCCACCTTGGGCACCGCGTAAAAATTGATAGACATAGAAGGGAGAATGAAAGGGGATGTGAGGAAGGTCTTAGTGGGGATGAAGCAGGCTGCTAAAACTCACTACCCCATACCAGAGCTCAGGGATAATTGGGTGAGAGGAAGCTGGTCAGCGTCTACCCTGTGAAATTAGAGGCCGACCAGAGAAAGTTTTGGGAGATGTTGTAGTGAAAGTGAGGAAGTAGGGTAAAAGCAAATGCTGTCAGAAAGAAGGAGAAGAGGCTAAGCTAGGGCCGGAGGGGGCGCCGAGGTAAGTCGTGTCAAACGGCGTCTAGGAAGGCAAATCACCGCGCCTCTTACGGGGTAGGATGGAAAGAGTGTTCGAGTGCTACACAAGCCTTTTATTAATGGACATGGGAAAAAATACATCATGAAAGTTCATACATTTTTATGGAAGTATGTCAATAGTTGATAGAGAGCAGGAAACCAAAATTGGTAACCGTCGAGAGTACATTTGCGAGTAAAATCAACTTTGAATTTCAATGAGGGTTATTTGGCCCCACTCGATATTATTTTTTTTTTCTTCGTGAGCGCGTGTCTTTGCTAAGTGTTTTTGCTTTGCTTTGGGTAGTCCATCGAGTTCGATGATGATGGATACCCTCATTTTGAGGGCAGCAAACCTGCACTACGTTTAAACGTGTAGTAATGTGTGCAGTCTTTGGACCCGTATCTTGACTGAGGGGAGAAGGACCCTGGTGGCAGGAGAAGCTCAAGACGACCAAGCCTTATCCTCGGCTGCAGAGAGCTTCCGAGACACCGGTCCGTTGGTGCTCGCCTATAGTCACACTAGCCTCCGTTGCCAAGAAAAAAATCTTAGGAAAAATAATAAGATAAGAGTAATTAATAGTAGTAGACAAATTAATTACTTCATCTGATACTTTTACAGATGGAGTGGGTGAAAATTCTCTAATTACGATCTATTTTTCTAGTTGCCACTTTTTGTGGCCAAGTGGTGAGGAGGATGACTCCAAACCTTTCTAATTCAAGATCGTAGCAACTACTAAGTAAATAGCGAGAGTCGATGGCGAAACTTAAGGGCAAATCCTTCTTTTCACATTATAGTAATATTTCTTAAGATTCACATCCTTAAGCAGGCCCTCGGGTGTGCAACTAATCTGTAGGATAATTTTAATAACAAGGCAGAGCTGTTTTATTTTACTCAACAGGAATAATGTGAGCTGTAGTTAGCAAAAAGTATGGCGGGACAGGGGGGGAGGGGGTACGGGTTTACCATAGATTTGTTTTTGTTGTTTGTTTCTAAGCTCTTTCTTCGTAGAGACCTATATTTTAACCTGAGATCTGAACCAAGGTTCACTGGAACATGTGGTATCTCCAACACAAAATAGACGTCAATCCAGGCTTCAATCGGCAACTACCGGTGGTTCCCGCGGGCTTGCCAGTAATTGTCATTCTGATCTTTATATGAATTTCATTATCCGGATGGAAGACCTCACCCACGTAACTTCGGTCAACTGAGAAGCGTTGTTTCTACTCTGTTAGGCCGTGATCGTTGACAAAGATCAGCTTTGTAACGATACAGGATATGGAAAACTTAGAAGTTATATATTTGAATGCTTGGAATATAGGTTATAAGGTTCGTATTTGAAGCTATGTTCGTTGGTGTTAATTATTATGTTGTTGCACTAAGTGACACTTGCATAGATTTTAAGGAGATATGAGATAAATGGCTTTAGATTTTAAGGGGATATGAGATAAATGGCTTTAGATTTTAGGGAGGGTATGAGATAAATGCCTTTAGATTTTAAGGGAATATGAGATAAATGGCTTTGGATTTTATAATATAGACAAGAATTGTCAGGAAGGGAGAAAAGCAATGATCTGTATTAATTCAGTTTATATATTACTTAGTACTTGAAACCGTGGAAATGAAAATTTCAAACATTAATGTCACCCCAAAACAATTTGTGTTCCTGGGTAGTTAGTGTTTTTCTATTTTTTCCCTTTTTCTGTTTCTTGCGGTTTGCTGTATTTATTTCATCATTCTTTCGCGATCATGAAAGATATACATTGTCGCGTTTTTACCTCAACTTCTCCTTTGCCCTTTGTATTCCCAATTAATTTCTCTCTCTCTTTCATCGTCCCGATCGATCTTGCGATGCGTGCCTCAAAAGCTTGTCTATTCGGCAGATTTTGGGGTCTTCCGCGTAGCCGAGTGGTCTAAGGTTCGGTTTAATTGAGATCAAAGCAGTTGCTCGCTGCCTCCGAAAAAAAGATTATCCTGTCTTTCTGTTTCTTGCGGTATACTTGATTTATATATATATATATATATATATATATATATATATATATATATATATATATATATATATATATATATATATCATCACGCGTGCACGTAAACTGCCGGGCGCGCGCGGTGAAACGTTTACTCCTTTAAGTATATTAAATGATAGGGAGAGTGCGCAACTCTCCTGAATCTGCCTACATCCACGAATAATATAATCAGAAGAATAAAGATATTTTGGTGTTGCAATACAAATATAAAACAATATGCATCTGCATTTATTTGCGAGATGACTTTTCATTCCGGGCAACGCCGGGTATCTATGCTAGTATATATATCGGGTGGCCCCGCAAAATGACGCATTTTTTTAATAATCAATATTTAAGTAATCTCCTTCCTATTCATGACAATTTTCATTTGCAAGATACTTCCAATCTTCCTTTTTCGAATGCAAAAAATGGAATTTAGATACCTTTTATAGTTTTCTTGCACTCCAAAAAATAAAAACATGGGTAAAAAAAACGAATATTAATTGTGTAATATCATACAGGAATTTTCACGTTCTTACAAAAGCCTGCAGGAATGAACATGACACATTATGGATATCTTTATTTACAGTTGCCCAGTACCCATAGTGACGTCAGAAGAAAATCGTATTCTCATTGAAGCTTGTTACTGTGAAAAGAGATGGAAAACTGGAAGAATATTGTTAGAATTTCCTGGAAAAATGTGGAAAAGACCTGCTCTTGAAAGACTCTTAAAAGGAGATTCGCGAAACGAGAAGCGCTAACAGAAAACCAAACCAGGAAAGCAGTAGGCTTAAAACAGCTTAAGAACCTGGAAATGTGAATTACATTGGCGATAACATCTGCTCACAAGAAGATGAGCCAGGAAGTCATTTATCGAAAAGAACAATTGCTAAAAACTTGAATAAAAACCTTCAAAAGAATAGTATCTTCAAGAAAAAATAGTACTATTAAGGATAAAATAAAAATAAGATACAGCCAGTTACTTGATAACTTCTCTGCCGTTGATGTTAAAAATATTGTCTTTGTGGATGAAAAAGATTTTACTTTAGAAATTCCGCGAAACCACCAAAATGATGTCTATGGGCGTGGTAAAAAGTGTGACATTCCGGTAAACAGATGGTATCATGAAACTTCAAGATTTTCCTAAAAGGTTATGATATCTGCAGGGGTCTTTTAGAATGGCAAAACAGATGTTCATTTTATTGATACAGAAAAGACAAAAGTGAATTCTGCTAATTACATTAAAATCTTGAAAACAAAGTTTTTGCATGATTGTCGTCGCCTGTATCAAGAGAATTAATGTATTTTGAAACAAGATGGAGCACCTTCGAATGCAAGCCACGCCACAAAGTCGTTTTTATTTAGCAATAAACAAGATTAATAAGAAAAATGAGTAGCCACCGCAAAATCCAGACTGTAACCTCATGGATTACTCAATTTGGGACTTAATAAAAGAAAAGGATTACTGAGGGCTGAGAGAAAAATTCACTGAACCAGAATTGAAAAGCAAGAAATTGGCATTAATAAAGTAAGAAAAGATTTGTGTGTGTGGAAAAAGACTCAGATTAGTGATTTATCAAAGTAGTGGTCCAATAGATCATTTACTATAGATAAGTTAAATTTTTATTTCTTTACAATCGATATTCGTTTTTTTTTACCTATTTAATTTTTTTTTAAAGTGCAAGAAAACTATAAAAGATATCTAAATTCCGTTTTTCGCATTCGAAAAAGGAAGATTGAAAGAATATTGTATACGAAAATTGTCATGAATAGGAAGGAGATTACTGATATATATATATATATATATATATATATATATATATATATATATATATATATATATATAGGTGGGAATAAATATCACGAGGACAAACAGACGCTAGTTTGTTTATACAGCGTCAACAGTTACGTTCCATATGGGAAGATACTTTCCCCTCCCCCCCCTCCATCCCTTCCCTTTGCCCCGCTGCCCCAAAGATCCTCGAGCATCGCTCGCAAAGTAGGATTGCAATCAGAAGATTTCGTAGTCCGTTAATATAAACATAGGAGAGTGTGTTAGCCTTTAAAATAAAAATCTATGAACAGGCTCACTGTCCCCTCCGATTGTTTATGTCTATTTTCGTCAAATAAACAAAATTTTACTTTTTCTGTACGTAAACCGGAAGGGCGAATTGTTAGAACCTTGATAATTTATGCCCTAGGAGAGAGACTTAAAGGTGGACCCTCGTCTCCCCTCCCCGCCCCGAAGGGGATAATCGACGTATATATATTTCGATCTGGAGAAATGTAAAGAGAATCGGAGTGGCAATCGAGAGAATAAGAGCAGTCCCTGAGTAAAACAGGGAATCAAGAAGACAGTGGAACCGAGCGGGATTTTCCTTCCCGAGGCCGTTCCTTTGGTCGCTTAGAAGAGTAGACCAGTGGTATCGAGACCCACTCGCATACCATTCTCGTCCAGCGAAATCCCCTATCTCAGTTTTTCTCAATAAAAACAGAAATAACCCTCACCATTGAGGAATACCAACGTGAAGTCCCACTCGAGAAAAAGATTCACCTTTTGGTCAAGTCTCATCATCGAGAAGCCCGAATTTGTAACCCAGGGATCGGAATAATCTATACATCCACAATCCCCTCGCTTACATCTTCAAGTCAAGAAGCCTTGCCACGCGCTCCCAACCTAACTCGGGATAAGCATCAGCTGTTTTTTCCCAGTTGACTCACCAAGCCTCTCTTTCACACAGAGAGATTATCAGCTGTTTTCCGAGCCAGTCTCACGCCAGCGAGAAGGCTCCAGCCCAACTCGTCTCTAATCATCTCATCGAAGAGGTTCTGGTTCAATGTCATCCAACTGCAGACTCCCTCTCAGTTAAAGGTAAAAGGAATCCAAAACTTATTCATGTTCGTTAGTTACCATTCCGTGCGAAAGTGAATTTTGAGTCAACCATCGCGTATTACTCATTGGTAGTATTAATTAGATCCACTTATTATAGCATTAGCATATTTAAAGTTTTAATATTTCATTTTTTTTATGTAATTAAAAGTATATTTTTGTCCGAGCTGTTTAATTAGATACTCGAAACGCTGCAAATGGCCATAGATATATAATAATACGAATCCTCCCTGGGTAAAGAAGTAAATCAAAATAAGTTAAAGCACTCTTAGAGAAAAGTGGAGCGGAGTTACTCATGTACGAATCAGACGTACATACGTACTCGGCCGTATACTACGACAATATATATATATATATATATATATATATATATATATATATAGATCTTTCATGACTGCTAAAGAATGATGAAAATCAACCCAACAAACCGCAAGAAACAGAAAGCGGGAACTTTTTTCTTTGCAAATATTACGAGTATTTCCTAATTCGCAATAGATCCGTACCGAAGAAAACTATTCCCGTTTTCTGTTTCTTGCGGTTTGTTGGATATATATATATATATATATATATATATATATATATATATATATGTGTGTGTGTCAGTAATCTCCTTCCTATTCAGGATGATTTCATATGCAAGATACTTTGAATCTTCCCCTTTCGAATGCCAAAAACGGAATTTAGAAATTAAATTTGAAACTATTATTTAAGGAATAATCAATCAGAAAATGACATTTTCTGACCAGGGATAAAAAAGTAAAAAGGAATGTTATCTAGTGAAATTAGAAATTCTTCGACGATTTTTTAGGGAGGGGGGGTGTCTATAGATTTGCTAATTAAAACAAAATACCATATTAAAATCACTTGCCTTATATAAAACTAGGACCCCAGCCCTTTATAGTAAGGGATTTTTACTCCCTGCAAACATTGTCCCTCATTGTCGTGTTTGTTAATTATTATAATAGGAAATATTTGTTTGGATTTCTACGATCCCGATCGTTCATTGACCTGGGAGAGGAGAATAATGCAATAGCGATTCTCTTTCAATTATCCTACCAGAGATGAGAGAGAGAGCGATTGGGATAATAATGATAATAATAATAATAATAATAATAGTTAATTATTATTATTTATTATTATTATTATTAGTGGTATTTTCCTTTACTTAGTGCAATTATATTTGTTTATTTAATTAATTGGAGCATTTTATAAAATATTGTACTGACACCATCCGTCAAAGGCAAGATTCAAGGCGTTGAACATCAAAGAAATAACCATTAATAAAATGATAAGATTTAGTTAGATAATTCAACAAATGAAAATAGGACCAATTATAATTAATTAACTGTCAAGCAAAATTTTTATTAATTTCGACTTAGATATACAAACTAATTATTTCGTCTGATTTTTATAAATTTAGAACGGAGATAATGGCTTTCGTAAATACATAGAATACACTGGTTTGGGAGAGATCCTGAAACCTGGGCCAATTGCCCGCCCAAGCTGTCCGCTGTAGCAAGGGCCAGCATAACGCACCTGAAGGATTGTGCGCCCTCCCATCCTTAATGCCCCTATACCCTCCCAAAGTAGAGAACAAAATACCCCAAATCTACATTTTCTTCAAAATGCTCGTTAAATTTCCAGGAAAATTGATCAGAATATTCACTTAAATTTTCCTCTGATTTTGTTTATTTCCTTCCATAGAAAACAAAACAACAAGGTCAAAAGACCTAAGTCGCGTGCTCTCAATTATTCTGACTTATGACCTTAGCACCTGACGACCTTCAAAACATTCAATAAGTGGGGCATTCCGACACATAGTTAGTTTTCTTTTAATAATACCCGGACTAACCTTGGGAAGACCTGGAAAATTATATCAGTCGAAACAGAATGTAAAATAACATAAGGATTTTAAATTTCGGAGAAGTTATACTTGTCACAGGAGCCCTCGCCGGGGGAGGAGATACCTCCTGTCCTTGTGAGGCCTCGGTGACCCGAGCTGTCTGAGGATATGCTTGCATAGGGGCGGACACGGGTTCTGTGATTGGCACCGAGCCCGGGTTCGACCCCATGGAAGATCCTACCATATGGAGCTGCGTCACCTCAGGGACCATGTCCATTCGGCCATCTCCCCATAAGACATTACGGGTCACCTTCGATGTACCTTTCATTATGTCCTGGGCCGGCGAACCGGCATCCATCGGGGAAGAGAGTGGGGTACGTATTGTGACCCCCCCCCCCAGTATGCCTAATCTGCACGCGAGCAGGACTTTAGAGGACACGGGCCACGGGACATGTCAACCCCCCTCCTCCTAAGGGGGTTGGCCCTATCGAGCCTCCCCCACCAAGAGTGGTCAATTATGGGCCGCCTGCCTGCTTTATTGGCAGTACCCTTGGAAAGTAAAAGGGGCGGGATTGCTGCTGGAGAAAGTTACAAAGGGGGTAAGGGGGAGCCCCCTGCACCCGTAGGTAAAGGAGAGGAGTAAGCCTCCTCTCCGGTAAAAGAGTTTGGGATGATCCCCTGCTAAAGCACAGGAGGGGGGGGGATGAACCTCTATTTTTTCCGTGGATCTGCCCGAAAGCGGCTCCGGTGATGGTCGGGTCGGGGGAGGTATTATTTTTTTCATTTGCCTCATCATTGGGCATGATGACCCTATAAGTCTCACGGAAGGCAAACGCTAATCACCCCACGCAGTAGCCTGCTCTGCGAGGGGTGAATAAAGGGCCGGCAAAGCCAGCTGCCGCCATTTGAGGCCAATCTTCCCGTCTAATGACCTGGCAGCGCATTGGCATGGGGGCTCCACGTTAGGTACGACGTAAAGTCGATAAACTGTGAAAATGAAAGATAAAGAGGATGTGAGGAAGGTTGTTAAAAACCCACCACCCCAAACGGAAGCTCAGGGGTAAGAGGGCTTTTTTTCCTCCCTCTTCAGCCCCCATCCCACATGGTTGGGTGAGAGAAAGCTGGTCGCTGTCTACCCTGTGAAATTAGAGGTCGACCAGAAAAAGATGTGGAAGAGATTGTATGCAAAGTGATGAATTAAGGTAAGAGAAGGATAAGAGGCAAAGCTAGGTCCGGACGGGGCGCTGAGTCCCGTCAGAACGGTGGCCAGGAAAGCAAATTGACGAGCCCCTTAGCCTGGTGGATAGTGGCGTTGGATTTCTTGCTTAGGTATGGGCTTCGATCCAAGCGCCAGTGGACATACAAAAGAAATATCTTAGGGAGCTAGTCTTAGATTTTCGGACACACTTAACCTGACACGTGGGCACAGGTACCTCCACCCACACACGTCAACACACACAGAAAAATAACATCAATGTATCTTCCATCGCGAACACAACACATCACTTTTCCGTCCGCGGAACCTACTGAAAGTGTTGAGGGTATCCAATCTACAATCTCTTGATGTGAAACGAGGGGCTCTTTCCTGAGTCATGGGGGCTTCCTACGCTCGTTGATTCTTGGAAAAAGAAAAAAAAGTGTGATCGTTCTCCTCTCCCAAACGAGACCGGGCTTGCTAGTCGTCACACTGATTTGTATGTGGATTGCAATATGGTCACCTCATCATAGCAAATGAGAAGGAGGTAGCTCGATCAGCTGATATAATAGCCGACATAATATAGAAAAGAGTAGTGGTGATTGCATTATGGAATAGATACGGTTGTATTGATGTAAAGGTGGATAAGTGCTTGGGGAGTGGAAGAATGCTGAGCTAATACTGCTGTATAAGTAGAGGGTGGGTAAGATGAATAAAAGAATTGCAGGGGGGGAGGTACGTTTGTTGGGTAGGGTCGATAATGCGGATGGACAAGTTTTGAGTGGTGGTGTGAGAAAGATGATAGAATGGTGGGTGTGAGAAAGATAAGATGGTAGGTGTTAAAGATTTTAGTGGATCAACACGGTGGGTTAGCGCTGTTGGGTGCTCGTGGGAGGTTGAGAACGTATGAGAGAGAGGGTGCAGAGTATGTTGGGTTTATGAATCGGGAGAAAGTGTATAATGGCGTGGGTGGGGAAGCACTCAGGCAGGTTGTAAAAATGCATAAATAGGTTCGAAAACTGTTATATGGTGTAAATAGTTTTCATATTGAAGTATATCCTGCGTTAAGGTGGAAGATGGTATGGGTGGTTTGATATGTGAGGGGGCGTGAGGCAAGAGTGTGTTGTCGCTGACTGTGAAATGTGTATTTATGGATTGTGTGCTTAAAGAAGTACAAGTAGGAGTAAGGGAGAAGGGGCGTTGATGTGAGCTGATGAATGGGGCTAGTAGTTGAGAGTGAGGACGATTTCGGAAATGTTGATGGGAGAATATCCCAGCGCATGTGTGACCACGGGGCTGAAATTAGATGAAGAAATGAGTAAGCTGATGGTGCGTGGGAGTGAAGATGAGGCCTTGAGTAAATACAATATTTTAATTATCTCAGTCGAGTTGTTGTTGTGGTTCCCGGAAGCCTAAACCACGTAGGTAGGCCACCACATCCCGTGGACTTGACTAAAGCTGCAGGACAGTAATGTTATTGTGTTGGCGGAGAGTTGCCAAGCTAATGCACTCTTTTGTGGTGTGGGGGTTAGTTTGACAGAGAGAGCAAAGGTCTGTCAGCTATGGCGGTGTTTGTATGTATTGAGTGATTGGTGATGACCATGGCGAAGTCGTGTAAGGTGCACTCTATTCGAGTGGTATGGATGAGGCAAAATGCGATAATTAGAGTGTGGGTGTTAGGAAATTCTCAGTTCAATTAGTGAGTTAGTGAATGCTAAAGGCTCGAGTATGGAATGTACGAGAAAGTTACACGATAGCATGATGTCCCCAATTTTCTGTTGTGAGTGAAATTAAAGGCTTATGAAAGGGCTGCATGAAGGAGGTGTCTGAAAGGGGGAAGGGGGCATTTGTTTGTGTCCTTCTTCCTGAGGATGAACTCTGGAAAGCTCCTACCACACATCGCAACCCATCACTATGAAGGGGGTCGATGGTTGGCAGAAGAAAAGGAGTAGCTTTGTGTTTAGTAAATCATAAAGAGGAGTAACAGGGGATAATTTCTGTATTATTATTATTATTATTATTGTTGTTATTATTATTGTTATAGTTATACGACTATGATTATTATGACTTATTATTATTAACATGATCATTATTATTATTGTTATATGACTATGATTATTATTATTATTGGCGCCCTTAATTTTATTATGGAACAAATTTCAAAGTTGCTACTTTTCTTCTGTAATGGACTCGGGCATTTAGGAAAGTGTATGTGTGGGGATTAATGGCACCAGTCATAGGATGACAAAATTTTCTTTGTGACCACCACCAACATTGATTTAGAGCCACTCGGTCTCGTAGTTCTTGCTGGTGACAAGGACCCGTGGGTGGTAGACCTGGCAGAAGGTTTATCGAATCTCCCTGAACGAGTTCATGCAGAAGAACAGAGGGCTTCTAAATACGAACTAAGGACCCAAACCTATGAACTTCGAACGATCTTAGGATAATAGTTCCTCACCCCTTTACATAATGTTGTAAACAAATTCACTTCGTTGGAGGAAAGGACATCGTAGATTTCCAAGAAGGTGTCATTACAGCTGCCTCCACCGCCAACGTCGTAAGCTGTGGACAAATGAAGCTAAAACGAGGAAACTTCGCCGCAAGAAAGAAACAGGACGTTAAAATTCACCCTCTAAAGAAAATGGAAAGAGAGGTAGACAAATGTATTTTAATTATTTACTAACCATTATTTTTTCACTTACCAAAAAAAGTTAGGTTAAAATCTCGAGCTCTCGCTAGATTAGTGGATTCGGTGTTGGATTTCTGAAGTCAAGGCAGGGACTGAATCCAAGCAAGCACTGCTTGGATTGAGCTAAGAAAAGGACAAAATGCTTACTGAGATCCGAAATATAATAGTATATCACCATGAAGTTTTCAGCCAAAGGATAAAAAACGTGGAACCATAACACTGGTCTGCGTCAAAAATGTACCTTAGGTTTTCTATAGTGTTTCTTAATAAAATTGACCTCCTAAATCCGAATCTGTCATCCGTTTTTCTCTATCACCTCCAGTTTTTGCGATACAGGGGGTGATAATAATTTTATAGTTTATACATCTCCTATATTACATCAAATTTCAATAGTTTTTGCACTGCTCTATTCGCAGTAGATTTTGTCTACATTTCAAGTAATTATGCAAATAGGTTTATATTTTGCAGGTTAAAAATTGCTTAGCATTATAATAATAAGAATAATAATAATAATAGTGGTTGAGTTAAAAATGAACAGAAAATGTAAGAATAGCTCCGACAGATTTTGCTATGTTTGCGGCAAAGTGACTTTTCCCGAGCAGCAAAGTACAATCCCTCCTGTAATTAAATCTTTGTATCATGCATATTTTGGAGTAAGGCTAAGAGATCAAGATAAAAGTTTTGCACCACATATCTGCTGCAAGGGATGCTACATAAGTTTAAGACGCTGGAGTCAGGGCGAACAGAAGTCCCTCTCTTTTGGTGTTCCCATGGTGTGGAGAGATGGCAAGGACCACACTACGGACTGCTATTTTTGCATGACAAATCTTAAAGGTGAGCATTGTATCAAGAATTTAAGCTTTCTGTATTATACTGGCTCCTGAAAATGTCATTATTATGCAAAGACTTAGCATAAAATTAAAAACTAACATAGTTCAATTCAGCATGAACATATCCTTTACTAAACATTTATGTACTATCTGCAACTCCAAATCAATTCCTTTATGTAATATGCAATTATATTTTCCACAGGTATAAATAAGAAGAATAAAAATAGTGTGGCATATCCGGATGTTCCTTCTGCCATCAAACCCCTGCCTCATGGCCCAGGAATTCCTATACCTTCTCCCCCTGAACATATAGAGGTACATGAAGAGATTAATATGGAAGTTGACCAAGATTATGACACATCTGAGTCTTATCAGGTTTCCACACATGATATGGTCGCAAGACCATTCACTCAAGTTCAGTTAAATGACCTGACCAGGGATCTGGGGGTTTCAAAGGCGAATACACAACTTCTTGGCTCTCGACTTCGTGAAAGTAATCTTCTCGCTTAAGAAACAACATTTAGGGGGGTACAGAAATAGAGAACAAGAGTTTCGAAGCTATTTTTTACAGCATTCTTCCAGCTCTTTAGTATACTGCGCCAATATTAAAGGACTTGTTAAGGCCCTTGGAATTCCCTACAACCCATTAGAATGGAGACTGTTCATAGATTCCTCCAGTAGAAGTTTAAAAGCTGTGTTACTGAATATTGGTAACAAGATAGCTTCCGTTCCTATAGGCCATTCAATCCAACTTACTGAAAGTTATGAAAATATGAAAAAAATGCTGGATGCAATAAATTACTCTAGCTATAAGTGGAGGATATGTGGTGACTAAAGGTATGATCATTTTACACTTGGCATTTCTAAGCTTTTTGATATTGACATTTTCATTTTTAATTGTTAATACTTGTATACACCTTTTGGTCAACATACATTTTACAAGAATGCAAATCTGGAAATCATGAGTCATTTTTGAGTTATATTTTTTGTTGAAGTGTGTCCCTATAGGTTAATGCATCCTATTGGGTTAATGGGGAACTTATCCTAATTGAGAAGGTATACAACACAACTCAATAAACTCAAAATAAGATGTACATATATCCAATTAGTTCCAATACGATGATTTAATGCATCGGCATACACGATTTTTCAGTACATATTCATATTCTTATTGTTTTAAGAAATATTACTTTGAATTTGTTTTTAGAAATATTAAACTGAATTTACATACCGTGCTAAATTTTTTTCAGGTGGTGTCTCTTACGCTTGGGACGCAAACAGGCTACACGAAGCATCCCTGTTTCCTATGTTTATGGGACAGTCGTGCAGATAGTATGCACTATGAGAAGAAGGTTTGGCCTCCACGAGAAGCATTTAGAATTAGATCAAACAATGCGATAGCTGAACCTTTAGTGCCTCCTCAAAAAATACTTCCCCCTCCACTGCATATAAAGCTTAGCATAATGAAAAATTATGTCAAAACCCTTAATAAAGTAGGCCAAGCTTTTAAATTTCTTCTTCAAAAATTTCCACAAATCAGTGACGCTAAGCTCCATGGGGGAATTTTTGATGCACTTCAAATCAGGAACTTGATCAGCAATTTGATGCATCAATGAAGGACATAGAAAAAGATGCCTGGAAAACTTTCAAAGCTCTAGTTAACAATTTTCTAGGCAATAAAAGAAGCCTAGAAGAATATGTTGCCCTGGTCAATCAGCTCTTAACAAGTCTCAAACATTTGGGAGCTCGAAGGTCTATAAAGATACACTTTTTACAGTCCCATCTGGATTATTTTCCCGACAACTGCGGGGATTACAGTAAAGAACAGGGGCAAAGATTCCCCTAGGACATAAAAACAATGGAATCCAGGTACCAGTGTAAATGGAACGGAAACATGCTTGCTGACTACTGTTGGTGTTTGAAGCGTGATGCACCAGATGACAGGCACAAACGAAAATCGTCAAGGGCGTCTGTTCTTCGAAATAATAATTATTTTCTTTATTATGTTGCATTCTTTTATTTTTTGTTTATTAAAAGAATTATAGTTTACATACGTGTATTCCTGTTTATATGATATAACAGTAATAATGCATTATTAGATAGAGAATTTTTTTTTTTTAAATTCAGAAAAAATGAGGTAATCTCAATGAAAATGGTGTATGCTGTACTGAGAAAATCTGACCTGATTGAACAAATATACATTCATTTTTTAGCTCAGGAGGTTGGATTCATTAAGAAACCACAAAGAAATCCTGGGGAACATAAAAATTTTTTTCAAACGCAGGCCTGTGTAATCTATTTCCAGTTGAATGGATGACGGAGCCTCGTGAGTCTGTTACACTGAGCAGCTGGGGTGCTGAAGAATCAGCACCATCGTATATCTTCCAGAGGGAGAAAGAAAGTAAAAACAGATTAAGCAAGAGGTGTCATCATTGTTGTTTTTCTAAAGCTTATAGTAGTGATGCCTTCTAAGCGTGAGAGGCAGTTAGATCTGTGCTTTAAGAAATGCAATATCTATATACATATATATATATATATATATATATATATATATATATATATATATATATATATATATATATATATATATATAGGATGACCAGTACAGAGCCGTAGATGCCTCGTAACATTTATTGCAAACGTTTCAGGATTATGACTAATCCCATCATCAGTGCTAAAGAAAGAATACAAAATACAGACTTAAATACCGGGTGTCCCCCAAAAATGTATACACACTTTAAATAATTGTAAAGTAGGTGATTATTAAAATACATTTTATTTTCAAAATTTAATAGAATATGCAAATATTATTTTATTGTTTTGTCAACGCCTGTTCCCAAACTGACGTCCGTTCTTGTCCAGACACTGCTGACAACGTGAAGCAATGGAATCGCAACATCATGAAACAATTCGTTTGGTATTTGCGTGCATTCACGTTTAATGGCTGCTTTTAACTCAGTGACTGTTGCAGGTTTCATAGCGTAGACTTTGTCTTTTAAATATTGCCCTAAAAAATGTCTAGTGGTGTGAGATCTGGTGAACGCGGAGGGTATTCAACGAAACTCCTCCGCCCAATCCACGTGTTTGGCAAGTTCTCATCAAGGAAGGATCTGACATCGTGATGGTAGTTTGGGTGTGCCCTATCTTACTGAAAATAAAACTCCTCATCTTCAAAGTTATCTCTAATACTTGGCATCACTGACTGTTGTAGCAAGTTCAAGTAAACAGGACCAGTCACAGTAGCATCAAAAGAGAATGATCCAATTAATCCTCTTGATGATAAGCCACACCACACTGTAACTCCTGGTAAATTAACATGGTGTTCGACCATAACATGGTGGGCCTACGTGAAGTTTTGGATTCCTAGAGGGAATCCTGTTGGGTACACGGGTCATCTTGGTGGGGCTAGAGGTGCAATTGTGGCGGTTAATTTAACCATTTAATTGAATGTGGCCTCATCACTCCACACAATCTTTGTTAGAAAGTGCCCATTTTCGACATATCGTTCCAAGTACCACTCGCAATACTGCACTCTTCGGTCTGGATCATCGTCAGTAAGAGCATAGACTAATCTTGGAATGTAACTTTTCCATTGACAACGTTTCATAATACGATGGACAGACGATTTTGTAATGCCTACCTCACGACTGGCTTGCCACACAGATTTTCTTGGACTTCGGTGATGCGTTTCTGTCGAGGTTTAGTGAGTGGGTAATCCCAGTCCCACTTCCTGGACATATATTTTATTACCGCACCGAGGTGAAGCGGAGGTGAAGTGTATCCAATACACATACCTTAGCCACTTCCGGTGAATAAGAATAACCCCAGTGCGTACCTTTTGATAAAAACTAAGATGATGATCCCCTGAGTGTGTCCCCACTCAGTAAAAGCCAACCATGGGCGGATCGGTGTAATATTGAGATTTAAACCGAGTGGATTGCTTAATAATTGGCAAAGGATCGTCCAAAATAGTTAAACACACAGACACAAAAATAATATTTAATATACATGAATTCGAACAAGCAACAGCGTATATAAATATAAATAGAATTAATCTTGCACTGAATAGATAAGTCTACAAAAATCTCGTGGGGATTATTTGAAAATTACTCACTAGGATGCTTGCGTCTTAATGGCAGCCGACAGAACGAATGGAATATTATTATTGAGTTAAACGCTGAATTAAGCACTTCTAATACTCGAGGATATGGGCTCGGGATGGGAAGTCTAGTTCACAAACAAACTAGTGAAGTTAGGGGAGGGGATAATTCAATTAACGATACCTTTGCGTTCGTAAGTATTTTTGAAAGTGACGGTGAAGATCTTCTTCTGGTGACGATGATCGCACCTAGCCCGGCCGTCCGAGGTTACCGAATGAGAAGGTAATCCTAGACCGGTGATATACTGATCCTATGCCGGATCACGAAGGCGAGCCAAACTGTGGCTCAAATCGGACTTCTTCCTCGAAGTGATTGTCCAATTATTCGGCTCCTGCAGTGGGGAGCCAAAACCGATTACCTAGCTACGTCTAAGGTAATCCGCAGAGGGAGGTCCTGTGTAACCTCTGGCTCCTTAGGAGAGGGGGGAGGATCTGCGAGAAGTTTAGCACCTACAAGTACCGTGATGGCAACACACTAATTCCCCGAGAAGTTCCTTTCTTGCAACGGACGAACCGTTTCTTATGCGGAATGAGATCCACCTCACAACGTAGGTCCAAGGTATTCTGCCCGAATCCAGGGAGAAGTTTTTCTTTGATTTCCCTCGCGAACATAAATCGAGAGAGAGCACCGAATTCTTATAAATTCGAAACACCGCGCGAAAGAACTTTTTCATCTGTGGGCACACAGTATAAGTCTTTCATACCTTCAAGCCACGTCACAGTTTACGATGGCGCGAAAAGAGGCGATAGAGAATTCGAGGCTGGTGCATTTGGAAATATGGGAGGGACACGTAGCTTGTGTCGGAGATTTATACGTACACTTATGTACGCGGTATTTAGAATTCTACAGTTCACAACACTCTTTCTTACTTTGTAGCGGATGACAATGTTCGTGGTCTTCCGGAACGCTTCTCTTTGACGTTCTGAACCGTTCCATCGGCTTCAAACTTATCTCTAATTAGACTGATGATAAGGCGCGTTGGTGGTTCTTTTTGAAACTCCCCTCTAAATTGCCTTTGTACTTCAACTGCGTTTTGACACTTCCAGTAGCATTTTAAAATGAACTTCCTTTCTTCAAAGTTTACTTTGACTGCCATCATTAATTCTGCAAAGAAAAAAATCATTTAAATAAACACCTACTTTACAATTATTTAAACTGTGTATATATTTTTATTTTATTGATAAACAATAAAATAATTTTTGTAGATACTATTAAATTTTAAAAATAAAATGTATTTTAATAAACACCTAATTTACAATTATTTAAATTGTGTATACATTTTGGGGGGACACCCGGTATATACATAAAAAGTTAACATACAATAAAATTGTGAAACATGAATATTAAATTTGAGGCGAATTGATTACATTACAATTACAGAGAAAAAAACAACAAGGAGAGAATTTCTATAAAATAGGAAGGAAAATAATTGACAGTGGATTACATGCTTGCCCTCCCCCCCCTGCCCTCCCACCCCTAACCCCCCCAAAACCTGTGAAATTTAACAAATTAGCATGTTTTTTAATGAGTCACTATATTTAATGGGACAGATAATGAGTTATTATTTAGACTGGGTTGAAGTTTTGTAATATAAATTGACTCTAGCAGGTAAAGGTCCGAGATGTTTCTTACCGCATTAAGTTCGTGAAGTTCTCGAGTGTAGCCCTAGAGCCACATTGTGACAGATGGTATCGAATTGGGGATGCATCCGTCAGAAGCGGCGCGGCAAGTTGACACGCGGTGTCCTGCTCCTCCACGACAATGCCCCTGTCCACAAGGCCAGAGTGTTATGGAAGTGTTATCAACATCATCCAGACAATTTAGCCATGACCAAGGTCTCTGCTTGTTGGGTCCCTAGAAAGCTCATGCCCCATGATTGATTTCAACGTCATCAAAGTCCACAAGGCCAGAGTTGCACAAGTTGCCCTGTGCGAGTGCGGATTCGAGGAGCTCAACCATCTCCCCCTACAGTCCAGATCTGGCCCCTAGCGACTACGTTTTATTCCGCCAGCTCAAGGCTGCACTGCATGGACGCCGGTTTGGGGACGATGAAGATGTCCATCTCGCTGCCCAGGAGTGGATTGAACAGCAGTCGGCAGATTTCTGGTTGTCGGGAATTCGAAGCCTCAGGGACAAGTGGCGCAAGTGAATTGAAGTCGAGGGTAGTTATATTGAAAAATAATAAAACACTTTTCCTCATATCTCGTTTCCTTATATCCGAATTGCAAAACTTATTGACCGCCCCTCGTATGTACAAACAGAAAACGGGAAAATTTTCTTCGGAAATATTATTTCCTAATTCGCAAAAATTCCGTACAGGAAGGGGGGGAGGGGCGAACCGTGCATACTGAGGCAGCGAGCATCTGCTTTGATCTCAATTAAATCATCTCTTAGGTCACTTGGCTACGCGGAAGACCAAAAAAATCTTCCGAATAAACAGGCAAATCTCAACTTCACCCATATAATTCTCAGGTTCACACATTCATATCCATCCCCTGCATCAAAAGCATTGCCACACCCTCTTTGCTCCTATCATTCTCACCGGACTCTAACCCACACAAACCGTTCATTCTCCTTCTTGTTTGTCTCACATAAACAAGCATCTGAAATCTCCCCGTTTTAAAGACATTGGCTTTAATTCTCCTCTTTCAAACATCACATCTACCCATCACATTTCATACATCCACTTAATTCACATATTGAGGTGGATTATCTGGCCTGGCAGGACGAGTTTCAAAACAACCCCACCCATTACCCTCATTGTGCATTGCGCTTGTAGGATAAAGCCTTATCTAGCGGTCCCATATCAAGGTTTATCGCCTTTTACGACAGGTGCCAAACTACGATATGAGTATTATTACGGCCTCCTCGCCTAATGGTAATAATAATAATAATAATAATAATAATAATGCCTTTAAATGTCGCTCTTTAGAGCCCGAAATTCTTGGACCTGGAAATATATAACTTTATTTCTTGCCCACAAAAAACCCGGGTATTCTGTTGAGTTTATCGGTAAGCCCTCGAAGAATCTTGGTGGGCGCAGATGGAATCTTGTTGGGCCTACGGGGAATCGTGGTGGGCCTACGTGAAGTTTTGGTTTCCTAGAGGGAATCCTGTTGGGTACATGGGTCATCTTGGTGGGGCTAGAGGGAATTTTGGTGGACCCACAGGTAATCTTAGGGGGCATACAGGGAATCTTGGCGGGCCTACAGGAAATCGTGGCTGGCCAAGGTTGAATTAGGTGGGCCTACGGGAAATTTTGGCGGCCCTACACGGAATATTGGTGGACCCAGGGGGAATCTTGGTGGACCCACGGAGAATCAGATGATCGCAAGACGGGTGGATGAGTGGATTGACTGTTGACGAAGGACCCCGGTCGAATTAGGAAAGTGGGTCCATTTCAGAGACCATAATAAGTTCGTACCCTCGACGGGGCTGACCTCCTAAGTACAGGGTAATGAGGTTAGCCTCCACCATCTCTACGAGAAATTAAAGACCGCATCTCTTATCTGACGTCATTCTTCTAAGGGGAATGTAAGCCCCCCTCCCCCGGGATTTTTCCTACTAGCGTGACTCACGGCCTTTCTTCCTCTTTTCCATTAATTCTCTCCTGCCATTTATATCTACTTCATTTCTGCACCCGCTTGTCACTCTCCTCTTTATATATCTTTAATCAAGATAAAATATCATCAAGCCTCATGTCTTTGGTCGCATGTCTACTAATACCGAGGGTAGAAACACCCTCAAGTGTATTCTCATCTCTCCTCATATAGGTCGAGTGCAACCAACGCCGTAGGTGACGCACATTCGCGTCTACACGACTGCAAAGGGCAATTTTCAGGTGTCACTAGGCGTATAAGGTTCCTTAGTCTTAGGTTTTCGTTTAATCGGACCCAGGCTTACATCATTGTTGAATTTCGGTAAATTCATAACATTTTTCTTCCTTACAAAAACAAACCTGAATTTACTGTTAAAGTTTAAAAACCAACGCACAAACAAAAAACATACACTAACTATTTTGTTGTATATATATGCGGAAGAGAGTGAGCTTAAATCTAGATTGCAGCTGACGCCCTGATTACCGAGGCGAAAAAAAAGAGTCGCGGATCAACGGAATCAAGAAGATTACAGAGAATTAATAAGAGAGATTAGCTGAATTATGAGGTAGGTTCAAGGGTACCGTTTTACTCCCCTCATGTCTGAATTCTGAAGGCCACTCGACTCATTCTGGAGACTAGTCAGACATGAACAACTCGCGTCTATGGACTCGAGTGCGTGCAATTCGACGCGTTCAATGTACGAATTTGTAAGCGAACGAAACCACATGTGCACCTCCTTTCAATTTAATTTTAAACCAATGAGTGATCCAATAATAATAATAATAACTGGTCATGGGCATGCAGGCGTGGCTTAAGGTTGCCCCTAATGTATTGGGTTAAGTGTGTCGTAAAAGACGGCTAAACCCGAATAAGGGATCCTGGTCTGGAACGGCCAGCAGTGTGGCGGACAACAACGTCCAGTTAATCGAGTTGATCCGCATCCTTGTGTAGGGTGCATGGAGTGTGAGGGGCAAATGTGATGTTGGAAAGAGGGGAGATTTAGTCAATGTGTTTAAAAGATAGATATTGGAGATGCTTGAGATATGTGAGACGAACAAGAGGAGGAATGAATTTGGGAAAGGAGTGGAATGAGGAGCAACTTTGTAGTGGCACGGGAAAACAGGGTGCTGTTGAGCGAGGACTGGCATGAGGCAAAAATATTGCGTGGTTGTAATGTCTCGACACCACAGTAAGAGAAGCGAGGCTGATGCTGATAGAATCTGGAAAGAGTTGAAACGAGTGGTGGATGGAGGTGAGAAAGATTATTAGTTGATGTTTATAGGTGATATGAAAGGTCGAAGGGGTGTGAGGATGAGATATAAAATGACGGGAGTTTGAGTTACACCTATCGAGAATGAAAATGGAGAATGTATGGTGGGTTTCTGTGATGAAATAAGGTTGTGATGCTAAACACGTCTTTTTTTTCACTACACATGTGCATAAATGCATTTTGTGTGGTTAAATATGTAAGAGAGCGGAAATGTAAGAGTACAGTGGCGGATTAACCTGACTTCCTCTTTCTGGGGAGTCTGAGCAAAGAGCATTGATGATTAATAATGGTTATCTTCCACAACATTCATAATAAATAACAGCATAACACAAGTGAGGGAGAACTACTCTCTCAAATCCTTTTTTTTTCACACATTAAAAAGTTAGGAATTGTAGTTTTGGGACGTCAGCTAAAGTATATTAATGAATTTAATGATTATTTTTGAGATTCACCTCTATTTTAGACATGTATCATATATGATACATTCGATCGCAACGGTTTAAAAAAAACGTTTTTAGATGTATTCTATATTATTACATAACTCTTTCTGAAGAGCAGAATACAAGTAAGCCTTAAAAGAGAAATGTGAACATAAACGGGTCTGAAATGGAGGGGGGGGGGGACTTCAACCCCCTCAGCCCTATCTAGATCCGCCTCTGTAAGAGTAAGTTTATCTACTCTAAGTGAAAAATATATGTTCATGAATGTGTTTGATGTGAAGCTGAAGTTATGAGTAGAGGAATATCTGACTACACGATTGTGCTGTGTGAGCTCTTCCAGCACAATTAAAACTTCTCCCGAAGTGGAAAGCTTTTGTGTAAGTGTGATAGGAAATTGCGAGATAGGGGAGATAACGCGTATGTGAATATAATTGTCTGACATGGCTAAAATATTATGGTATATCATGAGATGAATCATTTAAGTGGGAAAGGGATCATTAGCGCTGTGTGGTCTGAAAAATGGGAGGTCAGCCGAAGTTGATGACAGTAGCCGAGATGCTAATAATGTGGGTGATTGTGTAATAATTGCATGTAGTAGTTTTACTGAATGCCTTTGAATGTGGAACAGTGCAGAGGAATGGAAGAGTGCTGTAATGTACGGATGTCTAAATAGTGAAAACGGAATGCAAGATTTATAGGGGAAAATGTCTTTGGCGACTTATAAAAATGAATGGAAATTTTGGGACTGATTGTGCAAGAGCGAAAACAGAGATGTAAGGGGCTGTATAAGGTGAGTTGTGTTTATTGTTTGCGTTAAGAGAACTAACTTAAAGGGCACAGGATAAATGGTGTGAAGTATATACTGGTCGTAGGATCTAGAGAAAGCGTACCAACTGCACTGTTTCAAGAAATGTATTGAGTAAGTGGTTAACTGTTAGTATCAAATGCTGGAAGCGAAACCTGCATTAGTGTGAAAGATGGCCCGAAGCTTGAAGTGGAACGCATTGATGTTTGATGCTACTGTGGTTGTTTAATATAATTATGTATGGTAAGTTAAGAGGAGTACGCAATGGGGTGAAGAACTGAGGTATGAAGCTAATGGTGAGATATGGGTGGTACCTATGTTTGTCTATGTTGATGATATGGTGTTAACAACTGAGATTGAACGTGACTTGGACATTTGAATTAAAACGTTCGAATGCGTATGTAGGAGCAAGAGACTGAAAGTATATGCTGATGAGCATGTCGATGTTCGATTTCGTAGAACGCGTATGGAGTAACTGCAATAGTTCGGGGATGTAAGGTTTGTCTCATATGATAACAAGAAATAAGAAGCTGACTGCGATAACATGGTTATAAATAATACACACACACACACATATATATATATATATATATATATATATATATATATATATATATATATATATATATACAGAAAGAAAAATAAAGAGAGAGAGGGGAGGGGGGGGGGAGAATGGCGTGAATAAAGATGTGAATAAGGCTGTAATCGAGAATGTTCTGATGTGGTTATGGGTATTTAAGAAGAATGGATGAGAATTGACTTGTAAAGGGAATATTTAAGAATAAATATGCTGATGTGTGAAGAGTTGGAAGACGACACAAAATTTGGGTTCATTATGTAAGAGTTTAAGTAAAAAAGGATTTACAGACAAATGAGTGATATTCTGGTTGAAAGGTTTGCATGGAAGGGGTGTTTGAAGGGGGTGTTTGAAGGGGCGTGTTTGGCGCATTCTGTCGCGGATGAACCCTGCCTGGAGGAGATGATATGTACAGCCACAGCACCTCATCGCTATGAATGACCAATTTGGCTTGGAAAACATGATGGGTGAATCTATGCTTGGTAGAGCGTAAAGTGGTAGGAGGATTTTTTCTGGGGCGTGGATGCACCCAGCAAAACATGTAATGGAAAAGTGGTGGTGATGATGATAATGGATTCGTAAAACAAATGAGAACACTAAGAATATAGTAAAACGGATTTATCACCTGGTCCTCCCCGGGAAACGGGAGAGGACCAGTATCTTAAGGCGAGCCCTTCCAAGGTCCGAAACAACGACGCTGACGTCAATCCTTTTCTTTGTTCGAGGTCTTCGTGTGTAGCAGTGACGCTGATCTTCCTGGTGGCGCAGGAGTCCCTAAGCGGAAGCGGGGCTGACGGAGCCCCAACGAAGAGGTAGGAAGATGTCGGTTGTTGACGGACACGTAACTCTTATTCGAAGGATGGTCAAAGGAAATGTAGGGAAAGGAGAGATGCAACATTGCTCTTATTTGGTTGCTTTCCTCACCTGTCCTCCACAGGAAAAGTTTGCGTATAAGAGGCATATTAAAAGAAGGTAGTGAAGAGATTGATAGATGAATGTGCAAATAGAAAGGAGGATCGCAATGAAATGTACGAAAGAATAAGAATAAAAAAACGCAACAAAAATATCCTAGTAAAAAAGGGCCATACGAAAATATAACAAATCGTTTTTAAAAGAGCATAACAAATCAAGAATAAAAAATCGTTTTTAGAAAGAGCATAACGAATCGAGAGTACCAAAATTATCTTAACTTATAACTAAACGAGAGGGTTCTTTATTGTCGTATTCGAACATCCATAGTTCTCTCAGAATGAGGGTGTGACCCTCGAAACACAGGTCATCTTTTTCCTCCACTTTAACCATGACTTTGGAATACAATATATCAACCGAGATCAATCTACTTTACAGGGTCCCACGGAATGACATTCTTTTAGGAAGATATCAAATGAGCAATGTACCAGAAGGACGCAGTGCCGCCTTGCCTCAACTGGAAGGACGCAACGTAGATTGGGTTCAGCTGGAAGGAGGCAATACCGCATTGGCTCAATTGGAAGGACATAATGCCACCTTGGCTCAAATGCAAAGACTCAATGCAGCCTGGCCTCAGGTGCAAAGACGCAATGCCCCTTGGAATCAACGGGCTGGGCCCAATGTAGCCTGGCTTCGATTGGAAGGACGCAATGTTGCCTTGGATCAACTGGCTCGAGCCAATACACCCTGGCCTAAACTAGAAGGACGCAGTCCGGCCACAACTCAAAAGGTGGACTCAAGCCCTAACATCAGCGAGGGAAAAGGGGGTTCGAAGGGCAGCACCATGGATGATATTGTTTCCAACATGGGAAAGCTTCTCGAAGCGGTCGAAGACATTAGGGGTAAAACGAATATGGGAGAGGAATTGCCATAATAAGGAACTTTTCTCACGAGCGCTAAATCCTAAGGACTTGATCAGATGTAATGACTACCACCACCGAATCGTAACAAGCGCAATTACAAGATCAAAGATGACAAATATACCCTAACAAGACGAAAGTAATAACAAAGACTACCAAAAGGATTGAGAATGACGACTATTACTAGCCAAGCAAAACCAAAAATGATATGGGTTACAAAACAAAGCAAATGATGGCAAAGAATGCCACAACAAGGCCAACCACCATTATGGATGAAAATTACAAGGCCAACATGAAAGGAGGATGACAAGGCCAATAAGTTTGGAATGACAATTACGACCCCCTTAAGAATGGGAACGGCGTAGACTACTGCAATTTTGTTATTCACAATGAATGAAACAAGGTCTAGGATAACAAAGATTAATAGCGTCGGATTGATGACAAGCACTACTGAAAGGGAGCGATCGTAACAAGGATTATAACCATGCAAGCAGGAGCGGCAATGAGTACCCAAACAAATTTGAGAATGCCAAGAACTACTACTATAAGGTGGGGGGACCCATGGCTTCCTGGCCATGGGTTCCCCAACATTAGTCCCTAAAACTCGGCAAGAAGGAGGAACGCCTAAATTCTTGAGATCTTTGCTCGGTATATTTGATCATTGGAGGCTTGTAAATTTTTCCTCTGTCATCCAAGCTTTAGGATTTGCAAGCCTTACATCCCTTAACCCTTGCCTTTTCTGTTCACTCTTCTTAACATCTGTGTTATTTCTATGATTTATAGCTTTAGTTCGTTCTCTATCCTTCTCAGATAGAGAAACATACCCTTGTTGGTCTACTTAAATTTCATTCCTCCAATTATCAAAAATCGCTTCAATTACTAATAAGTTTGGAAGAAAGGATGAGTACCAATAAAGCAATTCAGATGAAATTAGCCCCTTTATTCCCTTACTCTCACAGGCTATGAAGGAAAGGTGAATGTCAAGGCTCCTTTCTCCTGATTCATTTCTTGCGAAACGCAAGTGTCACTACGGAGGATAGAATTTATTTCTTTAATGTTTTAATTAAATTGAAGAATTAGAAAAGCCAATAGGAATGAGCCATTTGTTTTCGTGGTCTAGTAATTTGCAGTGTTCCCGCAAGCGCTTGTTGTTACATGAAACTAAGAAGAGAAAATCAACGAGGGAATCTGCGCTTGAGAGATTGCAAGGAGAGATATATAAAATGGTGAAGTTATCGGAAGTGAAAATGTATGCAAGATGTATAGCTGGGGAGGCACCTGAGGGGAGACCTTGGAACATGGAGGGCACGCAATCCGATAGGGGTTTTGTATGGCCCCTTTCAATACTTTGGGTCTTTACAGAGCGCTCTTCCACCGAATAAGGGCAACCTTGAGAGAGGAGGGGGTCTTCAAGGCCCATTTAAAGGCACCGAAGAAGAGGCAAGAGTGTGTAAGAGAAGGTAGATCATCCCACATTCTAGGAGAAAATATGAAGAAAGCACGATAGCTCATGGAGCACAGACGACTACTCGGAATACAAATGAAGGGGCAAATCCAGGAGGAAATGTGGGTTTTATGGCTACAGTTTCACTGGCCGGGCTACAAATTTTGACGTGAAATTCAACGCGAAACGAGATCTCTTTTTTATTTGCCTGTTTATTATAAGTGATTCCCGCCTTCCGGCCGATAGCCCAGTGGGAAACCCCAGTTTAACTTAGCCTCCAAACCATGGGTTAATAATAAGGAATGTGCTATAAAATCAATTTAAAGCTATTCCCATCCAACAAATAACCACAACCACATTTGCTTAGCTACGTTAGTGGGTGTAAATGACGTTCCCTCTCGGCTACGTCGCATCTTAGATCTAAGAATTTGGATAAGATGAAATAAACTAAGTAAGTGACGCGTAAGTTGCATTTTGCGTGAAGATAAATGGGGAAAATAAAGAAAAATGAAGGAGAGGAATCAAAATAAATGATGCGCGAGGATGGCGAACAAGAAGGAATACAAAATCGAGTAAAAACAAAGACTGCGGCAAAAAGCCCGAGAATGAAAAGGACAACGAATTGAAGTGGCATTATGTCTGTTATTGACGCAGCTGAGATGGATCTCCCCTGAGGCCAGCCAGCTCTCTTCCCCCCATGGTCCAGTGTAGTAGGCTGTTGGAGTTAGAGCTTGGGTACCCTGGCGTGGGAGATCGGTGTGGGATCTTGGCCAACTATGCATCCAGGTGGTGCTTGAAGGAGTCAGGTGATTACCGCTCAGGTTCCTGAGATTTCCTGGGATGCAATTGAATAGTCGTGTTCCACTGTAGATGAAACTATGGTGTGTCATTGTTTTAATTCTTTGAGATGTTCATGGGGTAGTCTGACATAACATAGCCTTCCTCTTCTTGGGTCGGTCTTTGAAGTGATGTTGACATTAGGGACCCTGTTTTCCAAAATATTCCAGCCATAGCTAATGATGTACCTCTCTCTGCGCCGCTGGAGTGAGTACAAGTGCAGCTTTTCAAGTTTTCCTCAGTAGCTAAGCTGTTCTATCCCTTGAATCTAGATTGTGAATGTTTGTGTGTCCTTTCAGTTCATATATTTCTGTACTTTTGTTAGGAGACCATAATTGGCAGCAGTATTCCAGATGGGGTAGCACTAGGGCTTTCCATAAAGTTACCATGCACTGCTCACTTCTTGTACGGAAGGTCCTTAGGATTAAGCCAGATAGCTGCCTTGCTTTCCCCGGTATTTTTGTGATGTGTGAGAAAGTGGCATCTTTGCTCATATTTACCTCAAGATCTTTTACCACTTCCTTAGCCTCAATATTCTGCTGGCCACAGTTGTTCTTTGTCGAGCGTATAAGTTCTTCCCCGTTTCCCGTACCGTATGAGCTCGAACTTCTCCCCGTTTATTGAAAATATTCACACAGCGACGAGCGATGCAATGCGCTGGGGTAAAGGAAAAACACTTCAAATTCTTATTTCGCCCTAAATCCCTTCCAAAACCATCGCCACATCTATATCTTGATATTCCTTGCATAAACATATTCCTGGATTTTTTTTATTTTAGTCATCCCTTAATTCCGAGTGTTTACATGTTCACGAACGAAACGCCAAATATAAATGTTACTCTCAAAATATAAAACCGTTACCTTGAACTTAGAAACAATTGAAAATAAGGTCAAAATTCGAAAAATGCTTGCCCTCGAATTTTGTGGGCAAATCCATAACGGTTATTTTTATACTTCAAGACGCCAAATAAAAGTTTTAATTGGTCCTCAGGCATTAATACAGAACTAAACTATACTCTTTTATAGTTACAAACGGAGTTTAACGAATATTAAGTGCTTAGGCGGTCTGCGGACGCACCTCGCTACATTTCAAATCTATTATTTTTTGCGCGCGCATGTGCTTCTCTTCGATTGTTTAACTTTATTGATTAGTGTACGACATATTATGTTGGGAAGACTACGTGCCAACTAAAACTTAGAATTGAGAAACAGAAGGGTGTCTGTGTAAGACAGGGTCACCCCTTTTTAAGCTTTCTTTTTCAGCTATACGAAATCGTGCCTATGTCGCTAATCACCCTATCAAACCTGAAAATTGAAAAAATTCTAGCTAAATCTAATAACCATGACTAACTACTTCTTGAAACACTATGTTCATTCGGTTGCAGGTAAATCGATACAAATTGTACACGAGGAAAAAAAGAAAGTTGTGTATCAAACGAATTGCCTTCACAACCTTCTCCAAACGGAACCTAAACTGGTTGCATGCCTTGGTTAAGGATTCCTTTTCAATGAATGAGATTATCTCTACAATGGCTGCCCTCAGAGATCATAAAATGTTGGGATTAGCCTTGTAGAAATCCTTCTTAACAAAACCTCACACGAAATAACTTAGGGGGTTGCAGTCAGGGGAATTGGGCACAAGACTTAGGACCAATGGTGCGGGATATTATTCAACAACCGCATCTGTCTTCCTTGCCTTGTAGGCGGAAGTGGATGTCTGATGAAAAACGTAAATCCTTCCCGCGGCTACTTAGTCCATCTAAGGCTTGACTGCAGTCTCTAGCACCTCACTGGAAACGTCCGCGTTGACCTTGAGGACCCGAGTGAAGATGTGACCACGCTGCTGACCACGCCCAGCACCAGCAAATAGACAGTAAATTTGATGTGCATGGCGTTAGGAACTTCGTCCTCATTCTCGTTGCTGACCACACCCAGAACCAGCAAATAGACAGTAAATTTTATGTACATGACGTTAGAAACTTCGTCCTCATTCTCAACTTCTCATACATTTTTTCACTATGTAAACAAGTTTCCTCGGATAGTTAAATTCACAATCTCTTTCACACTTCTCCCGGCGCGGAGAGCCGCGAGTATGGCGTACCGTTTTTTTTTATTTCAGTTGGCATGCTCAGAAAGCTAAAATCTTACTAAGTGTGTCCAAGGTCAAGTAACCTACATTGGTACAGTCATTATCCTTTAAACACAGTCTACACTTTGCAGACTGTACAAAAGAAAATATTGAATATGAGACGTGCGCACACATTTTAGGCTACCAAAACCCGTAATACTTCTTCGTATCGCCGCAATAGTGTCTTAGGAGTAATATTTCGATGATAGAGAGGGTCTATTACACTTTATAAAATCACAACAAAAAGACAATTTTCAACCCGATTCAGCAGCGCAAGAATTCTTCTACGGCGCCAGCTTTGAATAGTTACAATGAGGCGGCTTAAGTTACACTCACGCCTTGGTTTTAATGCGAATGTGCGTTAATTTTTATTTTCCGAAGGAAGATGTAGAATGTTAGCAGTAGTAAGTTATTCAAGCGTGTTTAGTAACACGATCTGTTGGCGATTTGGAAGGAGTTAATCTTTCGTCGTCGGCACCAGCTCGTGTCCGAGCATTGGTTCCGTCATTTGTTATCCTATGTTCTCTGCTGATGTTTGTGAGTGAAGTAACTTAGAAGGCCTAATCTGCGGTGGAAAAATCGTAGGCACTGATCACATGGGAGGGTGGGGGAAGGACGAGGTCGTTCCAGTCTCTCTTTTTCTTCTCCTACATTTTATTCTTCCTTTTGTCTTCTCCCTTCCTCGAACGCCGCGGTACCATCACGGATGGCTCTCCTCCAGGTTGAACGGTCCCTTGCAGTTTGTTCCCTTCCCACGAGGAGGGATCAATTTTAGTTAGGGTCATTGTGCGCTTTAGCTGATCTTTGTAGCCTCGCTTTGGGGCTCGTACTAGTCTCGTACCATTAGTTAGTTCGCCATACAGCATGATCCTGGGGAGCCGGGTTGGTTCCATCCTCGGGACGTGGCCTGCATCCGGAGACGATGGTGGGTGATGGTGGCTTTGACGCTGGTTATTGAGTCTCACCTCAGGACCTCAATGTTGGTGGTATGTATTTCCCATGAGATTTTAAGGATTTGTCTAAATTTGTGTTGTTGGAAGCGTTCGAGGCTCTTGATGTTTCTTCGGTTTATGATCCAAGTCTCACAGGCGTAAAAAAGTGTTGACAGGACTACTGTCCGGAAGACCATGATTTTTGTGTGAATGGACAATGCGTGGTTGTTAAATACCCCGGAGCTGAGGACACCGAAGGCGGAGTGGGCTGCTTTGATCCTAGCTTCCACGTCCTTCTCGCATGTAGGTGTTGTTTTGAGGATGCTCCCCAGGTAAGAAAATTGGTCCACTTCTTCCAAAGGTTGGTTGTTTATGGTGATGGTAGCGTTAGGGAGGACCTGACCAGGTGGATGTTGGATAAAGGCCTTGGTCTTAACAGTATTAACTTGCATCCCAAAACGCTCATAGGCATTGTTATACGCTAGGGCTGTTATTTGAAGGCCGTCTGCAGTCTGACTCAGGGTGGCATTGTCACCAGCATACTGCAATTTGCGCAACGAAATATTGGTAGTCTTGGTCTTTGCGCGGAGTCGGGCAAGATTGAAAACCCTCCCGTCCATGCGGAATCGCAGATCTATTGTGGGTGTCTCTAGCAGAATTTCATTGAGCATTGCTGCTGTCCAAAGTGAGAGGCAGGTTTGAGCTAGTACATACCCTTGTTTGAGGTCACCGTTGATGAGAAATGGGTCTAAAAAGGCGTTTTGATGGCAAACATTGCAAAACATGCCCTTTGTAGAGCACATATAGCATGGCAAAGTCAGGTGGACATCCGAATCTGGCAAGGACTGCCCACATTGCTGGGCGGGGTATTTTATCAAAGGCCTTTTTAAGGTCCCAGAAAATGAACATGACTGGTTGCTCTTGTTCTTGACTCTTATCCTGGAGTTAGCGAGCGCAAAAGATCATGTTTATTGTCCCTCGAAAAAGTCGGAAGCCACATTGGGAGTCGGGTATTACGTCTTCCGCAAGAACAAGGAGGTGGTCAAGGAGAATACGGGCAAACAAAAATTTTGCTGGTGATGGTTAATAGTCAGGTACCGCAGTAGTTATTACATTTTATACGGTCTTCTTTCTTGAAGATGGTGACGATAACTGCATCGTGGAAGTCACTAGGGAGGGTCTTGGCCTACCAGATTTTGAGTATGAGAAGCATCAGGTGGTTTTTCAGCTCAGGGCTACCGTGAGTGAAGAACTCGAGTGGGATGTCGTCTGGCCCTGGAGCTTTACCTGGCTTCATGCTGCTGATTACCTATTTAAGGTCAAGGATGGAAGGTGATAAGGACATTCAGTGGCGCACGGGATACTGTGGGGTCATAGGGATGAGATCGTGAGGGATGTTCGCATGATCTTTGAGGAGATTATTAAAATGTTATTTCCAGCGCATGAGAATTCCCCTCGCTATCAGTGATGGTTGTGGCGCCGTCTGCATCCTTTAAGCCACTCACTGATGACCTTGTGGGACAATAGATCTCTTTGGTAGAGGCATAGAAGCAGGGCAGGTTGCGTTGGTCAGCATATTTTTGGATTTCCTTAGCCCTTCTTTGCCACCAGTTGTTCTGGGTCCCCCGGATCCCCCTTTGACAATCTACTAGGGCTTGTTGGTGACTGCTTATTTTCAGCAGTAAGTCTGGTTCTCCAGGCGAGGCGTGTCTGCCGTTTGGCTTTAATAATAAGAGTGATGCGTTTGTTGCTCTCATCGAATCAATCCTGGTCCTTTCTGCGAGTGAAAACTATTGTTTCCTCGGCTGCATCGATCATGTCATATCTGAGGGAGGTCCAGTGATCTTTTACTGAGGCCGGACCAATTGGATCCGTAAGGTGTCTTTCAAAGGTTTCCTTAAAGTTTTGTGATAGCTAAGGGCTGAGCAGCTTGGTGCAGTCAAAGCAGCGACAGGGGATGTCGGCAGAGGCCCGCTTCGTTGTTCGGCGTATCTTGAAGTCGAGGAGGGCGATCAGGAGACGGTGATCTGTCCAATACTCATCTACTACAGGCATGGAGCGGGTGATATGCACATCCTTTCTCTCCCTGGTTCTGGTCAAGACATAGTCAATCATGTGCCAATGCTTGGACCAAGGATGTTTATAGGTTGTCTTTTGTCTGATACTCGTAGGGAGTCTAAATCAGGTGTTGGTGATGACAAGTTTTCGTTCAGCAAAAAAGCCTAGGAGTAGCTGACCATTTGTTTTGCTATTTCCGATACCGCCACGGCCAAGGACGCCCTCTCTCAAAAGATGCTCCCTGCCGACTCTAGCATTAAATTCTCCCCCCCTTCCGAACTGAAAGTTTGTCATGTGCGGGTACTGCCTGGATAGTGTGGTCGAGCTGGTTGTAAAAGGTGGGTTTTGCTTCATCATCTGATGTGAGTGTAGGGGCGTACACGGATATCAGAGTAAGGAATCTGCCCTAAGTGAGTGGAATTCGAACAGACATAAGACGCTCATTGATGGCAGTTAGTACTAGGTTGTGCTGTTGTACAAGTTTGGAACGGATGGCAAACCCAACGCCATGTATGCGTGGCTCATCGGGAGCCTTCTCCTTCCAGAAGATGGGGTATATCGAACCAGCCCCCCATTATGTTACCCTCCCCCGGCAGCCTGGTCTCACTCAAGGCCGCCACGTCAATGTTAAATCGGGCAAGCTCTTTACAGGCGAGGGTTGTGCGTCGCTCCGGGCGATTGGTGTCAGTTTTGTCCTGGAGGGTACGAAAGTTCCATGCCGCAAGGGTCAAAGGTTTAGATAGGGGTGTCCTGATCTTATTGTTTATATTAAAGTCATTATTAGTATTTTTATTAATATTATTCTTATTAATATTAGTATTAGAGTTACCAAAACTAAACATGTTTAGCTAATCTATTACCCGTAACCTTATTCATCGTTGCTCAGAACGAAAAAACATGCACTTTTCTTCCGCAACCTAAGCAAACTTTACCTAACCCACAAGACAGAAAAAAAATATTGTGTAAATTTTCGCGCAAAAAGTGCAGTTTCGTGATAACCGACAAAATTATCTTGTCTGCCCTTATTTCAGGATTCGGCTTATGGTATCTCTCCTCTTGTTCAATATTCTGTGTGTTGGCCCTTGTTCGTGGATCTACGAAGTATTGAGTTGTTTAACGGTTGAGTGTTCGTAGCCCTCAACCCAAAGTTTTGCATAGGAGACCCAGCGGGTTTCCGACAAACCCCACTCTTTGATTACTCGAATCAGAGTTTCACTAGTTTTATCGAGAATCGGCACCATAAGAGTTTTTTTCGATTCAAGTTCGAACCCACCGAAAAAACACACACCTTTGCTAACACACACTCGAATGTACTTTCGCTTCCAAAATTTGCCCTCGACCATTTACACCGTTTTCCCTGGGTCGCCGATTTTCTTCGAGCATTTTTTGAAATAATGAATTATGACGTCCACAGAAAAAATAAACCAGTCAACCAAGTTCTGGCCAAGACTTCTTCCTGTTAGCAGATTTCATACAAACCAATACACAATCCACAAGATAATCTTTAACATTTAGGAGACTAACATGTTAGTCTCCTAAGAATTATCTTAACCTTTTCATTTCTTTACAGTTAATACGCTCCAATTTTCGTTATTTTACATTCACTTTTTTCTATTTCTCTAAGCAATATATAAATTGTTAATGATAAACAACTAGAAGATTTACTTAACACTTCATTCATTTAAAATGTTCTCCTTTGATGCACCCGACATTAAATTTGTCATCGGAGAAATCCTAAAATAATTACTATGGTAAGACCATGGTCATATATATGTATATATATATACTCATATATATATATATATATATATATATATATATATATATATATATATATATATATATATATATATATGCTTGAAATATCCCAAAGAAAAATAATACACAGAATAAGCCCAAGCGCTTTCGTGTTTACATCATCAGGGGCATCTTCTGCCCCTGATGATGTAAACACAACACAAAATTACGAACGAAGCTAAACACGTATAGGCAGGTTGGATCCAGGTGATAAAAAGTCGCAGAAGTAGGTAGCCAGAGAGGAGGGGGGGGGGGGATTAAGCTGCTTGCCAGAAGGGATTAGTGGCTAGGGGCAGCTCATTTTGTAACATATATAAACTGAATACTTTGTAATAATTCCCCATTGTAACTTGAAGATGATACTTGATGTATCGAAACACGTCAGTTAAATTCAAGAAAGTGCTAAATTACATTAATTTACTTCTACCTTTGGCAAAATAATAAACATCCGTCCCCGATGAACTTCGGTACGCTTATCCACAGGTTAAACAATGAAGAAAAGGTGAATATACTCGTAAGACAATTCGAGAAGATTGAAAGAAAAAATTATTAATTCGAAACTAGCGGTCATTTTAATAAAACATGTTATAATATATATATATATATATATATATATATATATATATATATATATATATATATATATATATATATATATATATATATATATATATATATATATATGAAGGTTTTCAGACAAGTAGTAGTTTTCTTAATGTTTTGGGTGTCTATGGTTATGTTGGTTTAGGTTTACATACATGTGTCCAATACATCTGGAAAACGAAATAAAAGTACAAGCTCCCTCATAGCTTTTTTTTAAAGATTTAAAATGGTGATGCTATTAAAATGCAGGATATCATTGTATCATTATGTGGTATGTTACAGTCAAAATATTTTCACATAGCACATCATATTTGTGGATTAATATTCCATGTCGACAAGATCTGATAATGATATGATAAAGGCGAAAACACGTAACTAGACTGTGAAGCAAAGAAGTCTGAGGCCAACTCTGCACGAGGTGGGTATCAGCTGTCGACAAATCTCTTGGGGGGTCGGCAGATCACATTCTGGTGGTGCCTAAGTGTTGACGAGGATCATAGAATGCGGATACATCCATGATGGACCAAGTTCTGGAAGATTCAAGGTCAGTACCCAACGTGACACCCGGTCTATGCGTAACATGTGTCTTTGATATCAGTAGTCAAGCTGCAACATGAATGGACGGAAGGCGGCCAGGTTAATGCATTCGTCAAAACAGTCCGTCGCAGACTGCTTGCACAAGACTTGAAGTCATGTAAATCCCACAGGAAGATGCTGATCAATCGCCAGCAAAACCGACGTCGACTGGCTTGGACACGTGCTTGGCGCAACTGAACCATATCCTAGGTAGGACGTGTCTTATGAACGGAATAGTCTACATTCCAGTTGTTCTCGACCCCAGGCAAAGCTAGAGTATGCAGGAGTCCAAGGAACCAGTGGAATCGAGAGCGCATAGTGCCACCAGTAAAGCATGGTGGCCGCTCTGTAATGATATCGAGCTGCATGTCAAATTGAGGGGTGGGTTATGAAGGTAGCACGAATTTAAAGAAGTACAAAGCTGTCTTGAGAGTTTATTGATGTCTTTAGACCGAGACCTCTGCAGAAATGCAGTGTCCTTTCCATAGGATGGCTAAAAAACAAGATCGTAGGATTATTAACAGCCCTGACTTATAACCTCATCCTAAGGATAAAAGAATCAGATTGTTGTGTTGCTTTGTTCCACCAGATCTTGGTGTTTCTGCTTGCGTTGAATTTTAAAGAGAAGAACATAACCCCGAGTCGCTGAGTGACGGAATAACCTCTCGTGGATAGCCATTTTCTAGGGGATTCTTAGGGAATAAGTAAAGCATTAAAAAAACGAAAACCAACAAGGCATATGCAGAAAGTTTTTTAAAGCGAGATCTCTAGATAAAGGGGTTATGGTGGAGGAAGTAATAATGAGTGGAATATGCATATATGGCTGTAATTTCTCCTCTGGGTATTGGAGGGGGAGGGGGCATTCGACTGGGCTCATCTGGAAGCCGTTAAAAGATAGTGTGAGTGTGTGCAAGACACATACTATGATTAGTTCAACTATTTGGAGTGTTAGCGAGGGGGGGGGGCGCAACTCCCCTTCACTTACGCGTATCGGGGCGTGGCTGTTGAGCACAGACCAGGGAAGCGGCAAGTAGAAATCCCTGGTCCCAGATGGCGTGAAATAACCACCTCTAAGGGAAGGGTGGATGTATTACCATCAAAAGCTCTCAGTCCAGAGCCAAACCAGCTGCAATATTTCAACGAACATCCTTCCATAACCTTCTAGAAAATGTCCCTGACCAACAACTCGACAAACTAATCGAGAGGAAAATTAACAAACAACTCGACAAACTAATCGAGAGGAAAATTGATAAACAACTAGACAAACTAATCGAGAGGAAAATTGACAAACAACTCGACAAACTAATCGAGAGGAAAATTAACAAACAACTCGACAAACTGATCGAGAGGAAAATTGACAAACAACTCGACAAACTAATCGAAAGGAAAATTGACAAACAACTCGACAAACTAATCGAGATGAAAATTGACAAACAACTCGACAAACTAATCAAGAGGAAAATTGACAAACAAATCGACAGACTAATCGAGAGGAAAATTGACAAACTAATCGAGAGGAAAATTAACAAACAACTCGACAAACTAATCGAGAGGAAAATTGACAAACAACTCGACAAACTAATCGAGAGCAAAATTGATAAACAACTCGACAAACTAATTGAGAGGAAAATTGACAAACAACTCGACAAACTAATCGAGAGGAAAATTGACAAACAACTCGACAAAGTAATCGATAGGAAAATTGACGAACAACTTGACAAACTAATCAAGAGGAAAATTGACAAACAAATCGACAAACTAATCGAGAGGAAAATTCACAAACAAATAACCAAACTAATCAAGAGGAAAATTGATAAACAAATCGACAAACAACCTCCGTAATTTTACTGATGCGAATGCCTGCCCATGATCAGCTTATTTACACTTGGAAACTGTTCGTTTTTTTTGTTTTGTCACAATTTTTTTTTAATAAACTCCTTCAAATTCTGTCCGCGAACAAATCCAAACACTGCGATTTGTGTACACATTCCGACAACGATAAAGGGTTCGGGATTGAGTCGAGAACGGAGGTCTCCCCGAACGAGGCAAGCGGTCCATCTCCCCGGGTAAGAACTTTTCTTCATTGCCTTTATTAAATCAAATACCAACGAGAGCATCGCAGCAAAGTTTGTGGATTTTTTTAAAAGGTTTTTACAGTGTTGAAGTTTGGAGAAGTGGAAATGTGTGGATTAGGGAGGCTTTGCGGGAGACACGGGGCTTTCCTGAACCTGCCCTCGTTACTAAAAAAAAGCAGTTTCCTTTTGATGACCTTTCCTCACAATCTTCCCAGAAAGCAAAATCGAAGAGCTATTTTCGTTTTCCCTCGGGTTGCATTCACTGACCATCATGGGTACGGGATTTGCTTAAAGAGAACGCGGGGAAGAACTAAGAGAAGGGAACCAAGAACCCCGAGACGGGGTTAAGAGCCCCTTATGGAAGCAGGTCTTAACTTTTCAATGACTTAGTTGTTACAGAAGGGGTCAGAAATACGCCTCCCCCCCCCCCCACCGGCGGATTCATTCGTCCAAATGGGGTCTCTGCTTTGGTCGCGTATGCCCGAGGTCTGGCTGTTTTTGCTCGCGCTTGAGTATTTACGTTCATATTAGTGCGGATTGTGGGAGGGAACATATGTGTGTACTTTTGTGAGGGGCGGGGGGGGGGGTATATTTTTGCATGAGCAGATGTTCAAATACACGTCACTCTTGCGGGATTATTTTTCACTCGTTATGAAGACTTGTGCCTTTGTAAGCAGTCGCCAAATGGCCGCTAATTAAAAAGAAAAGGAAAGAATAATTTCAATCTTGTGTTTCCGGCCCCGAAATAATCTATTTCAGCCAAATTATAAAAATAAACAGAACAAAGAATTGAAATACAAATAAATGAGAACAAATAGTTAATAATTATTTGCCGCTCGGCTTTTGCTAATAATAACTCCAGCTGTCGGAAGTTTTGTGATAGTTTTCTTTTGCAGATATTTTCACTAGAAATTTGGCTCCATTTCTCTTCCGGTCTGTCCACAACTTGTCCTTTTTAGTCTCGTGCGCGTGATTCTTATGAGTTACACTGTCGCTCTGTCTCATGGTAACCGTTTTACTTTTCAATGGGTTTTTATTTGCTATAACATCGTAACTATTCGGCCGATTCTATCGAAAGTTGAAACGCCTATGTTGTTTTACATTATCTTTTGAATGATATAATTGCCAAGGTCCTCCCAAGTTTAGTCCGAGAATTATTAAAAGAAAACTAACTATAGGTCGGATTGCCCCACTTGTTGAAAGTATTGAAGGTCGTAAGGTCATATGGTCATAAGGTCATAAGTCAGAATAATTGAGAGCACGCAACTTAGGTCTCGTTCGTTCGGTGTCTTTGGTCGAAGCGCGTTTTATTCGCCATCTGCCTATTTTGAGGAGGTTCAGATCTGAGCTTTTGGATGACGATTTCGAATCATTTCTTCACTACGATGACGTATGTTTTAAATCGTTGTTGTTGTCGTTGTTAATAGCTCCTCAGGAGCAGATGACCTTTGTTCCATATGGCCTTTTGGGAGATTAAGAGAGAAACTCTTTGATCCAACAGCCGGCACTGTCAACACTACCACAATTAAGTGGGGGCCGCGCCCTCTGTGACACTGTCCTGAGGGACCAGATTAAAGTGGATGCAGGCTGTTGCATCCTGTGTCCCGGTTGAAGTAAAATTACTGACCTAACTTCCGTTTTCGTGCTGATGGAAGGCTCTCTTTCCAAATAGACATTGGTCCATTGATATCAACAAATGTTTCAGTACCATAAGCAGTTAAGGAACTCCAGTAGTGTTTTCTCCAACCTGTTTTACGGTTGATATGGTGTAGGGGAATCGATATCCTACCCTCACAGCTGAGGCCGTGTTCCTTAACCACAACGTCCTGGCAATATTTGGCGCGTAGCCCGATCCCTTAACCTCACCCCCTTCCTCTCTTCCCTCACCTCGAGGATAACCAGAAAGGCCGCCCAAAACCACATAATGCTCTAATCATCACATGTCGGATCTCAGTGAGCCTAACATTGGTCAAACCGGCAATATTTCCCCTAAGAGTTGATATTTAATTTCACGTCATGTGCGAAATTAGAGTAGCGTCGGCCTAAAGCCAGAAGGTTCCCTTTAGGGCTAGCTGAAATACGCTCTTAAAAAAAACTGTTAGAGGAGGAGACTTAATTCCGTCGTCCTCATCCCTCCTTCCTTCCCCTACCCCCAGTGGGGTGGCGAAGGATATAATCAAATAACTTTGGAAGAACGAGGTAGATTGTTATAGAGATCTAGACAGCGAAGACCAGAAAAGTGCCCGGCAAACCAACGAAAGGGACTTTGAAGAAGCTCATCCTCGAGCCAGTTCCTGGTGGTCACACCGAATTATAAGTTAACTTGATTTGAGAAACAACTTTAACTAACTCTCGCCAGAGAAACATCCTATCCTGGTGTATCCAAAAACACAGAGATAGTCCTCGCCATTGAGGAATACCCCAAAGTAGGTAGATCGTGAGGGTCATCGAGACAGCGAAATCCGGCGAGTGCCCGGCAACCCTACGAAAGAAAATTAGAAGAAGCTCACCCTCGAGCCAGTTACTGGTGGTCACACCGAACTTTAAGTTAACTTGATTTGAGAAACAAGTTTAACTATCTCTCGTCAGAGAAGCTCCTATCCTGGTGTACCCCAAAACTCAGAGATAGTCATCGCCATTGAGGAATACCCCAAAGTGAACTCCCTCAAGCACTCCCATTCGTCAAAGGATTCACTCGTTTGCTCATCGCTGGTCAGTGCGAATTATCCCCAGATTAACCCGAAGAGTGGAAGAAGCATACTTTCCACGTCCCGTTGGTGAAATCATTTCATCAAGACAACATACTTAACTCCAACGGCCACACGACCCGAATTCCTCGGCGGTTTTAAAACATTCCCCCTTCAGACTACATCTGGAACGGCAGCCCACGTGCCTACTCGAAAACAACATTCTTGAGGTGACATAAAAATTGAGGTCAAGGTCAGGCTCACTCCTGATTCTCGGGGGAATCTTGAAAGGTATTTAAATTCCATTATCTGTTTCGTTGAAGGTCAATTTGCGCCCAATATTAAAGTGAGCTTTAGGTCAACCATTAATGTAGATTCAATTGTGTAATTTAGTAAGCCTCACTTGAATTTGTTTAATTCGTTACTGTGTAGTTTGGTTGTTAAATTTCAATTTTTAATTAAAAGTCTAGTTTTCTTAGAAGAATTTAATTCAATCTTCGAAACGCTGAGCATGGCAATATAAACCCTCAAAGATAAAAAAGTAACTTAATAATAATAATCAAAATTAATAGCTTCTCTTAGAGAGAAAACTTAATCAGGCAGTTTTGAAGTACGTAACAAACTTAAACGTACGAACACCATCACTCGGTCCTTGCTATACCACGACATATAGTGTTTTGGGGAAGACGCCCTTCACCAGCTTTCCGCCCAAAATATTTGCAATTATGACCAAATGATACTATTTTCGTTTCACTTTCCATAATACTTTATTCCAAAAATATTTGATCACAGTAAACGTCCTCCTCACACATTAAGAACACTCAAGATTTCGTTGACCGCCTCAACCACTTGCAATTACCGGATGGAAAACTTGTGAGCTTTGATGTAAACTCTTTGTTTACCAAAGTTCCGGTTGACCAAACCATGGGCCTTCTGCGGGAAATCATGCCTAGACTTAATTTGGATCTTCCCATTTCTACGAGTAAATTTATCGATTTAGTTGAATTATGTCCCTCTGACAATGTGTTTCGAGTAAATAATGAGTTTTATAGACAAATATTTAGCCTTAGCATGGGAAATAGTTTATCTCCGATATTGGCATGTCTCTTCATGGAATATTTTGAGATTGAACTCCTTCCCACAATTTCTCCCCCTAACTTTATATGGTTAAGGTACATTGACGATGTATTTTCTGTATGGCATAATGGCCATGGTTTTGATACCTTTTTTAATAATTTGAATAATTTGCATGTCTCCATCAAATTTAAATATGAATGGGAATATGATAATAGATTACCCTTTTTAGATGTCCTCATTAATAAAGATCACCATGAAATAAAACTTGACGTGTATAGGAAACCAACCCACTCGAATGCCTATATACATTATTTTTCGTTTCACGATAATACTGTAAAAAAATCGGTAATTTCTAACCTTTTCCTTAGAGCATACAAAATATGTCATCCTTCCTATTTAGATGAAGAAATTGTCATTATCAGGACCATTTTTTCTAATTAGTATTACCCCGATTGGTTCATATCGTCTGCCAATTTTGCAGCTAGGAAAACATTCTATGGTAATAAGCCTTCCCGCACTAACGACTTCAACAAATGTATAACATTGCCATTTAATAATAAATTAAATAGTTTAAAGGACATATTTGGAAAAGCGGGTATTAATCTAGCCTTTAAATATAATAATTCCTTAAACCAATTGATGATGGCCAGGAAACCCAAAGAACATCATAACATATGAGTATATGCAGTACCATGCAACGATTGCCATAAAGTTTATATAGGGGAAACGGAGAGAAATCTAGACAAGAGATTGTACAAACACAAAAGAGATATTAGAGTGGGCAGCGAAAGTAGTGGAATTTTTGCCATGTTAGAGACAAGAATCATACGATCGATTTCAATGGAAGTAAAATGTTATTTAAATCGGCCAACTATGTTAAGAGAAGAATCGTAGAATCGAGCTTGATATCGTCAGTTCCTAATTTAAATCTATCTGAGGGTCAATTTTCTTTTAATCCTGTAATAAGATCGCAAATAAATAAAATAGTAAAATGTCAGCCCTTCAATATGTTTAGGCCTAACCCCCCCCCTCCAGATTAGCCACAAGTAGGGGATTGGGGGGAAAAAGAGGGGATCTTGTGTTATGCTTTTCTCTTATATTTTTTCTGCCCAGTGTCAGTTGAAAAAGGGTGTGAGATACACCAAAACTGTTCTGAATTAAATTGTCTTCGGAGAATGTGGTTTAATTCCTCATCTTTTCTTGCGATATTGCATTAATTTTCATCATATATATATATATATATATATATATATATATATATATATATATATATATATATATATATATATATATATATATATATTAATTTCAAATTGAATTCGTTGTGAGTTTGAGGTTCAATTATGGGGACTAGAAACTTGGCTAAGTTAAAGCTAGGGGTGTTAATAGCAGATAATATTGGACGGAAAAGTAATCCTACCTTGTGAGTTTTTGGTAAACGATAGATAATACCTGGCGATGTACCGGAAGCAAACAGTTGGTTGTAAAAATCACAGAGAATATTTTTCTTTTTTAGAGAACGTAAAAAGTTGTTTATTTTGTCCTCAATTTGCTAGATGTATTTAAATGGATCTTTATCCAGTTTAAGAAATTTACAGGAGTCCGAAAGAATTGTTTGCGTTTTAGAAATATAATCAACCCGATTCAAACTTGCAAAATCATAACCGATACCATTTTTCAATCAAATGATAGCATTTTAGGTCTAACCAAGTCTTTTTTTCTACTTTATTAAAATTGTCCGTTGAAAATACAGTGTTCTTTTTTAATGAGATTTTGTACATTCAACACGATGGAATGGCCATGGGCTCTCCATTGGGTCCCAGCTTCGCTAATGCTTTTTTATCCTACCATGAAAAAAACTAGTTAAGGGACTGTCTCGTTGAATATAAACCATTAGTGTTTAAAAGATTTATCGACGACTGCTTCCTTATTTTTAAACACAAAGACCATGTCCCATTATTTTTAAATTATTTAAATCAACAACACCCTAATATTAAATTTTCCATGGAGTCAGAATTATACAATAAAATCTCTTTTCTGGATGTCACCGTTTCAAAAATTGGTTCGAAATTTAACACATCAGTTTACAGGAAACCCACTACCACCAAACTTGGCACCCACTTCTTTAGTTATAATCCTACTAATTTTAAATATTCCGCCATCAGTTCAAATTGTTTTCACTTTCATTTCTAAATAGAATATCTTAGGAGCTTTTTTCATTTTAATTTTTTCCCATACCACCTTTTTGACAGACTTACTTCCAATTTCTTATCTAAAAAGTTCTCTCTCAAAACCCCTCTAATAACTGTCCCTAAACAAAAAATATTCTTAAAACTGCCTTATCTTCCACTTAATTCTAATCCTCTCGGTGTTTATACTTTTCTTCGACACAAAGGATCGCTCCCATTATGCCTGCGTTCCTCCATCATTTATGAATTCACTTGTGCGACCTGCCAAAGTCGCTATGTAGGCCAAACAAGTCTACAAATTTGCGAGAGGGAAAAAGATATCGAGGAAATAACCAAAGAAAAGGCAGTAGAAGCGCTGCGAGCCATTGGACTACTGCCAGCAGTACCCCCCCAGATTCTGGCCCATAGGAGCGTGGTATGTCGTCGAATCGACCCATGGATTGGGCAGCATACCGCGGAGGAGATCCGAGAGGAGATTGAGCTTCGGCAAGCCTGGGCCAAGGTAGCCGAGGTAATTAAGTTTCTGAATAGAAGGGACGGCGGTGAATACACGCATGTGTTCAAGGTGGTCTTCGCGGAGACTACCATGGCACATAAGGCCAAGGAACAAGGACTGCTAATGTTCAATGCCAAGATCAGCGGCGAACAGGTGGAAAAGGGGGAATACACCCCAGTACAGTTCTGCTTCAAGTGCTTCCAGATGGAATCTCACCCCACCAAAGACTGTAAGGAGCCCCAAGAATCCTGTTCCAAATGCAGTCAGAAGGGCCACAATTGGCGCAACTGTGACAGTAACACGGTGAAGTGTATAAGCTGTGGGCAAGGTCATAGGACTATGGCCATGTCATGCCCCGCCAAAAAAGAAATTATGAGAAGAAAGCAGGAAGCCAAGAAGAACGAGGAGACGCGTAGAGCGAACACGTCCTACGCCCAGGCGGCTAAGGCGGCCATCTCCGAGGTGGACGCCAAGAAGACGTATCTGAAAATAGAAAACGAGGGCTCCACCAAAATAATGACATGCATCCTCCATGCACACGTCATGAACTTGGCCCGCCCGGGTACATTTGCAACAGTCCTGAACCAAATGTTGGCAAAGAACGGTATGGAACAAATGTGGTTCCCGGACAACCCACCCTCGGGGGACGTGCTGCATCTGCAGATGGCCCCGAAGGAACAGAATTCTGCAACTACGACTCTTACGGACACAATCAAGAAACCTAATAATAAAGCACGGAAAGTAGCAGTCGAGGCGACAACTCCTGCTCCCACCCATGGTAAACAAAAATCGGCTAAAAATAACAACTCAGATAATAGCAGTTCTTCGGAATCCTCAGATTCCTCAGACACTGATACACCCAAACCCCAGGATAAGAAAGAACAGAAGAAGAGAGTGAAGAAGATAAGGGCGAACTACATCAACCTAATGATATACGCCTGTGAGCAATTCCCCTTCCCGGAGGAGATGGAAACCAGGAGCATATTCCAGGGCATAAGGTCTAAGATCTACAAATGGGAATATGACTCAGAAGTAGATCCCGAGACTGTGGAGGAGGCCCTGCTCGCGCAAAATGTGATTCTACATCACAGCACATGCGAGCAGATCTCAAACGCTGAGTTTAGGAAGAAGAGAAACGGGAGAAAAAAGAACGTCACCCAGAAGCACTAAGTGACAAATAGATGGAGAGAGTAAGCAACAGAATGAGGATTCTGACACTCAACGTGAATGGAAGGGAGGAGAAAGCCACGGCATATGGTAACATATTCCGTGTGCACGACCCTGACATCATTCTCATCACGGAGCACGGTATCGACACTACAGCTGGTCGCATTAAAATACCGGGCTACAGAGTGATCATGAAGAACCATTCCCAGGAAATATTTGATGGTGCTGCAATAGCTGTCAAGAGGAACATCTCCTTCGAACAACTACCAGAACTCGATGAGTCCTTTGTGGCAATCGAGGTACACACCCTGGTCGGAGACCTCGTGATAGCTGCAGCATATCAACCCCCTCGACGAGCATATCTCGCGTTATGCAACTTCTACACACTGTTCGGGCACCGCAGAATGGCATTCTTAGGGGGAGACCTCAATGCCAGATGCCGTGCGGCAGGCTATGGTAGCACCAACGATAGAGGCCGAAACTTGGAATTGATTATGGGAAGAAAGAACATTCAAAGGATAGGGCCGGATTTTCCGACCTATATCACTTCCAGATCAGCAACTAAGCCTGACATAATCTTAACAAGTGAAGGCTTTCCTTTCAACTACCATAGTGAGCCAGGCCCGGCAGTCCCTAGTGATCACATAGCGATTCTCACTACAATATCTCTCGCACCAATCCAGCTCCCAGCCCCTCTCCGGAAAAATTACGCCATGGCCAACTGGGATCGTTACAAGCAACGACTCAGTGACTATGCGCCAGCTGACCTCAGCACGGCGTCGTTAGAGGAGATCGACAGGGAGTTGGAGAGGATAACAACGTCCATACTAAACGCGGACCGCGAGAGCATACCCGTTACAGGGTATAAAACACCTCCTCAGCCCAGATGGACAGAGGAGATGAGAGATATCGCTCGCGTTCACAGGGAAGTGTTCGAAGAAGTACGACGGGAGGGTCCCAGCCGGGAAAGGAGCTTGCTGCTCCGACGCCTAAGCTCAGAGCTTAGAGAGGCTATCAACCTCCAACAGGGGGAAATATGGAACAACTTGATAGCTAAAGTCGACAGCGAACTTAGCCCGGCCAAGTTCTGGCGCCAAGTCAGGAACTTAAAGGGACTTACACCAAGACCCAAGACTCGGATAAAGGAGAACGGAAACTACATTGAGAACCCGGTGGTTCTCGAGGATATGTTCAGGAACTTCTGGAAAAACGTTTTCAGGATTACACCCGAGGAAAACGTTGAGTTCGACCAGGAATTCGAAGGCCAACTGATTGAACAACTTAATCAGGAAACGCATCGCACACACCCACTACAGCAAGTCAACGAAGGCAGGGAGATGGCGGGTCACGGACGTCCCATAACATCAGAGGACGTCAAGGCCACTGTAAAAGCCTTTCGACAAAAGGCACCAGGCTGGACGGGTATTACCAGAAACAACTTGGTTAACGCCCCACAGCAGATCATTCAGGGAATCGTTAATATCTTCAACGCTTCCCTGAACACGGGCTACTTCCCGGAAGGTCTCAAGATTGCGAAGATGATCTTCATACCCAAGGGAGGTAAACCCCCTGATCAACTGGTAAACTACAGGCCAATCGCCCTGCTGGAGTTCATTGCAAAAGTCTACGAGAGACTCCTAGCTGACAGGCTTCAACAACATTTTGCCGAGCTGGGAGCCCACAACCCTCAGCAGCACGGGTTCCGCAAGGGTCGAGGAACGGAAACAGCCCTCGCCCTTCTTGCGGAGAAACTCGCTTGTAGTAAAGCTGAGAGGCGGTACGTAGACGTGGTGCTGCGTGATGTTAAGAAGGCCTTCGATAAGGTTTGGCTGAGAGGATTACAGTACAAGATCCTCAACCTCCAGCTTAACCCACTCCTGGAAAGGATCCTTTGCAATTACATCTCCGATAGGAGAGCCCAAATTTCAATCGAGGGCTGCAAAGGACCCGAGTTCGAACTAGAAGCGGGAGTTCCACAAGGCAGCTGTCTCAGCCCTCTGCTGTACCTCGTGTACACAATAGACCTGCCTGCTCCAGTGAGGTACGATTCGATGTATCTGCAATATGCAGACGACATCACCCAAATCGTCCTGAGTCCATTCAGGAACTCTGGAAGCCAGGCGAGGGCGACAGCTGTCGAAATAGAAAATATCAATAGATATGAAAGAAAGTGGAAAATAAAGACCAACCGCCAGAAGTTCACGATCGTTCCAATGAACCGCCGAAAAACTGATGACGTTGTCGTCAATAATGAACACTATCCGTACTCCAACGAGAGTAATGTCCTGGGCTTACGACTCTTTAAATCTGGATATAAGACCCACATAAATACCAGAGTCTCCCTAGCCAAACGAGAGCTGAAGAAACTTTACCGCTTCAGAGGCCTCAGCGTGCCTAACATCAAGAAGCTGTATATGGCCCTGGTACGCTCAGTCCTGGTGTATCCGGCCGTGATCACGCAGATGGCAAGCTGTACCTCTCTCAGAATGATGCAGAGAGTGCAGAATAAAGCCACGCTGCTGATTACAGGCACGCGAAGGATCGACCGTATTCGGCAATCGACTCTTCACCAGAGAATCGGTCTAAAGCCGATCAATACGGAGATCCAAAGGCTAGGGAGAAAGACATGGGACAAGATAGATCAAACTATACTCCCGATTTTGAACCTAAACTTAAACATTCGTGCAAACCGGAGACGCGCTATAGGTAGAACTGCTTTGTTCCCAAGCAGTAGAACCTGCGCGAGAGAAGTGGTACTACCTATATTTACGTAGTATTAGTCCACTTCTCTAAAATTATGTGACCCTAAGATACCAAGACTAAAAAGTTTGATGATTAGACAACCAAGTTGACAAATTTTAAGAAACATATTGAAAAAAGAGGCGTAGTGCCCACGTTAAAAGTCCCCTCCCCCCCCCAAATATAAATAAATATAGTAAAAAATTAATAAAATTAAAACTAAATTTAAATATAAAAGAGGCGAAGTGCCCAAACCTAATAATAATCAAAAGTCAAGAATAAAAAGAGGCGAAGTGCCCAACTCCCAATACCCAACTGATAATAAGTAAACTAAAAGTCAACAAAATTCAAACTAAGAAAAGAGGCTAAATGCCCATATTAAGAGACTACAAAGCAATCAACACTGAGAATCATTCAGCAAGAAAGTCAACCTTGAAAGGCTTGAATGCTTCGAAGGTGGAAATACCTAAAAAGAAATATAAATATTATGACGGAGGAAACTGGCTGTCAATGACAGCCAGCTACTTTTTGACGGAGGAATTAAATTTTTTTAAATACACAACATGAAGAATGCTAGTGATGCCCTAACATCAGGGCAAACTAGAAAACATATTCACACCTTTATATACCTACTACACAATTTCACCACTTTAACCTAATTTGTAATTTGTAATTTGTAATTTCGGGCATCTCCAGGCCATGTGCCAAAACTCCGTCAAGTGCGGCGTGTGCAGCCAAGCGCACCCGGCGGAGGAGTGTATCGGTCGCCTCAAGGCCAGCGAGTCCACCACGGCACGGTGCCCCAACTGCACCAAGGGGCACCACGCTTGGAACACGAAGTGCCCCGAGCGACAGAGAAGGATGCCACGGGGTCACCGGCGGCAGCAGCAGCAGCAGCAGATGGAACCACGTGCCCCCCCAACCCAAAGAAGAGAGCGTCGGTTCATTGCCGCGCAACCCCCAATCGGGTCGGCGTGGGTTAGCCATCAACCCGCGACTCTCGGCCTGCCCGGCACACGTCTGGGGGGTACACAGGAGGGGGAGCGGCAAATGCAGGGGGAACCACGTGGGCCTTCCCAGCAACAAGGCAACCGACGCCTTGTTCCAGCGCCACCACCAAAAAGGCTGGCGTGGGCTTCCCACCCACCCCTTACCCCTCAACAGCCTGGCACAAGTCAGGTCGAGACAGGGGAAGAGGACAGGCAGGGAGCGAGAGAGGGTACCAGTAGCTGCACAGCCAGCAACTCCGCTCACACCTCCACCCAGCAACCCACCCCCTCTGTCCACAAGCCACAGAGGAGGAAGGGACACAGGCGTCGGGCCCACCGCGCCCGCCCAGACGAGGAGCAGTCCACGGTGCTACCCAATGCCCAACCAGCGACAGGGTCTCAACGTGGACCCCCAGGTTATTGCGAGGGACTCAATGAGGAGTGTGGGTGGACAGACGGCTGTCCTTCACGCAGCATGTCACGCACCTGAGGGAGCGGACGCAGGCCCGGCTGAATGTGATGAGGGCCATGACGCGGCCGAGCGCTGGTGCAACCTTCCCCGTCCTCCGCCTCTACTACCTCCAGGCAGTGCGCTCCCTAGTGGACTACAGTGCACCGGTCCTTGTAGCGCTGCCCCAGCAGCAGCAACAGCCCCTGGAGGTGATACAAAACACCGCCATGAGGATCATGTTAGGGGCACCCAGGTGGTGCACTGCCTGTGTCATGCAGAGTGAGTCCAACCTGGTGCCCCTCACCGCCAGGGTGGATTGCATTGTGGCCTGTCGGGTGGCCAGAGTGCTCCAGCGCGACGTTGAAGGTGTTGCGCAGAGGAGACTCCGAATGGCCGTGGCGCAGGGCATCGAGTGCCTGCGTAACAACAGGTGGCTCGTAAACGTCAGCCTAGCAACCAACTCCCTCAACCGGGCAGGGAACTGGCTGTGGCGCGACCCCGACACCCCCCAGTCCGCCTACGAACCACCACCACCATGGGACCCCCCCGCCGCACACTTCACCGCCACACAGTTGCCCGACAGCAAAGCGAACTGCCTCACCGAGGAGCTGCGCCAGCACGCCCTCATGGCCATGTCTGAGGTCACGGAGCCAGGCAGCGCAGTGTACTTCACCGACGGCTCCGTCGACCCCGACAGCGGGAGGTCCGGCGCCGCCTTCGTCACGAGCGGCTTGACGCAAGCATGGAGGACATCAGACCACTGCTCCACCCTCCAGACGGAGCTGGTAGCAATCCTGCACGCCCTCCAGCACGCTCTGCTCCGCCGGGAGGCCACTGTGGTGATACACACTGACTCTCGGTCGGGACTACAGGCGTTGCAGCACGCCCACGCCCACGCCTACACCCGGGACAACATCCACCTCACCACCACAATCCTATGCACCCTGCAGGACCTGGCAGCTCAGGGCAGGCGTGTCCGGCTCCACTGGATTCCCAGCCACGTTGGCGTGCGCGGCAACGATGCTGCCGACGAGGCTGCCAAGCGAGCCGCCCACGGCCCCATCATCACCTGGACCGTGCGCCCCAGCCTGCAGAAGCTCAAGGTGCAGGTTAAACGCAGGGCCGCCCACCAGCAGCACCAAGAATGGGAAGCATTCAAGAGGCAAGCGGCGTGGTATGCTGCAGCCACAGCCTATCGCCCACTGAACCCATCCTTCCAGCAGCCCAGAGCGAACGGCGTGCTGCTACAGCGTGTGAGGCTGGGCTACTCCACGCGGGAAGAGCTGCACGCCGACTTTGTGGCAGGGAGGTGCGAACACTGCGGCGGCCGCTCCCGGCGCCCACTGGTGCACTACCTCCTCTCCTGCCCAGCCACCGCCCGCCTCAGGCCAGAGCGAGCGCCAGCCCCTGCCCCTGTAAGAGGCGCCCTTCTGAGGGCGCGAGAGGCAAGAGCCGCCCAGGTGGTCCGCCACACCCCAACAAACGAGCTGCTGGAGGTGCTGAGAACAGCACCCCCTCCGCGCTGATCGCCGCTCGCGCCCAGCCGGGCGACAGGTGATGAAGACCGACGCCACCCACTTGCAGCAGACAAGAAACGCGTGGGACCCTCCACCACGTCTTACTGCACGCCAACACTGACGGGCTGCCCGCTTTGTGTAATGTGTGCATTTATACACGTATTTATATTATTGTATCATATTATTACTGTATTTGTCTTTTTTGTCGTTTTTTTTGTTGTTTGTTTGTTTTGTTTTTATTTTATTATTATTTGTATTATGATTATGTACTCTATTGCACAATAAACCTATAAAATCAATCAATCAATTTTAACCTTATATTACCAGAACTTGATCAATCCTTTGTGGCGATCGAGCTCCACACACTGGTAGGAGACCTCGTGACAGCTGCAGCCTACTCAGTTAATACGCGCCAGCTGATCTAAGAGAGGCGTCATTGGAGGAGATAGACGGAGAGCCGGGGAGGATAACTACGTCCATACTAGAAGCGGACCCAGAGAGCATACCCCAAACTGGGTATAAAACACCTCCTCAGACCAGATGGACGGACACCCGTTGCATGGACCCTTCCTTCTTCTGGCGGCACGTGAAAAGGATGCTGGGTACGGAACCATCCAAACCAATAACACTGAAAATAAACAACCACACACTCACTGACACCAATGACATCCTCGACGCATTCAGGTCCCACTGGGACACGCTACACACCCACAACCCACCAAAACCACATGCGCAGGAGCACTTCCAGGACATTCAGGAATGGTGCCGGACTCATGCTCACGAGCTGAGGCCTGCCCCCCTGATACGCATGGAGGTGCTCGACTATACGTCCACACTTACCACTCCAATCACCGTCGAGGAAACAAAACGCTACATAAAATCGACACCAAAACGCGCCCCCGGCCCCTCCGGCCTACCAGCCACTCTAATACATAACCTCCCCGCAGACATATACCCCACACTCACACAGCTATTCAATGCCTCTCTAGCCTCAGGCCACTTCCCCAAAATATTCAAAGTCTCTCACAATATACTCCTTCACAAACAACACAAAGACCCAAAACACCCAAACAATTACAGGCCTATTGCTCTATTAGAGCACCTAGGCAAAATACTCGAACGTATGGTCAACTGCCGCCTACAGGAGTTCCTGGAAGAGAGGGACTGGTTCTCCCCCCATCAATACGGGTTCAGGAGAGGCAGGTCCACTCAGGCGGCCGTGACCATCGTACACGACAGAATACGGAAGAAACGACAGATACACCAAAAGACTCTCTCCGTCAGTAAGGACGTGGAGAAAGCCTTTGACAAGGTGTGGCACGAGGGACTCCATTGGAAACTCGCCAACAACACGGAGTTACCTCTCTGCACCAGAAGGCTCCTCTCACACTACCTCACTGGACGGCGCTGCCACATTAGATACAACAACACCCTTTCAAGACCCTTCACACCACGCTCAGGCGTTCCCCAAAGAAGCGTTCTGGCACCCACACTCTACATTATGTTCACAAACGACACCCCACGCCCACCAGAAAACTGCGTTCACACATACATAGTGGCCTACGCCGACGACGAGACCATTCTCGTCAGCGGCCGGGCCCCCGAAGAAATCGCGCTCCATGCACAAAGAATACTTGACGAGAAGACAGACTACGAGGACAAATGGCTGATTGCCACGAATCCTCAGAAGACACAGATGACACTCTACGGCGCTAGAGATCCCTTCATGCACAACCTACAAATCTACTCACACACACCAAACATGATCCACCAAAACCCAACAAGGCTCGCATACACACAGTGCACCAAAATCCTGGGGGTAACATTCGACAAATCCCTCAGGTTCAACTTACACCAGAACATAATACAAGCAAGAGCCTCACGTACAAACGCATCGCTGGGTAGGTTCTACCCAGCGAGTAAAAAACTAAAACTACACCTATACAAAGCACTCGTGCGTCCCATTCTCACGTACGCCCCACTGTCACTCGTAGCTTCGAGCGACACCTGGAAGCGAAAGGCTCAGCGCATTCAGAACTCTGCTCTGAAGCGCGTTTGCCGTTCGCCGCTGTACTCGAGAATGGACGCACTACACAACAACAACAAACTAACTCCTCTCAACACCTACGCTCACACCAGACTTACAAAACAACTTGAAAAACTCACCACAGACCCACTTTACACCTCGCTACATGTAAGAAGGTACGCGATGGCCCCGCGATATCCCGCGGCCCACGAACACCTGCCACCCGTACCATTCTTCGCATAAAACCGAAAAGGCATCGTGAATAACGCGTTTCCGGATGGACTGTCAGCCTCCCCCCCCCTGACTTGCCCCCAACCCTCGCCCAGTCAATTACCACATAACCTACACCCTCACTACAACACCTCGCTTCGGTGTATAGCCACCGACCTATCTACTCTCGCTGTCCCTTTCTTAATTATTTTCCGCAACGCTCCTCTCTGACTACCCGACTGCCGTGTTACAGCAGTCCCTCTCTGTTCTTTCTATACACAAAATGCAAAAAAGATGGACGGAGAAGATGAGAGAGATCGCTCGCATTCACAGGGAAGTGTACGAAGAGATAAGACGGGAAGGTCCTAACAAGGAAAGAAGCTCGCTCCTTCGACACCTAAGCACACAGCTAAAAGAGGCTATCAACCCCCAATAGGAGGAAATTTAGAACAACCTGATAGCCAAAGTCAATAGCGAACTTAACCCGGCTAAGTTCTGGCGTAAAGTCAAGAACTTAAAGGGACTAACAGCAAGACCAAAGGCTCGAATAAAAGAGAACAGTGACTATATAGAGGACCCGGCGGTTCTGGAAGACAAGTTCAGAAATTTGGGGGAAAACGTCTTCAGGATCACCCCTGAAGAAAACGACGAGTTCGACCAGGAATTCGAAGGCCACTGATCGAAGAACTGAATCAGGTTATACCCTGCACGCACCCACAACATCGAGTCAACGAAGGCAGGGAGATGGCGGACCACGGCCGTCCCATAACACCAGAGGAGGTCATGGACACTGTAAGAGCCTTCCAACAAAAGGCACCAGGCTGGACGGGCATCACCAGAAGCAACTTGGTAAATGCCCCACAGCAGATCATTAATAGAATTGCAAACATTTACCTCGCTTCCATGAATACGAGTTACTTCCCTGAAGGTTTTAAGATTGCTAAAATAATCTTCATACCCAAGGGAGGTAAACCCCCTGATCAACTGGTAAATTACAGGCCAATCGCCCTGATGGAAATCGTTGCGAAAATCTACGAGAAGCTCCTAGCTGATAGGCTTCAAGAACAACTAGCCGAGCTAGGAGCTCACAACCCTCAGCAGCGAGTTCCGCAAGGGACGAGGAACGGAAACAGCACTCGCCCTCCTAACGTAAAAACTCGCTTACAGTAAAGCTGAGAGAAGGTACGTAGACGTGGTGCTGCGGGATGTAAAGAAGGCCTTCGATAAAGTATGGCTAAGAAGGCTACCTCTAGCTAAACCCACTCCTGGAAAGGGTCATATGTAACTATATTATGGATAGGTGAGCCTAAATCGCAATCGAGTGCTGCAAGGGACCGGAATTCGAACTTGAGGCGAGAGTCCCACAAAGCTGCTGTCTCAGTCCTTTGCTGTACCTCGTGTACACAATTGACCTACCTGCTCCAGTGAGGTACGATTCGATGTATCTGCAAAATCGCAGATGACATCACTTAAATCGTCCTGAGTCCATTCAGGAACTCTGGAAGTCAGTCAAGGGCGACAGCTGCCGAGATTGACAACATCAATCGCTATGAAAAAAAGTGGAAGATTAAGACCAACCGCTAGAAGTTCACCATAATTCTAATGAACCACCAGAAAGTTGACGACGTCATCGTTGACAATGAACTCTATCTGTACTCTAACGAGGGAAAAGTCCTGGGCTTACGACTCCACAAATCTAGTTACAAGGCTCACGTAAATACCAGAGTCTCCCTAGCCAAAAGAGAGCTGAAGAAACTTTACCATTTTCGAAGCCTCAGCGTGCCAAACAAGAAAGAGCTGTACATGGCCTTGGTACGTTCAGTCCTAGTGTACCCAGCTGTAATCACGTAGATGGCAAGCTGTACCTCTCTTAGAATACTGCAGAGGGTGCAGAATAAAGCCACACTGCTGATAACTGGCACGCAAAGGATCGACCGTATTCGGCAATCGGTTCTACATCAAAGAATCGGACTAAAACCCATCAATATGGAGATCCAAAGGCTAGGGAGAAAGACTTGGGGCAAAATCGATCAGGAAATACTCCCGACAATAAACATCGATTTGAACGTACATAGAAACAGAAGACGCGCAATTGGTAGAACAGTTTTGTTCCTAAGCGGTAGAACCTGCGCAAGAGAAAACGTACTGCCGATATATACTGAGTAGTATTCAAAGGAAAATGACCTTAATGAACTCGATTCAGATTAAAACACTAAACAAAAGAAAAATTAACCTTAACAAAAGAGGCGAAGTGCCCAAATTAAAAATTAAAAATTCAAATAAAAAGAGGCAAAGTGCTCGAACTCATTGAATCCAAATTAACCAATTTTACCAACAAGAGGCACAGTGCCCATATTAAAAATTAAATTTAAAATAAAAAGAGGCGAAGTGCTCAAATTTAACTGGATTCAAAATTAAATAAAAATAATTCATATTAAGAAAAAGAGGCGAAGTGCCCAATTCAAATTTAAATTTAACAATCACAGATCATCAAAATTAACTAACTAAAACAAGAAGTGGAAGACAGAATAAAATAAACGAAAAGAGGCGAAGTGCCCAAACTATTACTCAAATTGAAAATAGTAAATGAAAAACTGAATAAAATTTAACTAGAGATATTTAGCATAAGAAAAAAACATTGAAAGGCTTGAATGGCACGACAGTGGAACAAATTAAAGTAAACAAATAAAAATATATATACATAACAATGGAGGAACCTGGCTGTCATCGATAGTCAGCACCATTACTGACGGAGGAAGAATACGTTATGAAATAAAAATAATAAGAAGCATGCTGGTGATGCCCTAACACCAGGGCAAACTAGAAACCATTTTCACACCTTTATCAACCTACCACACAATTCATCACTTTCATTAATTAATTAATTAAAATTTAACCTTATTGAATTACTTGCTTCGCTCCATCAAATAATATCCTCTTTGATTACATACCCCCTGATCTAACTTATTTTGGATTGTTCGCCCTGCCTTGATAATTCTTTCTGGTATTCCGCTTAAGAATTCGCTGATGATGGTCATCGTTAATGGCCGAAACGTCCGGAAAATTGAATGTTCATAACCATCGCATATGTCTTCATATTCTTGCTATATATATATATATATATATATATATATATATATATATATATATATATATATATATATATATATATATATATATATATATATATATATATATATATATATATATATATATATATATATATATATATGAAACAGAAAACGGGAAAAATCTTTCTTCGGAAATATTATTTCCTAATTCGCAAAAATTCCTTACAGGGGTGGGATTAGAACCGTGCACACTGAGGCAGCGAGCATCCGCTTTACTCTCAATTAAATCATATCTTATGCCACTTGGCTACGCGAAAGACCAAAAAATCTTCCGAATAAAAAAGCTTTTAAGCTACGACTGGTATTCCCATTTCTAAACCTGAAGCCTCTTCCATCAGGCAACATTCTGAGTATTACCATCATCCTCTCAATTCTAATTCATTAACCATATTATCTTTAGCCTTAACTTCTCTCGATTTGAAAATCTTAGAGTCACTGTATATCAATAAAATAAATCCAAACCTAAATAATTACTCCTCCTCAATTAAACTATTTACAATATAAACAACCAACACTTTTATAGATTAACACTAGCCAACCGACCAAACGAATAAATTTCGTTAGTAGTTTTATATGGTTAGTTAGTTGATTTCTCAACTCCCACGATAAAGGTTAGTCACTTTGTTCATTCTGATTTGTTTCCGGGTTTTTTGTTGTTTTTTGACAATTTAATATAATAGGTTATTTTTTGTTTACTTCAGTAACTTTTAATATGTGATATTCAAGTCAGTTTATGTTATAATTTCACTTTATATTATTATTATTTTTTTTAATCACACTGGGTAGTATTATTTAATTCTATATATTGTTATTAGTGTTTTTACTTTAATTTTAATAATTGTCAATTTTATTATTTTAACTTGCCTTCTTCCGCTTTTTTAGCCATTATCTAATGCATTCTTTTAACTGTTATCAATTAATGTTCCTTCCCCTTCTCATTAATCGACATAGACTGTTGCTGAAGATGGTCCTAGTAAAGGTCCGAAACGTCCGGCCAATAAATGATTAGTGTAATCACCTGGGTCTTCATATTCCTGCTACATATCAGATTCCCAAGGAACAAATCAATTACCAGTATTATATATATATATATATATATATATATATATATATATATATATATATATATATATATATATATATATATATAATCGAAAATCACATGACATCATGATATATAATAGATGTATTTTTAAATGACAAGGAAATAAATACTGGTAACACAACCCGAAAAAACGCTAAGGAAATGATTATGTGTACCATTGAAGCTTAAGAAAGAAAATGGAAGATATGGAAACGGACTTATAGGGCAAACTATTGTAACCGTTATATGAAAATTATATAAGGGGGTTGGATTTGAATCTGTATCATAAAGCGTTCATCGCTAAAATGACCACAACTCTCATCGCCATAGCTACCATCCTCAACCTCAAAAAAAGATTGATTGAAGAAGCCTTTTGAATAACAAAGTGTAGTTTTTTATCCAGTGAGAGACAAGACAAGTGTTTTTCTAGTAGGAGGGGGCACGAGCCTTTTTGTTTATAATAATCGAAAATCACATGACACCGTAATATATAATAAATGTATTTTTAAGGCCCAAGGCAAGAAAACTGGTAACACAACCCGGAAAACGCACAGGAAATGATTACGTGTACCTTTAAAGCTTAAAAAAGAAAATGGAAGATATGGAAACAGACTTATAGGCCAAACTATTTTAACCGTTATATGAAAATTAATAAATGGGTTGGATTTGAACCTGTGTCATAAAGCGCTCTTCCCTAAAATGACCAGGACGCTCATCGCCTCATAGCCACCATCCTCAACCTCAAAAAAAATTGATTCAAGAAGCCTTTTGAATAAGAATATATACATATATATATATATATATATATATATATATATATATATATATATATATATATATATATATATATATATATATAATCCACTGTCCAATAAAATCTACTGTCAATTATTTTCTTTCCTATTTTTTTTAGAAATTCCCTCGTCTCAAATTTAATATTCATGTTTCACAATTTTATTGCATGTGTTAATTTTTTATGTATATATTTAAGTCTGTATTTTGTATTTTTTTCTTTAGCACTGATGATGGGATTAGTTATAATCCTGAAATGTTTCAAATAAATGTTACGAGGCATCTACGGCTCTGTCCTGTTCATCCTGTTCATATATATATATATATATATATATATATATATATATATATATATATATATATATATATATATATATATATATATATATATAGATACAGTGGGGAAAAATAAGTAATCGTATACCTTCAAAATTCAATTATAATAGACTTTGAATCCATCAATCTTCATGAAATTTACACAATAGAGGTATAGTAATGTAAAATTAAAAGTTATGTTCACAAAATGGCCAAACAATAGAATTGTTTGGCCGTAACGATGACCGTCCTGTCTAGAGGAAAGATGGCAGTGCCTACGACCCTAAGAACACCATCCTTACCGTGAAGTTTGGTGAAGGTAGGGAGGTGTTTCTCGTCTAAGGGTACCAGCAATATCCACAGCATAAATTGGACCATAAATTCGGCAATTTAAAGAGACATTTTAGAAGAACGTCTGTTCGTTTCTGTAGAGAAGCTTGGACTTAAAGAGGGATGGATCTTTCAACAAGATAATGATCCGAAGGCAAAACTAATCGCGAATAGTTCCGTAAAAAAACAATGTAAACGTTCTAGAGTCAATAGCCAGATTTGAACCCAATAGAGAACTTGTGGCGAACATTGAAGAGCAAGATTCATTTGAAGGGTCCCAAGAACATCAAAGAATTGGAGGTAATTTGCAAAGAAGAATGGGCCGAAATACTAAAGGAATGTTGGAGCGCACTAGTGAAGAGCTATAGAAACGATTGATGGCAGTAAAAGCCAACAAAGGTTTAGCAACTAGGTATTAATTACCTAATATAGATTTGTACGAAGACTTTTTTCACCCCTTTTTCATTAATGGCAAGTTTACTGAATATCAAATCTATTTCATGCCTTTTATGCACATAACTTTTAATTTTACCTTAATATTAATCTATTGTGTAAATTTCATGGTTTGATTGGTTGGAAGTCTATTAAAATGGAATTTTAATCGGGTTCCCCACTAGGGGAACCCGATGTGTCAATTTAATTATTGCATTGATTTTGTATTAAGATTATTTTATTTCTCTTCCTCTCTCCTTGTCCCCCTTCCCTTCATTTAAATTTACTTATCGTGTCTCTCCTAATCTCCCTCTTAAAACTATCGCTTTATCCGTTAATCGTTTTAACCCTTTTGGCTCTGTCCTTGACTCTTTCTTGCCTCTCGGTTTGACCTTGCTACCTGTTATAGATAAATCTTAATGTTGAATTAACCCATCCCTCTCCTACTTCCTCATTGGTGATTTCTTATCTTAGAGGCGGTCCTTTATCTTATTATATTATTTTCTTGTGTAGTTATCCTTGAGAATGAACTGAATAAAGTTCGAAAGTACTTGGAAGCACCTTTTTCATTTTTCCTTCGGGACATTGCATTCATATATATATATATATATATATATATATATATATATATATATATATATATATATAGTACAAGAGGAATAAGAATTGGACGCGAATGAGCAAATGAGACAAGAAACCGGAGTTTTTTAAAGGCAAGAGAGAGGGACATTAGAAGAATCTAGAATCAAAGGTAGCAGAGGGCGGCACAGTGAAGGCGATCCTTCACCGAGAAGACAGAAATAATGCCAGGGGACAAGTTTTGAAATTCCTGGCCGGGACTCGAACCCGGGTCTGCTGATTCCCGGTCAGATGCTTTACCGTTAAGCTACCAGGCACAGTAACTATATTTCGCCCAAAGCGTTACCCCATCAAACCCAGTATCTCCCTAAGCTAGGAATTTCAAAAAAAATTTACCCTGGCGTTATTTCTGTCTTCTCGGTAAAGGATCGCCTTCACTGTGCCGCCCTCTGCTCCCTTTGATTCTGGATTCTTCTATTGTCCCTTTCTCTTGCCTTTAAAAAACTCCGGTTTCTTGTCTCATTTGCTCATTCGCGTCCAATTCTTCTTCCTCTTGTACTATATGTATTTATAGTCAGCTATACAAAGTTTCTGCATCTTTCTTTCTGTCTTCAAATTTATTTGAAACACAGAAAATGAAAATGGCATAGCCCTTTGGTGGTTGTATAATCGCCCGCAGATCCTGTAGTTGCTCTTTCTTTCTATATATATATATATATATATATATATATATATATATATATATATATATATATATATATATATATATATATATATATATATATATATATATATATATATATATATATAAATATATATATATATATATATATATATATATATATATATATATATATATATATATACATATATATATATATATATATATATATATATATATATATATATATATATATATATATATATATATATATATATATATATATATATATATATATATATATATATATATATATATATATATATATATATATATATATATATATATATATATATATATATATATATATATATATATATATATATATATATATATATAAGTGAAAGAACTCAATGGCGCGAGTTATAGTATATGATAGTGAAACCCGAGCGAACTCGGAGAACTGAAGCTACAACGCCTAGAACTCCTTCCCGGTCCCGGCGATCTTCCACCGACTTACGAAGAGGTGACTTCACCGGTAGTCTTCCCTATAAGACCAGCATCGCCCCCGGACACCCCCAGGTCCCCGCGGGGAGCGGCCGCTATTCTTCAAGAATCTCCGAATCAATACCTGTGGCCCGCGGACCACACCGCCCTGGAGTCTGTGTACTGGGAAGTACTAGTCGACAACTTCCGTTAGAATTTAAATTCGCTCGTCTCAATGGTAAGAGATAGGGAGGAAATTCAAGTCCTACTGAGTCTTTTTAGGTTCCGTTCCCAACGTCAACGCGAGGAATTCCTGTGACTCCACATGCGGCTTCGCCTCTATCAATGCGTTTGGCAACACGGGTGGCAGCACGCGCTTCGTGACGCCCGTGAACAGGCCGTTCTGGCCAAGCCAGAACGGCCCTCAACTGAATCCAACACTTCAGACCATCCGTCGGAACATGGCGACGTCTGTAGGGGAATCGACCCTCTCCCTTCTCTCCCCACTGAGACACGGGACGTTGACTGCAAAATCATCCAGGCCAGGCACCTTGGGTCAATCTCGTAGCCACAGCCCCTCGCCTCTCATCCCTATGAAAAGCCGAACGGTTTAAACTGCAAGATTTCCCCTACGAGTGTATATTCAATTTCACCTCGAGTACGAAATTGGAGATGCGTTTCTCTCAAGCTCGAAGGCCAGCTGGACCAGAGGTAAGACTTGCTGAGAAAAACCGTTGGAGTAAGAACCCTCCTGCGGCCCGTCCACAAGCCCCCCATTCCTACCCCTACCCCAGTGGGGTGACGAGGTATAAATACCAAACACTTGGGAAAAACGTGGTAGAATCTGCAAGCCAACGAGGCTACGAAGTCCCCGGCAAGAGAGGCCGGGCTACCAAGGGGACTAAGAAGCAGCTCATCCTCGAGCTAGTCCCTGGTTATCCAACCGAACTTTAAGTTAACTTGTTTAAGTTCAACTTATTCTCGCCGGGCTTCCCCCCCCCCTCCCACACACACTATCATGGTGTAGCACAAAGCACCGTGATAGTTCTCGCCCTTGAGGAATTACGAAACGAAAAAGAAAAAGCTCCCCCTCGAGCCCGTTATCCGGTGGTCACACCAAACTCTAAGTTAACTTGGTTTAGGAACCAAGTTCAACTGATTCTAGTCCGAGAAACCCCCCCTACCCCACTATCCTGGTGTAGCACAAAGCACCGTAATAGTCATCGACCTTGAGGACTTCCGAAACGAAGAAGAAAAAGCTCCGCCTTGCGCTCGTTACCCAGTGGTCACACCGAACTCTAAGTTAACTTGGTTTAAGAACCAAGTTCAACTTACACTCATCAGAGAGATCCCGCCTATCCTAGTGCCTCCTAAAGCATCGTGATAGTGCAACTGAAGAGTAGGTACTGTGCTTCCTATATAGGTCCCCAACTTACAGCTAGGGCAAATGAATTTATATACAATGCACGAACTAAACGGCGTGGGAATACTGTCCTTCTCTTTAAAGAAATTACCAATATTTTTGTTATTAATGAATATAAGATTAAAATTAATTTGACAATAAAATTTCCTAAAAATGGAAATTAAACGTTTTCGGAGAAGGTCATTACAAGGGCTGATGTCTGGTAACAGGACATACCTGATTTCCTTTGGGACATTAAAGGAAGTGGAGGGGTTATAAAGCCTGAAGAGGAACTTCCTAATACAGCTTTCAACTGAAGATAAGGGGTAATTATTTTTTACAAAGTATTCTTTTAAAAAATTGAATTCAAAATGCATACTAAAATAAGTGGAAGGGGTGGAAGACAAACTAAAACCTCTGAAGAGGAGTGTTTTAATGGCGCCAATTTTGTATGTTAAATCACAGGAACTAAAGAAATTTAAACCCTGCCCTGTGAAAGTTGTTTTTTTAAAAAAACACATTTGAATGCCGGAAGGAGTACGAGAGACATTAACATCTAGAAATGGCAACATATTATCAATCTCATGTTCTTGAGTGAAAGTAATATTAGGGTGTAAATTGTTTATAAAATGGAAAAACCTTCTTGAACAAGAACCAGATATATATATATATATATATATATATATATATATATATATATATATATATATATATATATATATATATGTAATCATCAACTATAATTTAAGAAGGGGATTTTTTGAGTATTTGAATAATAATTTCATCTTAGTTTGGTTATGACTTATGTTTTTTTATCAAAGTTATTTCTAATAATTCTTCTATAATATCAAAAAACAAAATGGTGAAGTTCAGAAATATATATAGGTATCAAAATTTTGTGAATTTTTTAAATCCAAAGAATTACAAATGGTGAAGTTCAGAAAATTTATTTTTATATATCTTCTATAACTCTATATTTTAGCAACGTGATATTTTGAAAAGGGGGAAATTTAGTTTAGAGTTCCTTTTTAAAATTATTATAATTGGTGAAGTTCAGAAAATTTATAAAAATTTAACCATGGCTTCTTTTTTTTAGATTTTAAATTTTAATCTTAGTAGCGAAGCGCAAGCTCCCCCAGCGAAGCAATTGCCTGGTCTCTTCAGAATTGCCTTCTCTCCCCTGTAAACTTTTTCTACACTCGCTACACAACTTGCGCTTGGGGAGGGCTAACAGCCCTGAAGGGCGTATTATAAATACCTATTATTATTATTATTAACCAAATTGTGTGTACAAAGTACGTGTACATGTGCATCTATGTGCGAGTGCGAGCATATAAATGTGCGAATGGCTTTTCATTAATCACAAGAACGTACATAATTCTAAAGGTAGTATTGAGGGGTTTATTTTTCAGTATTCCACCGAGTAATTCTATGAAAGGAACGATGGATGTGTCATTGATAATCTTCCTCCTGGTACTTCTTCCTACCACGTATCCGACTCCCGTCCAGAACTACCATGATTATAACGAGTAAGTATTCTACGGTACTCTTTTGATTTCTTTCTCTCTGAAGGGGGGCGCTACAAATCACACACCTTCCCCCCACCGCTAGCATTAATAGTTGACCAGCCAAGCAACCTTTCTATTTGTCCACTCCTGTTCTTGGTCAAAGTTCTAGAAAGCCCAGATTTTAGATGACAACCTCTCCTTTTACAGTGATGAGATCTTCCTGTATGGCTTCAAGGCCAAAGTTCTAGAATGCCCAGATTTTAGATGACATCTACTCATTTAACAGTGAGGAGATCTTCCAATATGGTTTGAAGGCTAAAGTTCTAAAATACCAAGATTTTAGATGACATCTACTCATTTAACAGTAAGGAGATCTTCCAATATGGTTTAAAGGCTAAAGTTCTAAAATACCAAGATTTTAGATGACATATACTCATTTAACAGTGATAAGATCTTCCAGTATGGCTTCAAGGTCAAAGTTCTAGAAAGCCCAGAGTTTAGATGACATCTACTCATTTAGCAGGGATGAGATCTTCCAGTATGGCTTCAAGGCAGGCCACAGCAATTGAATCAGTTACCATGCTTCTAATTGGCCTCCTTTGTCGTGCGGCTGATATTGGTGAGCCTTCCATTCTCGTACTTCTTGATCCCTCGTCAGCATTTGCCACTGTGGAGTACACTGTTTTTCACCATCACCTTTGTGAATCTCTGTATCTCAGGAATCGGCTTCAACTGGTTCCATTCGTATTTATCATCTCGTGCTCAGTATATTAATCTCGGGAGTGATATATCTAGGCCAACGGAGATGAATTTTGACGTTCTTCGAGGCTAGATTCTTGGTCCGCTACTTTTTCGTATCATGGTCTCATTATTAAATGACTTTCATACAACCTTCTGAAACGCATGTCGCTAATGTCCGCAAATCCTCCTTCTTATTTCTCCGTAATCTTATCCGTATCCGCACCCACCTTGATCACACTAGTTTTGAGGTCGTCATAATGCTTTCGGTACCTTCCAATTTGATGACTGGGACTCCCCTCCTCTCTCTATCACGTAATTCCTCTCCTCGATCCTTTCAACTTGTTCTAAACTTTTGGTACCGAGTTCTCCTCCGCCGGAGACGTTCCTCGTGTGCAACCCCTCAGTTTTCTGAACTGCTCTGGCTCTCGTTCGATCTAGAATCACGTTTCCAAGACCCCTAATTTTACATATAAGGCACTGTCTTTATCCCAGTTCCTACGAACCCTAAAGTGCCTGGCTCTGGTTCCTTATTGCTTGTTCCTTATAGTAGTCTGTGCTTGGTGAGTGATCGTGCTTTGTCGATATTTGCTCCTAGAATGTGGGATGATCTGCTCGCCTCCATACGCTGTTCCCTGTCCCTCGGTGCCTTCAAACGTGCTTTTGAAGACCCACCCCTTCTCACAAACTTCTCCTTAGTCGGCAGACAGGCGCTCTGTGAAGGCCCGTGACCTTAAAAAATGGCCATACAAAAGATTATTACTTATTTATTATATGCTTCGTCCCTCCGACTCTTTATACTTTCTCAGCCAAGTAAAAATGCTCTCATGGATTACACCCTTTTTCTATCTTTTCCTAGTTAAATTATCTACGGTCAACGCTCAACCCAACAATTATTATTAGTATTGAAAACCTGTGTAATCCCACGAAGGCCCCCCGTTCGACCTCTGCGGAAAGGAGTTAGAAAGGATGAGGAAGATAAAATGAAATGAATAGACGCGAAATAATGGGGCCAGGAGGGCAAATTTTAATATGTGTCAAAAATGTTCGTACATAGAAACTCAATTACATTACGATACGAACCTTCGAGAATTCGTTTCCCGACAGAAAAGTTCTCGGTCCACCATTTCCCTGTGGCATTGGACCACCGAGTCCAAATTTCTCTCCGCCCTGCCTTTAATTGCCGTCTTCTATCGTTCCAGCCAATACAAATACTTCATCTCACCGCAGGAGCTCCAAGATCTTCAATGGTACATCCAGACGCTCCCTGGCCGCGAACCAGTCACGCATGGGGGACATCTCTTGATTAGTGAGAACGGAGCCAGTACGCTGGCTTATGTATGATGGGAGCAGCCTCTCTTCTATGCATGTTTTGTTAAAGACCAGGTTGTATTTTGACTTTACGAATTTTATTTTGTAACGTTCCAAATAGCGAATGCAATTTTTGGTATCTGGCTGTAAATTTAAAATCAGCTGAATAATATTCATATTATTTGGACGTATTTAAAACTAATTCAAATTTTGATCGGGAGCTTTCGCCTTGTTTAGGCATCTTCAGACAGAAGTCGTCGTTGTTGTTGAGGCGGCATTGAAGTAAACTTACCCTTCGTGTTGTCTCCTTTAGCTTTGAGGTAGTTGTTTGGTGGTCATGACCAACAAAGAATGAAGTTCAGGATCGAGATCGGGATAGTAAAAGAAGTAAATGTGTATGTGAGAGAGAGAGGAAAGGTAGAAATTATTGTCTAAGTGAGGGATGAGTAGTTTTAACTATATGGATGAGGAGAAGAGATGATTATGATAAATGATTAGAATGAAAGTAATGGTGATATGTGTCAGGTTGCCTGGCTAACGCTTTCGTATTGCATTTTGTTTTACTTATAGTTATATCACGAGTATTTTTTCCTTTAAGCATAGGAGCCTTTGTCGTCTTGTGTTTTTTTGTTTTTTCTTGATATATATTTTTTTAAGTTGTCTTGTTGTTTTTGTTTTTTTCAGCTTTCGAGCGTTTGTTCTCGGATTTTATCCCTTTCGAGCTTTGATGTTATTGTTGTCCTTTGTTTTTATGAGAAATTATAGGTGCACTCTCGTGGTTTTATGTTATATTTTTTTCTTGTTCATGTTTCTTACTCGTCATTTCAGGATTTTTTAGCTGTAAAGTGGATCAATTTCATTTTAACCTTTTCTCTACTGCTTTTGAAGTTTTTCTTGAATTTTATTGTTCTATTTTCTCTGTCTGTCAGTTTGATTTTGTTTGGAACTTCGTTTGGGAAGTTTTCTTCTATCTTGAGCCATATTTTGGGGGCGCGTTCGTGGATAAATAAGTTCATTGGCTTGAGTTTTGACTTTTCATGCAGAACATTTGGTAGTGTTCGGTCTCTTCTTGATGTTTTCGTTATGAAGCGAGTTGTTTGGTTTTGGACCTTTTGTATTTGCAGGATCTTTGTCTTTGATAATGAATGTATACTAATGAACGAGTATGGGGCGTACTGGTGCTAAGGAGAGCTTTTTTTATTCATCTTTGTGAGGTTGTAGAACATGTACAAGGTGGAGAGGACGGTCTTTGCTTGGTTAACTTTTTCGTTAACGTGCGAACAGTATCTTTTTTTGAGATCTTCAGACCGAGGACTTTGCCCTCGATGTTGTTCGTGGATACTCGATGTTGTTCGCGGTGACCTAGGGGATTTTGTGTCTATTTAGGGGAATAGTACGGAACTTGTCCGTCTTTGTTTTTATTTTATTTGCTCTCTAGAAATCGTTGATGCTTGTGATTTTGCAAGAAGTTCGTTGCGCGATGTGCCTCGGATTCTTGCGTTCGCTTGCAATAATCTGAGAGATATCATCTGCCAGTTAGATGTTAAGTTGCACAGTCATCCGTGGGTTGGGGGAGGTCTCTCATATACACGGTATAGAGCATGGGGCTGAGACACCCCTTCCCTTTGTGGGACCCCTGCATTTAAGATAAAGGCATCACCGGTGAAGTTGTTGATAGAAATTCTTGCATTTCTTTAATTAGGATAACTGCAGAGGATTCGTGTGAGGTTGGACTCTAGACCGAGGTCAGACAGTTTTAGCTTTATTCCTGGCACTCATACCGTGTCGAATGCTTTAGCAACATCGCGGAGTGTTAAATCCACTATGTTGCCCCTTGCCAGTTCTACTAAAATCTTTAGGGTGATGAGTGCCAGTGCTGTCTCGGTGCCTCAATGTTTTCCGAATCCCTGTTGTTGGTTTTTCTTCATATCGTTATCGTTCAAGAAATTTCTAAGCCTTTCATTAGAGGTTTTTCGAGTAGCTTTCTAATAAACTCCAACAGCGAGATCGGTCGGTAGCTTTCTATGTGCTCTTTAGGTTTTCTAGGTTTTGGGAGGAATATCGTTCTCACTGTTTTCAACGCGGCTGGAAAGTTCCCTGTGTTTAAGCATACGTTGAATATTTTTAAGTAATGATATTAGTATATTTTCGGAAGCCAATTTTATGTGGTTTCTGTGATTCCACTTATTCCTGAACTGCTTTGTTTAAATGATGATAGTTCTGTTTTAAGTTCTTGTAGAGTAAAAGGCCTTCCTTCGTTCCTTTGTTCCCGGGTTTCGTCTACCCGTGAATAAGGACAGAGTTCGGACTCCCTTTCTTCTAGTCGTTCTGTTACTCTTTGTTCGAAAGCCACCAAGTAATTCTGGTTTTTCTCTCGGGTAATGGAAAAGATCTTAGACCAGTGATTCTAAAAGCGGTTCTCGATCTCTCTGTATGTGTCTATCGTAGCTTCTCCTCTCAAATGCACTTTTTCTTATGGTTCGGAACCTTTGAATTTTCTATACTAGTTCCAAAAACCTTCTTGGGTATCTTCCAATATATATTCTTTCAATTAGGTTATTCCAGATTGTGTTCATATTTCTTTTTGTAACTTCGTTTACTTCTGTTCGTAGTTTTCTCATTCGTATGTGCTGGTCCCTGTTGTTTACGTATTAGTGAATTTCCTCGAACATGGTGTAGATTTCTTGCATTTTCATCACTTAACGCATTTATTACTTAACGCTTAATTCCTTTGGGGGTTGTATAGTTCACTTCCGGTTGACTTATTCGCTTGTCTTGATTGGTTGTTTTTTCGGGGGTTTTGTGTTAGATTTTGTCTCTATCGGGTTTTGTTTCTTGAGTTGGTTAATTGCCACATTTGAAACAGACTTAGTTGGGCTGTTTTTTATTGTTGTTGTCTTCCACTTTAAGTAAAAACCTGTGCCTCTTCAACTCTCAGTTGGTCTCTACCGCTGGGGAATCCAGTGTTGTATGGGGTTTCTGCTCTGATGCTAGTATGCTCTGCAAATACTGTAGGAAGTGAGTTTATTTTCCTCCATATTTTCTCCGATCTTTTCTTTATATTGAATAGTTCCATGCCAGCTTCTTAGCATAGACTTCTCTAGCTTCTTTGCTCTCTTCTCTTGGTGTTTGTAATGATATAGAGACTTTTATGTTGCATCCGTTGGAGTTCCAGTTTTTTGGCCTTCGTTTCGCTGTTGATTGGAATGGATGGGTATACTAATACATTTCTTCCTAGTGACATGTATATTTTCCTTTTATTTTTCTTGCTTAACCCTCTTAGGTTGTTTAATAAGTTAAACATCGGTGTTGCTTTGTTTATAATTTTTTTATGCGATCTTTATAGCATCTTAATGTTAGTTTTAATCGCAAGACTTTATCTTCCGAATGTATATGTTGTACTGATCTTCTAATATGAGACCTTGTTCTAAAAATTGGGAATATCGTAAATTTTCTTGTTCTTATTTTCCAATCTCTTTCTCAGTTGTTGATGTTGATTTTTATTACTCTCCTCCTATTTTGAAAGCGCTCGTTTCTCTTTCCACTGACGATGATCGGTTTATGTCGTCCGCGAATTGTGTATTTAAGCATTCAGGCTTTATTAGTGTTAACCTTTCCGTTAAATAGATTGAGTGCAGCATGAAGCTGAAGGATTCCAGCCTCCTGTTCGAATTTTCGTCCTTTGAAATCGTTTATCTCCACGTATGCTTTTCTGTATGTAATGTAGTCGCAGAATGTTCTCTCTAGATTGTTGTTTATCCGGAGGTTAAGGATCTTGTATTGCAGGCCCTTGACCCAGAATTTACCACAGGGTTTCTCTATATCCCATAGGACCAAGTTGATGTATTTATTCTCTTTTTGCCATGGCTATTATCTCTATCATTATTCCAAGTGCCATCGTGGTGTCTCTTTCCTTTCTAAACCCGAACTGATATTCATATAGAGGTTATTTTCTTCGAGGTATCCTTTGGGTCTTCACTTGATCTTTTTTAAAAGGTTGCCAATGAAATTCAATAGTGATATAGGCCTATAACTGCTGAGGTAACTTGATGGTTTTCCTGGTTTGGGGACGAAGACCATCTTTGTTAGCTTGTATTCCTCTGGGAAGTATTCGGTGTTTAGCCACGCGCGGTAGATGTCCTTCATTGCTTTTACGAGGTTGTCTGGTGCCTTAATGAAATTAATTTTGGTGATTCCTGTAAGACCTGGTGGTCTTTGCTTGAAGGAATTGCTTGGACCTTTTATTTCTTCCGTTATAGTTATGGCTCCTGAACCTTGTATTTCTTCCATTTCTCGCATTACTGGTGGTCCTGGGGACATTTTTCTGATATTATTTCTTCTATAATTTAATTATTTGTTCTCCTCTGGTGATTTAGAGAACACTGATTTCCAGTGAGCGTGAAATAGCTCTTCCGTGCTATATCTTTCTGAATTGACTCCCCCTCCCACTATTCGTTGTTTATCATTATTTTCCCTCTATTAGTTTGCCTTTGATTCTATTTATTAGTTCCCAATATTCTTTCGGTCTTCTTTCCAAGTTTATTTTTTTATAAGGCTGTCTCATTTATGTCCTTGCTGTTCTATGCGATGCTTTAGTTCTTCCGTGTAGCAGATTTTTAATTGAACAGGTGGATAATTCTGTCCGAGTTTGTACGTTGTGTGTTGAGCTTAGATTTCGTCTCATTGATAAGAAGGGCTTGGAGAATTCTTAAGGCGAGGAGTATCGGAGTGTCTACAGAGGATGATGATCCTCTGGTGTGATAAGATCTTAAAGCCCTCGTTGCCAGGATTACTGAAGCAAGTGATCAAGTGGAAAATATCTTAAACACACGTGAGATTCCCTCTCCACCTTTTTCCGATCCTTTTTCGAGGATAATTAATGATTATGACGAAGTTGCGTTATTCATTACAAAATCCATCACCGTCCGAATAAAAACTAATGCGCAATATGCCATTCAGTAAACGCAATACTTCAAATGTTGATAAAAATTCGAACAAAATATTTTCCTTTGTGACATAAACATTTAAAAATGTGTTTACATCAACGAAAAACAAGCGGGCGATGAATAAGAAAATGGGTTGCCTATATAATAGCTGAACACGGCTACTTTAATAACCTCGGAGGAACACACATTAAACAGTACTTCCTTCTCAGCCAGCAGCTCAGAACACAGGCATGAGGTAAGTACATTTTCGTCATATTAACACACCGATTCAATGCTGATGTATTTAAAATTCCCGTTTCCGTATCCAATTTCTGAAACTTTATTTTTTCCCTCCAAATCAAATTATTGAGGACTGAGAATGTTTTTTATATCGATGGTAAGAAATTTTGAGATGGGTTTTAACCTCCATAGAGAAACTGAAACAGTCCAGATAATAGAATTTGTTCTACAAAAGAATTTCCATCCATCTTAGATATCTTCTTCCAACAAAATAAAAGTTTATATGCACGTCTCGAATACACTTTTTAGACTTTTAAGCGAACAAACCCCCTATTAAAGTAATTCTATGAGTACGCCCTTCTCGAAAATTAAATATTGTGAATCTGAATGTTTAAAGACAACAAAAGGTGATAATCGGAAGGAAACATGTCGGGTGATTATGGCGAGTGAGGTAGTAGTTCCAAACCTAGACAATTCAGTTTGTGGCGTAGTATAACACGCGATGTGCAGCCGTGCATTGCCTTGCAAAACACAGCCATTTTTTTGCGGTTGACCAGCGCTGGATGCTTTCGAAGTAGTTCACCTTGATCTTTTCCTAGTTGTGCGGCGTATACTTCATTCTTTTTTCTTTTTTTTACAATCGGATTCACAATAAAAGATTCTTTTAAGGGACGCCTTGGACGAAAAACTTCTACATTTCTTTCCTTCAAAGCCATTGGAGTTTTATTCAAGAGGCGGAGTTAAACTTTTTTTTCGTTACAGAAAGATCTCGAAAACAGGTGTAAACTATTTTGTGGAATAAATTGTATTGTTAAAACAAGCGAAAATTATTGTACATCTGGTAGCAATCTGCGTCCTCTTTTATTACTAACCAGAATGGAACCTCACGTTTGTAGTTTCAAGAGTATCTCTTCTTAGTAACTTGTTCATAAGTAATGTTTCTGAAAACACCAGGTTAAGACCCTATTTCTTCCCGTTAATTAGGACTAAGATTGTGTTCGTGGGCGTTACTGTTGCCCTAATCGCCAGCATTCTTGGAGTCGCAGTCGCTAATGAAAACACCGAACAAAGGTAAACTACGTTTGAATTGTTCTACTCATTTGTTCTTTTTCTCATATCTGTTCTTCCTTTTCTATAATCACGGGTGTAGAGGCTCCATAATACGGGTGATAAGGGAATTCAAACCTAAGACTGGATGACGAATCTTGACTATAGAATTAGGTATTATACAACTTGGGAGATATTTCAATTTTTAAGGGAATTCTAACATCTTTCCAATGTTGAGGATAAAGAAAGACAATCCGTTTCAGTTTACCAACAAAGAGAATAACGAAGCGTGAACCCGCCCCACCAAGGAGGGACCCGTATGTAATGTGGGGAGTCGCCGAGAATGATAATACAGTGACCCGGACAGAGAGTCCCGGGAAACGGAAACCGGTCATCGGTTGGACCTCCAATTCGCGCAACCCCAGTAAAAACACGGCTCACCCCCATGTGTACGGCGGTAGTAGTGCCGGCCGTCCAGAGTCCCTATACACGCCCATTCTTAAGGCGTACATGTACGTACTTACATGGTTCTGATGTACAGGCACATTGGGAGCGTCGATGAACCACCGCCCGTTCGAATCATCGAAAAGAGTGAATCTCCTTCTCTACATTATATTTAATAATAATAATAATAAAAGCTGTTCATGAAATACTTTAGTAATAATCATAATGATGATAAAAAAGTCGACAAGAGTAATAAGTTTTTTTTAGGGCCATTTTGGCTACTTCCTCCCTGGGTATTTGTCGCCTTAAAAAGAGCCTAGAATTAGACTTTATTTAAAAAAAGAAAGAAGCAAAAACCAACATACTCGTAAACCACAGCAAGGACCCCCGCCCCCCCCCCTAGCACAAGAAAAATCATGCTCCAGCGTCGGTAGGAGGCCCGTCTCAATCCGCTGCTCTAGCATGCAGCCAACAACCACGAGGTTAAGTAAGAAAGAAGAGGCCAGCCTCCTCCAAAAAGTCAAACAGTCTCCTCGGTCAGGAGTGCACGAACTCGGCCCAAGTACATAACAAAAACAAAAGACAATGCGCACGCATAATAGATAGCAGGCAAATAAATGGATACAAATAGAGTGATAGAGAGATATTCAAACGCACACACCTATAGATGATTGATCGATAGACATACCACAAACCGATATGCTGGAATAAACCACGTAAATAGAAAGGCAAATAAACTCCTCCGCAGGTAGACAGGCTTTAATCACCAATGAGATGCGTGTATATTTATATCAGAATATACAGATATCCTCACGAGAATATACAGAAACGCAAGAATAAGTGATGGATGTATAACTATACAGATAGAGAGATGACATATAAGGAGATGTATGACTAGCAGACATGAATGTTACTCATGTACCCTTGCATAGCCTCCTTACCAATCATGCATGGTTTGAAAAATATACCTAAATTATATATATTAACGTGGAGGCAACAAAAACACAGAGACATAAGCACATACACGTCATTTATATAACGAAATACATTAATATGGCCTGTATAGCTATGTATACGTATTAAGATATCAATAATTTATATATTGTGTATGATTGTTCCATTATTATGAACCTGTCTACGTTAATAAATCTATCAAGTGGACAGTGCACAAAATGTGTGGTAGATGATCTTTTCGTTCAGATCGGCTTGACGATTCCTTCCTGTGTACTCCGGGTAAAGGAGGCAAGGGGAAGGACAAGATACGGGATCAACCTTCCGTGGTACTGTTTGACTTATGATAAAAAAACTTGAGTTGGTGTTTAAGCAGGCTAAAGCTGCTATGAAGTTGGTTTCCATTGGCTTCTCTTTTTTTAATTGGTTGCATGAAACTACAGTTGCAGATCGCTAGTTAATGCGGTGGTGTGGATTTTTCAGGGGCTCTGTTAGGGTGATGCTGAATATCCCAACACGAAAATCCTGCCTGTGCTCTTTTACCATAGTTTCTATGTTCCTATACGTTTTTCCGAAATTAGACAAGGACATTCGCGGCAGGGCACCCTATACACCACGAAATTTGGGTTAGATACCTTGGGTATTTGGGAAGGCAGATGTCACCAATCTGGACGTCTGCTTGAAATGCGATTTTTGTGCACGGTACCAACCTTTGACCCACTTCAAGCAGCAATAGGGTTTATAGGTGCCCAGATGTAGTCTACCCTCCGCCCTTCTTCATTGGCTCTAGCGCGTTGAGTAATGTTTGTGGTCTTGTACCTGGTTCTCTTGATGACTAGCAAACATCGCCACCTTGTACTATGACCATGCAAGTATTTATTTATATTCTAAACTATCAGAGATACTCCGCTTTGCCCAGGTAAAATATGCGTTCATAAATAAACTTAGACGGATTTTATCTTTTTCTTTATTTATACTTCACAAACAATATTTTCATCCTATGAACTAAACTTAATAGTGTTCAGCAACGCTACAGAACTTCTCGGTACATAATATTCTTTATTTTTTTCTTGTAGAGTATATAGAAACAGATTACTTTTGCTTCTAACTCTAGAGTAATCAACATAGAGTTGACCATACGAAAAACAGGGTTCCTCTAATTGTAACTATGTCACTAATAAAGTCTCACCTTAAGATTTTTTTAATTCACATTTCAAAACTTACATGGATTGGGAAATGTAGTCTTCTGAATTTAAATGGCAATTCTGACCCTTGTGAGTTTAGTGATATTCTTTAAATGAAGGCATCCTCTCATTTTATAATTCCAGTAAGAATGTTTCCCTCAATGACATGCCATTGACATGGGGCATCAAACTATTTACCACCAGACGAGTGATATAAGAGAGTTTTGTTAGATCGAAATTGCGCATAAACATTATTTAGATTTACTAACTTCAGTTCAAGCTGGTAATAAGTTATGCCAGAAGGTTTTAGAGTGTTTAGAAACTCTGTGGAATAATTGACTATTTGAGTATCATTCGAAATTGTATCAACTGACTTATAAATTTGTGGCCTTCGTGAGAGGGAAAGCAGTAGGTGTTTATTGATTGTGCAAACAGTGTTTTTCTTCGAAGCCAATATAGCTGTTTCACAAAGCTAGTTGTAGTTTTGCTGAAGATTGAGTAATACCTCTGCCTTGAGATTATCAATAGTATTAATAACTATGCAGATAGGAGATATTTCTATTTCACATTCAGCATCAAGAGGTACTTTGCCATTTGCAGTGTCCGAATGTTTTTGGCAAATTGTGCTAACAGTTGATAACCAAGGAGCTCTGCTCTCATATTTATGTTTAGAGACAGTGTTCTAATTTTCTACACAAAGAAGATAACACTTTTTGGTAGACAATAGTCTTCGTTTGTGTTTCCTTGTGGTGCATGGACAAACAGGTTGCTTTTGCTTCCCACATGTGAATAATGGTGTAAGGAAGATTAAACAATTGTCCCCCAAGGTCTGAACAAGACTCACGTTCCCTCGATGAGAAAGGGCTCGTAGCTCCATTAAGGGGGCACTTAGAGATTTGGGACCACTTCCATTATCTTCCTCGGAAATTTTGCATAAGAATACGTTTATAGTTTAATGTATATTGCCTAACTTTTCCGCCTATAGAGAAAGGTACACATACAGAAAGACTTCATTTTTATTTAAAATATGTGGTTTTCAGAACACTCTCAGCCGATGCATGAGGTTCCCATAAAATTGTTCCCAGAGTCAAATTTATTAAAAAAATTCATAAGGAAGCGCTCCATCACACGCGCTGCAGAATAATGTCTGTCTTTCCTTCCCCTTGCCTCCTTTAGCCTAGGCACACAGGAGGAATCGTCAAACCGATCAGAACGATTTTTTAAGACCCCATCATAAATATTAGTTTAAGCTACAAAATAACTATAAAGAGTAACAGTGCGTATAACTTATAAATATTTGCATTCACTTTTTTGTCCACTGTTATTCTCTCCTTTCTTTCTCTTTCGTGTACCCGCCTCGAGTGGATCTTAGGGTACTTGCTTTTCTGTAATTCTCTAACCACGGCAACTATAAGGGCAGAGTTACTTAACGCCTATTTGAATATGTTAACTTATATATCTAAGAACGTACACAAACATCCCACAATATAAATAAAATGTTCACCAAAAAAGTAAGAAAGAGAAACAAAAGAAAAACAAAGCCTAAAGAGAGCAAATAATGTTAAAAAATTCAATCATGGTATGCTGAAGACATCTGAAGGAAGCCATCCTCCATGAGGGCCTCGAGTTCAGTGTCAAATCAAAATAGCCCATGTCTCAAAGGTAAGCTCAAATATCCTGCAGGAGGGCGTGGCCTCCAAGAACTCTGCAACCTGGGATGCAGGAGCCCGTCCCAACCACGAGAGACACGGTAGCGTCCTCATTCTTCTTGAGGCGGAGACAGATACCGCGGGCGAAGCTTCTTCAGTCTAGGACATTCAACCAAAGAAGGATGTGGTACCAAACAGTCCTAGCTGATGTTTTCAAGGGAGAGCTCGATCAGGTGATACCACGTCCCACTGGTATTTATGATTCCCAGGAGATAAAAAAATGGCTTGATAACATTGAAGCATTGCGGAATAAGTAGATGGAATAGTAAGGTCGCGATAGCACCCACCTTTAAATTCACGTGCGACGTCTAAAAATTTTTCCATGAAGCATAGCAGGAAAAAGAAATCTCGATATCAATCTACGACAATAACCGTGGAAGCGTAGATACTACTTACAAGGCATGCGAAGATTAAAATGTCCTAAGGGCACTTAGAGCGCTTTGTGAGTCGCTGTGAATTACAAATGGTATCCAAGTGGAAACAATCAACCAGCTTAACCAAAGAAGACGCACACAGTGAAATGACGATCCTGCGGGCTTCAAAACAGAGAGAGATAACTTAAAAACACTTACATAAACACACACCTTCGTACCTCGGTACAGGAACCACGTGTGTCCACTGGCACGATTCATGTGTAACACGATATGTACTCAAAGAAATACGAATGCAATACTCCCGATATGGTCGAAGCTTTGGTAATAAATTCTTGGTGACAAACATTTAATGGTGGTGTCCTCCGGTACGGCATCTTGGCCCAATGCAGTGTTAAGTAAACTTCGTTTTTATACGAATACCAACAAAGGGGATGATAACAAACTTGATGATATGTCGCATGTCTAGCAATATATTCGTACACATTATATATATTATATATTGCACATATCAAACCGGACCGAATCGTATTTTAGTCAATCAAACTATACATGACCTGAGAACACAGACACAGGAATTAAGAAAGAAAGCTCGTAGATATTCGTATATTAAAATCTTAATTGGGTTAAGAGAGTGAATATTAGCGCATTCAAAGAGGTTGAGATAAAACCCATGCTAGAGAGAGCAACAAATAAAGACGCAGCAAAACAGGTTAATGTGAAGGCGGCTACTGCATCGGCCGTTTCACGACTATTTCAATACACAGCATCATCGAAGTGAAACTACAGGGTGTGGAAGGTATTCATTCGCATGATGACTCTCAAGAAAAAAAATGTTTTATTTTTTTTAATAATATTTGGTAAATTTGGGTCAGTTTGTCTTCATGACATATTCTGCTGATCTTACTCGATGCACGCGCCTGTGGCCTCGATGAAAATCTCCAGGAGACTTCCTTTCTGATTTTTCCCCCATCTTTCTGCTGATTGCAAGAAGTACTCCATGCCTCTTCCAATAATTGGTTGCTTGTGATAATCATTCTTTAATTTAAAAATACATTATACATATAAGATCGCTATTTAAGATTAGTGAGTGAAAAATCCAGTTATGGTCATTGAATTCCTCTGGTCTCATGCTTTCAATAATACTATCAACAAATTGATTCCTGAAGACATCTTGATATGATGATAGAAGGCCATTATTTTCTAACTTGTTGGTTACATGATGTAAGACATATGAGGCAACATCATGATTAGACGGTATTTCTTTAAAGAGGTTTTCTTGTCATGGTGGAAGGGCTTGAATGTTCCAATGATTCCAAGAGCGATGCCGTCGGGAATTTCAAACTCCTGGCAGAGTCACTCAAGACAGTAAGGTCGTGGATCAGATTCTAGACTAAATGCAACCAACAGAAAGACCTCAACGGCGGACCAGCCAGACATGGTCCATATAAGATTCCTATGTTTGGCTCCGGCGGAGGAGGGCAGCGCCTAGAGAGCAGGCTCGACAAAGGCGGGCCTTGATAGACCAAAAACCAGGTAGCCCGATGCAACCAGCCGCGCCAAAACTGCATGTCTCAATGTTTTGAGGTGTAGTAGACACGTTACTGGCCAAGTGCGCGCGCGTGGTCGTCGCGCAGCCACGATCGCCCAAAACAAATTGCTCAGCGACTGGCATTCGTATCTGTTTTTTCCGACTTTATTCAAAATTGAACCTCCCTTGTGGGAGCAAACTGCCAAGAACAGAGGGGCCTGGAGGGCAGCTGACGCGACGGCACCGCGGCCTTTGAGCAGAACAGAAGACAACATAAGGACAAACGTAAAAGAAGAAAGGAGCGATTGGAATACTCGCTCAGACCGACAGCTGTATGAAAGAAAGATCGAGAGAACTGCGTCGTATTCACTCAAGCGACTGAAAAAGCATGGTCATTCTGCCTTAACGAGTAGCACGTATCTCAAACCAGCTGTGGAGGAGCTGGTATCAGACAGTGAAGTGGATGATCAGGATCAGAAACAATTTTAAAGAAATGAGTCAAGACTCCAACGAGTCGATGATGCCTAAGGTTCAACTCTATATCGGGTATCAGAGAACTAATCCGGTTGAAAACTCTGTCAAGGAGCTTCAAATAGGTATCCAATGCAGAAAAGAATACAGAATGAAAATATTCAAAATGAGGCAGAAGGAAAGAATAAAAACAATTCCTAACCACTCTGTCTGTAGAGTAGATCTGGCGGCACTTACGCAACAAACCAACTTTTTGAGAAATTGAGGACGCAAGAGTGTGCAAGCGCAGCTCAAAAGTCATCTTGGGATTAAAAGTAACACCAAGCAATTTTAGTGAAGAACAATGAAGGACCGCAATACAGTTGATAATGATGTAAGTTCCTTGATCGACCAATAAAAAGGCTATGGGATTTTATTGGATTAAGCTTCATACCCCAAACTTCGCACCAGAATAAAATTCTCTTGATATCAAGAATAAGCAATTCAGCGACTCTTTGTCTGTCCAAAGGAGAAGGAATTGCACCATACAAAGTTGTATCGTCAGCATAAGCAACCATATTTGACTCAATCCCAGAAAAAAATGTCTGAGGTATAAATAATAAAGAAAAGTGGGCCCAAGACACTACCCTGGCAAGTACCAGATTTAACAAAGCTGTAGGAGCTAAAACTACCATCAAACGCAACACGCTGCTTCCTGTTAGTCAAAACCTCGACCACTATGCCGAGGAGATAACCAGCAACACCAAGGGATCTTATTTTAAATAAAAGAGCCTTATGATTAACACGATCAAAGACTGAGCTAAAATCAAGAGATATAAGACGGGATTCATGACCAGCCCAAAGAGAACTTTTAAGGTCATTGGTGATAAAAGAAGAGCCTCAGAAGTACTAAGACTCTTCCGTAAATCAAACTGTTTTACCGGCAGCAATTTATTCTTATTCAAAGAAAAGACTCATGCGTTTGGCCAGCAAACGCTCTAATATTTTAGAGATAACCAGTCTGATGGCAATGGGTCTATATTCCTCCTGATGAATTAATGGGGTCAGGAAAAGACCCCAACGAATAAGTAATATAAAAAATAACAGCCAATTTAGGGACCAACGATGCAGCAATTCTTTTATAAAAAAGGGCAACAAAACAACAACAAAGAATCACTTCCGCCAAATGAATCAAGGTCATTCAACTAGAAAAGAAGTTATGATGACTTAAAAGCCAAGGAGTGCAGTTTAATAGGGAGAAAGCAAGTTGAAGTTAAGTAAACTACCTCACTACTTTGCTTTTTATTAAAAATTGAGGCAATGAGATCAGCGTTCTCCTTAGATTTATAGCATATAGGGCCCTCAGCACACGGTAAGGGAGGAAGGCTAAAATTAACCCTAAACAGGGATTATTTAAGAGCAGACCACCAAGAGTGCAGCTGAGAGGTACCAGTTAAGATATATCGCAGATGGTCATTATAAGCCCTCTGAGCCTCACTATAAGTAGGCTGTGTGTGTAACCTGAACTGTACGTAGAAGTTCCAAGATTCTTGGGAGCGCAAACGAGACCACTAGCAAAATGCAGCCTGTATATTCCGCTGGGCCAATCGGCAGTCGTCGTTGAACAAGGCCTTGTCGGTACGATGACTCTGAATAGTTTTACGTGGAATCATATTTAAGGGCAGTTACCGGACACTCGGATCTATACACATTGCCCCAACATATATTGTTAAAATCACTATCAATGCCAGGCAAGTTGGTACTGGATTTCAAATAGATCACTCGACTAATGGACTCATCCGGTGGTAAAAATTTGGTTTCAATCTTACAATTTAGTCCAGGGTGATTCTAGGTGGCGGTGTCCCTTGTTTATAGGTAAGGTCACTGTCGTGGGCTAGCCGAGATTATATATATATTTATTTGTTTTATTATGGTTAATAAACCGAATAAAATTTGACTTGAGGCGTAGGTTCGTGCCTCGGTGATCGCTTGAGGATCGTTCTCTAAGAGTGCTATACTTTATTTTATTCTAGAGGAATGAATAAAAGGGGAGTTCTCTCTAGAATTTACCAAATACGGCCAACGCAACTCGTTCAAGGATAATTTAAAAACTTCATTCAAAATAGACTTTTACTGAATATTAATCAAAGCAAACAAAATTACTATATACACATATAATATAAGGATAAAAAAATGGGTTTTACTGTCCAGCTCTCGAGGCTCGATTCTAGGTAGATTTTTACGGGCAAACAATTTATTCTAATACACTTTGTCATTAACCATTCACAAAATAAACTACTTTAAAGCACGGGAACATAAACAACAGGATTATTTACTTACATAAGGTAATGGAGATTACCCCAAAGAATCCACTCGAAATACGAAGGGCGGTCAATAAGTTTTGCAATTCGGATATAAGGAAACGAGCTACGAGGAAAAGTGTTTTATTATTTTTCACTAAAAAACTACCCTTGACTTCAATGCACTTGCGCCACTTGTCCCTGAGGCTTCAAATTCCCGACAACCAGAAATCTCCCGACTGCTGTTCAATCTACTCCTGGACAGCGAGCTGGACATCTTGATCCTCCCCAAACCGGGGTCCAAGCAGGGCAACTTTGAGCTGGCGGAATAAAAAGTAGTCGCTAGGGGCCAGATCTAGACTGCAGGGGAGATGGTTGAGCTCCTCGAATCCGCACTCCCGCACGGCAGCTTGTGCAACTCTGGCCTTGTGAACTTTGACGACGTTGAAGTTGATCATGGGGCGTGAGGTTTCTTGGGACCCAACGGGCAGAGACCTTGGTCATGGCCAAATTGTCGTGGATGATGTTCATAACACTTCCATGTGATATTCCAAGTTCTCGCTCGATTTCTTCGACCTTCACCCGTCGATTTTCCAGGATGATCCTCTCCACACGGGCCACATTGTCCTCGTTGGTCACGTCTGACGGGCGTCCTGGACGGGGCCATCTTCAAGGGACTCACGACCATGGCGGAACTCCCTATTCCAGCGAGCAATGGTTGCATAGGAAGGGGCGGTGTCGGTGTACACTGCAACCATGCATTCATGGATCTCTTTTGCTTTCTTGCCTTCCTTAGTCAAAATTTGATCACTGCGCGGTGCTCAACCTTCTCTATTGTTGAAAAATTTGTGACTGACGATCTGCGATCAGCAACTGCTTCTTAAATAGACGAGACAGGAGCGTGCGGCTGCAGGTCCTGACTTGTCATAAGTTGTCCTAACACCCCCACAAACAGCCATCCCCCTTCCTCTGTTTTGCACTACCGATTCGCAAAACTTATTGACCGACCCTCGTATATATATATATATATATATATATATATATATATATATATATATATATATATATATATATATATATATATATATATATATATTATTCAAGTCATCCAAAAAAATCCCATTCTTAAAATGGCTTTGGCGTTGGCTTTGGGAAGTCCCTCGAAATCGATGATGACGGATGCCCACTTGAAGGCATTAACCTGCACTAGGTTTAAACGGGTAGGAATGTGTCCAGTCTTCGGACCCGTATCTTGACCGACGGTAGAAGGACCCTGGTGGCAGGAGAGGCTCGAGACGACCAGGCTTCACCCTCGGCTGCACGTAGCTGCCGAAACACCGGTTTGTTGGTGCTCGCCTATAGACACTCTCGATCCTGTTTTGTGATTGAGGTATCCTTCCTCAAGCCCAGTGCTTCCCAACCTTTTTTAGACTAACGCCCCCTCAACACACTAAATCTTTTGATATCTTCCCCTCTGCCAACGGAATTTCATCGTTCTTAAATTACTAGACATTATTTTAAATATAGAAAAATAGAAGAATCTTATTGAAAACTTACATCAATATGTTTTAATGAGATGGTTGAATTTAATGCTTTTTAGCTAAATCTTGCACTCTAGGTTCCAATCCTCCTAAGAAATAAACTTAAATCTCCTCTTTTTGTGATTTACCGGTGGTTTCTTTGTTTTGTGAGAAGTCGATTAACTGCCACAAACCCGACTTCAGCCATATATGAAGATGGGAAAGCTATGAAATATAGTTTAATTGTTTCCCACAGCTTTGGATACTTTTCAGTAATTCTTTTTTGTTACTAAAATTCTTGGTATGATTGCTTGAATAGAGACTTCAATTCGAAGTAATTTTTTGACCAATTAACTCTTTTTGCATTGCAAGATCAGTTTCATTTGTATAAGCATCTGTAAATGGGTTTATCAGCAGGTCAGGTATTTTGATATCTATGAGATCTTGATATCTAAAGCTCATGTCCTCGTGTAATGTTTTCAAATGTTTGCAAAAAATCAAAAGGTCACCATCCAATATGAAATTATTTGTCTCATCATTTTCCAGTTCATTTAGATTTGGAAACAGAGACAGATTCTTACGACCAATATTATTCTTGAAGAAGGAAAGCTTGTCCAAGAATGCGCAAATTTTAGATTTTGCTTTGATAAGAGTTACATCATAGCCTTGCAATTGCAAATTCAGATCGTTGAATATGCTTAAGATATCTGTTAAATAGGCAATGTCCTTCTAGCAAGCTAAGAGTTCACCGCTCAAATGACCACATTTATTCTCTTGGAGAAATTAATTATGCTGTTGAAAAGTGAATAAAATCGTTTTAAACAGTTTCCTTTCGATAACCATTTCGGTATGTAAAATGAGGGCGATGAAATTCTTCATCATTGTTATCACATAGCTGTCGAAATATTCGGGAATTAAGGGGATGGCATTTTATTATACTTACTGATGTAATAACAACGGTAGGAGGTTCATAAAGCCGATGACTCAAGTTCCTGGCAACCAGATGTTGTCGGTGAATTACGCAATGTATTGTAAAAATACCGGTCACAACTTTCCTAAAAAATGCAAGAAAACCTTTATATTGTCCTGTTAATGCTAGAACTCCGTCAGTCGCGCAAGCAATAATTTTGCTCATTGGGATATCTTTTTCTTTGAAAAACTGTTCAACTGCAGTAAAAATAGATCCACCTTTAGTGGTGTTTGTTTGAAGTTCCTTTGCAAAGAGCCGCTCTTGCTCAATTTTATTATCTTTAATAATGCGAACAAATCCTAAAAGTAGTGCTTCATTTGCCTGGCAGTGTAGACTCATCCAATTGTAAACCAAATTGCTGAACCTAAAGTGTGTCGCATATGATTTCTTCAATGTCTTCAGCCATTTCGTCAACTCTTTTTTGAATAGTATTTTTACTAAGTGGAATCGCTTTGGCAATTATGCTTGGTGAAGGATGATGTACTACTGTACGCAAGACTTCCTCCATAGCTGGCAAAATCAGTTCTTCTCCAATTGTATGAGGCTTTCCAGACCTGACAATCATTTTGAAGATATTATATGAACAAACAAGTCCATCGTCGCATTTTTGGGATAGTTTTTTTATAAAGGAGCCGATGGTTTTTCTGTTGTTAAATCTGTCTCGTAAAGTTCAGAAAATAAAATATGACAAATTCTTTTTTTCTTTATCAGAATGAATCTTCTTTAAGTGATCAGAAAGTCGGGATGGTTTCATCGTCTCGTTAGAGAACACTTTCTCACATAGCAGTTGGTTGTTATTATGAGAACTAATAAATCCAAACAACAAATATTCAAAACTATATTGTCTGCACTTTCGTTTTGAGGAGTTTTTAGACAGGATTATGGGTAATTAAACACGGTCACTATAATTCGAATAGATCAATAAATGGCAAACACAGAATTTCACCACCAATAAAGATTAGAGAGAACACGCCTAACTCACAACTGAAATAATCAGGCACAGCAAACATAAAACTGGAAAAAGGGAAAACATCAAAAATATGTTAGCAAGACTATGATTAAGTTTGTATATAGTTATTTAGGTTATACAAAAATCACCATTCCTACTACTTGAATTTGTCACAATATGAGTAAATGTTATGAAAAAGATTACAACATCAAAGCTTATGTGAAAACTATTGCAAAAAAACACTAAATAACTAATATCACGCAAAGAAACAACACTTACCTACACAGTATAGCGTACGAGAAGTGCAGGCGAGCGGCTTAAAAGCTTCGTTTGAATGAGTCTTTTTTGAGACTCAGGATGGCCGAGTGGATTCGCCGCTGGCTAACAGTGGTCCAGCTACGCGGGAAGCTATTCGCAACTCGCCTACGCTATTATTTTTTTTCTTTGCCCCCTTTCCTACTCTCCTCTATCTACAATGGTCCCCAGACCCGGGAGGGGGAGTGTTAGCCCTTGGATAACATTTCCAAACGGGCTCTCTTCATTTCTTCAAAATACGCTCCGCTTCTAGGAGGGGGTTGTATAGCGTACGAGAAGTGCAGGCGAGCGGCTTAAAAGCTTCGTTTGAATGAGTCTTTTTTTGAGACTCAGGATGGCCAAGTGGATTCACCGCTGGCTAACAGTGGTCCAGCGATGCTGGAAGCTGTTCCCAACTCGCCTACGCTACTATTTTTTTTCTTTGCCCCCTTTCCTACTCTCCTCTATCTACAACAGAACTTACGCGGAAACTAACAGCAATCCAAAACAGACGTGGACCCAACAGAGTATGGCTGTTACGCAGGACTCGAAGGATGGGATCATTCTATGTTATAAGAATTTTGAGAGTTTGGGGGTGAATATGAGAAACCTAAAAAATAAAAGCTAAGGAAAGTAAAAAAAGTAATAGCTAAACATTATTTAATGGATAAAACTTTAGATGTCTTTGTAAATTTGAGCAACTGAGTATTTTCTTTTATTTCGTTGCCCCTCCATAAAAACTTGCACATATAGGAGTCGATCAGAGAACGAGCAGTTCCACATTCTTTATTATTCACCATTTTCGCCTTGACCCAAAGTGACTCTATTTGGTTTGTGTGGGCACCTGTTTCTGGATCTTTTAAGTTCTGCGAGTGGTTAAGAGTCAAATGTTTATACCGAATCTCTGGCAAGGATTAATTATAGATAATAATGCTTCTGCCGATCTATCAGGAACCGCATACATGAAACACTCGCACGTTTCCCTGCAAATCCCTCTGAAAACACATTACACTGATAAAACCCTCTAGATATTGTTTTTTCTCTAGCAAGTTCGTACGTTGTTATTTTTAGGGGTGAAAAACAATGTTTATGATTCTATAAAAAAAAACAAAGGATATCGTAACACTAAAGATCACACAGCTTAATCACTCGAGTAATCGGCCGTTCAGCCATATGGCCCAGAAGAAGAAATTGCGCCATAAAAAGAGAAAAGATCCTTAATCTTTAGCATGAGGAAATAGCTAACATCCTTTAAAAAAGAGCAAACAAAATGAAACTATTAAATAAAAGTTAAAAGGAAAAAAAATGAGATCTTAGGATTCTTTTTTCCGTATTTCAAAAGAATACTGAATTTTTTTTATTGCCTTTAAGCCAAGAAAATAAAGATGGATCTGAAAAAATAGACCAATGCTTTTATCCATGTTCTTTCTAAGAGTTTCTTTGTAGATCGGCAAATTAGAGTGCAGTGCTGATTTTTTTGGAAATTCAAAGCTTTTATAAAAGTTTTTCTAAAAGTTGATTTATACCTCTAAAAACAGCGCTTAGGGCTGGTTTTTCGTTTATTTGAATCTTTTATCGAAGTAATTCATAAGTTATATTTTTTTCTCACCTTATTCTTTTTACTCACTCAATCTAAAAATGAAAATAAATTAATCGTGAAGTTCATAAAATGAGTTAAAATTCCTTCATGGCGGTTTGGGCAGGGGTGTTAAATTTTTAGTATATATAAAAAAAGATTAGATGAAAAAAAAGAGGTGAGGATTGTTTTTACGGTTTTTTAAAAAAAAATATATATCTTGAATTTAGGCGTAGAAAATAGGAAATGACTTTTTAAATTATCTTGCTAGAAAAAAAATAATAATAAGATCCCAAAAGAATCTGGAGAACTTTTTAAGTGATGCCATGACTTTTGGGAATGATTTTGCCTAGACCTTCTTAAGCGTAATACGACAAATTAAGATATGCTATGAAAAATTTAAAATCTTTTCCTAAGCAAATGTCTTAATTACACTCCTCTTCCCCTTTTTATACATCGCTAGATAAAAAAAATGAATGTTCTTTAAAATCAATGTCAAAAACTACTTTACATTAGGTGTAGTGATATTTTTAGAGTGAGGCATTAAAAATACCTCAGGAGAACCTTTTTTAAAAGATCTTCAATAGTTTGTATTGAAACTCAACAAATTGCCAATAAGTAATGAAACGAGGGGGGGGGGGGTTCAGAGTTACAACAAACTTAGAAATTGTATGAGCTTTGTATTTTTCACTTCCATCCTCTGCAAAACAAGTTCAACGGACCTAAGTCACGCGCTCTCAATTATTTCAATATTTTTGAAATTAGAAGAAGATTTAACGTATTTTCAATTAACACAAATATCATCTGACCCTACGACCTTCAAAACTTCCAAAAAACTCATTGAACCCTAAAATGGTTACCATCTCACCGACGGACCGACATAGTAATTTATAGATTCACGTGCACGCGACTAAAAAAAAAATCCAAAATAAAGAAGTAAAAAAAGATGATGAAGGAATTTCGAATTCATTGCAATTTTAAGGAAACTGTGAGTAAATTTGATGCATTCTCTTCCGTTCATAATGTCGATTTCCATTGAAGGTAAACCCTAATTCCATTAAATGGCTTCTTTATCAAGATGTTTGAAATTTCTATTGTTTGTTTACAACATCAAGGAGTTATAAAGAAATGAGTTTTTTGTGTGTTTTACTTCTTCCTGATTGTTTTTATGTAATTTATTGTTCAGTCCTACAAAACATTTTTGACACACGTGTTGTTTACTTTTTAAAATGCCCACAGATTGTTTTTTTTATAATTACTGATTGATTTATAAACTTATTGTTTTTTGGTATACCATTATGTATTAGGTTGAGGAATAAGTTCTTGCGGTTTTATCAAATTTATTCATTACCATCAACAATTTTATAAAAACTTCATTTTTAATTGATAACAATATGCAATTTAATCAATAATGTATTCTCCGTTGTTATTTACGACTTCTTGCCAACGTTCAACTAGTTTCTCGATGCCTCTACAATAAAAATCTATGGATTTTGACTCGAATAATTCGTCTAACCAGGTTCTCAATTCCACATCAGTATTGAACGAAACGCCGCGCAAATTGTTGGAGTGTGATCGGAACAGATGGAAATCCGATTGAGCCAAGTCTGGCGAATATGGAGGATGCGGAAGGATTTCCTAATTAAGCGTTTGGATGGCGTCTTTTGTCATATTGGCAATGTGAGGACGAGCATTGTCGTGTTGCAGAAGGACTCCATAACGTCGATGAGGTCGCCTTTCACGAATAGCTTCGTCGAGTCGCTACATTTGTTGAACGTAGAGTTCTGCATTGACAATCTCGTTGTTCGCAAGGAGCTCATAAAGAATGATGCCTTTACAATCCCACCACACACACAGCATCGTCTTTCGTGGATGAAGTCCTTGTTTTAATCGCGGAAGTGTTTTTTTTTATTGGGGCTAAGCCATTGTTTTCGATGGTTCATGTTGACATAAACACACCATTTTTTTTGTCGTCAGTGATGATGCGGTGGAGAAATTTGTCCTTATATCCACGAGTAGCCTTGTGACGAGCAAGCAAACCTGCGGCAATCGTGGAGCGTTGAAGTTTGTTGCTTTCGCTCAAAGCGTGCGGAACCTATGCGCCGAATTTTTTAACTTCCCCATCGAATGAAGCTGATTCACTACAGTTTTCTGATCACACGCCAATTGTACAGCCAATTCTCTAGTCGATTAACGAGGATTTTCATGAAGAAGGTCGTTCAATCGAACTTCATCTAACTTAATGGGACGACCAGAACGTTCTTCGTCATTAAGATTGAAATGACCGTTTTTGAAACGTGAAAACCACCATTGCGCTGTCCTTTCTGATAATATACATTTTCTCCGTACACAGCACAAATATCGCGACGAGCTTTGGCTGCGTTTGCATTGTTCCCACCTCGATTGAAAATGAATAACAACAAGTGTCGAGAATGCGCCTTTCTTTCAACTTGACATTCCATTTTGAGGGTACAGAAAAAAAATTAAATTAACATAACTTTTAAATAAACCGCAATGACTTATTACTCAACTTCAAGAGGTAGCCTAAGCAAAAGCCTAATAGTCTACGCTGTTAAGAGACGTAGCCTAACCTTTGCAAATTTTGCTCTCATTATATATTATTGTTTCTTAATATGTGCACAAATCACGTCAGCAAAACTTAAATCAACATAACATTTAAAAAAACGCAAGAACTTATTCCTCAACCTAATATATTAATAAATTTAAGTCAGATATATCTGTATGTGCCAGGGAGGCAAAGTTTTAATTTGCATATCAATATGAATGTAAGTGAAATAAGTAAGAATACATAGATAAAAACAAGTTATATATAGCCCAAACAATCAACAAAAATTAACAAAATACAATATTTTCAAAACATGTAATATCACCAACGTAAAACAGATAAGCGGATGAAGCTCTGTGAAAATTACAGCAACAGGAAACTGATACGAGAAGCTCAGTGCGTGTCGAGAGTCCCTGGGCATTTATTCTTCAAGGCATGCTCTCCACGAGGGTGCGACACCTGAAGGGGGTAATGCTGCCCACTTCTCGGCCTCTTTCAGGTCCTGCCAGACGTTTTCCAGTGGATTGATATCCAGAGACCGGAGTAGCTAGTTCACCACCGTGATATTCTTGTCCCGGAAGTCATGGTTGGCAAAAAAACCCAAATTTTGAAAAAGCCCAATAAAACCCGAGTTTTATTCTGTTTTTTTTTCCAAAAGCAAATGCTACAAGCACTAGAATAACATGGAAAAATAATAGTTATCTCTATTTTTATATAATATTAATGATTACTTAGTTTAATAATTATATTATAGTAAGAACAGATCACTGATCGAGAATTATGGGTATCCAGGATAGCCATAACCTGTAGAAGGAGAGATGAATTATTATGAGTCAGTATCAGAGAAATAACTTTAATTTGATACATATTTGTTGAAATTATAAACAAATATGAATTTTGAATAAAATAATGATAAGGAGCATTCATTTCTTAAAAAAAAAGTAATTTGGAAAAAAAAAATACCCGGGTTTTTTCAAATTTCACTTGAAAAAGCCCCCCAAAAACCGGGAATAAAACCCGAGTTTTTTAGGGCTGGTTTTTTTTATTTGCCCACCCTGCCGGAACTACTGTATGGTGGACGCATATTTGTGACCTGAGGCATTGTAGTGGTGGAAAATCACATTCTGGGAATTTCTGGAGAAATATGGCTCATCACAAACTGTGAGACGACCCACTCCCGAAATTAACACGCAGCCCCACAATACACCTCCCCAGTGACTCATTGTCCAGATGCGGTAAGCACGTGCCCAAGCTAGTCGACGTCGCTTCTGTCAAAGGATGATCAGAGGCTTTGCATGACTTCAGGCCTTGTGCAAGCAGCCTGAGAAGGACTATTCTAACCTGGCCGCCTTCTGGCCATTCCTGTTGCAGCTGGACTGCGGGTTTTTTTACTACCTCGAAGGCCCATGCGACGCAGAGAACCCGTTGTCACGCTGCGTACTGACCCTAGGTCGTCTGGAACGAGGCCTGTGTTGGATATTCCCACATTCTCGAATCCTCTTCAACACTTCTACAACACTGGAATGTGATCAGCCTACCCCCGTGGCGATTTGTCGATAGTTGAGACCCTCCTCATGCAGCGTGCGTATTAGACTCCTCCCCTCCACGGTATACATACATGTTTTGCCATAGTCATATCATTATCAGATTCTGTAGACATGGACTATTATATTAATCAATAAATATAAAGTGTTATCTGAAGTAATTTTGACTGTAAAAAATAGTATACTGATATCAAAATTTCATACACTTCAATAGCTTCGCGATTTTCGATATTTAAAAAAAAAGGTTTTAAGAAAACGTAATTTTATGTTGTTTTCCAGATTTATTTGACATATGTATGCAATTTTACACCAACATATTCATAGACATACTCAAAGAATAAGAAAAATTCCAGGTATCCAAAAACCTTTGGCTGGGCTATATTTTTAGAAAGCAAGATATATATTTTTTTTAACTTTCTTGAACAACGTTGCGATTGTGTTTGCATTTTGTTGGCAAGGGGGCCACAAAACTGAAAAGGTTGCGAATATGGGATCGAGGCATATCCCCTCTAAAGGAAGATTATATGCAAAATGTATCATTATGTACAACAATAGTCGTAAAATTAGATAAATGAATTAATGTCCAGTCTCAGTTTGAGACTGGCTTGCGATAATTCTGCCACCATTTACTGTAATTCCTGTGGATTCGGCGATGATAATATAAGGAATGACGATGACAAAACGAAGGAGAATTAAAGATCTCGCCATACTTGCGATTCCATTTTATCCTCACTATAACCTCCCTTCCCAACTCCTCTAGCACTATGTTAACGATTTGAGAAAGATGAGATTCCTATATTTTACTCTTTTTTAAATTTTTATTTGAGCATTAACTGAGTGTAGCCTAAATGACGATGTTGAATGACTGTATATCGTCTATGCAAGGAGTATATCAATGAAGGTTTTGTTAATCCTTGTTTCTGTTGCGCTCTTAAAACTGAATCGGTGCTTAGCGAGTCAAAGGCTTTTTTGTAGCATAAGAACGTCATGCATAATGGGTCTTCGTATTAATATGTTCCATGTAATAAACTTTGAACATAAAAAATGTAAAACAAGGTTTCAGTTTTAGGTTTGGACCAGAATCAAAATGGGCTCGAAGTTCGTTTTGTATAGGATTTTATTAGCAGGGAACAATTGTGGAAATACTGAGGAAGAAGATACTGCTACCAGGGAGCAGATTTGATGATATTGTCAATTCATTGGACTATTTCAGGAACGGATCTATCCGAGTTTATATTATAGATATAGAAACTAATAATGTTTTTTTTCTACTAGGTCCAAGGACCTCCTGGCAAGGTGCCGCCAACTGAAGGACAAGAGTAGGAATGCTGTGTTGCAGGTATTCTTTCGAGAATTAGGGCGTTGGATATTTTCTATGGGAGAGTTTCATACATTGGGAACTCTCTTCAGGTTCTCAACCAGGAAGAAGGGATGAACTTCATTAAATCATAGGACGAGTTTTACGGGCGCAGTAAGCTATTCTGTGGTTTTAGTTGCTTCGGGAAATTTTTATACCACTGTTACGGAGAGATGGATTTAAATTTCTAAAGAGAACCTTATTGGAGAATTCAACTTAACAGACTATTTTTTTTTAATAGGGATAGGTCAAGAGAAATGTTGGGTGCGTTATTGTATACATAAAAAGCTCGAAGTAGTTGCAATTATGAAAGACAACAAAATTGAGGAAGAGGAATAAGCAACAAAGAATTTCACGGGAAAGGTGTTCATGAGATGGACCTCTAAGTGTCAGGATCAGTGAAGCAAGTAGTTAAATGGAGACTATCATCAATGCGATGGAAAGGGATTTCACCGGCTGTGTACCCGGAGGTTTCACCATTCAGTCTTCTACTTTACATTCCGTTGTCATTGTCAATTTAAACGACCTATTTTCACTGTCTGAGCTGCGTTCCGCTATCGCTTTGTGCACGGAGGTTACGCCTGGTTCCGGTGACTGGTGGACCCCCACCTAAAAGCATAGAAGCGAGACCGTAATGATTTGGATTACGATTAAGTTAGTTAAAAAATTTCAACTGCTAATTTTACGCAGGTTTTTTTATCTTCGTTGTCGGTCTTTTTCTTCTAAAAAAAACAATTACCATTTTTGCTTTATTTTTTAGCAGAATTATTGATTATGGAAATTTTTTAAACCCCCCGATTTGTGGAAGAGGCATGGAGTCCTTGGAATCCGCGCCGGAAGGAAAAACAAGGAGATTTCAGACTTTCTCAACGTGGAAAATGTCAAAAAGGAGCTAGAAGATTTTATATCCGACTATGAAGTGACAATAGAGAAGGAAAACCAATGGTTGTCGATCTGAGGCCACCAGAACGACAGAATTCGTCGTTGAAATCCAGAAGATCATCAACAACGATCCCAGAAAGACGATGCGTGCCAATGCAGAGTAAAAACTGCGGATGAAAAGACCATTAGGCTGGTAGTGCATGAGGAGATTCGATACTTTTCATAAAAAATGAATAGGGGACAATTTATTTCCAAGGCGATACAGTAAAAGCGATTCAAGCACGCCAAGAAGCTGATCAACACGGACGTGCCCAATGTCATTCATATGAAATTTCCAGCGACACTTATGGTCTTTAGTGCCGTCAGCAGTGAATGTCTCATCATACTACCCCAGTTCTGCACTGAGAGCCTCAGGCTGAACACCGAAGATTACATCCGTGTTCTGAGCGAGGTGATAAAGCCCTCGATTGAAGAGGTAGCTTCGGGGAGGCCTCACGTGTGGCATAAAGACTCTGCGTCCTGCCACATCAGTTGGAAGACCCAGGTCTGGCTGTCGGAGACTTTCTTCGATCACACAGCACCTGACATTTGGCCTCTCAACTCGCGTGACTTCAATCCCCCTCCGAATTCTTGGTATGGGGCGATGTGCAACGAGAGAACAACAAATCCAGCTGCAACTCGAAGGACGATCTGAGGGCCTGGATTTCCGGGGTCTTCAGAGGCCTGAAACGAGAGATAGTGACGAAGGTCTGTGGATGGTTCCGAAATCACTTGGAGGCTGTCATCGAGGTCACAGGTGGGTTCATTGATTGAGATCGACAGAACATGTCATGAAGACAAACGGAAACAATTTTTAAGGAATAGAAACACTGTTTTATTTTTTCCTGAGGTAGTCATCATGCAAACGTCGAACGTCCCCGCCCTGTAGTAGTACAAAGTATAAGTTAACATTAAGGAGATTTGTCGCTTTTGAGTGACAGCGCCCATCGTACAGTGCATTATTTATTCCGCCAATACTAAAGAATTTGTTTAATGACAATGGATTTTGGGGAGTCATTTCCTCGTTTAGTGAGTACAGGATCCAGCTCGATGTGAAACGATTTTTGATCGTTCTTTGTCATAATAAAATAAATATTGATATTGGAGAAAGTTTAGGCCGAAGCGATCAACACATACTGATATTCTTTCTTTTTTATTACTTTTATGGTGTTTGCAACCTCTAAAGAGGAAAAATTTATGAAATTTAGGGAAATGTTGCTGTAGGTAAACTGGGGGCGGGGTTTCATAAGAGGTCAATATTTAAGAGGTAGGAGGAGTATAATTTTGCGAAACACACCTAGCGGCTGAGAGAGATGAGGGATAGGGCAAGTTCAAAAGGATTTCTTCAGTTCTGTCATTCTTGGTAATCAGTCTGGCGTGGATGATTGGAGTTTTTATAATCGAACTGAAGTAATAGGCAAAAGAATCACTTTTGATTTATAGAAAATTTAAAAAGATTATCATGGATATAAACCATAGTAAACTGGCAGAACTTAACAATACATATGGTAGAATAATTCCATTTTAGTATAGTTTTTTAATAGATCGGATTCATACTGCTAACTATCAGAATATTGGGAGTTGGCTTATGTTGTTACCAGTTTTTAAAAAGGGTAGCAAGTACAATGTGAATAATTATTAGTCTTTTGGCCTTATCGCTGATTTATATGATTTGGGAGAGATTGATTAAGATTAGGTTATTTAATTTATTAGAGATCAGGTGTTTGATAGAAAAATCACAACATGGTTTTCTTCCAGTTAAATCATTTTTATCATTTTTTTAGCTTTCCTGAATGTTTGACTGGTAAATTGGATATGAGTAGGATGTTAATTACTTAAATTTTAGTAAGACTTTCAATAGAGTATTTTACGAAAACAGATTAATAAGTAAAAGTAAAATGGTGCTTCTGCTAGTCTTTCTAATTGGATTGGTTATAAAATAGAAAAGAGAGAACGATTTTAAACGGTCATAAGTTTAGGTGGGAGTGGTTATGATAAGAAAATTATGAAGTAGTTCTGGTTGGATACTCGTAAAAAACATGTTTAGTTAAAGGGTAGTAAATATGGGGAATAGTTTTCCTAGACAAGTGTCTAGCAGTGTCACGGTGAGTTTTAGTAGAGTTGACCACTATATGGATAATTTAGATATAATCTGACAATGGTCGTTTGGTTTAATTTCGAACATTAGAATGTGACTTCACTGATAACCAATTTAGCATAGCTAGGTGAACCATCTACCAAGATATTTTCAGCCACCAAATCCCCAATCCAACATCATAAAACATTAGGATGCACTCAATTATAATACTAAAACACTAAACAATGTATCCAAAGGATGGTGTCAATTCAACATCTTGAGTCTTGTGTATGCATTGTTCGGTGTGTAACTATTATAATGGTCTGCATCCTGATGTTATTCTGAGAGTGGATTGGGAATTAGGTAGTCGGGAATATATCGGCCTGTAATTCGCCTACACAACCCCCCTTAGCTTTTAATGAACCCGACATTCCTATGGCTAAGAGCCCCTCACCATCCAATCAAAAGTAATGCGTAATTTGCCTCTTAGGAAGCGCAAACTTTCGACTGTTGAACAAATTCCGAACACAATATTTTCCTTTGCGATGTAAATATTTTAAATCGTGTTGACATAAACGCCAGAAGAGTGGGCGGGAACTGAGAAGTTTGGTTGCCTATATAATAGCTGGAAACGCCTATTTTGATAACGTCTGGGGTCCACAAGACAATACTTCCTTCTCAACCAGCAGCTTAGAACACAGCCATAATGTAAGTATAGTTTGGCCATATTAACATACTGATTCGAATTCAGAGTTTAATTACATTAAATTTAGTCGTATTATGTGCCAAGAGGTTCAATATTGATGCATTTAAAATCCTCTTTGCCATTTTATGACCCTTATTTTTAGAGGTTTTAAAATCACCAGTATTTATGAAATCATTTCAAGCTGCGAACGTTTCTAATGTTTCCACAAGGGGGCATCACGTTCGTAGTTTCGGAGCGAATGTTTTGATGTACTCGTTCATAAATGTTTCCGAAACCCCCAGGTTAAATAGATCTTATTTCTTCTCGTTAATTAGGACCAAGTTAGTGTTCGTCGGTGTTTACCTTACCCTAATCGTCAGTACTTTTGGGGCCCATTTCACTAATGAGGAGAACGAACAAAGGTAAGATAAATTTGAATTGTTCTGATCATTCGTTCTTTGTCTCATATCTGCTCTTCTTTACATCTCTCGTGCATTGGTCCCGGACTATGAGCGATTGAGGAGTTTAAACGAAATACCAGCATTATCTTCGTCAATCTAAAGCCTCTCAGCACATAAACATAAAGTGACTATAGAACAGGTTTCCCAACCTGTGTTACCGGCTCTCCAAGGGGTTCGAAATGGGATAGCTTGGTATGCAACAAAGTATCTCCTTGTTGTGCGTAGTGAGTCATGGCTTGAGCTGTGGTGGTAGTTGGTTGTTCAATTTGTATTTGTATATGGTTCAATCTGCTATTAAAAAAATTATTTCTTCAAATATGATATTACTTTCGTAGGGGGTAGGTCAAGATATTTCCTAGGAATGTGGGGCATAACAAAAAGGTTGGGAACCAATGCTGTAAAATAAGTTATAATATAGACCCTATTCACTTAATAATTTAGACAAAAGTTACCTTCACAGGATGTAGTCTCCTATACAATCGAATTATTATTATTATTACCATTGTTGTTGGGAATAAAGAATGACTATCTGTTTCAGTTTGTCAACAAAGAGAATAACGAAGCGTGAACCCGCCCCACGAAACAGGAACCCGTATGTAATGTGGGGAGTCTTCGAGAATGAGTCTATAATGACGCGAACAGAGAGTCCTGGCAAGCGGACTCCTGTTATTGGTTGGACCTCCAATTCCCGCAACCCCACTAAAAACACGGCTCCGCCGTATGTATACAGCCTCTATCCACATGTCCGCAAGTAGCTCACACACTGGTCAAAGATCAACAAGGTAGTACTTTCAGTGTAAGGACACGCTTAAAGAACATATAAATCAAGAGGAAATATCAATTAAACGTTTCAAGGAAATAATTGAATCTTTCAAATAAAAATAAAATAATAATCATACAAATAATAATAAGTGAGAACTACCAAATACATAGTTATAGATAGGACAAAATATGTTCTGTTAAAACGATAAGGTAAAATACTGTCAAAGAAATTCTTTGAAAAGTATTCAGTAAAATAAAGGCGAGATCTAATTTGTGCATGAAGGCTTTGTTTTCAATTTTGGTCGGGACAAAATTGCAATGTAGCAATGGCTTAATAATGTTTATATTTTAATTCTTGCTTTTAAAAATAAGGAAAAGTATGTAGGTTTCTAGTTCGTCACCTTTGATTCTCCTTGTGGGTACTATTTTTCCTAACACTCGACTAAGTTCACCGAGGAAGAGGCAATAATCTAGATACGAAATGGCAGCTTTGTAGTAAAACACGCAAGAACTTCTCGATAAATTCTGCATTTGATATTCGGCTCAAATATCCACACACATTGCGAGAAAGATATGGTATGTGGCCCACAATCTCCCGATTCCTCCGACGGTTGAGGAAGAAATGGGTGTTTTTCAAGTAAATAACTAAAGATAAAAAGGACCTTTTTTATCTTTGTTCTACCTCTTGCGGGAATCTGAGTCGCCGCTTCGAGGCCCAGTCGACGCCATGTAAATATAACAATGGAACGCCTTCACCCTTATCCCAACGCTAGGGGATAACAGGTAGAAGAGGCATACTAGAACAACAGAACACTTTGAATAAAAGGGGAGAAGTGTAGGGGGAGTGAGAGATTGGACCTACATCTTCACTGAAAGAATTCCATTTACCTTAACCAGACAAACCAACATTTATACAGTGGTAGTCCCTCATTCATAGTTGACACTGCTGATTTCCCTTGAAATTTTCTGCCAATACGTGATTCCGATTACTTTTTCATCATCATCATCACCAACCTTTTCCTACAAAGTGGAGTCAACCCGCATCAACGCTACTATAATACCTCTCAGCATAAAGCTACAAATCATTTTTTTCACGCCAACTTGGTCCTTCATAGGGACGAAATCCTACGTGCTGTAGTTTGGGTTGTAATCAGGATTTATCTCAGGAAAGAAGGACCCAAGGATGCTTCCACACCAACCCTCTACATCCTTGCCCCTACACATTATCATCGTATTCTCGATCAGCCTTTTTTCTCGCAAACACACATTCACATAACTCACTCTTAGAGGCCTTATTCGGACACCTTAACACTTAACTTTTTACACCTTCGCCAGTCTATTCCAGCTCTTGTTCTTACTTGCCCGTACTACCTCTGGAAGCATGTTGTCTTTTTTACAGGAAATAGATTAATCAGTTTTACACTTTCTACCTCCTTTACCACCACGTGTATTTATACATATATTTGTGCTACAAGAACTTGTTTGCCATAAACAAGTATCTTTCAGCCAAGAAACCTAACACCTCTCCATCTTTATTATCTCCAGCTGTACCACAAACTCGACTCGTAACCATGGTTGCAAGCTGGATTTGCCCCCATTCCAGACTAGTATTTTCGGGAACTACGTCTCCTATAAGATCTGCGATACGTGGACTCGTCTTCCGGAGGATGGGGGGTATAGTTCGTTTATAGAACAGCTCACATATAACATATAGACTGGATGATGTAATCCATGAATATGTATAGAACGTAGTGTTGAGTAAATTATAGAAGGTAGGTTTCAGCTTTTCTATCAAAGTTCCTGATTGTGTCTTTTTTTCACAGCACAATCAGGTAGCTTTTTCCGTTTTATCAGGTACCTTTTTCCGCTCTATTGGGTGGCCTCTTCTGCTTTATCAGGTAGCCTTTTTTCGGTTTATCAGGTAGCTTTTCAGCTTTCTGTGCCCGCAAAAGCGGGTGGGTGAGGTGGGTGGAGAGAACCTTAATCTGCACTATTCCTGTGTATTAGGGCTTTCCCAAAATTGTACCCCCTTCGTATGGTCAACAATGTCCTTTGAGGTACTAGTATTCCTTGTGACTCCTGGTGACTCTCATTCTCTCACTTATTCGTCCATCTCATACAACAATCGACCGCCTCCTATTATAAACTTCATCCACCACTGGCACCAAACATTTAAGAACCTCTCCTTCTCAGCCTCATTTCTATCATTACAAGGTCCGCCATACCCTACACCCAAGCGTAGTTTCAACCATACAAATGTCAAAATTAAGATTCATAATTCTCGATCTGCCCCATTTATACCGGCCACTCTATCATTCCACTCATCCTTAATAAAGGTCTACCAAGCATTCTTAATACATATCACAATTATGCACATCTGGTGGCAATTTATTCACTCAATCTCACTCAGATTCTTCAATCCATCTAATGTTGGTACTTTTCAAGGAGAGCGGCGCAAGATATTTTAGCGGACCTTGTAATGATAGAAATGAGGCTGAGAAGGAGAGGTTCTTAAATGTTTGGTGCCAGTGGTGGATGAAGTTTATAATAGGAGGCGGTCGATTGTTGTATGAGATGGACGAATAGGTGAGAGAATTTCCAAAAATTCATCAAAAAAAGGAAAACGATCAGTATAAATGGAGCCATAACCGAGAAACAGGATTATCCGATAAACAAGGTCAACAGACCTAAGTCGCGTGCTCTCAATGATTCTGACTTATGACCTTACGACCTTCAAAACTTTCAGAAAGTGGAGCAATCCGACTTTTAATAATTCCGAGAATAACCTTGGGAATACCTTGGTAATTATATCATTCAGACGGAAATGTAAACCAACATAAGAGTTTTAAATTTCGCTAGAATCGGTCGAATAGTTACGATTTTATTGCCAAAAAACTAAATAAAAAGTAAAATGGTTTCCATCCGACCGATCGACCTACGGATCGACATAGTAACTTATAGAGTCGCGCTTATAGAGTCTCTTGTTATGAATGATTTGAGTACGTATTCGACCGCAGGACTTCACCAATTGGTTGTATTGTTCCAGTGTGATCTTATTTAATTGTTTCTAATCTTCGTCAGAAATCTTCAATATTCTTCGGTTGACGAGGCATAAACCTATCAGTGAGTATCTTCTATAGGTTTTCTATTGGGCCTGGGCTCAGCGCAGGCCAGTCCATCACGTCGATATTTTCAGCATCCTAAACTACTTTGGCGTCTTAGCTGCATGACGCGGAGTATTGTGCTGCATGAAAGTAACCTCGCGTTCTCCCTACATTTGGAGAGATGAGGTCACAGGTTCTTGAAGCACATTCTTCTATAGCGCAGCTTTACTTTATCTCAAAAATGAACAAGCGGAAAGACTCCAGCAATTAAAAACATGACCCACAACATAGCTTTGTCACCGACAAATATAAACATCTTTTTCATGCATGTGGGATTAAATCTTCTATTTATAAGATGCCATACATGCTGCTTTCCATCTAATTCGAATAAATTAAATTTGCTCTCGTTGCTGAAAAACACATTCCCGCTTTTTCAGCACGCCAAAGGAAATGCCCAGTAGTGAAGGCCAAACTAGCCTCTTTATTCTTTTTACTTAGGAGTTGTCTCTTACGAGCGAAGTGTGCTATGAGTCCCACCCCTCCCAATCGATGTGAGACAGTGTGGCAAGACACTTACATGGCCATGTTCTTGGCAACGACGTGAAATGCTAGGTGCTGTCTCAAATCGATCCTTTATCGATATTCGTTGCATCGTGCGATCTTTCCTGGGGTGGTTTTTCAATGGTGACCAGTTTTTTCTCGTCGACTCGCAGGCTTTGCATCCTCACGGAACTTTATTAGGGGTGAAATCACAATTTGTAACCGTTTATAATGCCTCAAATTGTCAGGCAGTGTCATTCCTTCACTCTTCCATTTAAAAAAAACACTGCTTCCTGAAGGATTTGTTAACCTTAACTCGTCTCACCGTTCTGATCACTGGGCACCAAAAAATAAATTTAATCTGCTCCCCCAAACAAATAAATTTGATCTGCTCCCCAGAAAAATGGTGCTGTACTAAATTAAATGGAGTTCCTGATTCCGAATTTGAACTCAGAATTGTTTTAGCACCTCAGGATTTTGAGATATGCGCATAAATATATATTAATAGAATATGATCATATACTATATAGTATATTTAGTTTCAAAAATAAATAATTAGTTTGCAATAGTATATTAGTAATGTATATAGTGTATTATGCTCAAGGTAAATACTATCATATAATAGTATATTTATATTAAAGGAATAGTCACATTATTTCTGATTTTCTCGCTCAGAAATATTTTGGACACTTGCTCTTGCGTTTATGCGTCTGTTGATGTCCCGTTGTAGTAACCACCAGTAATCACCCATCATGTTTTGGTTGAACCGGCATTGGTACCTCAATTTGATCTCAGATATGTTCTGGTGGAACCTCTTACCATGCTCATCGCTAACGTCACCCAGATTGGTTGGAAAAAATCGAGATGAAAATAGAAGTAGCGCATTTTAAAGCACATCCGGCATCCCATTCTTCCATACGCTGTTAGCATGTTGTTTATTAAATCAACATAGTTTCAGCTCTATGATTTCCAAGAAAGTTACGTACAACTAACACGAATAGCTTCCATGGCGCCAACTCCAATGGATTTAGTTTACCTCTGAATTTGCTATCAGACATCAATTATCTGAGTTAGAGTCCAATGAAAATGCATGCTTCCAGTTTTGCGTCACTTTTCTCTTCATCAAATTTTACTTTTGTGTATTGGAAGCCACAACCACCGTGTGTCATTTCTTTTACAACGTTTTTAATAAGGCCGAATTTGATGCGAAGGGATGGAAGGAAGATCTTTTGCGTGTCTACCAGTGGCTTTTGCTGCACATTGTACCGACCAACTTTTATGTGCTCATCTCTTTTAGGCTATTCTTTTACAATGTAATGAATGCTGTTATCGCGAATGTTCCATAGGCACAAGAAGCACATATTTTTTGGCATATCCCAGGTGCAGTCCTAGGAGGAGGGAAATCACATTTAAATCACCATAAATTTATAAGTTTCTTTCCTACCTACAACATGACCCACAGGAAAAGAAGGTTTTTCATTACCATTATGTAAAAACACATCTTTGAGGCTAACCTTACTTGAGTCTGTAAACAATCTCCATTCGTTAGGCTCGTGTTCTAGTTTTCGCATGAGTGCATTGACGTCAATACAGAAACAAGCATTATTATTTTCTTGCTCATAGCTTTTTGGGAGATGAAAGAGGGGCGGCATAACTCACCATGAAAATCAGAATTGGCTTTTCCTGAGACGAGTCGGAGATGGATTATGAAAATTCTGCAAGGCAACTTGTGTATTCTAAAGATTGCATACAGTATCACTTGAGAGAAAAAGAATGGAGAAGTGAAGAAACGAATGAAATCTGACTCAAAGAATACGAAAGGAAAGAAATAATGAAAAATGAATCAAAGAAGAACATAATGAAAATTAAATCAAATGAATAGACATAGTGAAATAGAGTGAAGCTTAAAAGGATCGAGAAAGATCAGTAGGGAATCTTGAAATTGTGCCTTCTTGAATATAAACAATGTTTTATTCATTAATTCATACCAAACTAACGAGAAGCATAAATGAAGGATATAAATTTGTTAACACAAATTATGGAGAGAGAGAGAGAGAGAGAGAGAGAGAGAGAGAGAGAGAGAGAGAGAGAGAGAGAGAGAGAGAGAGAGAGAAGGACAAATTTAAACAAATAAAACTGCGACCATAAGGAAAGGGGTAATAACACTGATTAACAATAGATTGTAGCAACTTAGGAATTAGAAACGTGATGAACTCGGTGCTATTTTCCGTCCTGCTGTAAAAATGAGACTTAAAATTGGGGAGTATAAACTCAATTAGGCCTTTCATTTTTTTCTGTTTTCAGGGCTAATGCCCTCGTCGAAGGCCGCCGGAAGGAAACGGTAAAAGTAAAAACGAAAGGCGAGGGGAAGGGAAAGATGGCAATAATTTAGAAAGGTCAAAGCTGTTGTGGAGAGGTCGTCAGGACATAAAATGGCTTCACATCGAAGATTAACGAACTGAAACTTCGTCGTGGGAAGGTTGATAGGCCATCAAGAAGTGACGACACACCGAGATCTTCAGTCATCATGAAAATGGGAACTTGCAGCGGCAGACAACATACATCGGAAGATAATCAGTTACCAAGGTTCTCCTTTAGTGTTCGTTAGGCGATGGATCATTTCTTGGAATTTTAAGATCTCATCATGGTGGCAGCCAACAAGAGAATATGATGGCAACACATAACTAGTAATCCCTTAATCTACATCTTAGGAAAGTACATCAACATATACACAATGGTATAAATAAAATATCGATAAAAAAGAAAGAACACAAAAGAAAAGGTTCAAACAACCCCCCAATTAACAACAAATTAAAAAAAAACACTCAATGACACCATGACAAAGTCCCCCGAATAAGGCCCGTCTCCTTCAAGGACTCAAGTACCCCGCAACCTGGCGAACAAAAGCCTGCCCCATAAGCCATAGACGGCAACAACCTCCACATCCTCCATTCACAAGACACGTACCGCGTGAATCTCCGACATATTGAAACATTCAATCAAAATATGGCGCATACATTGAGGTACAACGATCTTGGAAGAACAAAAGAAAAACTGAGAGGCTTCCCCATGCCTCCATAGAATAGAGGGACTCCATGTTAGCGTATAACAACGCAGTATAATACGCCTACTCCATACAAAAAAAAAGTGACAAAATGATACCTGGTAGCAATATCCTGCGGGGCAAGAGAATAGGACGTGGAACTTACTAAAGCAGAACTGTCTTCAAGACAGGTGACCTACGCTGTTGCGGAAATAAGCCAACTTAATATTCACAAATTTCTCCGTCAACTTGCCTCCCTATACCTTTTCACACTTTAGATCTCCACACCTCCTAATGGGTGAAAACACTTAAGCCACCAAGAAGAGCAACGGGCGTACTTTTAATTGAAAATTAATTTGGTCATCACCCGACGAAATTCACAGAGGGTGAAATCGTTCGAACAGCGCCTCTAGCGCTTTTATGCATAATGCTTCTCTGCGGACCATCTCACACTTGGCCGACACCAGATGAAACGGAAAGCGTGCTAACTCTCTAGTTTGAGCGAATGTTGAGAGGGAATGGTTTGGAGCATGTAAGAACAACTCCGTATGTCCCGTTTCGAATCAGTTGTCTGAACGCACCATTAGAACTTTGTGTGAGATGTTGAGAATGATGAGTGAGACTACGAATGACTAGGATGTATGGTTGGGTAGAATGTTATGGGCGTATAATTTCACGGTGCATAGTGTGACTAAATGTCTCCCTCTCAGTTTGTCACGAATTTTGAAAGGCGAGTGAAAGATAGGTTTCGTTTGAATGAAAATGAGCAGAGTGTATGGCGTGAGGCGCATGAAAGGTTTCGTTCGTTTGAAATAGGTGCAAAAGTATTGAAGGTAAAAGAAGTAAAAAGTAGGTTGAATGTGTCGAAGATGAGCGAAAAGTTTGAAGGATCGTATAGAGTTGTGAGAGTCTGGGGAAATGATGTGACGTATGTTTTGGAGAGTTTGAATGAAGGTGTGACTGAGAGAGTGCGGGCTCATCAGAGTCAGTTGAGGAGGTGGAGAGAACCTTCTGACTACCTGGTGAGCCATCCGATGTATGAACTCTGCAAAGAAAGGAATAAGGTGCATGATGATGAGGTGGAGTGTGATAGTATGGATCTGTCTGGGAAAGAGCTTGTCTTGGTCTCGAGGAGTAGAAAGCGCGCAAAGAAGAGTGAAAGGAAGAATGCAAATACGAATGAAAGTAAGTCTGAGCAGTCTTTCTGGCATGGGGGAGCTTGAGTATTTACATAAGCGGGTGGGTGATTTGGCTGATGCAAGTAGACAAGTGACTGAGCTGCCTGTGGCTGATTTTTCTGGTTTTGCTAATGGTAAGAGTATAGGTGAGTTTGATGTGGAGAATGAGAAGGTGACTGACTTTTCTGGCTTCTGGCGGGAACCAGTTGAATGGGTTCCTGGTATATTTGCTGAGAATAGAGGGGATGCGAGTGATTTGTTTGCTTAACAAAAGTGTACCTTGAGTTGGATGAGAGCTGTAAGTGAGGAGCTGATGATGGGGGTATGAAGAGTGAAGGTTATGACCGGAAGAGTATGAAAGAGTTCTGTCGAGCGATGGGAGAGCTATTAATGAAGGCTAAGAGTATGGTGGACGATATGATCGTTAGTGACGAGGAGATAGACAAGACGACTGACGAACGACTACGACAGATTGCTACACGCAGCCAGGGACCTGTAGACGAGTGTAAATGGGTGCAGAAGGGCGCGATTGATTATAAAAAGTACCGTGAGTAAGGATTGAGAGTGTTCTGTGAGTGACTGTGGTTGAATGACCTAAAGAAGGAGGGGTGTGGTGGAGCGAATGTGAGAGTGTTTGTAGGGCCATTCTCCCACCCCTTTCTAGCAGGCCTTTCCCTCCCTCTGTAAGAATGTATGTGTGTGAATGGGGTATGTTTTTATATAAGTATATATAAAATGGATTTCATGTTCTATTATAAAATGCTTTTATCTATTTCCAGAAGCCACTCTATAATTTTGTTAAAATTTCAACAGGATAATCCTTCAATTTGTAAAGAGTGGCTGAGATTGTAGGATTTGAAGTAACTTAATTAAAGTTATTGTATATCCCGTTTGGACGGAACAGCTTTAATAGCCTCAATTCGCGACCGGATCGTATTCATATTAATAAGCTGGGCTCGCATGCGCCAGGCGTTTAACGCGTGCACCCAAGTTTTGGTCACAGAAGCGACAGCCGGTAAGACTTTCCCCCGGGTGACCCCCAAACTGAAAAACGTGGTTTCACGTAAGCAAAAGGTCTCTTTTGTTGCTTAATTGTGTCTTTTTATGCCTCTTTTGTTCGATTGTGTATTTGTCTTTTGTTTGCTCATTCGTTTAGTTATATTTATAAATATTTTGTTTGGTAATAGGATTGATTGTTATATATATATATATATATATATATATATATATATATATATATATATATATATATATATATATATATATATATATATATATATATTTATAAAGTGATTGCATAGTAAATTAATCTCAAATATATTTAGCCATATTTTTTGTAAATAAAGGACTGTATATACAATCTGTTTCATTTCGCCCTTGATTTTCTACGTCCAACTTAGTGTAGGAACCCTGGGTGAATAGATTGGGGATAAAGAATAGGTTCGGTGCCCGCTACAGCGCTCAACGACAATTCCCGTAGCGTTCGCTCCCAGCTCCCCCGCGAAGAATGGAAGCAGCACGTGGGCAACTTGACGGTCACTTATGTTGGCCGGTCCAGAGCAGAAGAAACTTGCGAGGAGATTATTTTCTTCTGCTATGGTGCACGGCGAGATCGTTTTGGTAGAGGAGTTACTATCACGCCTTGCTCTTTAGACGTGTAGATAGAGGGGAGTAGAAAATGGGGCAAAGAAAAAATAATAGCGTAGGCGAGTTGTGAAAACCTTCCCGCGTCGCTGGACCACTGTTAGCTAGCGGCGAATCCACTCGGCCATCCTGAGTCGCAAAAAAGACTTATTCAAACGAAGCTTTTAAGCCGCTCGCCTGCACTTCTCGTAAGCTATAGACGAAGCTTGACTTCTTTCATCATCTCACGCTGCTGTGTCCATTTCTCTTTTGCCAACAAGCCGGATCAACACCGCACATCTTCCCCTGCCTGCCCGGCTTCCTCTGAGCATCAAGGAACTCGCGGTCCTCTTTGATCTTGATCAAGTACATGGCGTCGCGATGTGCTACATCAAACAAATTTTTCAGGGAAGCAACGAAATTTGTTCGGTTTTCTTCAGCTTGCAATGTTATACGGGAGTTTGATTTCTTCAATCCGTTGTACAGACGCCATTGTGCAGACGTCGTACTTTATTGGATATTACACAGATCAATGGTCGGAATATTCGCCTTGGAGTACTGATGTTGAACTTTGAGTGTCGTCTGTCGAATTGAGAACGTCAAATCGCGCGGGTTTAGCTTTGCGTGGTACTTCAAAACACACCCGACTTCCTCACGGCTCGGCAGAACACTCGATGGTAGCTGTTGAGTTGCTCGGGCTCCTAGGAGCCATAACTTGTCAGCGGACCTCGTGGAAGACATCTGTAAACATGAAAAACGCAAGTCAATCAACAGGAGAATAAGACGGAGATCTCTCCATAACATAAAACAATAGTGAAACCACTTCTCGCACTGCAAAAACATAGGTGGGCGTTATCGCGATAACGATATCGGGTTATCGGTTATCCGATATTTTCCCGCGTTATCGATTCATCGGTATCGCTGATACTTTTGGTTCCAAACTAGCGATAATCGATAACTTCCGTTTTTTGTTGCAGCTTAGCAAAGGGGCGAGCCGCGCGTGCCTTGGACGCAGAAATAGGTAGGTCCGAGCTGGGAAGAGGATCCTCTAAACCTATGAGGAGATGAAGGAGAGCCTTACCCGATAAGAAACTAAGAAACATTATTCAAATATTCTTACTATTGTATTATAAAATAACGCTATATATAGTCAATAATCAATTTTGTATTATAATTTTGGATTTATCGGTTATCACCTTATCGGGCGATAAATTTATCGCCAGTTATCGATTATCGGTTATTGCCGATAAGGTTATCGTATCAATTTATCAGTTATCGTGATACATTTTTTCATTATCGTGCCTATAGCAATGCCTCTGGGAATTCCTATAATAAAAACCTCCTGGTAAACTTAAATATATATATATATATATATATATATATATATATATATATATATATATATATATATATATATATATATATATATATAAAATTCAATTCTTTTGTCATTTGAATAATTCCTGCATTCCTTTAACTTTTTTAATTTAATCATTCAATTATTTTACTTTAACTGTTAATTTAATTTTTCAATTAATGTACTTGAACTTTTGTAAATCAAATCATTTATGTTAAACTTAATAATTAATTAATTCATTTATTTTCTTGTCAATTCAATTAACGTATATTGTTCCAAACAACATCTCTTAAATTTCACACACAAACAAACAAACACACGTTCCCAGCTCGACCAAAAGAGGACGCTTGCTGCCCACTCGACTCTCTGCTCTCTTCATATAAAGGTCGGTAACCATTCCTTCTACAATTATTCATTTACCCCCAAACAAATTTTACTGAGTTAATTCCACTCTCACATTCTTTGCAAACGACCATGCGAGTGTAAATCCTAATTATATTTGCTTTTCATTGCAGCCCCCAATTCACAGTCCATTATAGATACTTTAAAATACTCTAAATTACTATACTATATTACTTACAACTCAATATTATTTACTATATCAAAGATACTCAAAATTACTACATTATATTACTTACAACTCAATATTATTCACTATATCAAAGATACTCTATTATACTCTATATTACTATATTATTATTTACTCTATTTTGCACTCTATATCGTTTCACCATATTATTCACCATATTTACTTAACCTATTTATCTCTGTACATTCGTTGATTTTTATAAATATATTTATATTTGTGTAATTGTCTTTCTAAACGCCCAAGTCATCATTCCAAAATTTATTTCGCTGTCGTCCTTAGGCCTAAAGCTAACGGCAGACATCTTCGATCAAACAAAATTTATGGGTATGGTTTTCGAAACGCTATCTAGGCTGATTTATTAACCGAAGATAAATCACATTGATAACCAAACACTATAGCGCCCACCTACGTGCAAAACTGTACGTTGCATAGGGTGCTTCAAAGCATCTGCGTGACATGAAGATGTCATGCTACAAAACTTAGATTTTGCTTGTAGTATTGCCTCATCAATGCGCATGAACTGCCGGGTTCCGCATTATTGTCCAAACACTTTGATTTTTTGACTCATCCGACTATACATCATTGTTGTAGGTCAGGTAGATTTCACGAACCTTCGCTTGCCCCCCCCCCCCTAGACGCGGGGAGAGCCCCTTTTAAGTACGGGGAATATTCGAGTGCGCTTTCTACCGTTGGCCGACTTAGAAAATAGATCAATGGCTTTTATTAGGTTCTTGGATTTAAATAAGAGAAACAAAAATAATCTTTACTATTATACAAACAAATAACCAAATGTAACAATAATTTGTATACTATGGGAAAACCAATCGTTCAGCAAAAGTAAATTAATTTACAATGAATACTTCGGCACGAACTATGAGAAGCACAATATTTACCCGAAAAAACGGGAGGAGATGATGAGGTAAAGCTTAATAGTTGGAAAGTGTCTCGCCTCTTCGACGGTGATAGAGAAAAATGTAATAGGCTAATGATTTTGCGAATGGTTGTTCGAGGGAGTATCCTTGCAGGGCATGAAGCGAAGCAAGTCCTTATGGTACCAAAGAGTCTCTTGTGAAGTGGCGCGTTGTGGCATTTGACTGGTTCCAATGAATCTTCTTGATTACTGCTTGGATACTGCGCGAACAGTGCCTGGCTCCTGGTTGAATACTAATTTGCTCGTTTCCCCGCTGGCTCCAGTTTGACTCATCTCGCTTCGTTATCACCTCGGAAGTTTACTGAAAGACGCCGGTTGAAAGTCCGTGAGATATTTCCTAGGCTTCTTTGTCCGCGTGACTCTCTCTCTCCCTGACATCTACTCCCCCCCTTATGATGTAACTTCCGGAAGAAGGAACATCTCCGGAAATGGAAAATGGGTGCAATACCTTCGCATCCCAAAATAAAAGAACGCATCATACAAATTCAAAAAGAATACAAAATAAATAAGTTCGCATCACAGCAAAAAAATAATACATCATACAAAATCAGAAAAAATAATACAAAAAAAAACACAAAGAGAGACTATAAAGATGTACATAGATTGATCATTATCCCCCCAAAACTAATTTACAACAATCATGATTATAAACACTGAATTTTAAGGAGAGGGAATATCTGTCTCGGTTCCAAAAATAATAATAAAGTTTATTTACATACAAAAGGGTACATGTTCGCACCAAAATTTATATGTATTTATATATATATATATATATATATATATATATATATATATATATATATATATATATATATATATATATATATATATATATATATATATATATACATATGAGCGCCTCGTGGAAGGACCATCACAGGCCAATATTACGCCGAGGAACGGGCTTGGTTGAAGAAGTGCATCCATCAGAAGCTGAACGGCTAGTCGACACGTGGTGTCCTGCTCCTCCATGACAATGCCAGAGTTGGACAAGCTGCCCTGCGCAACAGCGGATTCGAGGAGTTCAACCACCATCTATAGCGTACGAGAAGTGCAGGCGAGCTGCTTAAAAGCTTCATTTAAATCAGTCTTTTTTGAGACTCACGATGGCCGAGTAGATTCGCCGCTGGCTAACAATGGTCTAGCGACGCGGAAAGCTGTTCGCAACTCGCCTACGCTATTGTTTTTTCTTTGCCCCTTTTTCTATTCCCCTCTATTTACACCCCCTACAGTCCAGATCTGGCCCCTAGCGACTACTTTTTATTCTGCCAGCTCAAGGCTGCACTGCGTGGACCCTGGTTTGGGGACGATGAAGATGTCTAGCTCGCCGTCCTAGGAGTGGATTGAACAGTAGTCGGGAGATTTCTGGTTGTCGGGAATTCAAAGCCTCAGGGACAGCTGGCGCAAGTGCATTGAAGTCGAGGGTAGTTATATTGGAAAAAAATAAAACACTTTTCCTCATATCTCGTTTCCTTATATCCGAAATGCAAAACTAGGTTAATATGTAGATTAACGACTCGGCCGAAAAAGTGTTTTTTTTGGTAAATATATTCGTTCACCCCTACCGGAATATTCATGCGCGTTTGAGTCGTCTGACGTCAGACCCCACCCCCACCCCCATTATAATTCGCAAAACGATTAAAGGCGCTAACATGATTTGGTTAAATCATATAACGTTTACAGAGGTGAATGATTTAACCAAATCATGTCAGCGCCTTTATGCGTTGTTATACGCTATCATGGAGTCCCTCTATTCTATGGAGGTATGGGGAAGCCTCTCAGTTTTTCTTTTGTTCTTCCAAGATCGTTGTACCTCAATGTATGCGCCATATTTTGATTGAATGTTTCAATATGTCGGAGATTCACGCGGTACGTGTCTTGTGAATGGAGGATGTGGAGGTTGTTGCCGTCTATGGCTTATGGGGCAGGCTTTTGTTCGCCAGGTTGCGGGGTACTTGAGTCCTTGAAGGAGACGGGCCTTATTCGGGGGACTTTGTCATGGTGTCATTGAGTGTTTTTTTTAAATTTGTTGTTAATTGGGGGTTGTTTGAACCTTTCCTTTTGTGTTCTTTCTTTTTTATCGATATTTTATTTATACCATTGTGTATATGTTGATGTACTTTCCTAAGATGTAGATTAAGGGATTACTAGTTATGTGTTGCCATCATATTCTCTTGTTGGCTGCCACCATGATGAGATCTTAAAATTCCAAGAAATGATCCATCGCCTAACGAACACTAAAGGAGAACCTTGGTAACTGATTATCTTCCGATGTATGTTGTCTGCCGCTGCAAGTTCCCATTTTCATGATGACTGAAGATCTTAGTGTGTCGTCACTTCTTGATGGCCTATCAACCTTCCCACGACGAAGTTTCAGTTCGTTAATCTTCGATGTGAAGCCATTTTATGCCCTGACGACCTCTCCACAACAGCTTTGACCTTTCTAAATTATTGCCATCTTTCCCTTGCCCTCGCCTTTCGTTTTTACTTTTACCGTTTCCTTCCGGCGGCCTTCGACGAGGGCATTAGCCCTGAAAACAGAAAAAAATGAAAGGCCTAATTGAGTTTATACTCCCCAATTTTAAGTCTCATTTTTCAGCAGGACGGAAAATAGCACCGAGTTCATCATGTTTCTAATTCCTAAGCTGCTACAATCTATTGTTAATCAGTGTTATTACCCCTTTCCTTATGGTCGCAGTTTTATTTGTTTAAATTTGTCCTTCTCTCTCTCTCTCTCTCCATAATTTGTGTTAACAAATTTATATCCTTCATTTATGCTTCTCGTTAGTTTGGTATGAATTAATGAATAAAACATTGTTTATATTCAAGAAGGCACAATTTCAAGATTCCCTACTGATTTTTCTCGATCCTTTTAAGCTTCACTCTATTTCCTATGTCTATTCATTTGATTTAATTTTCATTATGCTCTTCTTTGATTATTTTTTCATTATTTCTTTCCTTTCGTTACTTTGAGTCAGATTTCATTTCGTTCTTCACTTCTCCATTCTTTTCTCTCAAGTGATGCTGTATGCAATCTTTAGAATACACAAGTTGCCTTGCAGAATCTCCATAATCCATCTCCAATTCTGATATATATATATATATATATATATATATATATATATATATATATATATATATATATATATATATATATATATGTGTATATATATATATATATATATATATATATATATATATATATATATATATATATATATATATATATATATATATATATATATATATATATATATATATATATATATATATATATATATATATATATATATATATATATATATATATATATATATATATATATATATATATATATTTTTGGTAAATATGTAGATTAGCGGCCCGGCCGAAAAAAAAATTTGTGTGTAAATATTATCGTTCACTCGTGTCGGAATATTCATGCGCGTTTGAGTCCTTTTCGAATTATTATTCTATAAACAATTAGGATTATATACTGGGGGGCTGTGCCCCCCAGACCCCCCCCAATTTAATGAAACTCAGGATCATCGTAGTGTAGTCCCCCCATTGTGTTTACCCCCACACAAGCAGTCAACTTAAATGTACTCTAAAAACGTGAAACATTTTGGAACACGGACGAAATAGTACGTCCCATCGTTCGCGCCGATAATCTACATATTTACCATATTTTTTTTTTTTCGTCCGTGTTCCAAAATGATTCATGTTTTTGGAGTACATTTAAGGGGCCGACTCGTGTTGGGGTTAACCGCCCCTCGTAATATTAACAGAATTTTTAATTATATTTTGAAAAGTTTCTCAGTATGGCTGTTGCTTTGGATGATCTGAGTGTGTCTTTTGATGTAAGCAATGTGTATGTAGTTTGTGATTTAGGTGGTGTTGAAAGAAGAGCAAATGTATCTGAATGCCCAGTATGTTATGTGACTTGTGCAAATGTGGCTTTGGTAGAGGAGGAGGTTAGTCAGTTGCATGATGAGTGCAACAGATTAAGTTGGTGAATGAAGTGAGAAGGGATGCGAGTGTACACATGAAGAATGTGGCTGGCACCGGGAGGGTAGAATATAGGCCTGGGGAGAAAGAAGTGAGGGAAGATGAATGGTAGGTGATATGGATAGAATAGATAGGTTAGGACAGGCTAGGTCTGTGAGCAAAAGGGACATGGAACCTGTTAGGTTGACTAACAGATTCGATGCCCTGAGAGAGCAAGAGGTTGAAAGTGATTTGTCTGATGTGTTTGTGGCAGAAAGTGAAATAAGTGGTAGTTTGAATGAGAACAGGAGGGAGGGTAATGCTAGCCCTAGGGGGACTAGGAGGATGACGGGTACTTGTGATGGGTGACTCTCAGATTAGATATTTAGATAGGAAGTTGAGTGCAAGCAAATGGAAGGGAGTGAGAGTTTGTTTGCCAGGTGCTGGTGTAAATGATGTGTCTGAGAGCTATGATAGTCTGGTGTCTGGTTGTGACAAGGATGCAAAGAGGACCCAAATAACTTTAGACCAGTAAGCTTAACTTCTATAGACTGTAAAATTCTTGAGAAGATGGTTAAGAAGGGAATTTCTGATCATCTAGAGAGTAGCAGGTTAATTAATGATGCTCAGCATGGTTTTAGAAAAGGTAGATCGTGTTTAACTAATTTACTGGATTTTATGGATTATGTAACTAAAGAATTAGATAGGGGTGAGAAAGTTGATGTGATCTACTTAGATTTCAGCAAAGCTTTTGATAAGGTTCCACATAGAAGACTAGTTCATAAATTAAAGCTGCATGTGATATGTGGGAAAGTTTTAAATTGCATAACTGAATGGCTGAAAAATAGGAAACAGAGTTGTACTGAATGGAGTGAGGTCAGAGTGGAGGAATGTTATTAGTGGTGTACCTCAGGAATCAGTTTTAGGCCCTTTATTATTTTTAATCTAGGTAAATGATCTTGGGCAAGGTGTAAATAGCAAAGTGTCAATTTTTGCTTATGACACTAAATTGGCAGCTGTAGTCAAAGAGGTTGAGGGTAGCTTTAAAGTGCAGGGTGACTTAAATAAGTTGTTAGCTTGGGCTCAAAAGTGGCAGATGACTTTTAACCTTAATAAATGCAAAGTTATTAACATGGGGAGAGATAATAGGGAATTTAGCTATGAAATGGATGGATATTGGCTTAATTCAGTTCAAGATGAGAAGGATTTAGGAGTGGTAGTAGATAGGTCACTGAAATTTTCAAAGCAGTGTATTGAGGCAAAAAATAGAGCAAATAGGGTGCTAGGTTACATTAAAAGAAATGTTAGCTACAAGAGTAAGGAGGTCATCCTTAAACTATACAACTCTTATGTCAGGCCACATTTAGAGTACTGTATACAGGCATGGTCACCACATTTTAGACATGATATAAAATTATTAGAGTCAGTACAAAGGAGGGCAACAAAAATAATACCATCCCTGAAGCACCTTGAATATGAAGATAGACTGAGAGTATTAAATATGTTTTCATTTGAAAGAAGGTGTGTGAGGGTAGATATGATTGAGCTTTTTAAAATCTTTTCTGGGATGGATAAATTGGATTTCAGCAATTTATTTGAGTTAGAAGGTAGTAATAGAACTAGAGGCCACCACTTAAAGATTAAAAAACAGAGGTGCAGACTGGATGTTAGAAAATATTTTTTCACTAACAGAGTGGTGGATTATTGGAATAGTTTGCCACCTGAGACTGTAGACAGCCTAAACTTGAATGTTTTTAAGCGCAGATTGGATGATTATATGGGGATGGAGGGTTAATTTCTTACTTTTTGGTATGTGGATATGTTTCTTGACTCATTCCTGTGGATGCAGTTTCTTTTTATTGTATATTTTGGGGACTTTGATTTTGTTTTTGACAGACTCCTATGGAGGCTTTAAATTATATATTGTAGATGCATGGTTGGACATTTCTATGGATTGTTAAATTGTATATTGTAGATGCATGATCTGACAAAATCCTATGGATGCTTTATGTGGGTGGATTTGATGGACACGGATGACCTTTGATAGGCCCTTGTGGCTTTCATCATCCGTGAAATTATGTTATGTTATGCAGTTGTTATTATGCATGTGGGATTAAATGATGTAAAGAAAGTGGGTTGATGTGAGTTACGAAAGAGGTACAAAAGGTTAGTTGAAAGGATGAGTGAGAGGCCAACGAGATTGGATGTTGGGGTGAAATGGTTGTCTACTGCAATTTGACTGAATGAGTATGTGAAAGGCCTGTGTGAGGAGTCGGGATTAGTGTTTGTAGATGTCCAGAAGGAGTGTATTCCAATGAAGGCTACTATGAAGAAATGTAGGAAGCCATTGTGGTGGTATCATGAGATAGCTAGGAAAATTTCTGAGAAGAAAATGGCATACCAGAGATTACAGAGAGAAAGTACTATTGACAATTTAAATTAAGATAGGTCAACCAGAAATGAGCTAAATAAGATTATTAAGAAGAGCAAAAGGATGGCAGAAATTAATTTAGCTCAAAATAATAATAAAGATCGAAGAAATTTTTTTAGCTATTATAAAATTAATAACAAATCTAACAGTAATAAAATAGGGTCTATTAGATATGAATGGGTTTTGAAACAATCTGATGAGGAAATAGTAGAGCTTCTTAATGATAATTTTTCTTCAGTATTTACACAAGAGAATCAAGATAGATTAATTGATGATAATTCTAGGTCAGTCTTCGACTGACCTTCGAACAGGTAGCACGTGTTTCATAGAGCTCTCAGTCTGTTGATCTATTTTTCAGATTTTTCTACAGTTTGTTTGTTTTTTTTCTCTCACCACAATCAGCGAAAGCTAAGTTGCTCTTCTTCTTTTTCTTATTACTACTTAAGTTCTTTCTTTGTTTGAATAAGTGATGGAGTTTGGGGATGAAAGTGAGCATGAGTGTCGGAATGTATGCATTGGTTGTGGTGTATTAGGTGAGGGGTATACATAAGAACATAAGAAAAGAAGGAGACTGCAAAAGACCATTCATGGCCTACACTTGGCAGCTCCTGTTCCAGTCAACACACAAAAGATTTCTTACCAGAGAAAAGTCATCAACATTGTCACCCTTTACAGGAGTTTGTCAGTTCTAATCTACAATATACATAAAATGCATACAGAGGATTATGTCCATTCATGCAACCGCAAAATAATTTCCCCACTCTGCAGAAAAATATATACATATGTACATAAAAAAAGTCAGTCCCATCTAGCAGCTTCATTCATATAATTATCTAATCTATTCTTAAAACTACCCAGAGAGGAGGCTTCTATCACATGTCTAGTGAGCCTATTCCATTCATCTACCACACGATTTGTAAACCAATTCCTCCCAATCTCCTTCCTAAACCTATACTTATCAAGCTTAAACCCATTGCTACGTGTCCTGTCATGTTCACTAAGTATAAGAACCTTACCCAGATCCCCTTTATTATATCCTTTTACCCATTTGAAGACTTCAATCAATTCCCCTCTGACTCTTCTCCTTTCCAATGTATGTAGATTTAGTTTTCTGAGCCTTTCACCATAAGGTAAGTTCCTTAGCCCACCAATCATCTTTGTCATCCTTCTCTGCACAGACTCAAGCAAATCAATATCCTTCCTATAATATGGTGACCAAAATTGTACTGCATAGTCTAGATGAGTCCTAACTAGCGCCAGATACAGTTTTAGAATGACTTCAGCACTCTTATTGCTTACACTCCTCCTAATGAATCCCAATATCCTATTAGCTTTATTCTTAGCATTTAGGCATACATGTGTTGTATGTGGGCTGCGTGAATGCATTGTAGATTTAGAGGGGATGAGAAGGCAGGATTTAGACAGGATATGTAGGCTGGAGGGGTTAGTTGCTGACCTCAGGAGGGAACTTAGTGTTAGGCCTAGAGCTGGGAATAGGTTAGGTGGTGAGGTAGGCCAGTTAGATGTTCCAGGTGAAGGTAGAGGGCCGGTGGAGGAGGTAGGATATGATAGTTCTAGTGATAGTGAAGTTAGCCCCCTTAGATTAGTTAGAAATAGGCCTAGTGAGGATGGGGGACAGTGGAGAGTGGTTAGGAAACGTGAAGCTAGGGAGGCTTTTCCTGTTCTTTGTGAGAATAGGGTTGCCTCTGTTGAGGTTGTTAGCCAGGGGGATAATAGGTGTGTGAGTCAGAGGGACACAGAACCTATTAGCTTGACTAATAGATTCGGTGCCCTAAGAGAGGAAGTAACTGGAAGTGATATGACTGATGGGGGTGGGGGTGGAGTTCGAGTGACTGGTAGTGTGAATGAGAATAGGAGTGGGGATGGAGTTAGGTCTGTGGGGGCTAGGAATAGGAGTCTGACTGAAGTGCTTGTGATGGGTGATTCGCGAGTTAGATATTTAGATAGGAAGTTGAATGCAAGTAGATTGAATGGTTTGAGGGTGTGTTTGCCGGGTGCTGGAGTGAGAGATCTGTCTAATGGGGATGAGGAGCTGGTGTCTGGCTGTGCAAGGGATGCGGTTGTGATTACACATGTAGGAGTGAATGATGTGAAGAAAGTGGGTGCATGTAAGGGATGTGAAACAGATGCAGTTATTATTGGGGACTTCAACTTAAACTCTGTGGACTGGGAAAATATGATAGGTAGGGATAGAACAAGTGGCAGGTTCATAGAATGCTTTGAGGATAATTTTTTGAATCAATTTGTTAATGAGCCAACGAGGGGGGACAATATATTAGATTTAGTACTTTCTAACAGTGATCATTTAGTTCAAGAATTGACTGTTGGGGAAGTATTGGGAAATAGTGACCATCAGATAGTTCGTTTTAACTTGGGAATTGAGAAGGGTAAAATAACCGAGAATGCTGAAAAAGTTCCAAATTTTCATAAGGGAGATTATGTAAAACTTCGAAGCTTTGGTAGACTGGGATGTAGAATTCAGAGGTAAAAATGCTTATGGGATGTGGGATACTTTCAAGCATATAATAAATGTAGTCCAAGAACAATGTATCCCAATGAAGGCCATTAGGAACAAAAGTAGGAAACCATTATGGTGGAATCAGGAGATAGCTAGAAAAATTTCAGAGAAGAAAAGAGCATATAAAAAATTACAGGAACAAAATAATATTCAAAATTCAAGTGATTATAGAATGGCTAGGAATGAGTTAAATAAGATTATAAAGAAGAACAAAAGGGTGTCAGAAATTAAATTAGCTCAGGATAGCAACAAAGATCCTAGAAAGTTCTTTAGTTACTATAAAATTAATAACAAGTCTGGCAGAGTTAAAATAGGACCTATCAAATATGAAGGGGTTGTGAGAGAAACTGGTGAGGAGAGGAAATAGTTGAGGTACTAAATGGTCATTTTGCATCAGTATTTACAAAGGAGAAACTAAATAGTCTTATGTATAGTACTCATGGGTCAGGGAAAGAGGTGTTTACTACCATTAGTGTGGATCAGAGGATGATAAAAGAACTAATAGGTGAGTTAGATACTACCAAGGCCTCCGGCCCTGATAATATTCATTCTAGGATACTTAAAGAAGGTGTAGAAAGTATCTCAATAGCTCTGGAGAAGTTATATACTAGGTCACTGGAATATGGAGAAATACCCGATGATTGGAAGAGAGCGAATGTAGTCCCCATTTTCAAGAAGGGTAGTAAAGAGGATGCAAATAACTTTAGACCGGTTAGCCTAACTCCTGTAGTCTGTAAAATTCTTGAGAAAATAGTTAAAAAAGGGATTTGCCAACATCTAGAGAGGGAGGGGTTAATCAGCGATGCTCAGCATGGGTTTACATCAGGTAGATCATGTTTGACTAACTTACTAGACTTTCTGGACTTTGTAACAGATCAAGTAGATAAGGGAGAGAATGTAGATATAATTTACTTAGATTTTAGTAAAGCATTTGATAAGGTACCACACAGGAGACTAGTTCATAAATTAAAAATGATTGGGATATGTGGGGGTGTTTCAAATTGGATAGCTGAGTGGCTGAAAGACAGGAAGCAAAGGGTAGTGCTAAATGGTGTAAAGTCAGAGTGGAGGGATGTTATCAGTGGGGTTCCTCAGGGATCAGTTCTCGGTCCATTATTATTTGTCATCTATATAAACGATCTTGGGGAGGCAGTTAATAATAAAGTGTCAATTTTCGCGGATGATACCAAATTAGCAGCTGTAGTTAAAGATATTGATAATAATTTTAAAGTGCAGGGGGACTTAAATAAATTTTTATCCTGGGCACATAAGTGGCAAATGACTTTCAACCTTGATAAGTGCAAAGTTATTAACATGGGAAAAGATAATAGAGAATTTAACTATGAAATGGATGGGCATTGGCTGAGCTCAGTAGAGGATGAGAAAGATCTAGGAGTAGTAATAGATAAGTCATTAAGTTTTTCTAAGCACTGTATTGAAGCAAGAAATAGGGCAAATATAGTGTTGGGTTTTATTAAGAGAAATGTCAGTTACAAAAGTAAGGAGGTTATTCTTAAACTCTATAACTCTTATGTTAGGCCACATCTAGAGTACTGTATACAGGCATGGTCCCCACATTTTTAGACACGATATTAACCTTCTTGAGTCAGTGCAACGGAGGGCAACAAAGATTATTCCTTCCCTGAGGCACCTTGAATATGAAGATAGACTGAGGGTATTAAATATGTTCTCGTTCGAAAGGAGGCGTGTGAGAGGGGATATGATTGAGCTCTTTAAATTTTTTTCTGGGATAGATAAATTGGATGTTAGCAAGTTTTTTGAGTTAGATGATGGAAATCGGACTAGAGGTCACCACTTGAAAATTAAAAAGCAAGGGTGTAGGTTGGATTTAAGAAAATATTTTTTCACCAATAGAGTGGTAGACTTCTGGAACAAATTGCCGCAGAGGGTAGTAGGTAGTCCAAATCTAAATGTATTTAAGAGTAGGTTGGATGAGTTTATGGGAAGGGAAGGTTGTGATGGTTCCTAAGTTTTGTATATATTAATATTGTTTGTATATATCTATAGCTGCATGATTTAGTTCTTGACAAGCCTTGATTGGTGATACCCTTGTTTGTGGATGCAATCCTCTGGATGTAGTTTTCCTGGGAGTTTGGGTGCCTTGAAAAAGAGGCCGCTTGACTCGGATGACCTATGATGAGCCCTTGTGGCTTTTGTCGTCCGTTATATTATATTGTGGGGGACTTTGATTTTGTCTTCCCCTGGTGATGGTGCTTTTTGTGGGTGGGTTTTGATGGAGGCGGATGACCTTTGATAGGCCCTTGTGGCTTTTGTCATCCATGTAATTATGTTATGTTATGTTATGTTAACTATACAACTCTTATGTCAGGCTGTAGCGGGCCGAAAATATATCTCTAATCCCAATCGATAATCAATCCAACCCGCTTCCTACACTGTCCGGACGTGAGAAATCGAGGGAGAATGAAACAGATTGTATGTACAGTCCTTTACTAACAAAAAATACAATATTTACAAAAAATATGGATAAATATGCACAAAATATCTACAATAGAGAGGGGCGATTATATTGGAGATCTTACTTTTCACCAAAAAATACAAAAAGAAAATCCTATATATATGAATACTATTTAATCTATCCTAATAAACATAAAAAATCAAACAACCAAAAAAATCCTGACTACAACAGTCAATATATAAACAACAAACAAGGCCTCACTTTATACAAAGAGGATGGGGAGATGTCCAGCCACCTGCCACTTGAGCGAGCAAAATGCCTAGGACCTACAACAAGTGTGGCGCCTCTGCGCTTGATGGAAGATAATGACCTTAAAAAGCTTGCGTGGCTATTATAAGCCCTCCTTCATTAAGCTATACTATTGGCCTTTATTTATTAACAATAATAATATATAGCTTTCAGGGATATAACGCTTTGTTTGTAATATAAGGATATACGAAACTAAGTCCTATCTTTCCAGAATATGGCGCTTTGTTTGTAATATAAGGATATATGAAACTAAGTTCTATCTTTCCAGAATATGGCGCCTGGAAAGAAAGAAAAAAAACATGGTAATCATTTTTATACATAAAATAAACAAAAAACAACAAACCCATTCCCATTCAGACACACACACATTTTTACAGAGGAAGGGATAGGGTACTGAGAAAAGGGGTGGGAGAATGGCCCTTTTACACACACTCACATTCGCTCCACCACAAGGCCACATTTAGAGTACTGTATACAGGCATGGTCACCACATTTTAGACATGATATAAACTTATTAGAGTCAGTACAAAGGAGGGCAACAAAAATAATACCATCCCTGAAGCACCTTGAATATGAAGATAGACTGAGGGTACTAAATATGTTCTCATTTGAGAGATGTGTGAGGGGAGATATGATTGAGCTTTTTAAAATCTTTTCTGGGATGGATAAGTTGGATTTTAGAAAGTTTTTTGAGTTGGGAGGTAGTAATAGGATTAGGGGTTACCACTTAAAAATTAAAAAAACAGAGGTGCAGATTGGATGTTAGAAAATATTTTTTCACCAATCAAGTGGTAGATTACTGGGATAGTTTGCCATCTGAGACGGTAGACAGTCCAAACTTGAATGTATTCAAACGCAGATTAGATGATTATATGGGGAGGGAGGGTTAACTTTGGGGGTATTCTGGACTTATTCTGTGGATGCAGTTTTTTATTATTGTATATTACAATTGATTTGGATTTTGACAATTCTTGATGATGCTGCTTTTTGTTTTTGACACATTTCTGTGTATGGTTCCAATTGTATATTGTAAATGCATGATCTGACACAATCCTCTGGATTGTTTATATTGTAGATACATTATCTGACACATTCCTTGGATGCATTTTGTGGGTGGGTTTTGACAGATGTAGATGACCTTTGATAGGTTCTTATTGCTTTTGTTATCCGTGAAATTATGTTATGGCAAGAGCTTCTCACTCAATCACTGCATAGGAGAGATGTGAGCTAGTTTCTCTGAGCGGACGATAACTGGTCGCTTATCTTGAGCTCGGTAGATGAGGATTCCATCACATCTGGTACGAGCAAGAGGTATTTGCTATCTTGCTCTATGCATGCAATTTGTACTAAACTTAGGGGGTCCAGAGGATAATTTGATTCAATGGCTGATTCTTTGTCTATAGCCAATATTTGGTTAACTCCTGCACGCTGATGATATTTCTTAAGGAGGTTTATATGGAAAAGCTTATTTACCTTAGTTGTTTCAACCCAATAATTATCCGGGACTGCGTTCCCTATTATTTGGTAAGGGTCCTTCCGTTGCCCTAGCAGTTTGTTATTGTTAGTCGGGAGCAATAACAGAACTTCCTCACTGGGGTTAAATATTTAGTCTTTGGATTTACATTTGAAGTAAGCCTTATATTTATTCAGATTAACATCAGCATTTTAGTAGGCAATTTTGTCACACTCTTCCAACCCCTGATGGAGTTCAATTAGGTACAAGTATGATGATTGTACCTCCTAATCTAATTTTTGGTTAGTGAAAAGTTCTTTGAGAGAATGCTTAAGGGGCCTTGAACATTCCTACTGTAAAGTAACTCAAGTGATGCAAACCCCAAAGTGCAATGTGATATCTCTCTATATGCAAAAGGAGCCACTGGCAGATAATGATGCCATTCTCTTGGCTGCTCAGCACAAATCTTTCACTGTATGGCCTTGAGATTCCCATTCAGCCTCTCACACATACCATTTCCAGCCGGGTGAAATGGGGGTGGTAAATAGGAGCTTTACCATGAGTAATTTTTCTATCTGCTCCATCAAATGGGAGGTAAATTGACAGCCTCGATCAGACACTATTTCCTTCGGTAATCCAACAGGGAAAAAGATGGAGATAAGGGTTCAGCACACAAAATGCTGTTGATCTTCTTGAGGGGGACAGCCTCGGGGAACCTGTTTGCAAAATTACCCAGAGTGAGGACATAACTATGGCCCTTGCTAGATGGTGGGTGGATTGGTCCAACCAAGTCAATTGCCACTCGGGAGAAGAGTTCTGAGATTACAGGGCCCTTCTGCAAGGGTGCCAGCTTAACTTGCCTTAATGGCAGTTTTCTGGCATATGTTGCATGATCGACAATAGCGAAGAATTTCATCTAACGTTCTTTGTCTGCATGACACTCTCTTTAACAATCATTCATTGTGTTCTGCCAATAGGTTAGTTTATGTAAAGATAAAAGCAAATTAGTTTTCATTTCTTTTTTTAGGGCAATGAAAGTATAGCCCAAGGAAACTTGAGCAACACTCATCACTTTCACTGATTTCAGAAATTTGAAAATTGCACCAATGTGTTATCTCTTTTCACAGTATAATGAGGGTAGGGAAGCTGTGTAGGGTCAATTTTCTTATGTACAATTGATTCCAGTTGAGGAAAGTGTCCTGGATTTTGGCAAGTGACCTCAATAACTTATTTGCACTTAGATCCGATTCCTGAAACTAGTCTTGTGACTGTATTCACAATTTTTTTTTAGGACTAGTGTTTCTACTTTTTTTCACTATGTTGTGCTACTGTAGACTTGTGTTTTGTTAAGCTAGAAGTTCAGAAGGAAGCATAGAGCACTATTGTAATGTACTTTTTACAGTTTTTCAGAAAAGTAACCAGATATCCCTGTATATAATTTTGGATTTATGGCATTTTGATCACACACTGCCTGACTCTTTTCTCTTCATGAGTAATAGTTACCAACCAGTTGTAATTTCTCCTGACTTTCACCTTTGTCTATTCTGGTTCCTAGTGTATGGATCAAAATTTAAATATATAAATGTAAATGGTTGTATATACTTAATAGCCATAATTTGAATTATATATATATATATATATATATATATATATTATGGTAGATAAGTTTTTTTTTTCTCATTAAATTTAATTTTAAGCATTCCTATTTTTTCTTTATCTAATGTTAGGGACCTGGAAGAAAGTAGGAACTCAAGTATTGCCTGATTTGGTTGCCTTCATGCCAGAATATGAAGGTGGTATCCAGAGGATAAGTGGCAGTGGATTGAGTTGGGGTTTATGTTATGTAGAGGGTTTTGCTGACTAACCAGTGGAATTCGCTACATGGATACTCACTCTGAGGGAGAAGAATTTGTTTACAAAAGAGATTTGTTACTGGACAGAACGAGTAGAAGCAACCATCAGGAGGGTGGCTGCTGCGGCTCATGTTTACCACCCAATGTTTTCCCCAAGCGGAAACTTGAGACTGGGGGACAAAAGAAGACTTCCAGGAAGACATCTGCTGCTATGGTAGGAGGTGTTGAAGAATCCCTTCATTGCAGCCGCCAAACTGAAAAAGAATCATCTCAAGCTGCTGGAAAATGTGTTGATTCGACCATTCAACATCGTCTACAGAAGGACCCTGTGATCCCAAGTGGATGTGCTGCCAACAAACCTCCTCACCCCAACCATGGCAAAGAAAAGACTTGCTTTTGCGAAGAGATATCTTCACTGGAATTAAGACGATTGGATGAAAGTGTTTTCCAATGAAAGCTGCTTTAAGTGTATCAGAGGGGCAGGCAGGAAAGTGTGATGACCCTCCACCATCAACCTCTATGATCCCCGCTATACTGTTCGTACTGTTAAACACCCCAACAAGGTGATGGTGTTGGGGGGGGCTTTTACCTAGAAACACTACAATGAACTGTGATCGTTACATGAATGCTTTGGACAACCATCTGCCTATTCAAGGTGCAGATTTTTTTATGCAAATGGGGCCCCCTGCCACACCTCAAGAAAGGTAAAAAACTACCTTGCTAGCCATAATATCAATATTTTGAGGGGCCTGCAAAACAGCCCCTACCTAAACCTCATCAAAAATTGCTGGTCATTCATGAAAGAGCAGCTCACCACTGCTAACACCTCCTCCTTTCCATGACTCATTGAAGAGCTGAAGGCCCTCTGGATTACTCTGGGCAACAAATACTTCAAGGGACTGGCTGCATCAATGCCCAGGCATCTTCATTTTGTCAAGGCAAAGGGCCAGATGATAAAATATTGACAGGTATGTTTTAATTAATTTTTTAGCTTTTAAACACTTTTTTTTGTTTTTTCTTGTGAAAGTCGGCCCCTTTTGTCAGCAAGCAATTTCCATAGTGTCATTAGGTCTTTACAGGTGAGAAACTATTTATTGACAGTGGTCAGGGAAATACAAGAGCACAGGGAGGGGCAGCGAAAGGAAAGAGATGCAGAGGAGAGAGAGCAGAAGGTATACAGGCTAAAAGAGGTGCTTCAGGGATAGCAGGGCTGAGTTGTCTTTATACCAATGCTCATAGTCTTAGAAATAAGAAGGATGAGTTATTTAGTTATATTATTGATGAAGATATAGATATAATATGTGTAATCGAATCATGGGTCAATGAAAATAAATTTAATGACAATGTGAGTGAATTTGAACTACAGGGTTAGCATATTTACATAATTCAAAGGAGAGATAGTACTGGTGGTGGTTTGATTATTTATATCAGAAATAGCATTTCTTTTAAGTCTATATAATTCTATAAAGCAAGGAGAAGTTCAGTCACTGTCAATAGATATTAGGGTCAGTAATATCTGATTGTATTGATGAGTTAATGATCAGGGAAATAAGTAAAGGATGTGAAGTAGATACAGTTATTCTTGGTGACTTTAATTTCAATTCTGTGGACTTGGAAAATATGATAGGAAGAGTTAGAGCAAGTTGTAAGTTTATAGAATGCTTTGAGGATAATTTTTTTGACTCAATTTGTTAATGAGCCAACAAGGGGTGCCAATATATTAGATCTGGTTCTTTCAAATGATGATCACTTGTTTCAGGAATTGACTGTCAGGGAAGCATTGGGAAATAGTGATCATCAGTTGGTTCATTGTAACTTTTGAATAAGGAAATGTAGAACATTAAAAAACTCCAAATTTTCATAAGGGCAATTAGGATAAACTACACAACTTGCTAAATCAGGTCAAGTAGGATATAGAATTTAATGGTAAGAATACTTGTGAGATGTGGGACACTTGTAAGACTATATTAAACATAGTCCAGGAGCCATTAGAAAGAAATGTAGGAAGCCATTGTACTGTAATCACAACATTATTTCACAGATGACAAAAGAAACGAGGGCCTATCAAAGGTCATCCACATCCATCAACACCCTCCCACAAACTGCATCCATAGGATTGTGTCAGATCAGGAATTTGTCAAAAACAAAAAAGCATCATCAAGGCTCGTCAAAATCTAAATGAGCCATAATATACAATAATAAAAACTGCATCCACAGGAATGAGCCCAGAACTCCCCCCCCCCAAGTTAACCCTCCCTTCCCATATAATCATCTAATCTGTGTTTGAAAACATTCAAGTTTGGACTTTCTACTGTCTCATATGGCAAACTATTCCAGTAATCTACCACTTTATTGGTAAAAAAATATTTTCTAACATCCAACCTACACCTCTGTTTTTTAAATTTTCAAGTAATGACTCCTAGTCCTATTACTACCTTCCAACTCAAATAACTTGATAAAATCGAACTTATCTATCCCATAATAGATTTTAAAAAGCTCAATCATATCTCCCCTCACAGACCTTCTATCAAATGAGAACATATTTAGTACCCTCAGTCTATCTTCATATTCAAGGTGCTTCAGGGAAGGTATTATTTTTGTTACCCTCCTTTGTACTGACTCTAGCAGGTTGATGTCATGTCTAAAATGTGGTGACCATGCTTGTATACAGTACTCTAAATGTAGCCTAACATACGAGTTGTAGAGTTTAAGGATAACCTCTTTACTTTTGTAACTAATATTCCTGTTAATGTATCCTAGCACCCTATTTGCTCTATTTTTTTCCTCAATACACTGATATGAAAACTTCAATGACCTATCTACTACTATGCCTAAGTCCTTCTCATCCTCAACTGAATTCAGCCAATGCCCATCGATTTCATAACTAAATTCCCTATTTTCCCTTCCCACGTTAATAACTTTGCGCACCCCATTCAGTACCACTCCGTTTCCTGTCATTCAGTTATTCAACCATCCAATTCAAAACTTTCTCACATATCCCATTCATTTTTAAATTTGTGAACTAGGTCTTCTATGTGGAACCTTATTAAAAGCTTTGCTAAAATCTAAGTAAATTACATCAACATTCTCTCCCTTATCTAATTGTTTAGTTACACAATCCATAAAATCCAGTAAATTTGTTAAACACAATCTACCTCTTCTAAACCCATGCTGAGCATCATTTATTAACCCACCACTCTCTAGATGGTCAGAAATTCCCTTCTTAACTATCTCCTCAAGAATTTTATGAACTATAGAAGTTAAACTTACTGGTCTAAGTTATTTGGGTGTGGATTTGAACGGCAGACACACTCCTTTGGGGAGACTACATGATTAATCCTAGGAATTAGGTGCTTGCTGGCTGGAGATGTGTCCTAAATGTAGATGAGTTTACGCATCACTGCCCAAGAACTGCTTCATTTTCCTGTTGATATATCTCTGCACTCTCTGGCTTTCACAGCCTGATTTGGGTGTGATGTAGTTGATGATCTGCATGCCAGTGATCTCTTTCCCATTCAAATATCACTTTTGGGATCGCTGTCACCTGAGAGAGCCCCCCCCCCCTCCCTCAGTGGTGCTTAGTGCAGGCGGGGGAGTTCTGCATTTCAGGAAGTTGAGTTCTTCTGTAACCTCATCACCCTGAGCCTAAATAGTATTCCTAGAATTTTTGGCCAGCTTGCATGCCAGCCACTTCTGTGGTGGTCAGCTGAGTGTGAGACGGCCCTCAAATCAAAGCATTATGCCTACATGGGCTATAAAGGCTGCCCAAGCAATTTCATTGTCAGTGAATTTCATCAAGCTAGGGCTAGGTTCTGGTATGTTTCAAAGTACGGAATTATTATGGATTTAAAAAAAAAAGAAATATTTCTACAAAAATGCTAATAAAACTAATTTTATTGATTGCAAATAGATTTATTTCGACACATTGGCATAGTGTTAAGTCTTTCACATTCATTAGTAAGCAGTTTGGCCACCTTTAGCATCCATGAATGCTTTAATATGTCTTGGCATGGTATTGATCAATGTTTTGCACATTTCCTAGATGTGCCTAGATCTGAACCAAACTTCAATGAGATATTATATGAGTTGCTGTTTGGTTGTTATGGGCTCTGTGTATTTCATCTTTCAACACATACCATAAACTCTCAATTGGATTCATATCTGGGGAGTTTCCAGGCCATGGAAACAGCTGAACTCTATTTTGTAGACATCATGCCTTCACTGAATTTGCTGTATGACATGGGGGCAAGTCTTGTTGGAATATCCATGCGCAAATGACTTGTTCCATGCACCGAAGTGGCTCACCATACCATGATTTTCATTGAAATTTTACTGTTTTCATCAGACATTCTCCCATAAATTTGTCTCCAGGCCACCTTCTTACACTCTGCATGCTGTCATCTAGCACTGCAATGAAAACTACCTGCAATAGTAGAAAATACAGCATAAGTAGTTGAACAGCCATAGAAGCATTGGAAAAGCCATTGAAGTAATGTATCATTAAATAAACTTTATGGTTTGAAAAGATTGGAGCCATTACAAAAATGTGGCACTGTTAAAGATAGTAGGTATTAATATTTTTTATGAATTACAGGTGATTGGTTAGCTTGATGTGTCATTCTTACCCTTCCCCATTGCTCTGAAGTCCACTCAAGGTGTTTCTTTTCCCAGGAATAGCATGTCTTCATCATTGGTTCTGTGAGTTGAGGCTTCTTTCTCAAGCGATATGATTTCAACTCAGCTAACACCCTCTGCTGCCAGCTCAATAGAAATCTTCCTGCAAGATCTTCTGTTGTTAAGAGCCTATTGTATTAATTTTCTATCTGTTTTTGGTGTTGTTTTTCATTTTTTTACCACATTTTCCAACCCTTTGCGAGTTTAAAGCTTGACTGTTTGAGTTGAAAGATATAGTTTTTGCTATTTCTTTCTGTTTAAGTTTAGTTTCTTTCAGTAAAACCTTTATTTGTCCAATTTTTTGATAACTCAAATCAGTTCTTATCTTATCTTAATCCTTTTTGTGTCAGATTTTCTTAATTTTGATTTCTTGAGGTTAGACATTTGATGATTTGCTCCCATCTTTCTCTATTATACACCTCATTTCTTGCACTCCTAACATCGCTATGTCTTCCTCTATATTCTTCTTCCATGTTTTCTTGGGTCTACCTCTTGGCTTTCTTCCATCCACTTCCAACTCTCTCACCCTACCAAGTGCCTCTTCTTCATCTCTTCGCTTCACATGTTCAAATCATCTCAATCTTCTTCTCCTCAGAACTATGCCCAATAAATACAGCATCCAATGTTGACCTTCCTGCCATATACCCAAACTGGCACTGATCAATATTAACTATCTTACACAGTCTCTTATCCAACACATTCTCTTATTTATAACTAAAAAAGCTACCTGAAATACACAAAATCAAACTATTAAAATAAATAAAATAAACTATCTAAAGCACACAAAAACACTATTGTTAACAATAAATAACAGAAAGCATTCTATTTGCACTCTAAAGCTAAGATACCAACTGACTCACAACTGGCTGTGACTCAATTGAAATGGTCCAATGCAGTGTTGTTCCTTCAGTGTTACCAATTATACTTACAAATTAGCCTAAAGCTCTTGAAAATAAAAGTTAAATAGTTGCTTGGTGTTGCTGCATAAAATAAATCCATTTGCAATCAATAAAATTGTTTCACTGGCTTTTTTAGTAGAAAAAAGTAAAATTTTGGAAAACTCCATAATAATTCCACCAGTAGTGTATCTTCACTTAACAGGAAACCCCCTCTAGCAGAGGTATGAAAGTGAGTCAAAAGGATTTGGGGCAAGTTTTTGCAGGATCCCACTCCCATTCTCCAGGAGAATGTGACCACAATCTCGCACTCTGCATCTGGGGAGTTTTTTTTCAACTGCCTTCTCTGCATTCTATAGCTCGGATGCTGCTCCACCAACAATCAAAGCACATTGTGATATCGCTAAAGGCCACCAACTGGAATTTTCTCCCAGAAGCGGAAAAACCTTCAATGACATGTTTACATTGAGTGAATTACATTCAGCTCTTGCTTTGTGCATGGACACTGCCCCTTGTTCAGACGATGTTCTGTATGCCATGCTTCAACATCTAGGAGAGAGGCATGGCCTTTCTGTTAGTTTTCTTCAACAGGATTTGGACAGAGAGTATCAAAACAGACTCCTGGTTAATGGCTACTGTGCTCGCTTTTCACAAACTGGGGAGTGATCAATCTACCCCGGCTGGTTTCCACCCAATCTCTCTAAACTGCGTGTGCAAGTTGATGGGAAAATTGGGAAATATCAGACTAGGCTTTTTCCTGGACAGTGGACGCCACCGCAAGTTCAACTCCATGTTGGGTGCTCTGCTCTAACTCAAAAAATGCTGTCTACGAGGCCTTCCTTCATAGACAGTACTACGTCAGTTGTTTTTTTTAGCTGAAGAAGACCTATGGTCTCATGGTTGCTCTCTACACAATAGGGGTGACAGGATGCCTCCCAATCTTTATTTATGATTTTTTTGCGAGCTTGTCAGTTCTGCATACTGGTGGGAGGGAGCCCTCTCTGGAGTAGGAATAAGGTGTCCTGCAGGGAACTGTCCTCAGTGTCCCACTCTTTGCTCCGCTCCTACAGGCATTGAACCGCATCTCTGCTATGCCGAAGCACACAGGTTTCGGTTTTCCTGGGCCAAGAATTAAGTTGGTGCACTTATACCAATATCCATGGCTCCACCCCAACCTGGACTTATTATACTAGATGGGGTTTGCCTGGAAGTGGTGGTGGATTCACATCATTTACTTGGGCTTGTTTTTGACTGATGCCTTGCCTGGGAATCTCATTCTCAGCCTTAGGGTCTCTTGTATCCGTGCCGTGGACATTCTTTACTCTGGGATGTTCTGTACCTGGGGTGCTAATAGGTCTACTGACTTGCTTTTTTATCGATCTCAATGGTGCCTATGCCCACGGGAGATGCCAGTCATACTCTAAGCCCTTTGGGCTTAAGGCTAGGAAACTCCTTTGAGAACTTAGTGTAGCACTCAGGCCAGTGGTGCCTCTGGTTCTCCCTAGGATGCCACCCTGGAGGGGGTACCGCCTTTGACTATTTTTTGCTACCCTCTGCTCCCAAAGCTCCTACAGCCACTGGAGTATTTTGTTTGTCCTTTTTTGGAGAACACTGTGTTATGCTGGATCCGTGTCAGTGTATACGGATGGCTCCAAACCCCAGGAGGGGGTCAGTTTCCATGCCATATTCCATCTGTTTGAAGTCAGCAGGGCTCTACCAACTGCTGCTTTTGTCTTCACTGCCCAGCTGGTTGCAATACACCTCTTGGTACAGGGGATAATGTGTCATGCCCAGTTCAGAGACTTGATTGGGATCTCTAGCAACTCACACAGTGCTTTAGTGCTCTCCTGGCATTTGATTCTCCATACAACCTGGTTCACAGTTGCTGTGTGCCAGCTGGATGTAGAGATTTTTTTCTGTTTGTTTCCTGGACATGTTGGAATTATGGAGAATGAGCCTGCCAAAGATTCTGCGAGGACTGGTTGACCAGACCAGCATTTGACTCTTCCCCACACCAACTACATGGCAGGAATCAAGTCAGCCCTCGCTGCTGCTGGCAAAGAAGAGGAGAGACAGCCAAGAGGAACTTAAAGTTGTGTACCATGGACCTACCCCCCAATGTGGCGACTGCTTCAAGTCACTTTTTGTTGACTGAATTGGTCACACTCATGGGCTGCACCTCTAGTTGATGGAGTGCTCCCATGAACCTTACTGAGATGACTTTGTTATCTCCCATACTATTCACCACATTCTTGTATGATGTTCCAGTCTGGGTGATTTTTGCGCATGTTAGTTGTCCTGGTACCAGGATGAGCAGGTTTGCTACTGCTTATCCCTTGTACTTAGGATTAATTTGTGCACACAGACTTTGGATAATCTGACTTTTTTGAGGAGGGCTGGCCTCCTTACATTTATTTTACTCTCTTTGGTATTGGTAGCATGTTCCTACATACTTCCTCCTAGTTTTTTGTTTTTCTGCCTTTGGGGTATTTGATTTTGTTTGTTTTTTACTTCTGTTCTTCTTTCTCCTCCTCAATAGGTTTACCACCCCGAATCACTCTTGCATGCTCACACTTTCCACTTCTTTCACTTTACAACCTTCTTTTAGATATTTCATTCATGTTAAAATACATTTTTTATCATCTAATAAAACCAATAAACCAAAAACACTTGACCTAACCTCTTGCCCATATCATTACCTTTTATCTTTTAAATAAACTTGACCTAACCTAGAAAAGAGCATACACCTCAGGGGAAAAAAAGTGAAGTCACTTATCTTCAGGTCTATGTTTAGAAAATTCTTTTAGTCATGTGATCCATTATTAATTTTTACTTACTGTATCTAGATATGTCAATTTTAACATTCATGAAGTTGAAAACTGTGCCTATAACCTTGTGATTGATGCACTTTAAACAGATAAATCATTCAGGCAAGAAACTAAAATCAGTTGGGTTTATTGAGGCTGCCAGCCTAAGAAAGAGATCTTAGTCATAGGCAACTTATCTAAATAAAACTAATATTTCCCATATCACTTAAACTCATCTTTTCACTATTGGGAACTTCTTCTATTACATATCTATGTTACAGCTTTCTTAAATTATTAGCCACATGAAGTTGAATATCAAGGTTCATTTTTTACTGTTTATAGTATTTTTTAATATACTTTTTTAAAATTGTATATTAGCTTGTTAGCATAGATGAATTTTGAGACTAAAATTTGTTTTTTAAACTAATGAAGCTGCTATTAAAGAATCTGTATTTATTTTTCCTTGCAAATTAGCATTTCTTAAGCCTATCTCAAGAAATACTCATTTACACAGAAAAAGGACACTCTATGTGGACGACCTTTCGATCTCCTTTGGCGCGGCCCAGATGCCAACTCTGGAGCGTCGACTCCAACAGGCATTGAACCGCATCTCTCACTATGCCGAAGCGCACAGGTTTCGGTTTTCTTTGGCCAAGACTAAGGTGGTGCACTTCTGCTGCCGCCATCCACGGCTTCACCCGACCCAGATTTGTTTCTTAATGGGGTGCGCCTGGATGTGGTTGAGTCGCACCGTTTCCTTGGTCTTGTATTCGACCGACGCCTCACCTGGGAGGCTCATATTCGCAGCCTTAGGGTCTGTTGTACCCGCGCCATGGACATTCTCAGTTCCATGACGTTCAGCGCTGATAGGGCTACTGCCCTACTTTTTTATCAATCCTTTGTTCGTTCAAAGCTCGACTACGGATGCGAGTTTTATGCATCCGCAGCCGAGCGTTTATTGCGGAAGGTGGATTCGATCCACCACACCGGCCTTCGCCTTGCGACCGGTGCCTTCTGCACTTCCCCCATTGAGAGCCTGTTGGTCGATGCTGGGGAGATGCCACTCGCTCTGCGCCACGTGCAGTGCAACGCTCGCCTGTACGCGCGATCCGGGCGCCTCCCTCGGTCGCCAACAGCTCTCACTGCATCCGCGGCTGATCTCAATGGTGCCTATGCCGATGAGAGACGCCAGTCATACCCTAAGCCCTTTGGGTTTAGGGCCAGGAAACTCCTTCGAGAGGTAGATATAGCTCTCGGGCCGGTGGCACCCCTGGTTCTGCCCAGGACGCCACCCTGGAGGGTACCACATTTGGCTATTTGTCGCCACGCCTCTGCTCCCAAAGCTTGTACTGCGCCGGGAGTATTGCTTTCGACCATTTTGGAGCACACATCGTGTCACGCTGGAACCGTGCCAGTGTATACGGATGGCTCCAAGTCCCAAGAGGGGGTCGGCTTCCACGCCGTATCCCCTCTGTTTTAAGTCACCGGGGCTCTACCAGGCGCTGTGTCTGTCTTCACGGCTGAGCTGGTGGCAATACACCACTCGGTACACGAGATTACGCGACATGCCCGGTTCGGAGACCGGATTGTGATCTATAGCGACTCACAAAGCGCCCTGAGTGCTCTCGGGGCATTGGAATCTCCGCATCCCCTGGTTCGCAAAATCTGTGATGCCACGGTTTTGGCGAGCTGGGCAGATGTCGAGATTATCTTCTGCTGGGTTCCTGGACATGTAGGAATTGCGGGGAATGAGCGTGCCAAAGAGTCCACAAGGACTCTGCGACCGGACCAGCGTTTCGCTCTTCCTCACACCGACTACATGGCAGGAATACGGGCAGCTCTTCGGACTGCTTTGCAAAGAAGATGGGAGATGGTCGAAGGGAACTTAAAGTTACGTGCCATTGCACCGTGATTGTTCCCATGGACCTATACCCAAATGCCGCGGCGGCGGCTTCAGGTTGCTTTCTGTTGTCTCTGAATCGGACACACTCGTGTGACGCATCGCTATTTGATGGAGCGCTCGCCTGTGCCCTATTGCAATGACTGTGACATCCCCCAGACTGTTTGGCACATTCTTGTTGAATGTCCCGGTGTGGGGGATCTTCGCGCACGATACCTGTCCCGGTACCGGGATGGGCGGGGTCGCTACCGCCTGTCCCTTGTACTCGTGACAGATTCGTGCACATTGACTTGTGGACTTGTTGACTTCTTGGGGGAGGCTGGCCTTCTCCCTATTATTTAAGCAAGGTTTTTTTTGTTTTTTTTTGTTTTTTGCATTTGTTTTTTTTTGTTTTTTTCTTTAGTTGCATGCTCCTGCGCCAGGGGGACCTCTCCCCGATGCACCAGCTTGCTTCCTTCGCCTCTTTTTGGGGTGTTGTTTTTTTTTCTTTAATTTTATTTTAAAGTAGCCTAGAACTAGGCCAGTTTTAATACAGCGACTAATGCCCAAGTAGGCAGTCGCCAGATGAGCTCTTAAAAAAAAATACACAAAAAAAGGAATACATCTCAAAACAAAACTGGTCTAGCATTTTGCTCTTGCAGTAGCATTTTATACATTTTATTCCATCTGCAACTCTATGATGTCAAAAAATGCTACCACTTTATCATCATCTTCATTAATGGATCACTTTTGCAAAGATCTCAAATTAATTATGAAATTCAACCCAAAATGGAGCTATGAAACAGGAAAAATATGCAAGAAAGCTACTAGTGATGTCAAAAATAAATGAAATAATCAAAGCACTAAAAATCGCAAGGTCTCTATGATGTCATTGAAATAAGGAAAATAGATTTTTTTTTAATCAGTAAGAGAAAGCATTTGAAAAAAAAGAGAAGACACCTTTCAAAAATATCTATTTCTTATTTCTTTTTGTATATAATATACCACTTTTTGACTCGACTTTTGCTTATTAGGTCTATATCATAAGGTTTCTTTATCGGACATATTTCAATATCTAAATTTGAAATGGTGACTTCAAAAAATGCATTTGAATCAGAGAAGTCAGTGGAAATGCCAACTAGAAAGCTCCTAGAAAAGGTAACCAATTATCTTAATTTTTAACATTTTTCTTTAAAAATTGATGAATTTAATAGGAAATTAGTTAAAATGTAACAATATGGGCAGGGAGGGGGGGGGTCATTTAGAATATCTCAGAAGAGGGTTCATCTAGGGGCTTTAGGTAAACCAACCCATTCTTATATTCTAAGCCTATTTGTTCAGTCTTTCACTAGTCCTGAAAAGAAATACTGAAGGGGTATTAATTTGGCTTATGTTTTAAGTTTTCAATTTAGGTCTCCAAATTTTATTTTATAAAGAACATTCAAAACTTAATTAATATATATAGATATATATTAAGTAAGAAGGACACTTCAAAGAATGCGGGTCCCATCTTTATTCCCTACTTTTCGGTTATTTCTAAACCCATCTTCAGGAGCTATAAAACAAATTTGAAATAAAAATTCAATCTATATTACGGTAATAAAATACCTAAATGAATGTTATATTAATGAAAAAACAAACTAGTGAGGTAAGAATAGTAGAAAATGTTTGAAATAAAATTATATTAATCAAATGCCACACATCACCCCTATTTATTGGCCTGCTCCCGAAATGTCTATCTACCATTTTAAGAAAATTTTACTGTCAAATAAATTTTAAACTTATATTCATCAACAAAAATATTGACAATTTTGGGGAGCAAAGGTTGGTATTCCAACGCAGTTGAGTTCGTGCATAGTATATAAATTTACTTGCACCAGTTGTAAGCAGGGGACTTATATAGGAAGCGCAGTGCATTCTCTTCAGGCATGATACTGTTCTCACGTGGGTTTAAGCTATAGAACCAGTAAAACATTGAGCAATAAAGAGTATTCTCCCATCAGAAAACATGCAATACATTGTAAGACAGATGTATTCTTAAATGATTTTTCTGTATTAAAATTTGCTAAATCTACATACACTCTCTGCATTAAAAAAACTCTGTGTATTAAATAAATACAACCACCCAAATTTAAATGATACATCATCCTTTCCATTATTTATAACTTAACAACCAATCAACCTGTATTTAATCTCAAATTTCCTGCCTGTTTTCACTTCTCATTGTTATCTAAGCATGTAAGGTAATGTTCTGTTTCTTTATTTAGTTTTACTATATTTTATATTTTTTAAACTGATTTCCCCGCCATTTCATTCTTAAGTTTTGTACTGTTACATTTATTTTGTTTGCATTTGCTTAATTTAATTTTTTTTCAAAAAAATTCTATTGTTCTATGTCACTAGTTTTTTTTTTCATTAACATAATTCATTTAGGTATTTTTTCGCTATTTGTATCAATTTTTAATTATACTTGTACCATAGTATAGATTTAATTTTAGATTCCAAATTTGTTTTATAGCTCCTGAAGATGGGTTTAAAAATAACCCAAAACATAGAAAATAAAGATGGGATCTGCCTTTTTGTTTTGTCCTCCTTACTTAATATTAAACTCAAGGCTTGTTGAAGAAATCATGGCAAATATATATATATATATATGAAAAAATATCCAAGACAAATTGGTGCGGTTAAGGTAATGCTGCATATATATATATGGTTATGGTTCATTTATGAAAAGTTAAAAGGGCGAAGATCCGCAGAGAAATTGACATTTCCCCTTTTCTGTTAAAGTTAAATGTTAGCTTATACAAAAGGCTTCTTAAAATTTATCTTTTTAGAGAGGGTTGAGGAACTCTATAAGACTTTTCTAGTGGATTAAGGAATTCTTATTACCCTTACCTAACTGCATTGACTAGAAAGTTATTGTTTATTTATAAAAAATATATATATTATATCAGGTATTGCAAAACTTCTGTTACATTTGTTACAATGGTCTCAAAAAAGGACACACTGATAGTTTTGATGCAGTTAGACACGTTTTTATTGTTTTAGCATATAAATATGTTTAAATTGTAATATTAATCAATGTGGCTGTCCTTGGCAGTGAGCAGATTAATAGCCTTAATATGGCTAGAACCAAAGAACTCTCAGTAGAACAAAAAACACAAATCAAAATTCTTTCCAAAGAAAAATATTCCCAGAAGCTAATAGCTAAGAAATTATGAATTTCTAGACATAGAGTGCAGTACTCCCTTGCAAGAAAGGAACGGCATATGATAACTCCAACAGGAAATATTCTGGAAGAAGCAGGTTAACTACCAAAGCTGAGGATATTCACTTAATTATAACAAGTAAATGAAGCAGGCAATTAAGTGCTCAAGATTTAAGAATAGAGATAACCATTCATGAAAGAAGCCAGTATCTCTAAATTTAGTAAAGAAAAGGTTGAAATCCATTTAGCAGCCAAAAAGCTATTGCTACAAACTCAAAACAAAGGGAAACAACTACTGGTGGTACAAAGACATAAACACTGCACTGTCAAAGACGGGGAAAATGTTATAGATAGACAGATGAATTAAAGTTTCAATTATTTGGGGCCTCAAATGAGAGTATTTGTGCATAGACTGCAGGGAGAGAGGCTAAAGGAGGATTGTGTGGTAACGGTAAAACATAGAGGATACTAGGGGTGTTCAAGTTCATATTGTGAAAATATAAAAGTTGTGGGAGACTTCAGGCCTCAGGCCACATGTTGTTCTTGTTCGACTTGGGGCTCGTATAGGTGCACATAAAATTTCAATTCAATCAGATAAGATATAAAGGTCCCCCAAATCAACACATTCTCCTCTCCCTCCATGCAGCCGCCACCTGGTCCATTATTGAGGTTACATTGGCAGTCAGTCAAGTGGATTGGCCTTTGGAAGTGTTTGTTTGGTGTCTAGAGGTCACCAACTTCTTCATTCTTTTGGTGGTAAATTGGTACGAACATTACTTGTTGTTTTGGGAACTGAAAGTTATAATTTTCATTGGCGATCACTAACAGAACAGAGAACTTCAATATTCCCATTTTTCCTTTCACAGGTGCGATGGTTTCTATTCGCAAACAGTGGTGGTTCATCGCTCACCCAGAGGAGAACATCACCAGGAGCTGTCTCCCCTCAAAAGGGCAAGTGCTCCAAAAATTCTATTTCCACCACAGCCTGGAAAAGAAAACAAAGCTGGAGGAGACTGTGGAAGGAGTCCTGGAGATTTGGGAGAAGGCAGGTCTCCCTACCTCCACACTGCGTTATATTAAGGCGAAGCTGCTCAAGTTAGTGGAGGCCTATGAAGGTCTTCAGAAGCACAAGAAAAGAGCTTCGGAAATGACAAAGATGAATGAGGAGATCTTTGAAGTGGACCTTGATGACTTGTTCGGTGTGGCACACAAAGATGCACCATCCAACAAGCGAGATGGATGTCAAAGGGAATCTATGCTCTCAAGATTTTCCTCTTCAGGTCTCAGTTTCGGCTGACCTCTCATGAACTTCGAGCCATGGAACAGGTTTTCCTCTTCATCGCCCGCCTTTATGCCATTCCGTGGAATGAGGCCATGTTTCCTTTCCATGTGCCTACAATGATCTCTTCATGAGGGAACTTTGCAGAGGAATCCCCAATGAGCGCGTTGCTGAAGTGGCCCTAAAGGCATTCAAGTGCCATATCTGGTACGTTTCAGAAGACTTGGTGCCTCTCTCTCTTCGACAAAAGGGTTACAAAGGAAGAGAAGGCCTCCATGGTCCAGAACATGAAGAAGGAGGAGAAGGGACTGAAACATCTGGACAGAAAGGAATTAAATCCCAACAAGCCTCTTTCAGGCTTCTTCAGTTCCCAGTCGAGAAAGGTGCTGGATCTCCTGCTCCCAGGACAAGGAAAGGAACTGGCCACACTCTTGGCTAAGAGCCACGTCAGTTAGGAGGGGGATCCTCTCTTCTGCAAGATGAAGAGGGAAATTGATAAGGTGAAGGCGGTCAATGACGTTGCCGAATGGGGAGTGACCCTGATGACCAACTTCAATGCAGCCATCACCCAATAAGAAGCTCAGAAGCAGTTCCTTCTGTAGGTGGTGGCCAAGGACAGGAGGGAGTATCCCACTACCTCCAAGGCAGCCCTACTGAAGCCTGAGCGATCAAACCCCGAATAAAGCAAGGAGGTCCTTTCAGAACTGTTTTTTGTCTTGTTTCAGTTCTCAGTGATGTCATTCTATTTGTACTTTTCTGCATGTGAAAGGAAATATATTAGAACTTCTTTTTTCATATTTGCTAACTTTTTGTTTGTTTTTGAAAAATTGTTGTTCATGGGGACCCCTAAGCAATGTCCGATTACAATAAATTTGGCAGTGGAACAAAAACATGTGGCCCCAAAGTTTCTGCAACATGTGACATTTTGAACAGGTCTAGAGGATACATTAATGAAACCAAACCTTAAAGATTAAAATGGTTGATATTTTTGTCAAATTCTCAGCACTTGAATGTTTACTGTTTAATATTTTCTACTGTTTTCTCGTTTACAAGGAGAGGAGGGAGCTCCTATCCTGACTGGCACCCCTTTGACAGCTAAGACCCTCCATTTTGGAGAAGAATCTTGCTGTTGCTGGTCCATCAGCCAAGGAGCTCCTTCTTGGGCTGTAGAGGAGCTGGTTCATCTCTGTCCATGGGGGATCTGGGGACAGACAGATCTCCTGCCATTTTGGCAAGTGACCAGCCCAAGATTCACATGTCCAGCACTGAGGCATCCTCGGTTGGGGATGCTCAGACAAAGAACAAAACCACAAGTGCGCTGAACAGAGCCTTTATTACATCAAGGCCACTCATTAAAAAGTCCCTGGCAGCCCACTGGCTTCAAATGCTTTCTAGTTATTCTCTCCACAGATGGCATCATGATTAGAAAAAATTCCAATCCATTATTATGTTATCATAGAAGTACTTCATTGAGCGCTTTGGACAGGCCCAGTGCCTCATATGCTTCAAGGGCTGTGGCTGTCCTGAAAGAGTACAAAGTGCACCGCCACTGGGAAACAGAGCAGCGATCATCAAACTTTGCGTTGATGTCTGCCGCCGAGAGGAAGAATGCCATCGTTAGACTGTCAGGCAGACTGCAGAAAACAACTTTGCACTTCCACAAGCCGAGAAGGTTGACGCACTCAGCCCATCCACAAGGTGCACTGCATCATCCACCAAGAGTTCCTGTGCACCCAGTCTGCCAATCTCATTGATGTCATCTATCGTGGTGAAGGTCATCAACTCTATCCTCTCCCGCAGCCTTAACCATTGCCAGTTCCAGGTACTGATGGACAAGGTGAATGTGTACTACAACGACCTGCTCTACTTCTGTGAGGTCTGTTGGCTTAGTTGTGGGGCCATGCTGTCCTGTGTGTGCGACCTGCAGCAGGAGATGGCCACCTTCCCAATACTGATCACTTCTCCAACCCGCGTTGCTGCTTGCCTGCCCATGACGATGTGAACCTGGACACTTGCGTTAGTGTCATTGCCTCTCTTCAGGAGGAATTTGCCTCCCATTTTGCAGGAGTCAGGCTGCTGGCTGCAGACTTCAAGCATTTCACCCCCATCCCCCCCTTGACTTCCCTATGGATGATGCCCCTGCAGATGGAGTTGGTGGAGCTGCAGTGCAATGATGAACTGAAGGCAAAGTTCCGCACCTCTTCTCCGCTGTCCATTTTCCAAAATACATTGCGCATGTTCAACGCATTGTGGCCATGTTTAGCAGCACCTACTGTTGTGAACAGCTCTTTTCCAAAATGAAGTACACAAAGTCTCTCCTTTACTCCCAACTCTCGAACCGCCACCGCAATGGCATTTTTCTGTTTCCTACCTCTTCCATCGAGCCAGACATTGAAACACTTCCTCATGGCATGCAGCACCAGTCGTCCCACTGATTTGTATGTTTTTCAATCATATTCTTGTATAATGTATTCTAGTATATATATGGTCACTTTGGGGATTTCATTTGTCACTCTGGCCCACGGCTTGCTCCCAAAAGTCTCATCTGGCCCTCACTCTGAAAAGGTTGCCCGCCCCTACCCTATGTGGAGGAACTTTCAATCTCTTTTGGTAAGCCTAAATGCTAACTCTGGAGCATTGACTCCAACACGCACCTCTTACTATGTCGGAGTTACAGGTTTTGGGTTTCCTTCACCAAGCTGCTTCATTTTTGCCATCATTCACGGCTCCATCCCGACCCAGACTTGTTCCTAAAAGAGGTTCGCCTAGAAGTGTTAGATTCACACCATTTTCTTGGTCCTGTTTTTGACCAACGCATAACCTGGGAGGCTCATATTTGCCGCCTTAGATTATTTTGTACCTGCGCCATTGGATATTCTTCATTCCATGATGTTCAGCACCTGAGTTACTGATAGGGCTACTGCCTTACTTTAAACCAATCCTTTGTTCGTTTGAAGCTTGACTATGGATGTGAGTTTTATGCATCTGCAGCTGAGAGTGTATTGCATAAGGTGGACTCGATCAACCTCACCTCTCTCCTCCTGCCTACTGGTGACTTCCCCCATACTTGTCGATGCTAGGGAGATATCGCTCATTCTGCATGCACCATGCACAGTGCATTATGTGCCAGCCCAGCACCTCCCTCAGTTGCTTAAAGGCTCTCACTGCATCTGCAGCTGATCTTGAATGTGCTGCTGAGAGATGCCAGTCATACCCTAAGTCTTTTGGGTTTTGGGCTAGGAAACTTATTCAAGAGCCCGATGTAACTCTTGGGCCAGTGTATTCTCTGGTTCTGCCCAGGATGCCACCCTTTAGGGTACCACGTTTGACTATTGGTTGCCACACTCTGCTCCCAAAGCTTCTACAGCTCTGGGAATATTGCATTCAGCATTTTTAGTGTACACTTGATATCCACTGGATCCAAGCCAGTGTATATGGATGGCTCCAAGTCCCAGGAGGGAGTTTGTTTCCATGCCATATCCCCTCTGTTTGAAGTCCACTGGGCTCCATCATGTGCTGAGTCTGTCTTCGTATCTAAGCATGTTGCAATACACGCTCAGTACTGAAGATAACACATGCCAGATTGTGATCTTTAGTGACTGACAAAGTGCTCTCGAGACAGTGGAATCTCCACCCCCTATTTTGCGTTATCTGCAACCCCATGGTTGCTGCGAGCTGGATAGATATTGAGATTTATCTTATGCTGGGTTCCTGGACATGAAGTGATTGTGGGTAATTAGGGTACCAAAGAGTCCACGAGAACTGGGGGACCAGACCAGCATTTGGCTCTTCTTCACACTGACTACATGGGCAGGAATCAGGGTAGCCCTTAGGGCTGCTTGGCATTAAGATGGTAGATGGCCAAGAGGAATGTAAAGTTGCATGCCAACGCGCCGCAACTGTTCCCTTGGGCCTAGCCTCCAATGCCTCAACAGCCTCAGTTCATTTTATGTCACCTCTGAATTGTTACACTTGTGGGATGCAGTGGCATATGATGGAGTGCTCCCTTCTACCTTACTGTGATGACTCTTTGGCCCCCCAGGCTGACACACTCCTGTCCAGCCTGGGGGATCTTTGTTGCTACCTAGCCTGGCAGTGTAGTAGAGTGGTCCGCCTTCCCTCCCGTATCTCTAATCCCTTCTTTTTTAGTGTGTGGCTCACCTGTTGGGATGTCTTCATTCCAGGTGGCAGACTCAATAGACCTCTATCGTGCCTCCCCATTCATCTTTGTTCTCCCACAGGCTTAAGTTAATAATAAATTAGAATCATGATTTTGGACATTGTGCAAATCAAAAGTGAAATGAACTTGAGTGGTTGATGTTTATTTATTAAATTGCCTGAATTGGTAGAGCCAAGAACAAGCTGGACAGTCATCCAGGTGAGAGTTGGTGTGAACGGTTGTGTGTTTGCAGATGTGGGAATTGAGTGTCACAGTGTATCTGTTTTTGAAGATGCCTTCTGCTTTCCAACTTCTTGGTGCCGGCTAGTCAAGCATCATCTAGTTTTGTGAGGCAGTGGTAGCCAGCCTTGACTGTCATCCTGAGACATAAAAGGGACCATCGTGAAGTGCGGGTCTTGAAAAGCGCCTCTCAGCCTCCTACACATTGTTTGGATCCAGTGCTCTCCCACACTCTGCCTTGAACAGAACCCATACATTCAGGTTCCTGAAGTTGGAATGCTTTGCCATTTCCTAAAGAAGTGTCTGTTGTGCCTGCCTCCGGCCTCGACTTGCGAGCTCTGGACCTTTAGTTTAAGGGTGCACCCAGTAATTTGGTTAATAGAATTTAGGTTCTGTGGCTGTTTGGTGAATATTTTCGCTGTGGACAGTATATATATAAATATTTTTGTAAGGCCCAATATATCGTTAGGTGGTTTAACTATTTACTTTGCATTGGCCAGGATATTGATAAGGCCCTATATATAACTTAGACTAGTATATATATATATATATGTATATTTAATTTTTAGTTGTAAGATTGTATATAATTTGTTTACATTTATACTCGCAATTGATTAGTGATTAGAAATTTTTTTATATTATTTACTGGGTTTTTTAATAAAATTAAGATTCAACTCTCTCCTCAAACAACCCGTTTGGCCTTGTCTGGGCAGCGGGGATAGTTGGTGAGGGGCTCACAACCCTGCTGCCACAGTACTAGGATGAACTGTGTCACTACTGCTTGTCTCTAGTACTCAGGATGGATTTGTGAACTCTTGATTAGGGAGGGGAGTAAGCGAGTTTCTGGAGGAGGAGTGTCTCCTCCTTTGTATTTAGCAGTTGGGTGCATGCTCAGTCACTGGAGTGAAACAGGCTTGCTCCCATCCTAGAGCATACTTCTTTGGGTTTTTTTTTGCTTATTTTGTTTCATTTTTGCTTCTTTTTTTTTTGTATCTGTTATTTGTTTTTTGCCTATTTTTTAGTCTAACCTAGTATAGGCTCTAGCATGATTGCAGTGACTTTTGCCCTAGTAGGCAGTCACCAAATGGTCTTTTTAAAAAAATTTGATGCTACAGCATACTTTTTCTTTTTTATCGTTGGCTTAGTTGGATTTTTTGCATTTTTTTTATTGTTTTTAATGTGCTGAAATTATTTTGGGCACCTTATGTCCTTGATATCAGTCACAAGGTGGGATCCCCTTTAAAAAAATCCCTACTGCAAGGAAACAATTATTTGTGTATATATAAATACCTTTCCTTGACTGCCCTAATTTGCACAAACATAAAACTCATATGCTATCACATTACTCAGGGATTTGATTCCACCCAGGGAAGGTGATGTTGTTAGGGAGTGCTCCCTAGCTGGTGAGGTAGGGGGCTATATAGCATTTATGACTGGCAATCCAGATAGACCCTGGTGTTTTTTTCATTGCCTGAAATTCCTTGTTCTTTATTAATATGGGTTAATTGATAAGTTTTGGAATTTTTTTTCTTGATTGCTACTGACACATTCCAAGACCCCATTCCATGCGCATGATGATAATGATTATGGTTAAAATAATAATGTTCATAATTGTTTACTGCTTTTCTAGGAAGTTGGGCAACTTGGAAACATCAGAGATGTGCTTAGTAGATCTGGGCAAGTTGCAAGTAGTATGGCAACCATTCTTGACTCCTTTGACCATCGCCTTGCCCGTCTTGAAATGACAATTTTACCTGTTTATCAACAAACTGGAAACTTACAGAGGCGTCAGCAAAGTATGTATATGTTGGAATAATTTTAATGGTACTAGATCTAACTTGCCATTAGTAATACATCAAAGTAGATAACCATTTCTAAAGTAACCACATGCCATGGTGGCATGCATTGATGTTTAACTAATATATATTTTAGTAATTTACAATTGATGTTGAGTGCCCATCTCAATGGGAATATATATACATATGTAAAAGGATTTTCTATGATAGTATAACACCTTATTCACAGGATAAATATACTAAAATGTCCATACATTTTCAAAATATTAAGCTATGAAACTTAATATTAACTAGTGTCAAATGAAAGCTTTAGCAACTTAATGGCATATTTAAAATATTACTGCATCTAATTATTTTAATTGTATTTTTCAATTCAATGCAGGAATGCATTGATAAAAAGAAATGAACCAATTTATTGAGTAGCTTTTAAATATAACCAATAATTTTCATTTGCCCCACTAAATCTATATTCAAGCTAACCCAAATACCACAGTGATGTGTTAAATTTAGAGATGCACAAAACAGGTTATAAATACTAAAATAATGGTAGTACATAAATATAATTTGAATGACATGTATTAGCACAAGAACATTTATCACTCAATATGTCTGCCCTTTGGGGTAACTACTGCCTCCACATGAGAACAAGTCTTTTTTGAAGCTGCCACAACCTCTGCCATTTTGATTTTGCGTTGCACATGCAATGCAGGTCTTCAAATTGTTGACACTCAACTGTGGTAAAGCATTGATCCTTGCTTGAAGTTCACCCCACAAAAAGTAATTGAGAAGATTGAGATTTGGGCTATTACTGGGCCAGATGTTGGCCCTCACAAAAAATGGTACCTTCTCACCAAGGATGGCCTGTGTTGCTTTTGAGCTATGGCATGGTGTAAAGCACCACATTGTCAAGCCCAAACTTTTGCTCCATCCAAGGTAACAGAGAGTTCTTCAAGATGTCCAGATACTCCTTTGTGCCGATCCTCAAACCAACCTCAATGAAGTTTGGATCCATGACACTTCCATCACTTGCTGCAGCACCAAATACCATCACAGAGGCAGGATTCTTAGTCTTAAACACAGGTGGGATGTTAGAAGGGTCATATGCAATCACCCGAGAATTTTTGCGATTTACCTCAGCATCCAGAGTAAACTTCTTCTCATCCACAAACACAAGAGTTTTTCCTGCACCTTGATGCTTGATGAATGACAAGCTTTGGGCATTTCTCAGCTCTGATTGCTTTGGCCTTGGCTATTATCAGGTGACAGCATCACCGAACATAGTTCATCATGCCAAGGTTCCTGTTTACAGGTGTATATATAAATGCAAGTTACATTCAAATGTCGCACTTTTTGGTTTCTTAACCACCACTTGGTTTTTAGATATAATAGGGTGTTCTTTAAACCCATTGCCAGTTTCTCAGATCTGAGTGGGTTTCTTAGACACTCAATGGGAAGAGGAAGGGGCCTCAAGTGACTGTGGAGCAGATGATGATGGCTTTATTCCTCGAATCTTATTCTAAATGATCTCCCATTTGATTTTAAACAACTGCAGTTTTCATTGAGGCTTTGCAATAACTATCAACCATGTTCCTCACATGGATACCTACATATATATGGCATGCTCCAGGGTTGGTAGAGCAATAAAACTATACATTAACATACCAGTAGGAAAAACTAATAATGTGGTTTATATGGAAGTTCTTAACTGTTTTACAACATGCCTGTATGTGAATAATTTATCATTTATTGAAATAGCACCCATGTCAATCGAACAATTTGGCAGTTCCTGTTTATTGCCATAAAAAATTAGTGGGAGAGAGAGAGGGAGGGGAGGAAGAGGGTGGGAGATGGGGGGAAATGAAAGAGAGTGGTGGGGATGTTGGATGGAAAGAGGAGGAGAAGGGTGGAGATGCTGGATAAAAAGAGGGGAAGAGGGGTGCAGATGCTGGATAGAAAGAGGGGGAGAGGCATGGATATGCTGGATAGAAAAGGGGGGAGAGAGCTATTTTGGCAGGTAGTGGTAGCGTTTTGAGAAAATTATTGGCGTATCCTTGGGTGGATAATTTTAGCCAACAGCTTATAAAATTTGACTAATCCAGTAAGGTAAAGTGGTGATTGTATCCATTTGGATGTCTTTTTGTCTTAGAATCTTAGACTAAAACTTAAATAAAAAGCTTTTTTATTTAAAGTTATTCTCACCGATATATTTCTCAGTTTTGGCAGTAAAATGAGGGTTAAACTAGTATTCTGATTGTTAATTCTTACAGATGTTAATTATTTTCTGTCATTGTTACTGATTTACAGACACAGAGAAAACTTTGCAAGCTTTAGATTATGTCATTGGATTTTATAATGTAGCTGGGGAAGTTGAAGGAATAATCCAAGAACGACCCAGCTCTATTGGTGTTGCTTCTTATCTTCAAGCCATGGACAAATTGAAAGCACCTTACAAATATTTTCAGTCTAATAATCCTCAGGCCAGTGAACTTGAAAATGTGGTGAGTGTAATTTTGACTTATCTACTGAACAGACTCTTGGGTCGAAAATAGGAGCCCCAAATTTCACTATATGTAAGAAGTCCTCAATAAAATGAAACTCAAAATCCCCAACAAGGCAGATACAGAAAATTAAAAAAAATATTTATAACTTGCCATACCCTCTAATGCCTATCCTCTTGAGGTTTACAGTTTAATGTGAAATCAAAACCACAGGTCACTATGACATGGTAATTGCCAAAAGGCAGACTTCCCATACATCAGCTAACCATATCTAATGTGATTTAACTTTGCTATTGAAAAGTCGGGTGAGCAAGTTCCACTCAACTAGAATGTATGAAGAAAATCTGCATTCAGAAGTTTGCAGTTTAGAATAAAAAAAAATGGGTGACTGATGACTGTTTCCAGTAGGAAGAGTAGAGTAGGTCTAAAAGTGAGAAATGATTTAAGTATTAGTTGAAAAGAGTAATGAATTTTATAATTTTAATAAATTCAAAGCTTGTTTTCTCTTTATGTTGCCCCGTGCTAAGCTCTACCATCCCTTAGGCCTTCAGCCTCGATAAACTGCCAATTGGATGTTGTTCTTTGAGAGATCCAGCCAGCACTCTATTTATTTGCAGGTGTTTTTTTTTTGTCTCAAGTTATACTTGTTGGTCATCTTGTGAATAGATGTTGAATTGTCTCAGGTTCCTGGTTACATGGGTCCAGATGGACATTTAGCAGCAAAATTATTTGCACAACAGCAAACGAGGCTATATGAAATGAAAAATCTGTCCAAGGTATAACACACTTTGAAGCTTTTCTCACAAACAGCAAGATTGAACCATATAATGCAAAAATGATAAATAACCAATATTTACAGCATGTCTAAAATATTAGAATGTAACAGTTAATATTCATTTAAGGATCAATAGTATATATATATCCTTCTAATTTTAAAACTTTTAACCAGTCATAAGTCTAGGTGGAAAATGGTTCTGAGTGGTCTGACACAGGGATCTGCCCAGGATCCATTGTCACTTATATTTTAACTTTATGAACTTGAAAGTTGATTGCAGAATACAGTTTAGAAGTTTGTTGATGATAAAATAGATGCCCCAGTGCCAAGTATAGAAGGGGCTACTAATCTTTAGAAAGATGGAGAAAAGCTCATTGGTTGGGCAGATGAAGTTTAATGAATGATAGCTGGTAAGGAAGTTGATGAAGAAAAGGACTTAGGAGTTATCAACTCAAGGGATGATAAGGTACATAACCAATGTCTTGAAGTCAGGAACAAAACTTTTAAAAAAAATGTTTTACCAAATCATATAAAGCAAAGAGGTGATTTTTAGGCTATATAATTCTTATACTAAATCTCTTTAGAATTTTGCGCTCAGGCTTGAGTTTCCTACCTGGTGCAAGACCTGAATATGATTGAAAAGGTTCAGTGTAGTGCTACAGGCTTATTTTGGGACTCGGTAGGCTGGGATGATGTGACGATAATTTGAAGTCTTTTTGATATTGTATGTGACATATCTTAAGTTTTATTTATAAATACACATGTTCTATCTGAGGGTTGTTATTGAGGAGTGGTGTGTGTGAAGGGGACATCTTTGTAAACTAGTGTATGAGAGGGGCAATTTGCTGGGGTCATAACATTGTATCATGTATTCATATGCATTGTTTAGTGTAGATTGTATGCATATCCAGTTTAGATGCAGTGCATCAGAGAAAATATGTTGTCTTTGGCATGTGGTGCAGGAAAGTGCTTAATATCTATGTCTCTAGCAATTATGAGTCTGAGCCTGGTGGCCCAGTCACCAGGCTGAATGTTGGGAATGGTTAAGTGCAGGCCAAACAGACAGAACAAAATCCCCTCCTGGGTCTGATGCCTTTCCTGAGAGGGAGAATAAGAGTCCACCCAATGGGTGTCATTGGAGTGGGTAATGGCCTCTGCCAGCTGTGAAACATTAATTAGAAGCTTGTGAGTGCCAGCACTTACTCTCTCTTCTGGTTTTCTTCTTTGAGATTCCCAGTGGTTGCGTCTTTTACTTTCTGTCGCCCCTACTGCTCTTCTGTGAGGGGCCCTGTTTTCTTTTAGAATGCTTCTCTGTTTTATGCAGTCTGCTATTTCCTCTGTAAAATTGGGGTTATATGTATATCTGTTACTGTGGGGGATGAATTTACTGCTTGCATGTGTGATGTTATTGTTAATATAGTCTAGTGCTTTGTGAGGAATTAAACCACACTTCCTGAAGACATATTTATTCCAGAACAGTTTAGGTGCATCACACACCTTTGTCAACTGGCAACTGAGTATAGAAAATTATAGAGAACTCCATATACACCTCTGACCTGATAGACAAAGATCATGTTACCTGACCCACACTCCTGCTCGGGCTAATCCCAGGGGGGACATAAAATTTACTACCTGATTAGGGCTGGGCAGTTTTATAATTTTGTTTATCTGCTTACATATCAAACTATTAAAAGAAAATTGACCTTCAGATAAATTGAAATTAGGAATGGATGTGATCAAACTTGATTCTACAATTCTTCTTTTGAAATAATTTTTTGATTTGAAGACCAATTTACTTCCTTGAAAATCGATGAAATGATTAAAATCTCTGTGTGAGGGGTTCTAAATTAAGCATGTCATTTGTAGGTATTCTGGGAAGAGGTAGGAAGTAGGTGTATATGTTTATCAGCTTTTATTCTTTGTTCTAATGGCTTATATGTTCATGCAGGCATTATTGTTTATATGTTGTTATTGTAGTGGGGTGTTTTTACTGACTGGAATGCAGGTGGGTACTAATATTGCAAGTCTGTGGACTCTGGCATTGGTGTAAGAGTGGTGTATTGGTGGAAAGAGCAAGTCATTATTGTGGTTTCATGTTTGTCTCTTGAATGACTGCTATAGGAATGTTGTGTTTGTGTAGGAAGTCTTGTAGTTGTGTCTTTGTGGGAGATAGGCCAAATGTTGAATTGTAGAAGCTTTGAAAGTTGGGGAGGAACCCATTGCACTTGATCACGAGATTGGGGGACAGCTGCCCAAGGGCTGTGCCTCATTCACACTGGACAAAGGAAGAAAGAGTTAAAAGAGAGACTAAAGGTAAAGCTTTGAAAATTTGATTGACAAACAAGGAGACTGACTCTCATATCCAAAGCATTCGCACATTTACTACTCACCATAGAGTCTTTTAATAAGTAGGCTTGTAAAGAGGGATAAATGTGGTTCCTGATGAGGCTTGTAAAGAAGGATAAAGGTGGTTCATGATTCTAGCTCTATGGGTTTTCTTATCCTAGATACATTTTTAAACACCCAAAATTTACAGTTATTTTGATGATGAAAAAGGAAATTTTGTTTTTAAATTGCCTTTAATATTTTCTTCTTTTTTCTCTCTATTAGAAATTTTTATTTGATAAAGGTTGCCAACAGCTTAGCATCGAATTTCGAGATGAGCTAAAAAAATATCAGAAGCCATTATCACCACATATAACCATTGAATTAATTGAATTAGATGAAACGGGTAAGTCTAATGAGCCAAAATTCTTATCTATAATGCAAGAATGTATTCTAGATTCCTTTAGATATTTTTAAATTCACTATTTTTATTGGCAGAGTTAAATGATGACATATTGTCATCTGTCGAACTAGTTCCTGTAAGTGTCAGGGAAGACTTAAAGAGCATCGCTTCCTGGTTAGACAAACATGGTACCTCAGACAGGCTCACAGTCTATGCCAAACAACGCGCATACGTTTTGTCAGAGTCACTGAAGGTAGGGGCACTTTTTCTCTTATCTCTGTCAAATGCTATGGATTTGGTTGCCTCTCTAACTCATAGCATCAGTACTAACTGTGCAAGAGAACCTGCTTTCATTGCAGATTAGAGGCTAATTTGGGAGAATTGTCTGCTCTTCGTGACCACTTTCTATTCATTGTTACTATATTTTTAACCTTTTTCAAAATATTTCAGTTTCTCTCATTTTTGGATTTATTAATTTTAGTAAATAAATAAATATACTCCTTGCTGAATTGATGAGATTCAAGTCTCCCCTTTCTTTGTTGGATACCTTCACTCTTTGCAGGTACTCAAAGATTTGCAACGAAGCCGCAGTGGTGAAAAAGGCACCACACATACACTCACATTGGGTCACTCGCTGAACTCACCTGCTATGTCGAGACTTAGAGGGACTAAACTTGATGTGGCGAGGATTCGATCAGCTAAAATCTCTCACAAGTGAGTCATCACATCTTTTGTATTTAAGCATTTGTGATTCCCTGTTGTTGAGAGGGCATTGCTGAGGCAGGTCACCTTATGAAACTTGAGCTGGAGCAAATTAACCTCAGAATTCATGGGGTCACAAGTAGTAAAAGGTATAAACTAAAGGCTCCAAAATTTCTTGTTTATGGGCTCCTTTAATTATGGCAAGTCTTCGGACAGAGTCCCAATTGAGTTGAAATTCACAGCAGCTGCTATACATTGCAGTGACTTGTGGTTTGGATTCCACTTTAAACTAAGTGTTCAGAGAATAAAGGCCTCAAAATGAATGGTAAAATGGACAAAATTAAAAGTATTTTACTGTAATACAACTGTAAGTTTATATTCACAAACCTAATCATATTAACATTCATTTCCTCATGTATACCCACAAGGTATGATGAATTAAAGTACTCCTGTTATCTAATTTGCACCTTGGCACTCACAATTACTTTTTTCATTCTTATCCTTATTACATTCTTTCCTAAAGTTTCATTTGCTCATCTCTTATTATTTACTTAGTTGCTTCACTGCTCTTTTAACCTTTTTATTTGAATTTATATGTATTTCCTTGACATACTCATCTGCTTTATGAGGTGTCTACAAGTATGCCTCATGCTGCTTCTTCTCTGCATATCACTCAACCATTCTGCATTACACTTTCTATTTCCTTTTAGAATATCCACACGCAGGCTTTGCTTTAACCACTGTTACTTCCTAAACCTATCCCCATAAGGGGCATGGCGATTTGCCATCCTGGCTGCCATGCAGACGGGACTCAGTGCCCTGTCCAACCCCAGCTTAGCCTCTTCTCCTTCATTCAGTTTTCCTTTCAATTATTTCTATCCTTCTTTCCAACTCCTTTTGCTATTGTTTCCCTTCTGCTTCTCCAAAATACCCATTGTTTGGGTAATTTATTAGCTTTAGGTAGATTTAGGTTTTATTTTTAACAAGTTAGTTTAGAGTAGTTATTTAGTACCCTCTTTTCCTTTTTTTCTTTTTTTTTTACTTCTCCCTTCTCCTTTTCCTTTTCTCCTTTGACAGAAGTTGCGACTGTGGCTTTTTGGGCCCCATAGTCGCTTGGTACTCAACCAGGCTACGCTTTTGGACTGATCTTTTCTTCTGCCTCTGTACGGTTTGACAGATGTGCCCACTAGGGGGCATCGCCTGCTGGACCGTGCCTTAGAGGAGGTTTGGTTGCCTGGGTCATCATTTTGTTTCTGGGAGGTCTTTGCACCGCAGTCCAGAGAATCTCCGTTATGTAGCTCCGCTGTTTTTAAAATGACAGTTGTTGGGGTGTGGGTTACCCCGTCTGGGTTGTATGGGCGCTTATTGGACTCGCGATGACGATTTGGTGTATGCCTTTGGCTCCAGGGGTAGCTCAAAATAAAATATTTACTTATATTGGTAAATTTAACAAAAATAACTCCCAGAGGCCTGTAGTCTCTGGTCATCATGCCTTGGACGGACCCTGGTACTAGATGCTTTAATTCTTTTGGGTCAGAAGTCAATCCTGAGTTGGATTATGACCGATTTTTAGTCTTGAAAGCAAACAGTAGTCCTCTTAGTAAGGCTGACATCTTTGACGTCTACGAGGATTTTGTTGAAAAATGTGGCGAACCTTCACAAATGTGGCCACATAATGATGACGCATTGATAGTCGAGGCGAAATCAAGGAAGCAGCATCAGCCGATTAAGACCCTACAGTCTTTAGCGTCTGTAGACATGTCCTCTGCTTCGCACCCAACATTTAACACCTGTAAAGGTGTTATCCGATCGGGAGAGTTAATAGATTACGATGTTGATAGGCTGGTATCAAAACTTACCAATCAGAAGGTTGTAAGTTCCCACCACATTTCCAGGTTTGATTGGCACTAGGTTACCCACCACCACCATAATCCTGACCTTCAAAAGATTGGAACCGCCGAAGTACGTTAAGGCTGGCTATCTTAACATCCCAGTCAAGTCTTACGTTGAAAACCCACGGCGATGCTTCCATTGCCAACGCTTTGGCCATGTAAATAGGCAAGGTTGTGTGTGAATTGTGGATCGGATTATCACGGGACGCCCTGTTCTCAATAGCCATGCTGCCCTAACTGTGGTGGAGAACACCCTGCAACATCACAGCAATGCACTTCTTTCTCTATGAGAAAGAAGTCATTGCCATTGGATACAAGAACGGGGTCAGTTTTAAAGAGGCCTGAAGAAGAGTAAAGGAGATGTATGTCCAACTTGGTGTGAGCTTTTCTAATTTGCATTCTACCAGGCCAAAGAAAGGGAGAAGCCAGAGACCTCCTACTGGTTCTCCTGTGCCTGTCCAGGTAAAAAGTCCTCCCCCCCTCCTAAACGTACATCTCCTTGTGATGAACACTCTTGTTCAGCACCTATCAGTGCTTCTGAGGTTACCAACAAGAAGAAGAACCTTCCATCCTCTCCTGGTTCCCCAAGGGTGGTTAAGCACCTTGCTACGGCTCCAGAACATGTGGATGTTGATCATGTTGGTCCTCAGGTCCTCTGGATATTCACCCTGCCCCTAAAGGCCCAAGCTCTTCTTCAGCTTCAAAGGCAGTTATCACTCCACCCCCCTTATTGATACTGCTTTGGAATTCCTTCTTTCCCTGAATGAGAAGGAACCAACCTTTGCCCCGTCCCAGGAACCAGCTGTTGTGGAGGTTATCCCCTCATCTGAGGTGGACTCTCAAAAACTGACTCCACATCCTTCTCAGCATCGAATTCACAACTTTTGCCAATGTCCTCGCCACCATCATCGCCTCTACTATCCCAACCAATACCCCCAGCTGTGTCAACATCGTCTGTTCCCTCGACACCTGAACTGACCCCTGGAGTTGCTTCCATCTCTGCTTCTCCAGTGAAGAGAGTTCTCTTACAGCCACTTATCAAAATCTGATGCGCCACCTCTTAAAGAAAAACCAAAGGCAAAACTCAAGCTTTCGATGCCTCCTTTGTCATACTCCAAGCCTAAGGTTAGTATGACATGAACTACTTCTGCTAGTAGTTCAAATCCAAAATCTCCTACCCTTAAAGGTAGGAAGAAATCTACCATTATGCTTAAACGGTAACAATGTTTCCAATTATTCATTCGACCTTGGGAAGAGTTCAAGCTCCTGCTTAAGGATTACAATCCCGATTGTATTGCTTTACAGGAGACTTGCTTGGCTACTCGCAGAGTACCAAACATTTGGGGTTTTGTGGGATATTATAAGAACCCCGGAGAACCAATTCATGTTTCTGCTGTTTTTGTTAACAACAGGTTTCCCCACTACCAGCTCTCTCTTAACATAGACGTACAGGCGGTTGCTGTCTGCCTGTTTTCCAGTCGCCATTATTTGGTCTATTCACTGTATCTTCCTCCTGATGAGGAAAGAGATGCAGATGTTTTAGCTACAAAGTTAGCTAATTTAATTTCTCAATTCCCTCCTCCCTTTTTATTGATTGGTGACTTTAATGCTCGACACCCCCAAAGGGGGTGTTGAGCAACCCTAGAGGAAATATGATTGAGAGATTTCTTTGGACTAATGATGTCTGCTTTCTTAACAATGGCAGCCACACATCATTTCACATCCAGACGAACAGCTTTACATGCGTGGCCCCGTAAGGGACGCGACGATTTGCCATCCTGGCCGCCGTGCTGACGGGATCCAGCGCTCCGTCCGGCCCCAGCTTAGCCTCTCTTCCTTCTTTCAGATAGCCTGTATTTCTCCCCTACTTCGTCGCTTTTCATACAACCTCTCCTACAACTTTCAATGGTCAGCCTCTAATTTCAAGGGTAGATGCTGACCTTCTTCTCAAGCCAACCGTCCCGGATCGGGGCTGAGGGGGGAGGGGACGACGTTTCCTAACCCCTGAGCTCCGGTTCGGAATGGGTTTTTTTTAACAACCTGCTTAATCCCCACCCATACCTTCCTCACATCCCTTTTCCTTTCTTCTTCACACTCAGTTTTACGCTGTGTCTAAGGTGGAGCCGCCATGCCGATGGACTGCCAGGCCACCAGGCGGGAGGAGTCGTCCCAAATGGCGCTCTGCCGGGCCTGTAAGCACCTCTTGCAGTGCGGGCAACTGCGAGAGGTGATGAGCGATTGCATCCCATGAAACAAATAGGGTCACCATGCCCAATGATGAGAAATATAAAAATCTCCCCTTAATTCCCCCTGCATCACCAACGGAGCCGCCCTCGGGCAGCTCCACCGAAAAAATGGAGGTCATCCCCCTGTGCTTGCGCAGGGGACCCTCCATATCTCTCTAACCGGAGAGGAGGCTTACTCCTCTCCTTCGCTTATGGGTGTAGGGGACTCCTCCTCACCCCCTTCTCTGGAGGTGCTTTCGGGCACTTCCCTTCTTCCAGCGACAGTCCCCTCTGTTCTTTCCAAGGGGACTGCCAAGAAAGGCAGCCCTTAGCCAGCCGCTCCACATCGAAGCGGCTCGGTAGGGCAAACCCCCCTTAGGGGGGAGAGGGAAGCCAGGCCCCTTCAGTCGCTTCCCTCAAAAGACCTGCTGGCAAGAATATTGAACCTTGCCTGGGTCAAAGCCTGTGCCTCCCCACACAAGACTAGTGACGATACTGCCAATGGGACCTGCGATGTCGTGGGGGGGGGGGATGGCCAACTGGAGGCTCCCCCTGAGATAGACATGGTCCTTGAGGAAACCCAGCCTCAGATGGTAGGGCCTTCCATGAGGAATAATCCAGGCTCGGTCCCAAGCACCGAACCCGAATCCGCCCCTATGCAAGGTCGTCCTCAAACGGCTAGGGTTTCCGAAGCAGTACAAGGAGGGGAGGGATCTTCTCCGGACGGTGCCCCCACGACTACCAGGACCTTATCCATTTCGGAGAAGGACCTGGCTGAGGCCAGTCCATCTGGCCTGGGGGCTCCTTCCGGCGGAGGTGAGAAGCGGGTTAATTCCCCGCCCTCATCTCCAAAAAAGAAGACAAAAAAGACCCGGGGCTCCTCTCCATCCGCGGGGGCTACGGGGACAGATGGGTCTGCTGCCACTTTGGCAAGCCACCAAGCCACCAAGATTGGCACATCCGGCCCCTCTACCCCACAGTTGCGGAGCCCCTGACTAAGACCAAAAGTGCACAGGGCGGAGCCTCGATGACATCGGGGCCCCTCATTCAGAGGCTACCTGGCATTTTCGACCCCGCTGGTTTCAAACGCTTCCTCGTTATTCGATCCACTGATGGCCCTATGTTGGCCAAGGGCAACATGATCCATCAGAGGAGAGGATTAGCTAGTGCAATTGGTAGAGAGCCGAAGGTGACCCGTTTCTCGGAATGGAGCCTTCTGGCGAATGCGGTGAATCCCGCTGAGGCGGCCAAGATAAGTGCTCTTCGGACACTTCATGGCATCCCGGTGAGTGTGACGCCGCACTCTACCATGAACTTTGTGAAAGGAGTAGTTTATGCGAGGGAACTCGTTGACTACTCCATAGAGGACATCACCCTAGAGCTGGCCGACCATGGGGCGGTCAAGGTCGAACGTATGATGAGAAAACAGGGAGGGGCCTCGAGACCCACCCCTACACTCTTCGTTGCGTTCGACTGTGACAAGCTCCCTGAGTCGGTGCGTGCTGGTTGGTACCGCTACCGCGTGAAGGCATTTGTGCCACTGCTGCGGCGCTGCTATTACTGTCACCGCTTCGGCTATACGAATCGATCTTGTAGACGTGCAAAGTCTGGGTCACCCGAAGTCTGTGTAAATTGCTCCAAGGCCGCACACGATAAAAAGACTCGCATGGCGAGCCCAACCTCCCCCAATAAGTCCTCGAAGGCGACAGCGCTTTGTCCGGCCAACAGCGCCGGGGTTCTGCCTCTGGGATGCATTCGGCTATTCCCGTGAAGGTCTTCTGTTCGAGGAGGGGCCCCGCGTCTCCTCCGAACTAGGCCTGGAGGGCATATTCCTTCAATGGAATTGCCGTGGACTCCGGGCCAACTGGGAGGAGCGGCGGAGGCTCGTCTTGTCCCGTTCCCCGTTAGCTATCTTTTTGCAGGAGACCATGCTAGGCTTGTGCCCCCTGCCCTCCCTCCCGGGGTATAAGGGTCTTGCGACCCCACCACCACAGGATGGTCGGGCTGGGGGATGCGCAGTTTACACCCGGCATGATGTCTCCATTCTTCCTGTCTCTTTAGATACCTCCTTTAAGGCAGTGGCTGTGCAGCTGCACCTGGATAGTAGGCATACTGTCATTTCTGCGTACATTCCACCGTCATTTGACTTCGACGCGGTTGACTTCCGCCGCGTCGTGGCACGGTTGCCGAGGCCTTTTCTCTTGCTAAGAGATCTAAACGGCAGGCATCCTCTCTGGAGAGATTACTCAATAAATCCCAGGGGACAAGTCCTTGCCGATCTTATCGAAGAGCTTGAAATGGGTGTCCTAAACGTGGATGAGTTTACGCATCACTGTCCGAGAACCGCTTCATTTTCTTGCCTTGACCTAGCTTTGTGCTCTTCGGATGCACAGCCTGATTTTGATTGGGGGGTGGTCGATGACCTCCATGGTAGTGAACACTTTGCCATTCAAATATAATTTTCAGGGCAACTGCCGCTTGAGAGCCCACCTCGGTGGTTCTTGGCGCGGGCGCGGTGGCCTGCATTTCAGGAAATGACTGAATTCTCTATCTCAGTCGAGGAGTTTAGGTCGGTAGATGAGGCCGTTGAGTTCTTCTCCGGCAACCTCATCGCCGCGCCCTGACTACTATTCCTAGAACATCTAGCCGTTTTGCACGCCGACCACTCCCATGGTGGTCGGTCGAGTGTGAGACGGCCCTCAAACAGAAGCGTTATGCCTACATACGCTATAAGCGCCGCCCGAACGATTTCACTGTCGGTGAATCTCGTCGGGCTAGGGCTAGGTTCCGGTATATTTGGAAGCACGCCCGCCGCTCTTCTTGGCGGGCATACGTCTCTTCACTTAACGGGGAAGACCCCTTTAGCAGAGGTGTGGAAGCGAGTCAAAAGGATTCGGGGCAAGTTCTTGCAGGACTCCCCTCCCATTCTCCAGGAAAATGGGACTGCAATCTCGGACCCCGCGTCCGTGGCGGAATCGTTTGCGACCGCTTTTTCCGCATTCTCTAGCCGGGATGCTGCTCGGCCAGCATTCAATGCACGTCGTGATGTCGCGGAAGGCCGCCGGCTGGACTTTACCTCCAGAGGCGGAGAAGCCTTCAACGACAGGTTTACTGTGAGTGAGTTGCGCTCCGCTCTCGCTTCGTGCGCGGACACCGCCCATGGTCCGGACGATGTCCCGTAAGCCATGCTTCGACACCTGGGTGAGCGAGGCATGGCCTTTCTGTTAGATTTGTTGAACAGGATCTGGGTGGAGGGTCTTCTCCCAGATTCCTGGCGAATCGCTACTGTGCTCGCCTTTTGCAAGCCGGGGTGAGATCACACTACTCCAACCGGTTTCCGCCCAATCTCTCTAACCTCTTGCGTGTGCAAGTTGATGGAGAAATTGGTAAATGTTAGACTAGCCTTTTTCCTGGACAGCGGAGGCCATCTGTCTTATGCACAGTGCGGCTTCCGCAAGTTCCACTCCACGTCTGATGCTCTGCTCCGACTGGAAAATGCCATCTGCGAGGCTTTCCTTCGTAGACAGCACTACGCCACGATGTTTTTCGATCTGGAGAAGGCCTATGATACCGCATGGCGATACGGTATCATGGAGACTCTCCACACGATGGGGGCGAGGGGGACGCCTCCCAGTCTTTATATCTGAATTTTTGCGAGATCGTCGATTCCGCGTACAGGTGGGGGCAGCTCTCTCCGGCCCAAAGGAGCAGGAAGAGGGTGTCCCGCAGTCAAGTGTCCTCAGTGTCACACTCTTTGCCCTTAGCTTCAACGGCATCACCACGGTGCTGCAAGAATATGTTCTCTCTACGCTCTACGTGGACGACCTTTCGATCTCTTTTGGCGCGGCCCAGATGCCAACTCTGGAGCGTCGACTCCAACAGGCATTGAACCGCGTCTCTCGCTATGCCGAAGCGCACAGGTTTCGGTTTTCTTTGGCCAAGACTAAGGTGGGGCGCTTCTGCCGCCATCCACGGCTCCACCCCGACCCAGATTTGTTTGTTAATGGGGTGCGTCTGGATGTGGTTGAGTCGCACCGTTTCCTTGGTCTTGTATTCGACCGACGCCTCACCTGGAAGGCTCATATTCGTAGCCTTAGGGTCTGTTTTACCCGTGCCATGGATATTCTCCGTTCCGTGACGTTCAGCGCTTGGGGCGCTGATAGGGCTACTGCCCTATTCTTTTATCTATCCTTTGTTCGTTCGAAGCTCGACTACGGATGCGAGTTTTATGCATCCGCAGCCGAGCGTTTATTGCGGAAGGTGGATTCGATCCACCACACCGGCCTTCGCCTTGCGACCGGTGCCTTCCGCACTTTCCACATTGAGAGCCTGTTGGTCGATGCTGGGGAGATGCCACTCGCTCTGCGCCGCTTGCAGTGCATCACTCGCCTGTACGCGCGAGCCCGGCGCCTCCCTCAGTCGCCAACAGCTTTCACTGCATCCGCAGCTGATCTCGACGGTGCCTATGCCACCGAGAGACGCCAGTCATACCCTAAGCCCTTTGGGTCTAGGGCCAGGAAACTCCTTCGAGAGGTAGATATAGCTCTCGGGCCGGTGGCGCCCCTGGTTCTGCCCAGGACGCCACCCTGGAGGGTACTACATTTGGCTATTTGTCGCCACACCAAAGCTTGTACGGCGCCGGGAGTATTGCGTTCGACCTTTTTGGAGCACACCTCGTGTCACGCTGGAACCGTGCCAGTGTATACGGATGGCTCCAAGTCCCAAGAGGGGGTCGGCTTCCACGCTGTATCCTCTCTGTTTGAAGTCAGCAGGGCTCTACCAGGCGCTGCGTCTGTCTTCACGCCCGAGCTGGTTGCAATATACCACTCGGTACGGGAGATTATGCGATGTGCCCGGTTCGGAGACCAGATTGTGATCTATAGCGACTCACAAAGCGCCCTGAGTGCTCTCGGGGCATTGGAATCTCGGCATCCCTTGGTTCGCGATATCCGTGACGCCACGGTTTTGGCGAGCCGGGCAGATGTCGAGATTATCTTCTGCTGGGTTCCTGGACATGTAGGAATTGCTGGGAATGAGCACGCCGATGAGGGTGCCAAAGAGTCCGCGAGGACTCTGCGACCGGACCAGCTCTTCGGACTGCTTGGCAAAGAAGATGGGAGACGGTCGAAAGGAACGTAAAGTTGCGTGCGATTGCGCTGCGACTGTTCCCATGGACCTATCCCCCAATGCCGCGACGGCTTCAGGTCGCTTTCTGTCGTCTCCGAATCGGGCACACTCGTGTGACGCATCGCTCTCTGCTGGAGCGCTCGCCTGCACCCTGTTGTGACGACTGCGTCGTCCCCAGACTGTTCGGCACATTCTTGTCGAATGTCCCAGTCTGGGTGATCTTCGCGCACGTTACCTGTCCCGGTACCGGGATGGGCGGGGTCGCTACCGCCTGTCCCTTGTGCTTGGGACGAGTTCGTGCACATTGACTTTTGGGGGGAGGCTGGGCTTCTCCCCTTTATTTAAGTAGGTTCTGTTTTTTTTTTTCTTTGTATGTTGCATGCTCCTGAACCGGGGTGAGGGGGACCTCTCCCCGATGCCGGAGATTTCTTCCTAATTGTTAAATTTTTCCAATATTTATCATTGTTATTTTTTCATAATTTTATTTTAAAGTAGCCTAGTTCTAGGCTGTCGTATTTCCGGCGACTTATGCCCAAGTGCGTAGTCGCCAGATGGGCTCTAAAAAAAAAAAAAAAATTACATGTGTGGACTTGTTTCTCTGTTCACTAAGCTGTAGAGCTGATTTTGACTGGGCAGTGGATCCTAACTTGCAAGGCAGTGATCACTTTCCCATTGTAATAACACCATGTACAGGTGGTCCTCCTCCACCACCTAGCAAAAGATGGAATACTAAAAAGCACACTGGCCTAAGTTCAGGCACCTCTCGAGCCATGATGGGTCCTTCCCTCATGAAGATATTGAAGTAGCTATTGATGATCTTCTAGCCCACGTCAATCATGCACCTAATTCCTCCATCCCGCTCTCTGGCCCAACTGCTCATGGACCACAATTGCCCTGGTGGTCTGCTGAATGCTCGAGAGTTGTCACTGAATGTAACATTCTTGCCGACGTTACCATCGGTGCCCCACGATGGTAAAGAAACTTGCTCATAACCGAGCAAGGGCAGCACGGCGACACACCCTTCGACGAGCTCGAAAAACCTCGTTGGATGGTTACATCGCGTCGATATGTTGGCAGACCCCTGTAGACAAAATCTGGAAGAGGGTCAAAGAGCTATTGGGGAAATCCAATGGCTTTACAGCTCCCAACATTGTTCAGGCCGGAGAACTGTTGGGAGACTCGTTCCATATTTCCAATGTCTTGGCCAGATCATTTCCTAATATTTCAAGCCCAGACAACTATTCCATCCAATTCCAGCTCTTTAGGCTCCAACAGGAGCAGCATCCTATCAATTTTATGGAGCCTAACATGGATATTGAGCCTTATAACCAGCTCTTTTCTATCCATGAGCTCCATAATGCACTGAAGTACTGTGGATCCACTGCACCCGGATCGGATGGCATTTCCTAGGATATGATTAGGAATATGCATCCTTCCCTCTCACATTTGATGGACATCTATAACTTCATCTGGATTAGGGGCTGCTTTCCTTCTATGTCGAGGGAGGCTGTGGTTTTACCTTTCCGAAAACCAGGAAAGGATGGGATTGAACCCACCCATTACTGCCCCATTGCCCTTACTGGTTGTCCATGTAAATTGTTTGTGAAGATGATAAATACAAGACTCGTCTGGTTTTTGGAGACAAACCGTCTTACGAGTATATCCCCCTCTCAATCAGGGTTCAGACAAAAACAGAGTACCATCGACCTGCTTGTTAGAATGGAGTCTTATATAATAGATACATTTTCAAAGAGGCAGCATTCTGTTTGCTGTTTTCTTTGATATTGAGAAAGCATATGATACCACTTAGAGGCGTGGTATCCTTGAGCAACTCCATGATTGGGGCCTGCTGGGCTTTCTCCCCAGGTTTGTCGAACAATTCCTCATGTAGTGCACACTACGTGTAAAAGTTGGAAATACCCTATCAGAGCCTGCAGAGCAAGTTGTGGGTGTGCCACAGGAAAGTGTCTTCAGTGTCACCTGCTTCTCTGTGGCCATCAATAGCATCATCACAAATCTCCAAACTGAGAGATTTCCTCAACTCTATATGTGGATGACTAAGCACTTATCTGTTCATCGCCTAGACTTCCATTTGTCATCCCTAAGCTACAGCGGTTTATAATACCATAGCTGATAAGGCTTCTTCCAAGGGCTTCCACTTTTCCTCAATAAAGACCAAGGCTATCCACTTTTACAATCATAGATCGTTGACATGGGACCCTCCCCATTTGTCACCTTTGAGCCCCATTTCAGATTTCTAGGGGTGATCTTTCATCCGAGGCTTTCTTGGCGGCCTCATTTGGATGCCTTGAAAAGGTCTTGTCTGAAGAGAATGGACATAATGAAATTACTGTCACACTCTTCTTGGGCAAATGGTCAACGTACCCTCTGGCTTTTGTATTCAGCATTGGTCCAGTCAAATCTGGACTATCGGTCACAGGTGTACTCCTCTGCCTCGCCGTCCATTCTTGAAAAATTAAATACTGTGCATAACCAGGGTGTGCGCCTGGCTTTTGGAGCCTTCAAGTCCTCCCCTGTGTGGAGTCTCTATGCAGAGAATGGGCCTCTTCCTCTTCCTTTTCACAGGCCTAAGTCTAACCTCAAATATCTTTTTAGACTTAATCAATTACCATGCTCGCCAGTATATGAGTGCACGTTCAATTTGCGAACAGTGGCCTCATATGATAGATTTCCATCTCTGGCTTGCCCCTTTGCTCTGTGCATGGCTGAGCGCACAGGACGTCTAAGGGAGTCTTCTGTTATTCCGTTTTCATTACCAAAGATTCTCCCATGGCTCATACCACCTGTAGTGGTATGCAAAGGGCTTACTGGAAGGCCCAAGGATCAATTCCTGCCTGTAGCATTGAGAACCATGTATGATCAACACTCCTCCCACCATCGGCCTAGCACCTTTGTGTTCACCGATGGGTCCAAGTCATCAGACGTAGTTGGAGCTGCTGCTGTCTTCCCATATCAGACAGCATTGGTTCGCCTACCAAGTGCAGCTTCTGTTTTCACAGCAGAACTTGTTGCCATTCTTGCTCCTATGCCATCTGGTTGTCTTACGATTTTCTCTTGACTCCCTTAGTTCTCTGGAAGCACCCAGTGCCTCCAGAGATCCAGCAGTAGCTTTTTTATCTTTCTTCTATTAACAAGTTTCTTTTTGCTGGGTGTCTAGTCACGTGGGCATTCCAGGTAATGAAAGGGCGGATGCTGCAGCCAAGGAGGCGGCATCATTGGGGACACTCCCATCAGCCCCAGTCCCACTTTATGATGTCTATCCTCTCATCACTGAATATGTAGTCAGATTATGGCAGAAGATGTGGGATGAGCTTCCTCCCACCAAGCTGCATTCCATAAAACCTTCAGTCCTCCCATGGCCACGTACCATGAGACCATGTAGACTGGAGGTTATTTTGTTCCAAGTGATGATAGGCCATTGTTGCCTCACTCATGTGCACTTGATGAATAGGTATCTCCCACCTTTGTGCATCTTGTGCGGGGTGTAGCTGTCCATCCTTCACATCTTTGCTGAGTGTCCCCTTTTGAGAAATCTTGGGAGGAGGCTCTTCCCTTTCAGTACTGGGTAGATCCCCCCTCCCCCCAGCAAGTTCTGTGGGGCATCTTGTCTGAGACTCATCTCTTTTAGTGTGAATATAATTTTTACATTTTTAGAAGAATCTAGTCTTTTAGCCAAAATTTAATATATTGTTTCATGATTTATATTCTCTGTTCTTGTATCTATTGTTGATCCATCTATAGTCTATGTTTTTATCCTTTGTCAAGTTCTCATTACTTTATTTTTATATCCTTTTACACCCTTTGATGGTTTTAAATTCCTGTACTTCCATTCTATTGATTTTAATTTCATAGCTATATTTTGTATATTCTCTAGATGTCTATATTTTTATTGAGAATTTTCAAGCAAATTACCCATCCTCGAATTTGGCTGCAGGCTAGTCCATTTGGGCTTTGCAGCAATTATTTTTGGCACTATTCATTCATTCCTAAACCTTTTGTACCTTTGTTTTTCACATGTTCACCTTTACTTCCTCTCCAATATATAATGATAATAAAATATAATGATTTTATAATGAAATGATCATTCCTTGATTCAGCCTGATCGTTTTTTATTTTTCAGAGCCACTCGTGCCTTCCTCAGAGCCATGCCAGTGCCATCCTCTTCCAGAAGACAAGGTAGATTATTCTGTCATGAAATTAATATATTTGGGGCATATGAGTGTTCTTAAGCTATCTTTGAGGCAGGTCCCATATGTTCTAGTAACCTATAATTCATCATCCATAGTTAACTAGTTTGCCACTGATACCTTTCTTGAGACACCTTGATTATATGGATAGGCTGAGGGGCACTTAACATGTTTTCATTTAAAAGGTGCTTATGGGTTGATATGATCCAACTTTTTAAGATTTTTAAAGGGGTTGTTAAATTACATTAGGAAAGTGTTTTGACTTGAGAGACTAAAGAGGAAGTGTTGCTGTTTGAAAATTAAAAAACCTAGATGTAGGCTTGACCTTAGGAAATATTATTCACTAACTCTATAATTTAAGAAGGGGATTTTTTTTAGTATTTGAATAATAATTTCATCTTAGTTTGGTTATGACTTATGGGTTTTTTTATCAAAGTTATTTCTAATAATTCTTTTATAATATCAAAAAACAAAATGGTGAAGTTCAGAAATATATATAAGTATCAACATTTTTTACATTTTTTATAACCCAAAGAATTACAAATGGTGAAGTTCAGAAAATTTATTTTTATATTTCTTCTTCTATAACTATATTTTAGCAACGTGATATTTTGAAAGGGGGGGAAATTTAGTTTAGAGTTCCTTTTTAAAATTATTATAATTAGCGAAGTTCAGAAAATTTATAAAAATTTAACCATGGCTGCTTTTTTTTAGATTTAAATTTTAATCTTAGTAGCAAAGCCATTGCCTGGTTTAAGTATAGAGCTGTGGATTCTTGGGATACATTGCTTAGAAATGTTGTAAATTGCTCTAGTTTGACATTCAAAGGAAAGCTAAATAGGTATATGGTGGAAGATCATATATAAAGAACCTGATTTTGCAGGTTTATATATGTTTATATCATGTTTGGTGTCTTGTATATCAAATTTGTTATAACAAGCCTAATAGTTGATGGGTGATGATTCAATCCAATTGATGCAGATTGATTATACCAAGGTGGTGGCTTAATGGATTTAGGGATAATTTGTATAGGCCCTGGGGACTTTTTTTCAGCCTTTATTTTTGTCATATTATATCAGATGGTGCGATTTAACTTTAAATTCCACCAGACGGTGCAAGCTTGTCTTTAAATATTAATTGCTTCCTGCTTGTTTCTTTGGGTCTTCATATTTACTCCTAGATATCTAAAATTAATGGGTTTTCTTTTAACTGTCATTATTTTGGGGATAATGTCTTCAGTGAAGAGGAACTTTCTATCTGAACTTAGTCACCTCTTAAAACTTGCTCCGGAAGATAGTATCAGGATGCAAGTGAAAATGTATTTCTACTATACTGGTTTTGATGCCCAACTCAAGCCCTTTGTGGAAAATACCCATATTCTGATGCATATCATTATAAGCCTGGGAGGCCACTTACTTTAAAATTAATAGTCATTCAAGTGCAATATAAAAGCGTTAATGGGTGATGCTGTTGCAGACTCAGCTGATTCAATATAGTATATCTGTGGCAATGTGTAAATTGAGTGTGTAGAATGTGAGGAAATGTGATTAGGGAAAAGGGAGAGGAGTAGTAAATGTATTTAGAAGAAATGCAAAATTGCAGATGCTAGCATTATTTGAGAGAAACATAAAATGTGTGTAAGATGGAATGAATTGCAAAGAGGTGCATCTCATAAAGAGTAGAATGATGCAATGGTTGGGTTGGTGTCTCCTTGAGAATTATCTGGTTTAAGCTTATATTTAAAAGGTTTAAACTCACTGGCTCCTGGAATTGAGGTTGAGATAGTGAGTTTCTGGAATGGTTTAGGATGACTACTGGATAGAATTGGGAATGATTTATGGTTGTGAGAAATATGAATGCACAAAATAAGTGACAGGATGAGAAATAGGATAACTGGAGGTTTTGTGCACCAAAAGAGGAAGGAAATAGAGAGTGGTAGATTTATGTACTTTCACCAAAATGATGTAGGTACACATGGGCTTAGCATATAGGGGTGTGATCTGTTCCTGGTGATACAGAATCTTATTTGTAATGGGAAAGCTGGGAGTCATGAATATGAGACTATTTGATCAGTTGTTGATTTTCCTTAGGCTGTCAAACTGAACACTCACAAGACAATGAGGGAAGGATATGGCTTGCACCAAGTTTTCTCATAGGGACCTCAGAGTGTTATTTTGTTATTGGCATGTGCATTTCAGTCTTCCATAATGTTATTAATTGTATGGGGTGCATCCTGGACATGCTGGGTGGTGCCCAAGCTGCAATTTGGCTAGGTGAACTCTGTCTCCAGAGGAAGGGGAGATGTCAGGGGGTCGTGTTTGCAGTTGTGCTGTTAAGTTAAATTGCTTGGTATGTGGATGAGATGTGATGAATGTGGCAGTCGAGTGCAAATCAGAAGTGAAAGGCTGTTCAATCAGTGAGAGAACAAAGAGTATGTGAGATTATTTGTGCTTGACAAATTACTACAGCACATAGCACCCTATCAATATGATTGGTCACTGGCACAAAAAGAAGGATGGGCAGCTTTGTGTGTAGTAAAACTTATATAAAAGTGGTATAAAGGAAATGTATTTTAAGTGGCATTGATGTGTGCCAGCCCCAACTTGGCAAAAATGGTTGATGTTGAATTTATTCTACTAAATAGTTTGCATCCTTTTCAAAGATCTTTCCCCCACCCACCCCTAAATAAAATTATAACTATGCCTCAAATAAAACTCCTTAGGCCTAAAGAAAACACAACAACTTTGGAAGTCTCTCTTCAAGTGCATCCTTATCAAAGAGTCATTAAAAATCTGATTGGTTGAAGACATAAAAGGGTGAATTATACGTTGCATAACAGTGAAGAATTCAAGGTGAACTTATTTAAAAGCATCCCTTTCAGAGATCCCCCACCCTCCCGCCAAATAAAATTATAACTATGCCTCAAATCAAACTCCTTAAGCCTCACCCCCCCCCCTTTGGAAGTCTCTTCAAGTGCATCCTTATCAGAGAATCTTTTATGCAAATCTGATTGATTGAAGAAATAAAAAGGTGAATTATATTCTGCTTAACAGCGGAGAATTCAAGGTGAACTTATTCAAAAGCATCCAGAATTGGTCAACTGCAAAAGAGTTGTTTCCACAAGGCAATGCACAACCATATATCATACATATAGTGTAAGATACAATTTGACATAGTTTATACAATCTACAGTTTGTATAGACATTCTTTAATTTTTATATTAAGATCAGCTTTAGTAGTTTTAATTAATATTGTTTCTGCAAATTTAAGGTGCTGTTTGTCTTGGGACTTGTATAGTATTTTAAAGTTTTCTGAGATTTATTGATTTTGTGAGTAGTGTAGTGGCTGTGAATTTTTCTGTTTAAATAATTGCTTATAGGAGTGAGTTCTGAGGTTATTTGTGGCATAACCAACATACAAAGATGTTCATTCTTTACTGTGGTAAGAAAATTGGTATATATTATGGTTGTTTTTCATTTTTCTTTTTTGGGGTGACTTTGTAGGTTAATTTTAAATTTCATAATTCTCTAAAAGAAATATTTTGAGACAGCACTTGAAGACCAAAAATATAAATATAATCACAGTCCACTGTTACTTTAAAAATTCAAAATTAGCCTCAAAATTCAACATAAGAAAGAAAAATTAAAATTATAGCCACATTGTATACCAATTTTCTTGCTGTTGTGAAGATTACATATCTTCCTTTGTTGGTTATACCACAAATAACCTCAAAACTTGCACCTATCAGCACCCATTTAAACAAAGAAAAATTCATGACAATCTCTATAATATTCAAAAAATGAATAGAGTGAAAGACATCACAGAAAGCACTAAAGTACTATACAAGTCCCTAAACAAACAGCACCTTAAACTTGCTGAATCAATAATAATAAAAACTACTAAACCTGATGTTAATATAAAAAGTAAAGAATTTCTTCAAAAATTGTATGTTGTATATATAAAGAGTAGTCAAACTGTAAATTCATGTATTTTGTCCCTTATATCTGATACATAGAAACCTTAAAAGCCAAGACCATATGAGGTCAACTCAATATCCTTATAATCCTTTCACACCTTTTCCTCTATTGTGAACTACCCTTTCTTTTGTGTGTGTGTGTATATATATATATATATATATATATATATATGTTTCTCTGATGATATTTGAGAGAAAATCTTAGAATATAAATAAAATGCATTACAGTGAAGGCCTTGTGTTTATTTGTCACAAAAGTGATATTAAAGAGAATTTTATTGTGAAAAATAAATTTTGTAAGTTAGTAGTAGAATGTAAGAAACATTAAAATCAAAGATGATATAACTTTAATACTATTAATCCTGTAAGGAGCACGGCGATTTGCTTTCATGGCTGTCGTGCTGATGTGACTCAGCACCCCATCCAGCTCCAGCTTAGCCTCTTCTTCTTTCTGACACCCTGTCTTCTTACCATGCTTCCTCATTTTCCATACAATGTCTCCCACAACTTTCTCTGGTCAGCCTCTAATTTCAGAGGGTAGATGCCGACCATCTTCCTCTCACCCAACCAACTCAGATCGTGGAGGGAGGGTACGATGCCTCCTCACCCCTGAGCTCGGGTTTGGGGGGGGCAACTCACTTTTTCTAGTGCCCCCCCCTTCCCCTCTGCTTTCCAAGGGTACTGCCAATAAAGCAGGCAGGCGGCCCATAATTGACCACTCCCGGTGTTGGTGGCTTGATAGGGCCAACCCCATTAGGGGAGCAAGAGATAGCAGGGCCCATGCCCCTTAATGTCCTCCAGGCATGTGCGATGAGTTTTCAGGGGGGTCAGTGTACCTGGCCCCCTCTCTTCCTTGATGGATGCCAGTTCGCCAGCATTAGAAGGTTAAAAAAGAACCTTGAATGTGATCTGTGATGTCTTGGGGAGGGATGGCCAGATGGAGGCCCCCCTGAGGTGACCCAGCCCTAGATGCTAGGATCTTCCATGGGGTTGAACTTTGGCTCGGTGAAGGCACTGAACCTAAATCCGCCCCTGTGCAAGGTCCTCCTCAGATGGCTTGGGGCCTCTGAGGCCTTACAAGGAGAGTTGGGATCTCCTTCCCTGGCTGGTGTCCCTGTGACAGCAAAGACCTTTTCCATTTCAGAGAAAGATCTTGCTGAGGATGGTACATCTAGCCTAGGGGCTCCTGCCGGCAGAGGGGAGAAGTGGGCTCATTCCCCGCCACCTCTTAAAAAAAGTAGAAAAAATACCGAAAAGACTCTGGGCTCCTCTTCCTCTGCATGAGACAGAACGGACAGGGCCGCTGCCGTTTCGGTATGCGACCTAGCCAAGATCAGCACGTTCGGCCCCGGTGCTCCCTCAGGTGGGTAGACGAAAAGTACGCAGAGCGGAGCCTTGATTATGTCCGGGCCACTCATTCAGAGGTTACCCGGTGTTTTGGAGCTCCCGGATTCAAACGCTTCCTCGTTATTCGTTCCATTGATATCAGCATGTGGGCTAATGACAACATGATCCATCAGGGAAGAGCTCTAGGTCCTGTGATTGGTAGAGAGCCGAAAATGACCGGTTTCTCGGACAGGAGCCTTTTGGCGAATGCGTTGAATCCCCCCGAGGCGGCCATGAATAGTGTCCTTCGGACACTTGATGGCACGCCAATGAGTGTGAACCCACACTCTACCATAAACTTCGTGAAAGGAGTGGTTTATGCGAGGGAACTCGTTGACTACTCCATAGATGACATCACCTTGGATCTGGCCCATCATGGAGCGGTCAAGGTCGAGCGTGTGATTCGGACAAGCTCCCTCAGTCGGTGCGTGCCGGTTGGTATCGCTACCGCGTGAAGGAATTTGTGTCACTACCGCGGAGGTGCAACTACTGCCACCGCTTCGGTCATACGAATCGCTCATGTGGATGTGCAAAGTCGGGGTTACCCGAAGTCCGTGTAAGTTGTTCCAAGGCCGCACACGATAATTCCAAATTGTCTGTGGCTAAGTGTCCCCGTAAGGGGCGCGGCGATTTGCCATCCTGGCCGCCGTGCTGACGGGATCCAGCGCCCCGTCCGGCCCCAGCTTAGCCTCTCTTCCTTCCTTCAGATAGCCTGTATTTCTCCCCTACCTCGTCGCTTTTCATACAACCTCTCCCACAACTTTCTCTGGTCAGCATCTAATTTCACAGGGTAGATGCTGACCTTCTTCTCAAGCCAACCGTCCCGGATTGGGGCTGAGGGGGGAGGGGACAATGTTCCCCAACCCCTGAGCTCCGGTTCGGAATAGGGTTTTTTTAACAACCTGCTTCATCCCCACCCATACTTTCCTCACATCCCTTTTCCTCTCCTCTTCACATTCTATCAATTTTACGCCGTGTCTTAGGTGGAGCCGCCATGCCGATGGACTGCCAGGCCACCAGGCGGAAGGGGTGGTCCCAAATGGTGGCGCCTGGCTCTGCCGGGCCTGCAAGCACCTCTTGCAGTGCGGGCAACTGTGAGAGGTGGTGAGCTATTGCATCCCGTGTAAAAAAGAGGGTCACCATGCCCAATGATGAAGATAAAAAAAAAACAACCCCCAACTTCCTCTGTAACATCAACGGAGCCGCCCCACCGAAAAAATGGAGGCCCCCCCCCCCTGTGCTTGAGCAGGGGACCCTCCATATTTCTTTAAACGGAGAGGAGGCTTACACCTCTCCTACGCCTACGGGTGAAGGGGACTCCCCCTCACCCCCTTCTCTGGAGGTGCATTCAGGCACCTCCCTATTCCCAGCGGCAGTCCCTCCTTTTTTTTCTAAGGGGACTGCCAAGAAATCAGCAGGCAGCCCATTGCCGACCGCCCCTCCTGTAAGCGGCTCGGTAGGGCAAACCCCCATAGGGGGGAGAGGGAAGCCAGGCCCCTTCGGTCGCTTCCCTCAAAAGACCTGCTGGCAAGAATACTAAACCTTGCCGGGGTCAAGGCCTGTGCCTCCCAACAAAAGACTCATGACGCTGCCAAGGGAACCTGCGATGTCCTGGGAGGGGATGGCCAACTGGAGGCCTCTCCTGTGATAGACATGGTCCTTGAGGAAACTCAGTCTCAGACGGTAGGGCCTTCCATGGGGGGAAATCCGGGCTCGGTCCCAAGCACCGAACCCGAATCCGCCCCAATGCAAGTTCCTCCTCAAACGGCTGGGGATTCTGAGGCAGTACAAGGAGGGGAGGGATCTCCTCCGGATGATGCCCCTGCGACCACCAGGACCTTCTCCATTTCAGAGAAGGACCTGGCTGAGGCTGGTCCATCTGGCCTAGGGGCTTCTACCGGTGGAGGTGAGAAGCGGGTTCATTCCCCGCCCTCCTCTCCAAAAAAGAAAAGGATGAAAAAGATCAAAAAGACTAAGAAGACTCGGGGGTCCTCTCCATCCACGGGGTTGTACCCGCGCCATGGACATTCTCCGTTCCGTGACGTTCAGCGCTTGGGGTGCTGATAGGGGTACTGCCTTACTTTTTTATCGATCCTTTGTTCGTTCGAAGCTCGACTACGGATGCGAGTTTTATGCATCCGCAGCCGAGCGTTTATTGCGGAAGGTGGATTCGATCCACCACACCGGCCTTCGCCTTGCGACCGGTGCCTTCCGCACTTCCTCCATTGAGAGCCTGTTGGTCGATGCTGAGGAGATGCCACTCGCTCTGCGCCGCGTGCAGTGCATCACTCGCCTGTACGCACGAGCCCGGTGCCTCCCTCAGTCGCCAACATCTCTCACTGCATCCGCAGCTGATCTCGATGAGTGCTCTCGGGGCATTAGAATCTCCGCATCCCCTGGTTCGCGATATCCGTGACGCCACGGTTTGGGCGAGCCGGGCAGATGTCGAGATTATCTTCTGCTGGGTTCCTGGACATGTAGGAATTGCGGGGAATGAGGGCGCCAAAGAGTCCGCGAGGACTCTGCGACCGGACCAGCATTTCGCTCTTCCTCACACCGACTACATGGCAGGAATACGGACTGCTTGGCAAAGAAGATGGGACACGGTCGAAGGGAACTTAAAGTTGCTTGCCATTGCGCCGCGACTGTTCCCATGGACCTATTCCCCAATGCCGCGGCGCTTTCAGGTTGCTTTCTGTCGTCTCCGAATCGGACACACTCGTGTGACGCATTGCTATTTGATGGAGCGCTCGCCTGTGCCCTATTGCCACGACTGCGTCGTCCCCCAAACTGTTCTGCACATTCTTGTCGAATGTCCCAGTCTGGGTGATCTTCCCGCACGATACCTGTCCCGGTACCGGGATGGGCGGGGTCGCTACCGCCTGTCCCTTGTACTCGGGACAGATTCGTGCACGTTGACTTTTGGGGGGAGGCCGGGCTTCTTCCCTTTATTTAAGGTTCTTTTTTTTGTTATTGTTTTGTTTGTAGGTTGCACTCTCCTGCACCGGGGTGAGGAGGACCTCCCCCCGCTGCCGGAGATTGCTTCCTGATTGTTGTTTTTCCAATTTATATCATTAAGTTTTCATATTTTTACTTTAAAGTAGCCTAGTTCTAGGTTGTCGTGTTTTTCGGCGACTTATGCCCAAGTGGGTAGTTGCCAGATGGGCTCTATAAAAATTAAAAAAAAAAAAAAATTTAAAAATCCACCTGCGGGGGCTGTGGGGACAGATGGGTCTGCTGCCACTTTGGCAAGCAACCAAGCCAAGACCGGCACATCTGGCCCCTCTGCACCCCCCCGTTTGCGGAGCCCCTGTCGCTACCGCCTGTCCCTTGTACTCGGGACAGATTCGTGCACGTTGACTTTTGGGGGGAGGCCGGGCTTCTTCCCTTTATTTAAGGTTCTTTTTTTTGTTATTGTTTTGTTTGTAGGTTGCACTCTCCTGCACCGGGGTGAGGAGGACCTCCCCCCGCTGCCGGAGATTGCTTCCTGATTGTTGTTTTTCCAATTTATATCATTAAGTTTTCATATTTTTACTTTAAAGTAGCCTAGTTCTAGGTTGTCGTGTTTTTCGGCGACTTATGCCCAAGTGGGTAGTTGCCAGATGGGCTCTATAAAAATTAAAAAAAAAAAAAAATTTAAAAATCCACCTGCGGGGGCTGTGGGGACAGATGGGTCTGCTGCCACTTTGGCAAGCAACCAAGCCAAGACCGGCACATCTGGCCCCTCTGCACCCCCCCGTTTGCGGAGCCCCTGACTAAGACCAAAAGTGCACAGGGGGAGCCTCGATAACATCGGGGCCCTTGATTCAGAGGTTACCTGGCGTTTTTGAGCCCGCTGGCTTCATACGCTTCCTCGTCATTTGCTCCACTGATGGCAGCATGTTGGCCAAGGGCAACATGATCCATCAGAGGAGAGGATTAGCTAGTGCAATTGGTAGAGAGCCGAAGGTGACCCGTTTCTCGAACGGGAGCTTTCTGGCGAATGCGGCGAATCCCGCCGAGGCGGCCAAGATAAGTGCTCTTCGGACACTTCATGGCACCCAGGTGAGTGTGACGCCGCACTCTACCATGAACTTTGTGAAACAAGTAGTTTATGCGAGGGAACTCGTTGACTACTCCATAGAGGACATCACCTTAGAGCTGGCCGACCATGGGGCGGTCAAGGTCGAACGTGTGATGAGAAAACAGGGAGGGGCCTCGAGACCCACCCCTACACTCTTCATTACGTTCGACTGTGACAAGCTCCCTGAGTCGGTGCGTGTCGGTTGGTACCGCTACCGCTTGAAGGCATTCGTGCCACTGCCGCGGCGGTGCTATTACTGTCACCGCTTCGGCCATACGAATCGTTCTTGTAGATGTGCAAAGTCGGGGTCACCCGAAGTCTGTAAATTGCTCCAAGGCCGCACACGATAAGTCTAAATCATGTGTGGCCAAGTGTGTCAATTGCGGAGAGCCGCATCTCGCTTCTTTGAAGCAATGTGGTGCTTATCTCCTTGAGAAAGAAATCCTGGCCGTTCAGGCCCAGGATCGACTCTCATTCTGCGAGGCTAAGGACTTGGTCCTGGCGCGCCCGGCTCTGCCTGGGACGTCATATGCCTCAATAATTAGAAAGGCACCCTCTGCTCCTGGCCCATCCAGGCCAACGAGCACGGTTGTTTCCGCGTCCATTCGGAGCCCTTCTGCGGGCTCCACTCAACCCGTGCTCTTCCCTGGTAAAGCTGGCGGCAAAAAGGGTTCCTACCCAACCCCGGCTAAAACCAGGGCTCCCCCCTCTTCCCTCAGCGTGACCATTTCTCGTAAGGCGAAACGGCCACGCGAGTCGTTAGACTCACAGGGGGCAACCCCCGTGAAGCTGGTCGCCAGGCCATCTTCCGGGGTTCCTAAAGCTGTCTCCCGAAAGGAGGACAGCAACAAAGGAGCTTCGGCCCCTTCGCCCACGCCTAGAGGTCTTGCGAGTGGTTCGGAGACAGTGGTTCCTCGAAAAGAGGGCCCCCTGCCTCCGAAGCCGCAACGCCCGCCTAAGGTTTCGAGGCGGAGGAAGGAAAAGACTCGCATGGCGAGCCCAACCTCCCCCAATAAGTCCTAAAAGGCGACAGCGCCTTCAGCGCTTTGTTCGGCCAACAGCGCCCGTGGTTCTGCCTCCGGGAAGCGTACGGCCATTCCCGTGAGGGTCTTCTTTTCGAGGAGGGCCCCCGCGTCTCCTCCGAGCTAGGCCTGGAGGGCATATTCCTTCAATGGAATTGCCGTCGACTCCGGGCCAACTGGGAGGAGCTGTGGAGGCTCGTCTCGTCCCGTGTCCCGTTAGCATCTTTTTGCAGGAGACCATGCTAGGCGCATGCCTCCTGCCCTCCCTCCCGGGGTATAAGGGTCTTGCGACCCCACCACCGCGGGATGGCCGGGCTGGGGGATGCGCGGTTTACACCCGGCATGATGTCTCCATTCTTCCTTTCTCTTTAGATACCTCCTTTCATGCAGTGGCTGTGCAGCTGCACCTGGATAGGAGGTATACTATCATTTCTGCGTACATTCCACCGTCAGCTGACTGCGACGCGGGGGACTTCCTCCGCGTCGTGGCACTGTTGCCGAGGCCCTATCTCTTGCTTGGAGATCTAAACGGCAGGCATCCTCTGTGGGGAGATTACTCAATAAATCCCAGGTTTTGTTGTTGTCTTTGTTATTGTTATTTTTTCTTTCTAGGTCACACGCTCCTACGCCGGGTGGAGGGGGACCTCCCCCCGACGCCGGAGCGTGCTTCCTGATTGTTATCTTTTTTATTGTTGTTTCTGTTCAAATATTTATTTTAAAGTAGTCTAAAACTAGGCTGTTTGTTTGCGGCGACTTATGCCCAAGTGGGCAGTCGCCAGATAGCCTCTTTAAAAAAAAAAAAAAAAAAATCGCACCCTTAGGGTCTCTTGTACCTTACTTTTTTATCGATCCCTTGTTCGTTCGAAACTCGACTACGGATGCGAGTTTTATTCATCCGCAGCCTCGCGTGTAATGTGGAAGGTGGACTCGGTCCACTACACCGGCTTTCGCCTGCCGACAGGTGCCTTCCTCACCTTCCCGATTGACAGCCTACTTGTCTATGTTGGGGAGATGCCACTCGCTCTGCTCCGTGCACATTGCATTATTTGCCTGTATGCGCGAGCCCGGCGCCTCCCACAGTCGTCAACAGCTCTCACTATATCCGCATCTGATCTTGACAGTGCCTATGTCGCTGAGAAATGCCAGCTATACCCTTACCCCTGTGGGTTTAGGGCTAGGAAACTCCTTCGAGAGCTAGGTTTAGCTCTCGGGCCGGTGACTTCCCTGGTTCTGCCCAGGACGCCACCCTGGACAGTACCACCTTTGTCTATTTGTCGCCATGCCTCTGCTCCCAAGCTTCTACAGCGCCGAAAGTATTGGGTTTGGCCTTTTGTGAACACACTTCGTGTCATGCTGGAACCGTGCCAGTGTTTAAGAGGGGGTCGGTTTCCACACCGTGTCCCCTCTATTTTAAGTCAGTTGGGTTTTGCCAGGCGCTGCATCTGTCTTCACGGCCGAGCTGGTTGTAATACCCTGCTCGGTATGGGAGATAACGCGACGTGCCCCGTTCGGAGACCAGATTGTGATTTATCGCGACTCACAAAGCGCCCTGAGTGCTTTCGAGACATTAAACTCTCCGCATCCTCTAGTTTGCGATATCCGTGACGCCTCGGTTTTGGCGAGCCAGGGCGGATGTCAAGATTATCTTCTGCTGGGTTCCTGCACATGTAGGAATTGCGGGGAATGAGGGCGTCAAATAGTTCGCGACTCGGCAACCAGACCAGCGTTTAGTTCTTCCTCACACTGTTACATGACAGGATTACGGGCTGCCCTCTGGGTTGCTTGGCAAAGAAGATGGGAGACGGGCGAGGGGAACTTAAACATATGTGCCATTGCCCAGCGACTGTTCCCATGGACCTACCCGACAATGCCGCGACGGCTTAAGGTTGCTTTCTTTCCTCTCCGAATTGGACACCCTCGTGGGACTCCCTGCCATTTTTGATGGAGCGCTCTCCTGCGCCTTACTGCGACCACCGCGTTGTCCCACAGACTTTTCGGCACATTCTCGTTGAATGTCACAGTCTTGGTGATCTTTACGCACTATCTCTCTCGGTACCGGGACGAGCGGAGACGCTACCCCTTCTCCCTTGTACTCGGCACGGGTTCGTTCACACAGAATTGTTGACTATAGGACTTTTTGGAGGAGGCTGGCCTCCTCTCTATTTGACTTTTTTAGGTTGCATGTTCCTGCGTCGGAGGGGAGGCTGGCCTACCCCCGACGCTGGAGTGCACTTCCTTCTTGCTTTGTTTGTTTTTATTTTTTTAGCATTTGTCCTTTATCGTTATTTGTTATTTACATATGTATTATTTGTTTTTTCATATAACAGTATTAGGCTGTGTCGAGTACAGCGATGTATGCCCAAGTAGGCAGTCGCCCAATCGGCTCCTTAAAAAAAAATAATAATACTATTAAAATAATTATTATTTCAGCTACCTCTGCTCAGTTTGATGAGTCTCTTGATGACCAGGACATTGCAGTTTACTTAAATCAGGTAAGTAATTTGAAGGATTAGATGTAGGAGATGGATTGGCTCTCACTTGGTGACAGTCAACTCTTCCTCCCTCACTTTTTCCCATTTTTTTCCAACCCCCTTATGATTGCTGATGCTGGCCCCTTGTTCCCGGCTCTAATATTTAGATTGTTATTTTAACCATGATAAACTCTCTTCAGTTTCTTCAGCCTCATTTATACTTTACTTACTTTGCCACCACCCCTGATTCTCTTTACTTGAACCCAGAAGCTCTCAGGAAGGTTATGATGGCATGTGGTCTTCTCCAGAGGTGTCCTAGACAGGTTATATTTCAGGTTTTTGGAGGTTGCAATCAAGATCTAATTTGTTCTTGTATTCATGTAGGGTGAGGTGGTGTCCTGATTGAAAATGGACCAATGAAATCTGGTTGGGTGATTTAGGGTAGCTTCAGACTTGTGGATATTGGGGGGGGGGAACACTCTTTAGAGTATGCATTTTGCGTCTAGTTTTGAAGTGCTATTCAGGTATAATGTTCTGATTCAGAGGGGTTGTATGGAGTTTATCTAGGTATTGGGTGTAGAGGGCAGTGGGGCTGTTTTTAGGGGTTCTAGTTGTTGGTGTCCGCCTAGAGTGTATGTACATGGTGTGAGGGGCATAGCAGTTTAATGAAGAAATGTGTGCTTATGCTATGCTTATCATATTGAGGTGGTCTTCAATTGGGAAGATTCTTGTTTTTCCATGATGGCAGTGTATAGGGCTGGGGGATGGTGGTAGTGAAGCAAGTTGCACTGTGGAGGGTACTATTTTGCACTGTATCTTTACAGTCATAGACAAAAGTTTTGGCAGACATCTATTTTAACGCAAGAATTATATAAATATCAATAATGTATGTGTATATATTCTATATGCAGAGTATTTATGTGTTATTGGTCTTTTTATGGTGTTTGTATAGTTGCCTCAATTGCAAAATAAGTTATCTTTGAAACTCCTCACATGAGTGAGTGGATGGCACACCATCCTTCTCACAGAAACCATTACCCTGAACACTGGACATGGAATTGAAATTCTGATATCTTTTTTTGCCAACAATGATTACTCCCAAGTAAACTTGTGTGTGTCAAAATTGCTTTGCAGCAAAGTGCCTCTCATTTGCTGAAATTGCTGCTAGGACTTATACACCTGTAAGAAACATCTGGACAAAGATGTTCAAAGAGACAGGTGCAAGTGCTTCAAAGATGGTCTTGGCACATCCAAGAGTATCGTCTAGGCATCAAGACTGACTCCTCATGCGGGGTCAGCTTCAGAATCATATAACTGCTAATATAAAACTTGCTCAAATGTGGCAACAGGCAGGTATGTCTGCATCTACATGGACATGGAACTCTGGACAATGATCTATCTGCTCCTGGCTTGCCCAGCACTGCCTGGGATGCCTTATGACTTAATATGTTAAAAAAGGCACCCTCTGCTCCTTGCCCTTCCAGACCTATGAGCATTGGAATGTGGTTGATATCATCTGCATAGATGTTTAGTCAGACTGTTTGGTTGGGAAAGGAGCGGGGGTATGTGATGCATGAAGATAGGGGAGGGAGGATGGACCCTGTTGGGGACCTTTTTTCTTTCTCCTTTTGCTCTGTGTTAAAGAACATGGCATGCTTTTTGAAAAGAAAGTTTGCTATCCATTTTCTGTCATTGGTGTCCGGTGTTTTCTTGTATAAAGTGGGGCTATGGTAGTGTCAAAGGCTTTGCTGATGTCTATGGTGGCCCTAACTGTTCATTGTAGGGAAAGGTTTAGGTTAAAGCCTTCTAATATGCGTGTTGTTAGTAGTGTGTTTTTTCTCTTGAAGCTAGGGTGGCTGTGCGAGAGGGATATAATGGGCTTGATTTTATTGAGGATTAGTTTTCCTAGAATTTTTTAGATGGTTGAGAGGAGCAAAAATGGTCTGTAGGAGCTGGGGAGGTTAGGGGGTTTGTTTGGTTAAAGATTTGGGATTATGTTTAACATGTTTACAGATGTTGGAGTGATGTGGAATCAGGAGTAGTTGAACATGGCTTTGGGGTCAGTGTTTTTTGTGGATGTTTGAGATGTGTGTGTTTTCAACTTGTGAGTTTTAGGTTAATTTTATGGAGGTGTGTCATGAGGTGAAAATGAGGTCTGTGCGCATAGGTTTTGGAGTCTTTCCTATTGTTGTGACTGTGCGGTTGTAGCGGCGGGATCGCGATTCCCTGGCCAAAGATTCCCGCCGCCCTGACAAGGTCCGCTCGGTGGTTCAAGAAGAGGGTATTGAGGAGAGAGAGTATTTTCTAAATTTAATTTACACACAAAAAAAATTAACCACAACCCCAAAAAACAAAAATGTAAATTACCCAATTTCCAAAATATTATCTATCTTAAACCACAACCAAAGATATTTATATATATATAGATATATAGTGGGCCTTACAACTATACCCTGGCCACACACACGCAAATAGGAAATGTTTAGGGCTTCACAAACAGATTGCCCAGTGCCACCATGTGAGTCTGTTCTACTTTCTTCAGCTCTGGGAGCACTATTACCGGTATGGGAGGGGGAGGGGGAGGGAAAGGGAGGCGGGCCCGCTTTCTTGAGGGAAGAGAGGTTCCCTTTTCTTAAGGGACTGGAAGTTCACTTCAGCCAAGGCGAATGATTTGCACTCAAGGATGAGGAAGTGGTGGCTCTAGTCAGAGCGGAAAGTGCGAGGGCTCAGGCCCCAATCAATGCGTCCCTTTTCTGCCACACGAGTCAAGATTGGCTTCAGCCGTATCCAAAAGCCAGATGTCGGCGACAATCGGTACCACGGAACTGGAAAAGAGAAGGCACATTCAGTCACCTATTCACTGCCACACTCAAACATCTTTACTCCTAACTCATTCAACCATATCCACTCTCACACAATCTTCACTCACCTATCCTCCGTCCAGGCGGTTCTTCCTTCTTCAGTCACAACTAATGACTTCCAAACTTTTACCTATACTTTCTAACTAAAAATATATGCTGAAAGAATCCGCCTAAAAAGAAAACAGGAGATGAATGGGGGAGCACGATAGAGATCCATCGAGTCCCCCCACACAAAGTAAAGACGGTGATCACACGATCCACACCCACACACATTCTGCAAAAGAAGAAAGAGATTAGACATAGGGGAGGGGAGGCGGACAACCAAACTACTACATCCCTCCCAGCTAAATTCGCCTCACCTCACCATGTCTCAATCCCCATCTTCATTCATTCACAATGCTTTCGACATCACCCAGTCATACTCTTTCACTCTGCCTCTCCTCCTAGTCACAGGTCCATCAACTGTCTCTGTCATCTGTCGTAATGTCTCCTCATGTCTGTCCATGGCCCCTTCTCTATGTACTTCATCCACACACACATCCGACATTCCCTGACCAATCCCACTCAAATCCTCAACTAACCTCTCTACTACATCCATCAAACCTTCCCATTCTTTCATAGCATTTATCGACTCTTGTTCCAATTTCGCACTTATCCCATTTATACTCTCTAGCATAGACTCAGACTCATTCAACGGAAACTTACAAATACTGTACGTTCTATCATATACTCCATCTCGATCTTGCACAAACCCAGAAAACTCTCTCACATCACTCTCACCAAACTGTTCCATCCATTCATCCTTTCTCAACCGTTTACTCTTACGCTTCCCCCTTCGATGTTCAACTAACACTAACTGCTTTCCCTCTAAAACACTAGCTATATCATCCACCATTTCACAGTCTTCCATTCTTTCAGACAGATATTCATTCACCGGATGTTGCACCAAATATTCAGGAGGTTCACGCCACTTTCGCAACTGACCTTGATGCGCTCTACGTTCATCCAAACTTCCATCCTCTCTTTCACGAACTATCACATAACTTACCCCATTTGACCAAACCTTTCTTACTACAAATGGACCTTCAAATTTCTCTTTCAACTTATCCACATTCAGTCTACCTTTTGTCTCAATCTCCTTTAGTACTTTATCACCCACAGAAAAACTTTCAAACCTTTCATTCCCTTTTCTCCACAACTCACGATCCTTCTCACTAAGTCCCATATGTGGCCTAATCATTCGTTCAAAGTTCATCAAATACTTACATGGTGACATTCCAATCGCCTTATGTACTGTCATGTTATACGCCCAAAGCACTCTTCCCAAACATTCATCCCATTCTTTCCCATCTTTCACCATCAATCGTAACATCTCACTCAAAGTTCTTATCGTCCTTTCAGCCAAACCATTTGCACTAGGCATATACGGCGTCGTTCGCACATGATCTATTCCCCATTCACTCAACATCTCCTCAAAAGCACGTCCCACAAACTCAGGTCCATTGTCACTCAACATTCGCACAGGCTTACACATGCACATGGGCAACATTCTCTCACTCACTTCTCTAGCAACAGTCAATGAAGATTTATTTGTCACAGGTGCAGCATACGCAAATTTGCTCTTATGATCCACCATCACAATCATCCCTACATACCCTCTTGCAGTCCTCGGAAAAGACACGCAATCGATCGCTACCATTTCAAAGGGTTCATTCACACTCAACTTTAATACAGGTGGGGCGGCATACACTCTCTGATACTTTCTCTTCTGGCACACTTCACACGTAGTCGCTACGTCCACGCAAATCTTTCTCAAAAAGGGACTAAATATACATCCTTTCATACATTCCCACAATTTATTCTTACCCATATGTCCAAACCTATCATGCACAATCTTCACCATTCCAATCGTGCCACACACGGAAAACACCGGAATATATACATCCTCATCATCTATACATTGCACAAAATACACTAAACCCTTGCACACTACAAACTTTCCAGCAAACCTTCTAAACTCTCTTAATATGCAACTCCATTCATTCACAGGAACACTGGTCATCACGCTATCTTTCAATTCACGCACCATCGGACATGACTCTTGCATGCTCTCTATATCTTCAGCAGTCAACAGCTCTTCACTCAAATTGACACCTGCCACTCCTACAAATCCAGTTGAGCCTACAAGCTCACTCTGCAACTTCCCAACTGTTACACCATCTTTCACTAAACATTCATTACATACATCCACTGAAATCCTATTCTTACGCAGAAAATCAATCCCAAACAGAAAACAATAAGGTAACTCATTCTCGCTTAGCACAACAAATTCATGCAATATATCATTCAACTTCCCCATGCTTACAGACAAACTCACTTCCTCCCATGCCATAATACGTCCACTTCCGAGTCCACTTATCGAAACTGTCACACCTTTTCTAGAAACATTCCAACTCATATTATCAACCTCACGCACAACTTTTGCATTCACCAAGGAAATTTGCGCACCTGTGTCAATCATTCCACAATAGCTCTTCCCATTCATAGTCAAGGTAACTTGCACTCTCTCTTCAAGTCCATGTTCACACATTATATTCAACACTTCGGTCTGTTCCACAAACACTTCTGCAGCATCCAAACCTTCATCTTCACTAACAGGAACAATTCCTTCGCAAACGTAGTCAATCTCTCTTCTTACATAATTCTTCTTCTCAATCAGCCAATTATAATGCACACCACTCAAACATTGCAGATGCAACTCACACCCATTCACTCGGTCTACACCTTTACCACGATACATCACTGGCTTCTCCACACCATAATGCACATATACTCTCACACCAAACAGCTTACTCACTATCGCTAACACTTCCTGAAACATCATCACTCCTGGCATACACATACTTCTCAACTCTTTTCTTAACCTACTTGAATTTTCCATTCCCAATTGCTCTGGTCTCTTACACGCTTCTTCCATAACCACCTTTCGTAATGCATTCACACTTTCTGGCACCTTTTCAAGCAATCCATCTTTCACCAAATCTTGTAAACCATATAACACACTTTCGAACATAGAATCACCTCCACCCTTACATTTTCTTCCAACAACTACGCCTGCTGGCAAATACTCAGGATTTATGCTTACAGTCTCGCTCTCATTCAAACTACAAGGCAAACGTGACATCAAATCAGCAATCACATTCCTTTCACCTGGCAAATACTCAACCACAAAATCAAAATCACTCAAATCCTCTATCGTCCTTGCAAGCCTACTATCAACTAACCTCATACGCTGCAAATACACTAGTGGCTGGTGATCTGTTCTCACTACAAACCGTACTCCATACAGAAATGGTCGTAACGACTTGAGACAGAATCTTAACGCAGCCAGCTCTCTTTCAATCGTTGAATATGCACGCTCTGCCACACTAAATGCCTTGGAAACATACGCAATTACTCGCTTTCTTTCAACCCCATTCACAACTTGATCTTGCATCAAACATCCACCCATCGAATGACCACTTGCATCCGTATACACTTCAAGCATTCCTGCATTCGTTCCATATGCTGGATACGCAAGTTCCACATCTTTTGCAACTTCCGCTTTTAACTTTTCAAACGCTGCATTCATAGAGTCATTCCACTTAATCACAGTACTCTTCTTTTTCCCAGTCCATACACTCAACGGTTTCATTACACCTGAACAATCTTTCATAAACTTTCTTCCAAACTCAACTAAACCAAGAAATCCACGCAACTCTCTCACTGTGGTAGGCTTAGGAAAATTCCTAACCTTTCCCACGAACTTCTCCGATTTACGCAATCCAACCGCACTCACCTTATGTCCTAAAAACTCAACTTCACTAGCAAACCATACACATTTAGACAACTTCACTTTGACACCAACCTCTTCCAACTTTCTTAAAACATCATTCACCAAGGTCATATGTTCTTCCATGTTCTCACTCATCACCAAAATATCATCCAAAAACACTCGTACATTCTTACACGGAAAACCACTCAACTCTACATTCATAGCACGCTGAAAAGCAGCTGGGGCATTCGCCAACCCAAAGCTCAGGTTTCTAAACTGATAATGGCGCTTTGAGGTAGAGAACGCCGTAATAGGTCTACTCTCTTCAGCCACAGGCATCTGGTAGTATCCACGTACCAGATCCATCTTAGAAAACACTTTCATTCCATACATACTGTACACACATTCAGACACAACACTCATAGGAAACTTGTCTTTCAACGTTCGTTCATTCACTCTTCTATAGTCAATACACAGTCGCAAACGTCCATCTGGCTTTCGTACAGGTACAATCGGACTATTCCAGGCACTCACACTCGGCTCAATCACGCCAATTCTCTCTAATTCCTCACACTGTTCCTCAATCTCTTGAGCCACAGGGGCAGGGAAATGACGAGGCCTTTGATATATTGGCATATCGTCACTCAAAATTATTTTGAACTCAGGCAAGCGAGCGTTGCCAAAGTCCTCATCCCCTTGACTCAAAGCACCTCTCCTATTCCACAACATCCTGTAAACTTTTTGCTTCTCATATTCACTCAACTTTTCTTCCAATTTCACTTGCTCAATCAAATCTTCATACTTCCAAACATTCGACGTTACACTCACGGAAAACACATTTGCGTTCACCACATGCATATCATTCTCCATATTCACCACTGTATTTAACACACCCAATTTATCTCCCACTTGCACTCCTCTAAGACTCTTCCTTCGCAGATCAGGCCAAACTTGTATGCAGACACGCGGATCTTTCATATCAATTATACCATCAAACACATGCACCACTCGCCTTAATCGATAGTTCGCAGCACTACCATCCAAGACATAAATATTCCCATCATTCTCATTTATCTCAACATCCGAATTCCATCCAATCCTTACACTCAATGTTTCATTCTGCTTGACAGGCACACTCTCAATCGCATATACCTCCAGACCTTTCATGATGTTCACTCTCACACTTCCATCTGGATTCACATACCATTGACACTTCATACTTCCATCCTTCTTACATTCAATCATCTCTAAATCAGGGTGAATCACAATACCATTCGCTTTCAAAAACTTATAACCTAATAGCATGTCATACTTCTTGTTTGCACCTTCTACAACACAAAATTCATCTTCATTCATCCGGACACCGGCAATCAAAACACTCTCTCTAAACCTTGCAACAATCGGCACATCCTGTTCACCTAATCCAGTCAAATGATATCCACGATCCTTAACTTCACTTACTTTCATTCCTACATATGCTTCATAGTACACCACATTCACCTTACATCCTGTATCAATCAATGCACTAACTTCTCGTTCTCCACACTTAATTTTAACACACATACACCTATTCACTCTCTGACCCCAATTCACTCCACGATTTGACAATCCTTCTCTCACATTCATCACTTGCACTCTAGAGAATTCCCCAGAAGGAACCCTCTCATTCCTTAGTTTCCCTGAGTCGTATCCTCTCGATTACTTGCATCATTCCCATTCATTCTTTCATTCATGCATCTTTCTCCAGTCCTACACAACCTTGTTGCATGACCTACCATTCCGCATTTACCACAGGTAGCTCTTGGACTGGCACACATCCTGGCATAATGCCCTATCTGCCCACAATTACCACACACTCCAGGTCCACTCATATTTACTTGACCACCTTCCCTGCAATCTCGTACCAAGTGGCCCATTCTTCCACATCCATAACACGCTCTTTCCCTCGCACGACTACAATCTTTTATCATGTGCCCCATTTGTCCACAGCCAAAGCAACTTCCTTGTGACCAGCGACAGTCAACCCTCATATGCCCAACTTTCTTGCACCTCTGACACCTAGGCTCATTTACTCTAGATCTACTGTCATTCCTACCATTTGTGCGACCACTATTCCGACCATTCTGAACCCTACTCCACCCATTCCGACTCTCACTCCTACTTTTACTCCCTCTCGGTTGGCGGCCAACATACACACTCTGTTGTTCATTCTGCCCGCTGTAATAATTTTCCAAAAATCTTGTCATCACATCGATCGGGTTCTCTATCAGCGCATCCCGATAGGACCGGAACTGGGGCAACTTACTGATACTTGAGTTGCGCACAGTGTGAATCGAGGCCTCCTCCCTTCCATAATCCTCAAATTCACGGTCCTCTAACATCTCCAGTACATCCTTCCATAGCAATCTTTCACCAGCCCATTTCATCTTCTCTTTCCTCTTATACGTCACATACTCACTCACTTCATTTGGAACCGTATTTAAAAACTTCTTCATCAGCTCCTTATTCCCATTTATTCCGTCATCTCCAAATCTCATTCGTGCCAAGGACTCTAAGCGATGCGCATAAGAATTCACATCCTCATTCTTCCCCATTCTCGCTTCCTCAAACCCATTTGTTTTCTTATACTTCACACTTGTCTTCATCCTCTTACAGTGCTCTATTATTCTCTCTTTCATAACCTCCCACTTAGGCTCACCCACGCTCATAATCGTCCGGTAAAAATCCTTCATACGTCCATCCAGAAACTCGCACAACTCTTTCACCCAAAACCTATTATTCTCTCCAAATTTTTCCTTACAATAATTTTCATACTCTTTCAAAAACACTTTCACATCTTTTGCTCCTTCCACTCTAAACTTACTTAACTTTGGCACTTCTCTGATCAGTATACTCCGATGAACCTCAGCATCACTTTCACTATCACTCACTTCTCTCCCACTTTCACTCATGCCTTCATTCGAGCTGAAATATAAGGAGTCAATACTAGCCAGTCGGGTCCTTTCCTGTCGGTCTGGGCATCTAGTCTTTGGGGTCTTCTTTTTTCGATGCCTAGTCATTTGCAGGGGTTCCTTTATGCCTGTCAATCCCTTTTTATCAGTCATGTCAATTCCAAGTGGAGTCGAGGCCACACCCCCACCAATTGCACCTGATTCTCCCATTTTCTCATTCAGCATTCGCATCAATCTTTCCTCCATTCGCACCTCACTGTCTTTAATCCTCTCTTCCATTCTCACTTCCATCTCCCTCATTTTCCTTTTCAAACTATCATTCTCTTCCCTCAAATGCGCATTTTCTCTGTCTTTCTGCCGCACTAACTCATTTAGTCTTCTCATCTCCAACTCCATGGTCCCAATCTGTTCCTCCTCCATTAGGGACAAAAAACACAGGCTCTCACTCCTCTCCTTTCTCAAACCACCGGGCAGTCCCTATTCGGGCGCCAAAAATATGTAGCGGCGGGATCGCGATTCCCTGGCCAAAGATTCCCGCCGCCCTGACAAGGTCCGCTCGGTGGTTCAAGAAGAGGGTATTGAGGAGAGAGAGTATTTTCTAAATTTAATTTACACACAAAAAAAATTAACCACAACCCCAAAAAACAAAAATGTAAATTACCCAATTTCCAAAATATTATCTATCTTAAACCACAACCAAAGATATTTATATATATATAGATATATAGTGGGCCTTACAACTATACCCTGGCCACACACACGCAAATAGGAAATGTTTAGGGCTTCACAAACAGATTGCCCAGTGCCACCATGTGAGTCTGTTCTACTTTCTTCAGCTCTGGGAGCACTATTACCGGTATGGGAGGGGGAGGGGGAGGGAAAGGGAGGCGGGCCCGCTTTCTTGAGGGAAGAGAGGTTCCCTTTTCTTAAGGGACTGGAAGTTCACTTCAGCCAAGGCGAATGATTTGCACTCAAGGATGAGGAAGTGGTGGCTCTAGTCAGAGCGGAAAGTGCGAGGGCTCAGGCCCCAATCAATGCGTCCCTTTTCTGCCACACGAGTCAAGATTGGCTTCAGCCGTATCCAAAAGCCAGATGTCGGCGACAATCGGTACCACGGAACTGGAAAAGAGAAGGCACATTCAGTCACCTATTCACTGCCACACTCAAACATCTTTACTCCTAACTCATTCAACCATATCCACTCTCACACAATCTTCACTCACCTATCCTCCGTCCAGGCGGTTCTTCCTTCTTCAGTCACAACTAATGACTTCCAAACTTTTACCTATACTTTCTAACTAAAAATATATGCTGAAAGAATCCGCCTAAAAAGAAAACAGGAGATGAATGGGGGAGCACGATAGAGATCCATCGAGTCCCCCCACACAAAGTAAAGACGGTGATCACACGATCCACACCCACACACATTCTGCAAAAGAAGAAAGAGATTAGACATAGGGGAGGGGAGGCGGACAACCAAACTACTACACGGTTGTTAGCTGCATTTGGAGTAGGGGATTCATGAGCTGGTTGCATTGTTCAGTTGGGATTGTGATTTTGTCTCCAGTAGAGAGATTCATGTGTGGTGGGGGCAGGTGTGTGGTTTGTGAAAAAAATGTTTGACAAAATTGAGAGGTTTGTTTTGTGGTTAATTGTTTGGAGTTATTGTCTAGTTTTCTTGTTGTATGGTATAGGTGACAGTATTGATTTCCTTGTTAAAGTTGTGGATTTGTTCAAGTTAATGGGCTTTAGGGTTTTTAGTTTGCATGAGTCTGTTTCTTTTAGGAGGTTTTCTATTGTGTGAAAGTGGGTTTGAAGCATTTTCTATGTCCTTGGAGGATAGATTTCTTCCTTGCCTGCTGCATTATGTTGTTGAGGTGTGTGAGTGTTTGGTAAAGGGAAGGGAATTGCTTGAGTGTTACTTTGTGTGATGTGACTTCACTCCACTAAGCTCTTTTGTAATTGGTGTATGTTATTTTGTTAGAGCTGTAAATATTCACCCACCCTCCCTGGCAAGAAGACCTGGCCTTCATTATATTTCGGGTAAAAGTTTGGGAGAGTCTCATCTCCTCCCTGTCTCTCGCACCCCACTTTGTTTTCTGGCTTTTAATCTTTCTCGCCTTTCCTGTGGAGCCCAAGCTTATATGACAGTTTAACGTGATGTCCAAGATGGGTATCATTAGCATATGGCACTTTCTGCAAAGACGACAGGAATTGAGATTCCATCCTGTGATAAGCCATACTCATGTGGCCTTAACTTTACTCAATTTGAGAATTTTTTTCCATTCACCTTGGACTTATCAATATCCTGCATCGTATCATCTGTGTACTGTATCAAGAAACTAAGAATTCTCATAACGTTGAACGGGAGACACTTCAGGGTCTTTGCGTCTCTTTGTTTTGATAGCTTCTTCCCCTTGAGAAGCAACAACCAACATGATGAAAGCAATATTTTAGGTGTCTGCTCTTCATCGACTCGGTTTCTGCGAGCTTCTGCTGGCGAAGCAATTGGTGCCACTCGACAAAGTCACAAGGACATTCGAACTAATCATCAAGGACTCAATTCAGGATTTGGTTGCTGAGGGAGAGGTGAGTTATGCTGTGGGGTCTTTTTTACCATTAATTCTAAACTGCTATCTGGTTACGGAGCTGGAACACAACCTTAAACATCAATTCAGATTTCTTCATTTTCTAAAGGGTTCAATCCCCTATGTATCATATATTTTATGTAATCATGATTAAGATAATTAGGAGGACACTTACCAACCTTTCAATATTCTAAAATGTCACTCTTCGAGATTCATTGTTATTGATACTGCTGCTGCTTATCCTCAAGTTGTTTGACCAAGCAAGTCTAAGATCCTGAACAAGGATATGGTCTTTATATCAGATTTTCTCACAGTGCCCTCAAGGAGTGTATATCGTGTGAGTTGTGCAGAGCACTATTTTCAATCATGTCTACATTCATCACTTTTCTTTCGGATCTCTCTCTTTATTCACTTCTGACCTGCAAGAGTGTGTGTGTGGAAGGGGAGGGGGGTAATACCCTTGATACAACTGAAACCTGGGTTACCGGCTCTCTTCTCCGCTTCCATTGAAGTGGTTAAGCTGGCGACATCTTTTATGGGTTAGAGCACAAGGACATTGTCGCCATTAAGGCGGGTGGAGTTGTCAAGGCCCATCTTAACACATTCGCAGGCCGATTATGTGTAAATGAAAACCATCTAGATGTTTATAACTTTTCTCCATACCTTCTAAACATTGGTAGATGATGGTATCTTTTTCCAAGTGTTCATTTTCTTTTCCAACTGTTACGATGGCCACAAGAGAGGGCAAACGAGAGATGCGCTCACAGGTCAAACGAGAGCCCCTCCAAGTGCATTTCGTACCCTCTGGTTTCGGGTATCCGTGAGGCGACGGTTGCCGCGAGTCGGGCATATGTCGAGATTATCTTCTGCTAGGTTCCTGGACATGTGTGAAATGCGGCAAATGAGGGGGCCAAAGAGTCTGCATAGATTGGGTGACCAGATCAGCATTTTTGCTTTTTCTCACACTGACTACATGGCACGAATCAGCTCAGCCTTTCTGTCTGCCTGGCAAAGAAGATGGAAGACGACCGAGGGGAACAAATTACGTGCTATCAGGCCAAGACTTGTTTCCTTGGACCTACTCCTCAATGCCGCGACGGCTTCAGGGACGCACCGCTATTTGGTGGGCCGCGCTACTTTTTGGCACATTCTTGCTGATCTTTGCGCACGTTACCTGTCCCGCTACTGGGACGAGCGGGGTCACTATCGCTTTTTCCCTTTACTCGGGAAGGATTCGTGCCTACACTTTCTGATTGACTTCTTAGAGGATGCTGGCCTCCACTTTATTTGGGTCTTTGGCGTCTGTTGCATGTTCATGTGCGGTGAGAAGGCGGGCTTCCTCTCTTTTTTGCTTGTTTTTTTGTCTGGTTGTATTTTTTGTTTCTTTCGATCTTAATGTCGCTTAGTATTAGGCTAGAAATCTAACTACGGCGACTATTGCCACTCGTCGGATTGGCGCTATGAAAATAAAATCCTCAAAGCGCTGCCTCGTCCCCCTAGGTGCCAGGGAAGGCGGGAACCCTTCAAAGATCTTTTTACGCTAAGAGAGTTCCGTTCAGTCCTTGCTTCATGTGCGGATGACACCTCTGTTTCAGACGATATCCTCTACGTGATGCTTCGACACCTTGTTCGAGGTGTACCTAGGAGCGTCGATTACAAAACGGTCTAAACCGCGCTTTGGTTTCGGTTTTCTTTGGCCAAGATTTAGGTAGGGCATTTCTGCCTTTATTCACTTCACCCTGACCCAGACTTGTTCATAAAGGGACTCGCCTGGATGTAGCGGAGTGGCACCATTTCCTTCATCTTGTTTTTGACCCACGACTCGAATTGTAGGTGCAATCGTAGTATTAGGGTCTCTTGTACCTACCAGCGTCATGCACATTCTTTGTTGCATGGCATTCAATACTTGGTGTGTTAATAGGGCTACCGCTCCTATGCATGCGTAGCCAAGCGTGAATTTTGGAAGATGGAGTTGTGCATCCACGCAGGTGGTCTCTGTTTGGCGACCTGTACCTTCCGCACATCACCTGGACAGAGCTTCCTTATCGATGTTGAGGAGATGCCGCTCGTTTTACGCATTAAACACATTAGTTGCTGGGACGCGCGGCCGATCTCGACGCTGCCTGCGCGGCTGTGACGCACCTCAAGTCAATAGAATCACCGTCCTCCGTCCCCCATGGTTTGCATTATCCGTGACGCTATGGCTGCTAAAAGCCGAGAGGATGTTGAGATTATTTTCTGTTGATTTCCTGGACATATAGGGATTGCAGTAAATGAGGGCGCCAAACAGTGTGCAAGAAGGACTAGGCGACCCCACCACTTTTTTTTGCATTCCCCTAATCTGACTACATGGCAAGAATCAAGTTAGCCCTATGGACTGTATGCCTAAGAAAATGAAAGAGGACGGGCAGAAAGCTAAAGTTGCGTTCCATTGCGCCATGATCTTTCCCATGGAACTATCCACGCATTTCTCGACGGTTTCAAGTCGTTTTCTGTCGCCTTTGAATCGGGCACATTCGGAAGACAAACCGCTACTTGTGGTAGTCTTCTCATCAAAGAGGAACCCCACATCTCCGAGATAGGCCTGGAAGGTATATTCCTTCACTGGGATTGCTGCGGACCCCGGGCCAACTGGGAGGAGCTGCGGAGGCTTGTCTCCTCCCGTTCTCCGTACCCATCCTTCTGGGTATAAGGGTTTTTCAACCCCACCATCGATGGATGGGAGCCGGGCAGGAGGATTTGCTATTTACACTCAGCTTGATGTCTCGGTTCTTCTCTTTGCTTTAAATACCTACTTTCAGGCAGAATCAGGGCAGCTGCACCTGAATAGGAGAAATATTGTTATTTCCTGCGTACATTCCACCGTCAGCCGACTTCGATGCGGGGGATTTCCGGCGTATCATGGCTCGGTTGTTGAAGCTCTTTCTACTGCTCGAGAATTTGAACGGTAGGCACTCCCTTCTGGGGAGACTACTATATCAATCCTAGGGATCAGGTCCATGCCGACATGATTAACGAGCTGGAGATAGGTGTCCTAAATGTAGATGAGTTTACGGATCACTGTCCGAGAACCGCTTCATTTTCCTGTCTTGATCCATCTTTGTGCTCTCCGGATGCACAGCCTGATTTTGGGGAGGGGGGGGGGTAGTCGATTAACCCCCATTGTAGTGATCAACTTCCCATTCAAATATCATTTTTTGGACTGCTGCTGCCTTAAAGAGCCCCCGCCCCCCTGTGGCGCTTGGGACGGGAAAGGTGGTCGCATTCAGGAAATGACTGATTTCTCTGTCCCAATCGAAGAGTTTAGGTCGGTGAATGAGGCCGTTGAGTTTTCTCTAGCAATCTAATCACTTTGGGCCTAACTACTATACCTAGAACGTCTGGCCGTTTTGCACGCCGACCCTTCCGTGGTAGTCAGCTGAATGTGAGATGTCGGTGTTGTTCGCGGCCTGTTGCAGGCTCACCGCCGCAGATTACAGGGAAATCGTTGCCACAAAATTCCTGCCTTGGGTGAGAAAGATCACGAAGAAGGCGGAGTACATCTTTCAGCAGGACGGTGCCCCAGCCCACACGGCCAAGACCGTGCAAGAGAGGTTGTCGAATTCGCCCGTCCTCAATCCTCTCGACTACAGCGTGTGAGTGTATTTCGAGGGCAAGGCCTTCAAGGTCCGCCACAGCAACGTCGACTAGCTGATGTCCTTCAACCGCGTGTGGGCCAACATGAGGAAGGACTTGGTTCGTAACGTGGGCGCTGCCTTCAGGTCTCGCCTGGAAAGCATTCTCGCTGCCGAGGGCAGCTGCATTGATTAATATTACAATTTAAATACACATGTTATAACAATAAAAACGTGTCTAACTGCATGCAAACTATCATTGTGTCCTTTGTTGAAAGCGTCGTAACGAGTGTAACAGGACTTTTGCAATACCCGTTACATTAGTAAGGAGAAGAGGTCGAAGGGACTTGTTTGAGGTCTTGAGGTAAATAAAAAGTTATATAGGGAAGACATGAGTAATGTTCTTATTTTTAGTTAACAGATTAGGACACGTAGCAGTAGATTTAAGCTGGACAAGTTTATGTTTGGCAAAGTGATTGGTAGAAATTGGTTTTCAAATCGAGTGGTAGATGAATGGAATAGGCTCATTACTCATGTGATAGAAGCCTCCTCTCTGCCTAGTTTTAAAAATAAATTGAATAGATTTATGGATGAGGATCCTAGGTGGGACTGAACTGGGCGATGAGTATAGGAGCTGCCTCTTATAGGCTATTGATTTGCCTTTTGCAGACTCCTTTTCTTATGTCCTTGTTATATACAGCGCAGCCCCACTTAATGGTACTAATGTTGGTGAGGCCTACACTACAGGTTGTAAGATCAAAGTTTTCTCCCTTAATATCCCAAGCAGTCAGAGGGAACAGAGGGCAATCTTACAACATTCTAGCCACTATTTTCATTTTTCTCCCTTATTTTATCTACTGAGTGAAATTAACGTCATGGGTTGCAACACTTTCCTTCCCCAATTCTCCTTTATTCAATTCCTTTGCTACCACAATCATCTTTGTTCTTTCAACAGCATTTGGCTTCCCAGGCGCACAAAAGCGTAAGCCGGGGCGATACCCAGGCCGTCCTCTCTCTCCTCACGCTCTTGCGACACATGACCGTGATGCACCGCCAGTTCGATGCACTTCTCGCCGCCTGTCAGCCTTCCTTCAAAGCGCAGTTCGCCGCCATCGTCAACACCCTACGAGAAACGGTCAGTTTCACTGCTGCTGTGACCAAGGATTTGTATCGCGGGATTCCTCGGGTATTTAATCCTCATCGGATTTGCAAAGGCAATATCTTGGTTCCTCGAGTATTTTTAGGCGGGAAGTTGCTGAAACAGTAGTTGTATAGTGTGTTCCTTTTCATTACCACATGAGTGGTGAGTGTAAGAAAAAGAAAAAAAAGTATAGGAGATGAATCAGAAAACCACTCTTACTTAATCCTAGTCATCACATTCACTCAAAGCCTTTATTGATCAGGAAGAACCCCCATTCTGCCTAAGGTTTTATCCTTAGGATGCATTATACAATGGCGATAATAGGCCAGGCTGTCGCTGACCCTGCGTAGTCATGCCCGTTGCCATAGATGCACACCAACCCAATTTTGTAGAAGAGTGGTTGATGACAGTGGTTAATTGAGGTCCAACAGACACACTGCATGGCGTGGCTTCACGTAGTGTTTTGTTTTGTCTTGTGTCAGTAGTGCGAGATTGGGTGCTCAGTTCATAGCCGCATGTAGTGCTTATAGTTGCGAGTGATGAATTACCTGGATTACTCAAACGACAGGGCTCACGAGTGCTCTGAGTGTGCCCGGTGTGACATGGAGGACAGTGGGCGTTGTTTTATGGGACTGTGGGGTTTGATAACGTAATGTGTGGGTGGGGTGAGGGCAGTCTTTAGGTCTGTTGCAGCCATCATTCGACTTATGATGTATAGTTGTAGATTTCAAGGGATGAGCGAAAGTAATATAATCTGCATAGTCATAGTGTAATGGGATTGCGAGAGGGGGAGGACATGGGGGGGAAAGGTTAGGGATAGGGGGGAGAACATGGATTCCTGAGGGACTAAGATGATGTTTGTGGTAGTTTACTGTGGTGTATTACTTGTGTGTCAGCCTGTGAGGGAGTTTATTGTTGCCATTACTGCCCTGCAGTGTGGAGCGAATTGGTTGAATCTTAGATGTGTGAGCTGGGTAGGGTTAGTGATGACAATAAGAGGTGTTTATTGGTATGTGAGGGTTTATTTTATTTAGTACAAGACGCTTCATGATATTGGAGGTGGTGTAGAGTAGGCAAATGGACCGACATGTCGCGCTGCCTATGCAAAAAATTATTTGGCTTGATGATGGCTATTAAGTCGCCATACTTTCAGACATTTCGAATAGAATTGTAAGAGAGAATGTGGTTGAAGACATGTGAGCGCATTAATGGCTCCTGGACCCAGGTATTTCAGGTGTATAATTGATGCTTCCCACCAGACCGGAAATGCGCTGGATTCGTTCGTGAACAGCCTGCGGACCGAGGGAGAACGAGCTCTCCCGAAGGACGGAACGGTCCATGAACTGACCAGTAACTCCCTCGTCTTCGTCGAACACCTCCTCGATTTTGCCGCTACCCTCGGGCCAATTCTCCAGAAAGAGGTGGCGAATGTGGACAACCTGAAAACGACTCCAAACGCCAAGTTGTGTCTCGGTTATTATATAAGTAAGTGGTAATAACTCGCCATATGCTCAAATGCTGGGTGTCGTTTCCCACTCGGTTCACACATTAATACGGTTTAACGGGCATGACTGAACCGCGATATCCCCGCCCATTACCTTATGTAAAACGCTCACAAGATACTTATAGTGCGTCTTCCCAAGCCAGTGGCCTCCTATCCGAGTCTAGTCGCCTAGATGCGCCGGACGGTGGTATGAGTATTTATACTGTTCCAAATACAGGCTTAATCAACTCTATCCGTACCACTATCATTCATAAAGTAGGTTTGGCCAGCTTCAACGCCACTAAAATTACCCCCATCCCCTTATGCACTATTAAGCACAAAGCCTGCCATTATTTTGTAGATGCCGAGACCCCTTCATACTGTTAGTGTTATGTACTGTAGCACCCTCGCAGAAGGTCCTGACACGCCTCCTCAAAGCACACGTATCATTTTATCATTGACAATATCACCCAATTCCTCCTCCGTCAGTCCTTTCTCTCTCAAACACTCTTTAACATAATCAACCCATCTTTTACGCAGTCTTCCAGCCTTTCCATTCATTCTTCTTACATGTTCATACCACCTCACAAAACTGTCACACTTTCTTCACACCATAAATAGCTCTCCCCTACTCGTTCCTCACTCTATCCACCTTTTACGCACCAAGCATCGCTCCCAAGCTGGTGGAACTCGCGGGCTGGTGCCGACGTTAGTTTTGCTCATCACTCCGCACTGGAAGATAGCACCTTTAAATGTTTATCGCTACAGCTCTGCTCCCAAAACTTCTACAGCACCCTGAGTATTGTATTGCGTTCGCAATCTTTAGAGCACATATCGTATCACGCTGGAGCCGTGCTGGTGTACACAGACGGTTTCACGTCTGAACTAGGAATTGGCTTTCTTGCTATATTCCCGTTTTTTTTTTTTTAGCCGGCGGCTCTCTTCTGGACGCTATGTCTGTCGTCACGAGCGAGCTTGTTGCAATACACCGCTTATTATGGGGATTGCGCATCTTACCCAGTTTGGAGGCATTTGTTATTCATAGCAACGTACAGAGGCATTGGAATCTCCGCATCCCCTAGTTGGAAGTATTATCTGTGATGCCATGGCTTCTGCAAATGTTGGGAGACGGCTGACGGGAACTTAAAGTTGCGTGTTCTTGCGCCCCGACTTTTCTCGTGGACTTCCAATGACTCGAAGTCTTTAGATCACTTGTTGATGCATCTGAATTGGCCACACTCACGGGACGCAGCACCATTTGATAGAGCGTTTCCCTGAACCCGTCAAGATTGTTTAGTTTCCCAACGATGGGGACGTTTTGGTCGAATCTCCTAGCCTGGGGGAGCTTCGTATATGATACCTGTCTCAGTACCGCAATAGGCGTGATCGTTACCACCTGTATCATCTTTGGGAGGGACTCTTGCACACCAGATTGTTTCGTGATCGAGTTTTTTTTTAGGGAGGAGGGGGACTCCTCCATAGTATTTAGTAAATTACTATTTTTGCTGCATGCTCAGATCCCTTCCGGCACCTGAGGGTGCTTTGTAGGTATTTGTTGTATCTTGTTTTTGTGTTTATTTTAGTTATTGTTGGTGACTTTCGTTGTGAGGGGGGGGAGGGTCAAAGTTAGAGTAATCTGGCCAAACGTTAGGTCATTTTTGCCGGTTGTGAGAGACCACCCGGACAGTCTGATTGTATTGATGAGTTAATGATCAGGGAAATAAGTAAAGGATGTGAAGTAGATACAGTTATTCTTGGTGACTTTAATTTCAATTCTGTGGGCTAGGAAAATATGATAAGAAAGGATAGAACAAGTTGTAAGTTTATAGAATGCTTTGAGGATAATTTTTTTTACTCAATTTGTTAATAAGCCAACAGGGGGTGCCAATATATTAGATTTGGTTCTTTCAAACGATGATCACTTGGTTCAGGAATTGACTGTCAGGGAAGCATTGAAAAATGGTGATCATCAGATGCTTCATTTTATCTTGGTAATAGTAAAAGGTAGAACATCGACAAACTCCATGAAAACTCCAAATTTTTATAGGGGCGATTATGATAAATTACGCAACTTGCTAAATCAGAGTAGGTGGTATATAGAATTCAGGGAGAATAATACTTATGAGATGTGGGACACTTTTAAGACTATATTTAACATAGTCCAGAATCAGTGTATTCCAATGAAGGCTATTGTGAAGAAATGTAAGAAGCTATTGTGGTGGAATCAGGAGATAGCTAGGAAAATTTCTGAGAAGAAAAAGGCATACCAGAGATTACAAAGAGAATACTGTTGATAATTTAAATCATTACACTAGTCAACCATGATTTTGCTACTGGGTATTACCTTGTGATTTATACTAAATCGAGTATGCTGCTTTCGAATCTGTAATCAGAATTGTTCTAGTACGTAAGGTTTCCGAGTTACACACATTCTCTTTAGTTACACATATGGGCAGTGTTGCTTCGGCTACTGTAGTGAGAGGATGTTTTGTGTGTGTTTGGTTCCTGCATTGCACTCCTGCTTTATCACGTTGTCAAATTTAGCCATTATAGTAGTGGTGTTGAAAAAGTATTTACATACAGTGATTTATTGCATTTTTCTTTCAGATTTATCTCTTAATTAATATGTAAATGAAATAAAATTGTACAAAAGTATATAATAGGATATATACAAACTAAGTTGAAAACATGAATCGGCGAGGATGTATAAATAGCACAGACAACTTTTGTTATATCGGTGGAAGATATACTCCAAGCAACCAGCGGAAAAATTTAGCTAAAAGAGTGAAAACTGCATACAATTATTATTTTGGTTGTAAAGTTGGTGACCTAGACAAGCCCTGGGCACCTCACAAATCTTATACTGTGTGTTATACGGGGCTCACACAGTGGTTAAATAGCAGATGGAAGGGTATGCCTTTAGCTGTACCAATGGTGTGGCGTGAACCAACAAATCATGTTTTTGGTTGCTACTTTTGTATGACAAATATTGCGGGATTCTCAAATAAGAACAATTCAAAGATTGTATATCCAGATTGTAAGTCAGCTATAAAATCAGTTCCCCATAATATGGAGATGCCAATCCCAGTTCCTCCATCAGTTATTGCAGTTAAAGAAGATGATTCATCGCCTGAAGAGGAGGATAACAATGATGATGAAATGTATGAGGATGATTCTAAGGAAAAGAAGATCCTGTTGATAAATCAAGAAAGATTGAATAATTTGGTGATGGATTTGTCATTGTCAAAGGAGAACGCAGAACTGTTGGGCTCCAGACTACAGCAATGGAATCTTCTAGAGGACGGTGCAAAAATATCTACTTTCCATAAACGCCATGAGGCCTTAGCTGCCTTCTATAAAAAAGAAGATGGTGCTTGTTTCTGTATTGATGTTAATGGCCTCATGAATCAGCTAGGAAACGATCATTTACCTGATGAATGGAGACTATTAATCAATGCAAGCACTGCTAGCCTCAAAGCTGTGTTGCTACACAATGGTAAAAAAAACCCTTCAATTCCTGTCGCACTTATTGTTGAGATCATAGAGACATGACTCAATAAAATTTATTTTGTAAGGTGTTCATTACTCGCATCATAAGTGGAATATCTGTAGTGATCCAAAGGTCATTTCTTTACTTCTTGGACTGCACCTAGGATATACAAAGAATATGCCTATGAAACAGCCGTGACAACAGGAATCATTATATTGTCAATAAGTGGCCCGAAAGAGAAGAACACATAGTTGGCTGATACAATGCGAAGCACATGCCTTCGGTGCATCCACAGAAGATCTACCTTCTACCACTTCATATCAAACTTGGCCTTATCACGAATTTTGATAAAGCAATGGTGCATGATTTTGATGTATTTCAGTATCTTAAAGAGAAAATTTGGTGCAAAGAAAACCGATGCTAAACTTAAAGCTGGCATTTTTGTAGGGCTGGAGATCAGAGAATTGATAAGTGACAGGGAGTTCAGAAATAAGCTAACTCCACTTGAGTTGGCAGCATGGGATTCATTTGTCGTCCATGTAGTGCAAAACTTCCTTGGTAATCATAGAGCTGAAAACTATGAAGAACTAGTGAACAACATGCTCACTTTTTGTCGGATGTCTCTTAAGATGCATTTCTTGCATTCGCATCTAGATTTCTTTCCATCTAATATGGTTAATATTAGTGACGAACATGGGGAAAGCTTCCACCGAAATATCGCAATGATGGAAAGCAGGTATCAAGGTCGCTTCAACGAAAACATGATTGGTGACTACTGCTGGTTCCTACAAAGGGAGGATCCTATATCCACGTACAAACGCAAGAGCAAGAGTCTCAAACATTTTTGAAGAAATTTATAGTTAGGTGAGTACTGCCTCTTTTATATGTAATACATATCTTGTCTGGGTCTGCAAAAGGACGTACATAATGCCAAATAGGGGGCCCCGATTCCAAACCTTTGCCCCAAAACGTCTCATTCTTCTCAAACTCGTAATAATTATATCATTAATTGATTCAAGGTAACATAGTGAGCCATAGAGCCTAGTTACATAACTCAGGAACCTTACGTGCTAGGACAAATCTGAGCACAGATTTGGAATCAGCGCAGCAAAATTAGTTAGTCACAACAACATTTACTCAAATAGCAGAGACAAAGTCAAAATTTGTTGGCTAGAAATGAGCTAAATAAGATTATCAAGAAAAGCAAACAATCGGCAGAAATTAATTTAGCTCAAAATAATAATAAAGATCCAAGAAAATTCTTTAGCTATTAGAGAATTAATAACAAATCTAAGTTATAAAATAGGGCCTATTAGATAGTAAGGGGTTTTGAAAGAATCTGATGAGGAAATAGTAGAGCTTCTTAATGATCATTTTTCTTCAGTATTTACAGAAGAGAATCCAGATAGCTTAATTGATGATAATTCTAGGTCAAGGGAAGTAGGGTTGAATACCGTTACTGTGAACAGGGAAATAATTAAAAGGCTTATATTGGAGTTAAATACTAGTAAGTCATCTGGACAGACAACATTCATTCTAAGTTATTCAAAGAAGGTGTAGATAGTATTGCATTAGCTTTTGAGAAGATATATACTAGATCACTAGAGTTTGAAGAAATACCTAATGATTGTAAATTTGCAAATGTAGTGCCAATTTTTTAAAAAGGGAAGTAAAGAGGACCCGAATAACATTAGACCAGTAAGCTTAACTTCTATAGTTTGTAAAATTCTTGAGAAGATAGTCAAGAAGGGAATTTCAGACCATCTAGAAAGTGGTAGGTTAATAAATGAGGCTTAGCATGGGTTTAGAAGAGGTAGATCGTGTTTAACAAATTTACTGGATTTCATGGATTATATAACTAAACAATTAGATAAGGGAGAGAATGTTGATGTAACTTACTTAGATTTTAGCAAAGCTTTTGATAAGGTTCCACATAGGAGACTAGTTCACAAATTAAAAATGCATGGGATATGTGGGAAAGTTTTGAAATGGATGGCTGAAAGACAAGAAACAGAGAGTTGTACTAAATGTGGTGAGGTCACAGTGGAGGAACGTTATCAGTGGCGTACCTCAGGGATCCGTTCTAGGCCCTTTATTATTCATAGTTTATATAAATGATCTTGGGGAGGCTGTAAGTAGTATAGTGTCAATTTTTGCTGATGACACTAAATTGGCAGCTGTAGTCAAAGAAGTTGAGGGCAGTTTTAAAGTGCAGAGTGACTTAAATAAGTTATTAGCTTGGGCTCAGAAGTGGCAGATGACTTTTAACCTTAAAAAATGCAAAGTTCTTAATATGGGAAGGGATAATAGGAAATTTAGCTATGAAATGGATGGGCATTGGCTGAATTCAGCTCAAGATGAGAAGGACTTAAACGTAGTAGTAGATAGATCGCTGAAGTGTTCGAAGCAGTGTATTGATGCAAAATTAGAGCAAATAGAGTGCTAGGATACATTAAGAGGAATGTTAGCTACAAGAGTAAAGAGGTTATACTTAAACTCTACAACTTGTATGTCAAGCCACATATAGAGTACTGTATACAAGCATGGTCACCACATTTTAGACATGATATCAACCTTCCTAGGCTCAGTACAAAGGAGAGTAACAAAAATAATACCTTCCCTGAAGCACCTTGAATGTGAAGATAGACTGAGGGTATTAAATATGTTCTCATTTGAAAGAAGATGTGTGAGGGGAGATATGATTGAGCTTTTTAATCTGTTCTGGGATGGATAAGTTCGATTTTAGCAAGTTATTTGAGTTGGAAGGTAGTAATAGGACTAGGGGTCACCACTTAAAAATTTAAAATGAGGTGCCGATTGGATGTTAGAAAATATTTTTTCATCAATAGTGTGGTAGATTACTGGAATAGTTTGCCACCTGAGAGAGTAGATAGTCCAAACCTGAATGTTTTCAAATGCAGATTAGATGATTATATGTGGAGGATGGGTTAACCTATTTTGGAGTGAGGGGGGTGGGGTACTGGACTCATTGTTGTGGATGCAGTTTTTACTATTGTATATTATGATTGATTTGGATTTTGACGATCTTTGATGAGATGCTTTTCGTTTTAACACATTCCTGTGGATGGTTCAAATTGTAGATGCATGATCTGATACAATCCTATGGATGCATTTTCTGGGTGAGTTTTGACAGATGCAGATAACCTTTGATAGGCCCTTGTGGCTTCTGTCATCCATGAAATTATGTTATGTTTTAGTAGTAGTTTGCCAACCTGCCTTTATCCAGTCGGGTCCCGACCGGATATTGAAAGACATAAAGCTCAGTATGACAATCGCTGGTGACGCCGAGAGCATCAGGGGCCGGTCCTCAAACAGTGGAACCTTCATCGCCCTGGGGCAGAGAGATCTGTTCCGCATCAGAGGTATGTGGATAATGATACCCATTGGCAGAATTCCTTGGAACAGAGGGTGTTTGTGTGTGGTGCTTCGAAGATGGGAGGAAAAATAAAACAGTGTTGTAATTGGCTATGTGTGTGATAAGTGCGTTCACCAACCGGTAGACAGATCTTTACTTGCGCTGACATTTGTGTCCGCTCTTGCTGGGATCGAACCCAGTACCGCGATGTTGGAAGACCAACAGCAAAAGGAATTAAAAAAATATATATTTTCTTATCCATTTAGTGATGACATGCACTAATTTTCAGAGAGAGTTCTTTCGTATCTGGGTTTTGCCTTGGTGCACAAGAGCTCAGCATACAGCGACCCCACTCTGTGTGCCATTTTCCGCCTCAACAATTACAACTACATCCTCAAGTCTCTTCACAACTCTGATCTTATGCCCATCGTGAGTCTCGCGGAGCCAGAATGCACAAAGACATACAAAGAACTAATCTTAGAGCAAAAAGAGGCTTATTCTGATAGGTAAGGAAGCTTATTTGTGCTGGTTTTTGTACCACATTGAATCCGAACCACGACTAGTGTATCGTGTATCGATGGCATGTAGCATAGGTGTAAGAAGAGAGAAAGTTGGCTGAATTTGAGACCATAGTTATCAGCATCTCTGTATATTTTTTTTTATCTGGGTTTAATACTGTAATAAAAATTTGATCCAAAAGAGGCACAAAGATTAAAAAGGGAAAAAAAACCCCACTAAACTCTTAAATTTCAAACAAAATGGATTTACAAAATTTATACTAAAGTTTTGGGGATTTTTTTTTTCCAAAGTATATCTATAGTCCTTTTCTTATGGCATGCAACAGCCTCCCTTTATTCTAACCTGGTCCCTCAGGACAGTCTCAGAGAAAGCGCGGCCCCACTGGTAACGTTGACGACGGCCTACAGCACAGGCTGTTGGATCAAAGGCTTTCTCCCTTAATCTACCCGCAGAGAGGTACCGTGAGGTTGTCGTGGGGAATGACAACAAAGGCTTGGCTGATATCTAGGGTAGTGAAGGCTGTTCCATGTAGGGTATTGTTGAGTTGATGTCTTAAAAAATTCTCTGTATGAGGTTTGTGAGGAGTGTGTTTGTTGAGTGTAGTTATCTGTAACCATGTTGTGAGGGTGCTAAGGGAATGTATGGTGTGAGTAAGTTTAGAATGAGGCATTCAATGGATCGGTTTGAAGAAGGAAGTGGGGGTCTTTGTTAGGTTTGGAGATTATGATTTTACCATGCTTCCAGATGTTGGGTATTGTATTGTGCGAGTTGCTGTAGTTTACTGTGTTGGTGAGTGCTTGTGTGCCTTGTGGTCCGAGGTGTATGTTGCTGATGTTGTCTGCGCCACAGGCAGATGAGTGTTTGAGGTTACGGATGATGTTTGCCTGGCCTTTTGTGATGGGTTAAGCCAGTGGGGAGATGTTTAGCATTCCATGACGGGAGATGAACCCATAACAAGAAGAGCTGTCCAAGTTATAGAGGGAAAATTGTCATGGCTTAGCCGGAATCTGAACCAAGTGGATTTGTGCAGGTAAGGTGGTTCTCCCATTTTATCTAGTACCCTTTTTCCATCTTATGGCATTGGCGCATTTGAATGTACCCATGGAGGTGGTGATGGAGATGATGTCTATTTTAGTTAACGAAGTCCATTTTCTTTCCAAGCTTGAAGAAACTCCTGCAGTATCTTGAAATTTACGAAGACCAGAGCTTGGCCAATATCAATCCCAGCAAACTGAAGGACAAAGAGCGCCAGATGATAAAGGATAGCTTTTCAGTGAGTTTACCGACGTGAATGTGAGGAATGTATGAGTGGTGTCATTTTAAGAACTCCTCCACCTTGGGTTTGTGGATTTTTCTTGAGAGAAAAAGGGCATACAAGACAACGTATTCCACCGAGAATCATTAGAAAGAACAGTAGTAGAGAGGAATAAGATGAAAGATAAGTAAAAATTGCAATAACCTCATCAACTCTGTAAATGTTGGATCTCCGGGGATGTATTAGCGTTCATGAACAAGGCATGAAAGTTTTCAGACTTCATCTTAAACCAGTTTCCCACAAAGTGGAATTTAGGCGCCCAAACGCACCCTCCTCCCCTACCCTATTAAGTACCCCCACTCCACCCTCTATTTTTTGTGTTCCAAATTAGGCCTTCATAGCGATGGGGTAGTACGAGATGTAGCAGCTCGCCCAGTCAGGCTCCATCTTTGGGGTAGAAGTTCCCGACTATTCTCCTTCACAAATTCCATCTCTCATACACAATAGTATCCACTTCCTCCTCAGTTAGCCCTTTCTTTCTTACACACTCATTCACTTAATCGACCCACCTTTTATCCAGTCTTCCAATCCTTCTCGCACCCTGACACTCTTGTATATTCTCTTTACAAATCTACTCCCAACCATTATCCTTATATCCACATACCACGCCAGAACAGTTTCAGTCACAAACTCATTCACACCATAAACATCTGCTACCTAGTCATTCCTTATTCTATTTACCTTTCGCACACCACGCATCTCAATTTGTCTATTTGCACTGCTCTCACTCTCCATCTTTCCTTATCCTTCCATAGTCTCACTCCGATACACCAACGCTGGCACCAGCGTACTCTCATGCAGCCTCCTGGCACCTTCCTCACTCAAACCCTTACTTACCATCCACTATCCCTCCAATCGCCCCAGAGACTTTCCTATATATCCCTTGTGGTCACAATCTGTTTTATTTGTACCACTTACAAGATACTTAAAATTTCGCTCTCGTTCAAGGGTAACATAACAGGCTCAGATATCACATCCCACCCCACTTTTCACTGCCAAACCCCATTCATTATTTTAGTATTTTCTGCATTCACCTTTACACACCTCTCACACACCTTATCAAAAGCTATGATCTGCATTTCCAAATCCCTCTCACTCTCAGCCACAAACACCAGGTCATCAACATATACAAACATTGACACAACCCATCCCTCACCTTTCCTCAGCACTTCACCCTAATTCCTGCCTCACATCATCCACTAGTTTACCACTCACTCCATATATTCTTAGCCTCTGCCATAAAGCTTCCTCCAGATGCATGAACCCACCATACACTTTGCATCTCTTATCTCTTGTTTTTTTTTTACTAGTCTCTGCAAATACCTGAACACACACACACACACCCTACTCATACCCCCCCCCCCCCTTATTCATCCCCTATCAATCCCTGTAATATTTCTTATACACCTGATCAAAAATTTTCCATACACTGCTGCCTACAGCACTAAGACATCCCCATTTAGTTCTTGCCTTGACCTTTCTTTCCTTTACCCTTAAAAAACAGCACTATTACTACATTCATCCAGTCCTCAGGCACTCTTTCACTTTCAAAGGCCTTACAGCGCACCCATCAGACATTCGATAACCAAATCAGGCGCCACTTTTTAGAATCTCGACGACTGTATTATCATCTCCATGTTGCTTCCTTTTTTTCAAACATTTCGGAGCACTAACTTCTTGCATGCTTCTCTCTTCCATACCCTGATACAGCGCCCAATGTATGCCCATTGCCCACAAAACTAATAATATTTACATTGTCATTAACTTACATAATACACTGCAATTCTTCACAGTATTCTCGCCATCTAGTTTTGACCCACATTGTTCACAATATCCTGTCATTCTTGTCCTTGATGTTCACACAGCTATTCTTCTTCTGGTTCCTCACCTTTCTTTCTCACTTCCTTCCAGAATAACTTCTTGTTCTCATCCGGATCTTCATTCATATTCCTTCCAAATCCTTTATTTGCTGTTCCTTACTCTGTTTAATAACCTTTTTTTCACTTTCCTTTCTATCTTGTATGCATTCAACGCCATCACCCTATTATTCTCATCTGCACTTTTAAGCATTTGTAAGTGCGCCTCCTTTTTTTCCACTACACGCTTCACATCGTCATTCCATCATTCCATTTCTCGCACACTCTCACACAGCCCTTGCATGACTTAATACCCCTTCTTTAAATTTGTTTTACATCTGATCTCTCTCCATGCTCGGATTTGTTTTCTCTCTTCTACTCTCACGCACTTTCTCATATTCTCACCTTTTTCAATGCTTCAATAAACTTTCACATATGATTCTTTCCTCTTTTTCACCTTCCTTTAACCTTTCTATTCACAGCGCAATCATGTGATCAGCTTTCACACTACATACGTCCTGCAGCATATTCTTTCCTACTAGACTCTGGTCAATCGTACTCTGTCACCCGTCTATGGCCTAGCCAAGTCGAAATGCCGCTCCTCGCGTTTAGTAAAGTTGAGTCACGTGGGGTCTGGTTAGTCTCTGGCTAAAATTCCCGTCTTAAATCGACTTTTAGTGAGCGGATTATATTGCAGTCCGTGCTTTGGATCTCGTGTTCTCCCCTGAAATGGGCAGTAGACTGTGCCAATGTGTGGTAGAAACCCTGCGGAAACAACCCTCGTTCACTTCCCAATTAAGTTTTTTGCCTATTTTGTTTTCCAATATTGCAAATATTTTCCAATTTGGTGGAGGGTTCGAGTCCGTCCTCATTTTTCAGGGGTTCAACAAGGAGATCGAGGAGATGCAACGAGTTCAACGAGGCTACAGCATCCCAGACCTGGAGATGAGAGAGAGCATCAAACGGGATAACAAGGAGCAGATCCTGCCCAAGTACCAGGCCTTTTATGACCGGTAAGTGGGACACTGCGTGGATTGTGAACCCCATCTCCTAGAGTAGCATCATTCCCCTAAACTTTAGCTGTTGTCATAGGTTAATACCATAGTTGCGGGGGAGGGGGGCAGAATTTGGACAATGGTGAACTTGCCATTGTGAGTCTGATCAGTGCTAGCGAATCCTCTGAGCCGATTTAACAAGGTTAACGCAGTCATCATCCCCATTAACCACTTTGCCACTAAGATTACCTGCCCTTACGACCCCTTTTATTAAGCACACTCAAGGCCCTTCCTAGTGATAGGGTGTTTTGTGCTCTAGCATCATTGTACATATGGGACTTTTACTCTCTTCTTACAGGGGGTTTCTGTATAATAATCTTGTGCATGTTGAATATCCATGGATTGGGGTTAATTGTCGGGCCCGACCTGTCTTTACTGGATATTCTCCCCACAGGGGGGTGCCATGTGCATGCAGCCTGTTACGCTTGATACCTGGAGGAGCCGCACCTCCTCCCGACCTGAGTGCAAATTAGGGAGCCCCCGTCGCTGGGTTGATTTGAACTTCTCTGATGGGGCCTGGGAAAGTTGTTGGTGTGCGTCCCCCTCGCTTCCTCTCAGCGTTACTTATACTTTTTCTTTTCTTTTTTTTTACTCTACATCTATCCCTTCAACCTTTTTTCTACCTGCACTTGGTACCAGGAGGAACTGTTCTCACCCGGACAGAGTGGAAATTAGGGACGCCCTCCTCACTTCCTCGCATCATTCCCTTTTCTCTGTGACTATCCCCTCAACCCTCTGTTTAGACTTAAGGACCTCATACCATGTCAAGAGGGGCTTTGGAACCTCTATAAACAATGCCCTTTAACGCTCAGAGGTCGCAAGAGGGCAGACCTTTAGGGGTCCTGGGCGTTGGGGCGCGAATAATGGGAATATCGTTTTTGCCCCAATAACCATTTCCCTCCGTGTATGGAGCTAACCACCGTTCTCGGATGGATAAGGCAGTACTGCTTGAGCCTGCATGTCCGCTTTCCCTTTCTTACCAATGTTGTTCGCCATGCCGATCCCAGTGACGTTCGTAAGGGGTAATAGGCCCTTTGAGTCAGGATACCTGACACACCTTGTGTGTTTGTGGGGGGTGGGGGGCATTTAGAGGCCACTACTGAGGCGGAGAAGGTTCCAGAAATAACTATGCCTCAGATGGCAGGGTATGATACCAAACCTGAGTCTGCTCCTGTGCAAGACCCTTCTCTGACGGCACGGACTACCGAGGACTCATAATGAAAGGAGGGACCCCTCCCTCCCGAGTGGTGCCCCCTGGACGGCTAAGATTTTCTCCATCTCGGAGACTGATATGGACTAGACTAGTTCGTCCGGCCTTGGAGCCCCTTTCTGGGGGAGGAGAGAAGCGGGTTCACTCCCCACCCTCCTCTCCAAAGAAGAAGAAATCGAAGAGGACAAGGAATTCATTTCCCTACGCAGGGGCTCCGAGGACGAACGTGTCGGCCACCGTTTCGGAAAGCGACTAGGCCAAGACCGGCACCTCTGACCCCGAGGCGCCCTCGGGCGGGGAGACCCACACCAAGAATAAAGTCGCACATTCGGTGAGTGGAGCCTCCTTGAGGTCTCCTAAAGCTGCCCCTCGAAATAAGGAAGCGCCAAAGGAGCTTCGGCTCCTACTTCCCCACCCAAAACTGCACTGGGAGACATGGGACCCTCCAAAACGAAGGACCTCCGAACCGTAGTCCACCCTCTGTGTAAGCCTCCAACTGGGGTTCTGCCGGGTAGCCTACGGCCATTCCTGCCACGGTATTTCCTTCGAAGAAGGCTTCCGCATCTCTTCGGAGCTACATCAGGAGGGTAATCACTTATTTGCCCCCCTACCTTTCTGCGAGATGGGCCGCTCCTAGGAAGGACACCTTCGGTAGGTCGACAGGTCCCTAAGAGGGAAGATATTGTAGTGCAGGTTTGGGCAGTTTAAGAATAGGTGTTCTACGTTGAGCTTTGAGTGCATCTTGAGCATGTTGGTGTCGGGGCAAGGTTTATTCTGTGTTTGTATTGTTGGAGTTTAGTGGCGTAGTCAGTGGAGTATAGAGGAGTGGCGTGGTCAGTGGTATATAGAGGAGTGGCTAGTGGAGTATACATAGTAGAGTCGCCTGACCTGAGTTAAGAAAGGATTACTCGGTGTGTTCAGTATAGTGATTTCTCTGATTGTTTTATTAAGGGTGGTTGGGGCTCATTTAGCTGGTGTTAGTGCGTTCAAGTATCTTTGGGTGAGAGGAAGGTGGATGTGTTTGATCAAGCTGGGGTTTGGTGGTGGGGGAAGGAGTTTATTGCAGAAGTGTTGGAAGTAGTGTGCTGGGGCTTCTTTTTTTTGTCTCAGGGTAGTCTGGGCTTTGCTTTCAGATGGTCCCACAGGGGGATACCCCGTATAGCCCGTTACACTTGGTACCTTAAGGGGCTGCACCTCCCCCCATCCTGAAGGCAAATTAGTGAAGCCCCGTCACTGGGTTGACCTGAACTCTGATGAGGCCTGGGAAAATTGGTGCTACGCTTTTTCCTCACCCACACTCGACACTCCTTTACCCTTTTATTATTACTATTTACTATGTTTTTATATTTGTTCTTAGTATTTATTATATGTTATGTATTATAATTATTTATTATGGTTAGTATTAATCATTATTAGGAGTATGTTATCTTTATTTTTTATTTCTTAAGGAAATTATTATTTAATATCATTTAGTATCGATTTTATTATAATTTAGTATATTTATTAGTAGTATTATATATTATTTATCATTGTATTATAATTATTTATTATGATTAGTATTAATTATTAGTAGTATACTATTATTATTTATTATTATCATTACGGCGATCCACTCAACCCTTTCTCCCCGCACTTTGTACGAGAAGGAGTGTTTTCACAGAGTTTGGTCCAGTAGCCTCGGTGTACTGCATGCCATCCTGGGATCCCCTAGCACCAGGGTATGATTATAATAGGTGGTCACCCACCCTACTCTTTAGTGGACCCGCCTATCTCTACTTTTATTTACTGCTCTTATACCCACAGAAAGTGTGGTTTCCCAGCGCACATTCGTCCTCATAGGAGCCTTAGTCGAGTGGCAGTGAAACCATGAGGTCCCTATTGGTGCGAGGGTCGAAAACCAGCTAACTTTGGGAAGTATTAGGTACGCTACTCACCTTTATAAGGTAGCTACGCCGTACCATCCTCTATGGTTAAAGCTCCAGGACAATGTCGCCTTAATGGCGGTCCGGGCTTGACAAAGCCCATCAACGCCGGACCAGGACCGATTATGTGTAAATGATCCCAATCTAGAATTTCTCATCCTATAGTATATTTCTCTTAACCTCCCCCTTCATATGGAGGCCATATTATCTACTTTCCATGAGGCCCCTTTTGTCTTTTATTCTGATCATGGTGACAACTAAAAGAAAGCGCATGGAGATCCACCTCCAGGCGCGGCCTCGTCCTCCCTAGGTGTCGGAGAGGATGAGGAAAATCGAAGCACCCATTCAACAGGTGGTGGGGCTTCTTTTCACCATCCCCATGCAGCAAAGAGGCTTCCCTTTCCCATCTTTAGAGCCGCTCTCTGGCAATTCCACCTCTGAAAAGGAGGTAGCCACCCTATGCTTTCTCAGGGGCCTCTCCAACCCCCTTCTACCGGAGAGGAGGCTTACTCCTCTCTCAGGCCTACAGATGCGGGGGCTTTGCCCTCATCTCCTTCTGTGGAGTGACCCATGGACTACTCCATCTTTCGAACGATTGCAGTCCCCTTTATTCTATCACAGGGAACTGCCAAGATAGTAAATAGGCGGCCTAATATCGACTGTTCCCGGTGGAAGCGACTCGATAGGGAAAATCCCCTTAAGGGGGGGGGGCAAGGGAAAGCGGAGCGGGTCGGGTCGTGCCCCCTACAGTCCTGCAATCATGCATTTTGACATTACGAGGGTCGGCGTGGCTGTCCCCCTCACTTTCCCGAAGAGGTCGGTTCGCCGGTCAAAGAATCGACTCCGAAGGAAGAAGATACCTCGAATGGGATCCGTGATGCCTTGGGGAGGGAGCAGATGGACGCATGGAGCCCCGTCCCCCTTAGATGGACATGTTCTCGGAGGTGACCCAGCCCCAGGCTTCAGGATCTTCCATGAGGTCAAACCCGAGTCCGCCTCTGTGCAAGCTTTTCCTCAGAAGTCTTTTTCCCCCGAGGAACCACAAGGAGATGAAGGACCTCATCGCCCAGTTGGTGACCTTCTGACAGCTAAGACCTTCTCCATCTCAGAGAAAGATCTTGCTGAAACCGGTCCCCATCCGGCGGTGGAAAGAAATAGGTTCATTCCCCACCCTCCTCTCCTAAAAAGAAAATAAGCAAGAAGAGGACTAAAGGTTCCGCTCCCATTTCAGTAAGCGACCATGACGATAATCATGTCCGGCCCCGCGTCACCCTCGGGTGGCAGGGTCCCAGACCAAGAATAAAGTCGCAAGTGCGCTGAGCGGAGCTTCGATTAGGCCGGGCTCCTCATTGAGTGACTACCTGGCGTTTTCGAGCCCTCTAGCTTCAAACGCTTTCAGGTTATTCTCGCCACTGATAACAGCATGTTGGCCAAGGGCAACAGGATCCATCAGAGGAGAGCATTAGCTAACTTAATAGGTAGAGAGCCGAAGGGGTCCCGTTTCTCCGACGGAAGCCTTCTGGCGAATGCATCAGATCCCTCCGAAGCGGCCATGATTAGTACCCTTCGGACACTTTATGGCACGCCGGAAACTGTGACGCCACACTCCACCATAAACTTCGTGAAAGGAGTGGTTTATCCGAGGGAATTCGTGTACTCCATTGAGGACATCACCGTAGAGCAAGCCGACCATGGAGCGGTCAAAGTCGAACGTGTAATGAGAAAACAAGGAGATGCCTCGACACCCACCCCTACACTTTTCGTCACACTCGACCGTGGCAGGCTTCCTGAGTTGGTGCGTGCCGGGTGTATCGCTATCGCGTGAAGGCATTCCTGCCACTGCTGCCGCGGAGGTGCTACTACTGTTACCGCTTCGGCCATACTACTCGCTCCTGTAGACGCGCAAAGTCGGGGTTACCCGAAGTCTGTATAAGTTACTCCAAGGCCGCACACGATAAGTCTAAATCGTGTGTGGCAAAGTGTGGCAATTACGGAGAGCCGCACCCCGCTTCTTCGAAGCAATGCGGTGCGTATCTCCTCGAGAAGGAAATCCTGGTCGTTCAGACACAGGATCGTCTCTCATTTTTCGACGGCCCTCAAACAGAAGCGTTATGTCTAAATCCGCTATAAGCGCCGCCCGAACGATTTCACTGTCGATGAATTTCGTCGAGCTAGGGTTAGGTTCCAGTATGATTCAAAGGACGCCCGCCCCTCTTCCTGGTGGGCATATGTGTCTTCACTTAACGGGAATACCCCTCTAGCAGAGGTGTGGAAGCGAGTCCAAAGGATTCGGGGCAAGTTCTCGCTGGACCCTCCTCCCGTTATCCAGGAGAATGGGACCGCAATCTCAGTCTCGCGACCACTTTCTCCGCGTTCTTTAGCCGGGATACTGCGCTGCTATCATTCAATGTAAGTCGTGATGTCGCTGAAGGCCTCCGACTGGACTTCACCTCCAGAGGTAGAGAACCCTTCAACGACAGGTTTAGACTATTTTTCGCCATGCCACTGCTCCCAAAGCTTCAACAGCGAGAGTGACTTTGCGTTCTGCCTTTTGGGAGCACACTTTGTGCCAGTGTATACGGATAGCTCCCAGGGAGGGGATTAGTTTCCACGCTGTATCCACTCTGTTTCAAGTCAGCGAGTCTACCAGGTGCTGCGTCTGTCTTTCCGGCTGATCTGGTTGCAATACACCGGTCAGTACGGAAGATAACGCGTCGTACCCGGTTCGGAAACCGAATTGTGATCTATAGCGACTCACAAAGTGCCCTGTGTGCTCTCGGGGCATTGGAATCTCCACACACCCTGGTTTTCGGTTTTCCTGACGCCAGGTAGCCGCGGGCGGATGTCAAAATTATTTTCTGCCTGGTTCCTTGGATTTTTTAAATTACAGAGAATAAAGGAATAAGAATCCGCGACGACTAGGCGACCAAAACAGCCTTTGGCTCTTCCTCACAGTGACTACATGGCAAGAATTTGGGCGCTTGGCAAAGAAGATGGGAGACCGTCGAGGGAAACCTGCGTGCCATTGCGCGCGACTGTTCCCATGGACCTACCCCCTAATGGCGTGACAGCTTTATGTCGGTTTCTGTCACCATCGAATTGGGTACACTCGAGACGCACCGCCTGCACCATTGTGATGACTGCGTTGTCTCCCCGACTGTTCGTCACATTACTGTTGAATGTCCCAGTCTGGCTGATCTTCATGCACTACCTGTCCCGCTATCGGGACGAGTGTGGTCGTTTCCGCTTGTTCCTTGTACTCGAGACGAGTTTGTGTATACTTACTCGTGTACTATTTTACCTCTTGGACGAAGCTGCCTTTCCATTTCCCTTTACTCTCTCTGGTGTTGGTCGCGTGCTCCCGTGCCGTGGAGATGCCCGAAACCGGAGAGTTTGCTTCTTGTTTTTTTTGTTTTTCCCTTTTGTTTGGGATCTGTTTGTTTTATGTTGTTTTTTAATATAACCTAGCATTAGGATCTAAAATAATTACGGCGACTAATGCTCTTGTAATTAAGTCGCCAGATCGAAAAAACCTGGATATTCTATTTTATCTTTTTTCTTTTCTTTTTATTTTACTAGTTTTCTTTCCTACTCCTTTTTTTCTATCTTATGGTATTTACTCATGCCATCCATTGCCCATTTACTGGTTAGTGTGGTTTAGCCGAAGGGATGTAGTTTACATAATGTAATTTTGAACAAAGATGTAATCCTTTAGTGTCGGGTGAAGATAAAGCATCGGTGAGTGATTGATTCGTTCTTGTCACAAAGCGAATAAGGGAATGATTGAGAGCTGTGATTCGATTCCTTGGCCTCTGGTATAAAGAGCCACGGGTCCGAAACTAAGCCTGTAGCATACATCAATACTCCAGACCCACCTCTCGGATTTCTTTACTTGGTAGATCTTGTTTTCTGTGAAGACCCATGGCCTTGAAGAACACCATACAAAAATCCATATTATTTTTTATCATCTAACGCATCCATGGAGTTAATAAGAGCTATTTCCCAACCCATTTCATCTAGTTCCACGTTCGGTGACGCGCAGCTGGGCCTCGCAAGGGATGTCAAGTATATCATAGGCCAACTGTTTTGGTTTAGGTTGGGAGAATTGCGTGCCATCCCGCCCCTAGGTGGATCTGTTGATATATATCCCGCACAATTTGACTTACTCCATCTTCACTTTTACTACCTATCTCCTTAACCCCTGCTGACAGGAATAGCCTCTGGTTTTTACTTCTTAGATCTAAGTAACTGGCACACAGGGGATAGGTAATGATAGTCTTACTCTTTAATAACGCTAATTTCAGGATGTTATTTTTTAGGTTTTCCACCATGTCATTCAGCAAAAGTTCGTCCAAATATGTAAAGTATTCCCCCGTGGATGTGTCGCACAAGTTGGATGAGTTTTTCGACGTTGCAGCCTAGTTAGATTCGCCACGAACCATGGAATTCGTCTTCAGGGTGAACCTTTATATAAACTATCGGATGCGAAGAGGGTTTTTTTATATTTTACTCTATAGAGAGATCTATGATTCCCACAGAATATAATATATTTATCAATCACTATTGATTAAAAAGAAAAGATTTTTCTTTACCACATCATCCTATGCCCTGCCTTTGTTGCGCACCGAGAACTGGTTCAGAGAAGTTACCCAACTTCTTCGTTTCTAGTGTATCATATCGCTTCCTCTTTGGACATATCTTCGAACATCAGCCGCCTAGCCTGGACCCCAGGTTTCCCTCGACCCAGATGACAGGATCTTCTTTTAAAAGGAAAAGTGACTTGGTGGAATACCGTGAGTCAAAGTGCACTACCGGGCAAGTTTCTCCAAAGAAGACATGGGCACCAGAGGGGAGAGAGGCTCTCTCCCGTTGGAGCTCCACAGACGGCCATCTCCTTTATTTCGACGAAGGACCAGACCTTAGCCTCTCCCGTCTGCCCTCTGGGCTACCTTGAAGGGAGGAGAGAAGAGGGCGCGCACCCGACCCCATGGTATTTGTGCCATTGCCTCGATATTACCACTACCACTGCATTGGCCATAGGAATAAAACGTCGACGTGCTAAGTCGTGTTAACCCCAAATCTGTGCTAACTATTCCAAGGCTTCACAGTATAGAGCTCAATTGCATAAGGCAAAGTGTGGCGAGTCGCACCCTGCTTTTTCGAAGCAATGATTCCTATCTTTACGAAGAAGGTCCAGGCTGCTGACCGAATCTCTTTACGAGAGGCCAAAGAATTGGCACTGTTGTGCCTTGGAACGTCCTACAGCTCGGGTTAAGAAAACTCCCTCTGCTCTTGGCCCCTCTAACCACGATTACGTTAGCAAAAGCTCAAACTCGGAACCCTTCAGCTGGTTCTATATCCTCCGCGCACTACCCTGCTAAAGCTGACTGCAATATGGGCTCGATCCCCGCATCGGCCCAACACCCTTCGCAAAAAGCGAACTGCCGCTCGCCTCAAATGAGTCAGACTTGTAGCGTAGCTTTCCGAGAAGTATGGTAGTGTATTGCACACCCCTTTTAAACCGCCCGCTTGCGTTTCTCGGCACGCTACAACAGTACGCAAATCTCCAAAGGTGGTGGTATAGACCTTTCCAGGGCTACCAATGTCTGAAGCAAGAGAGGATGGTAACAACAAGATGCTTAGGCTCCCTCGCCCTTTTCCAAGGAAAGGACGGCGGAGCGCCGACCCGAAAGCCACCCCATCCCCCGAAGGGTTCGAGCCAGAAGGACAATGGCAGATACGGCGAGCCCAGCATCCAGTAAGGCCTCTAAGGCAACAGCGCTTTCCGCGATCAACAGCCACCTGGACCCTCCTCTCCAGTAAGTCAATCGGCCAAGTTTTATTCAAATTAAATTATATTAATCTCTAAGCAATCCCAATATTTTCCCCATTTTCTTAACACAAATAAATGTTAGTACTTAAACGCACTCATAGGTTCCTACATTAAAAATATCTCATTTTCGAATTATATACTTCCAAGTTATCAATAATTTATCAAATAGAGGGATATAGGAAATGGGACGATGAAAAAAATAAAGAACTAAAGTAACCTGCGGCGAGTTGCTAATGGCTTCATGCATCACCGTTAGCGAGCGAAGTATCGACTGAGTCTCAAAAATAAGACTCATTCAAGGGAAGTTTTTAAACCGCCCGCGTGAACTTCTCTGCATTCTACACAGCCACCTCCTAGAAACGGAGCGTATTTTGACGAACGCCGATTGGAAACGTTATCCAGACTTAGTGCTCCACCCCCGAGTCGGCGCAATTGTAGAGAATGCACGAAAAGAAGCGATGAAAACCGAAGTCAAAAAAATCATTCAAGCGAAACTTTTAAACCCCCAGGTTACAATTCTTGGCACTGAAGAATATATATATCTATATCTTCTAATGTTATAAACTACCTAATTCGTTAAATAACATTTTTCTTATTTTTGCCTTTCTATATCACTCCGAGTTGCCCACATTTTACATATCCTTTATTATTAATAATTGATATCTTAGTACTTCACATAAATTTTACAATTGTAATTTTTTTTTATTACTTTAACATTCATCAATTTCTATATCTAACCTATCAATGATCAAAATCGTTTCTTTTTTATTCGATATATTCGTGTTTCCGATTAAAGACATTTATTTTACAATTCTTTATTTTTCCTCAATTCTAATTGTATTGTGAGGTGATATGAAGATTCGAATCGCCTTATACAACACGCCTACAGCATACCATACACTTGCCCTCTTTAAATTTCATCTACCATTATTTACCCCACGAACTACGAGACTTTCTAAATTTCTCTGAATCTTTTCAATCATATTCGACTCTCACACCAGCGCGAGTAAAATATTACAGATGAGATCTTAATTATAACAACAAGCGCCAATTGTTTTTATATTAAACATTTCTCTTTATAAAACTTTTGTGTTCCAAATATGTTTTATTCAAGATTAAGTTATTTTTCTTTATAATATAGGGATCGGATTATTTAATAGATAGGATACTGGCACCAAATTACAGGATTCAATAGGCCCAGCAAACTTCCATAAAATAGACGCGCGGTGATCTTATTAAATCCAAGCATACTCCACTCATTTATGAATGTGAATACAAAATAAGGAATGTAATATATATATATATATATATATATATAAAGCAAGTGAGCGCGAGACAAACAATGTACCAACGCGCCTACGATCACAATCACTTGTCAATAAGACAAGTAAATAAAGACTTCTTATCTCAGAATAGATTTCTCGAAAGACGGAAGTCTACGGAACACCTGGTTAAATACACCCGGTGACCAAAGGGAATTGTATCGCTAAACTGCGACAAGCGTATCCTGTTATATAGATAAAACTTAGGAGATGTAAGTAAATTGTAATACACAGCTGTTCAAAACTCCGCCCAGGGGTCGAACTAATGATCCCCGAAGACAAAGCCCCCCTTGAAATGAAATCGTATATATAGTCGAGCAGTGAGAAGAAAACAAGAATTAAGCATTATAATTGTTATTTAGTATTGTCATTCTCTTATTAGTGTTTACGGTTCCCACACCCACTACATGGCAAGAATACGGGCTGCTGAGCAAAGAAGATGGGAGACGGTCGAGGAAACTTGAGTTGCGTGCCATTGCGCCGCGACTGTTCCCGTGGACCTATCCACCCCCCCTTTCCCTTCCGCAAAGGATTCAGGTTGCTTTCTGTCGTCTCCTAATTGACTCACCACCATTTGATGGAGCGCTAGCCTACACCATACTGTGAAACTGCGTTTCTTCCCAAACTGTTCGGCACATTCTTGTTGAATGACCCAGCCTGGGCGATCTTCGCGCACGTTAGGGGTCCCGGTACTGGGACAAGCGGGCTCACTACCGCGTATCCCTTGTACTCGGGACGACCCCGTAAGGGGCGCGGCGATTTGCCATCTTGGCCGCCGTGCTGACGGGATCTAGCGCTCCCTCCGGCCCCAGCTTAGCCTCTCTTCCTTCCTTCAAAACACTTGTTTCCTCTCTTTTCACACAACCTCTCCCACAACTTTCTTTGGTCAGCCTCTAATTTCACAGGGTAGATGCTGACCTTCCTTTCAGCCAACCGTCCCGCATCGGGGCTGAGGGGGTGGGGGACAATGTTCCCTAACCCCTGAGCTCCGGTCTGGGGTGGCTGGTTTTTAACAACCTGCTTCATCCCCACCCATACCTTCTTCACATCCCTTTTCCTCTCCTCTTCATAATCTATATATTTACGCCGTGTTCAAGGTGGAGCCGCCATGCCGATGGACTGCCAGGCCACCAGGCGGGAGGGGTGGTCCCAAATGGCGGTGCCTGGCTCTGCCGGGCTTGTAAGCACCTCTCGCAGTGCGGGCTACTGCGAGAGGTGTGCGCTATTGCATCCCGTGTTAAAAAAAAGGGTCACCAGGCCCAATGATGAAGACCAAAAAAAAAACTCAACCCCCAACTTTCCGTGAAACATTAACGGAGCCACCGTCGGGCAGCTCCAGCAAAAAAATGGAGCCTCCATATTTCTCTAACCGGAGAGGAGGCTTACTCCTCTCCTTCGCCTACGAGTGCAGGAGAATCCCCCTCACCCCCTTCTCTGGAGGTGCTTTCGGGCACCTCCCTTTTCCCAGCGGCAGTCCCCTCTTTTCTTTCCAAGGGGACTGCCAAGAAAGCCAGCAGGCAGCCCCTAGCCAGCCGCTCCCCATCGAAGCGGCTCGGTAGGGCAAACCCCCTTAGGGGGGAGAGGGAAGCCAGGCCCCTTCGGTCGCTTCCCTCAAAAGACCTGCTGGCAAGAATTTTAAACCTTGCCGGGGTCAAGGCCTGTGCCTCCCCACACAAGACTGGCGACACTGCCAAGGGGACCTGCGATGTCCTGGGAGGGGATGGCCAACTGGAGGCCCCTCCTGTGATAGACATGGTCCTTGAGGAGACCCAGCCTCAGACGGTAGGGCCTTCCATGGGGGGGAATTCGGGCTCGGCGCCAAGCACCGAACCCGAATCCGCCCCTATGCAAGGTCCTCCTCAAATGGCTGAGGGCTCCGAGGAAGTAAAAGGAGGGGAGGGATCTCCTCCGACAGGTGCCCCTACGACAACCAGGACCTTCTCCATTTCGGAGAGGGACCTGGCTGAGGCCGGTCCATCTGGCCTGGGGGCTTCTGCCGGCGGAGGTGAGAAGCGGGTTCATTCCTCGCCCTCCTCTCCAAAAAAGAAAAAGACTCGGGGCTCCTCTCCATCCGCGGGGGCTGCGGGGACCGATGGGTCTGCTGCCACTTTGGTAGGTGACCAAGCCAAGATCGGCACATCCGGCACCTCTACCCCCTCGTGTGCCGAGCCCCTGACCAAGACTAACACCAAGGGTACACAGGGCGGAGCCTCAATGACATCGGGGCCCCTCATTCAGAGGTTACCTGTCGTTTTCGAGCCCGCTGGCTTCAAACGCTTCCTCGTTATTCGCTCCACTGATGGCACCATGTTGTCCAAGGGTAACATGATCCATCAGAGGAGAGGATTAGCTAGTGCAATTGGTAGAGAGCCGAAGGTGACCCGTTTCTCGGATGGCAGCCTTGTGGCGAATCCCGCCGAGGCGGCCAAGATAAGTGCTCTTCGGACACTTCATGGCACCCCGGTGAGTGTGACGCCGCACTCTACCATGAACTTTGTGAAAGGAGTAGTTTATGCGAGGGAACTCGTTGACTACTCCATTGAGGACATCACCCTAGAGCTGGCCGACCATGGGGCGGTCAAGGTCGAACGTGTGATGAGAAAACAGGGAGGGGCTTCGAGACCCACCCCTACACTCTTCGTCACGTTCGACTGTGACAAGCTCCCTGAGTCGGTGCATGCCGGTTGGTACCGCTACCGCGTGAAGGCATTCGTGCCACTGCCGCCGCGGTGCTATTACTGTCACCGCTTCGGCCATACAAATCGCTCATGTAGACGTGAAAAGTCGGGGTCACCCGAAGTCTGCGTAAATTGCTCCAAGGTCGCACACGATAAGTCCAAATCGTGTGTGGCCAAGTGTGTCAATTGCGGAGAGCCGCACCCTGCTTCTTCGAAGCAATGTGGTGCATATCTCCTGGAGAAAGAAATCCTGGCCGTTCAGGCCCAGGATAGACTCTTATTCCGCGAGGCTAAGGACTTGGTCCTATGCCTCAGTAGTTAGAAAGACACCCTCTGCTCCTGGCCCATCCAGGCCAACGAGCACGGTTGTTTCCGCGCCCATTCGGAGCCCTTCTGCGGGCTCTACCCAACCTGGGCGCTCCCATGGTAAAGCTGGCGGCAAAAAGGGTTCATACCTAGCCCCGGCTAAAACCAGGGCTCCCCCCTCTTTCCCCAGCGTGACCGTTTCCCGCAAGGCGAAACGGCCACGCGCCTCCACCGAGTCGTTAGACCCCTGAAGATGGTCGCTAGGCCATCTTCGGGGGTTCCTAAAGCTGTCCCCCGAAAGGAGGACATCAACAAAGGAGCTTCGGATCCTTCGCCCACGCCCCGAGGTGGAACGAGTGGCTCGGAGACGGTGGTTCCTCGAAAAGAGGGCCCCCCGCCTCCGAAGCCGCAGCGCCCGCCTAAGGTTTCGAGGCGGAGGGAGGAAAAGACTCGCATGGCGAGCCAAACCTCCCCCAATAAGTCCTCGAAGGCGAAAGCACCCGGGGTTCTGCCCCCGGGAAGCGTACGGCCATTCCCGTGAGGGTCTTCTCTTCGAGGAGGGCCCCCGCGTCTCCTCCGAGCTAGGCCTGGAGGGCATATTCCTTCAATGGAATTGCCGTGGACTCCGGGCCAACTGGGAGGAGCTGCGGAGGCTCGTCCCGTTCCCCGTTAGCTATTTTTTTGCAGGAGACCATGCTAGGCGCGTGCCCCCTGCCCGCCCACCCGGGGTACAAGGGTCTTGCGACCCCACCACCGCGCGATGGCCGGGCTGGGGGATGCGCGGTTTACACCCGGCATGATGTCTCCGTTCTTCCTTTCTCTTTAGATAACTCCTTTCAGGCAGTGGCTGTGCAGCTGCACCTGGATAGGAGGTATACTATCATTTCTGCGTACATTCCACCGTCAGCTGACTTCGACGCGGGGGACTTCCGCCGCTTCGTGGCACGGTTGCCGAGGCCCTATCTCTTGCTTGGAGATCTGAACGGCAGGCATCCTCTCTGGGAAGATTACTCCATAAATCCCAGGGGACAAGTCCTTGCCGATCTGATCGAAGAGCTTGAGATGGGTTCCCTAAACGTGGATGAGTTTACGCATCACTGTCCGAGAACCGCTTCATTTTCTTGCCTTGACCTATCTTTGTGCCCTTCGGATGCACAGCCTGATTTTGATTGGGGGGTGGTCGATGACCTCCATGGTAGTGATCACTTTCCCATTCAAATATCATTTTCAGGGCAACTGCCGCCTGAGAGCCCACCTCGGTGGTGCTTGGCGCGGGCGCGGTGGCCTGCATTTCAGGAAATGACTGAATTCTCTATCTCAGTCGAGGAGTTTAGGTCGGTAGATGAGGCCGTTGAGTTCTTCTCCGGCAACCTCATCGCCGTGGGCCTGACTACTATTCCTAGGACGTCTGGCCGTTTTGCACGCCGACCACTCCCATGGTGGGCGGTTGAGCGTGAGACGGCCCTGAAACAGAAGCGTTATGCCTACATGCGCTATAAGCGGCGCCCGAACGATTTCACTGTCGCTGAATTTCGTCGGGCTAGGGCTAGGTTCAAGTATATTTCGAAGCACGCCAGGGGCTCTTCCTGGCGGGCATACGTGTCTTCTCTTAACGGGAAGACCCCTTTAGCTGAGGTGTGGAAGCGAGTCAAAAGGATTCGGGGCAAGTTCTCGCAGGACCCCCCTCCCGTTCTCCAGGAGAATGGGACCGCAATCTCCGACCCCGCGTCCGTGGCGGAATCCTTGGCGACCGCTTCTTCTGCATTCTCTAGCCGTGATGCTGCTCCGCCAGCATTCAATGCACGTCGTGATGTCGCGGAAAGCCGCCGGCTGGACTTTACCTCCAGAGGCGGAGAACCCTTCAACGACAAGTTTACTGTAAGCGAGTGGCGTTCCGCTCTCACTTCGTGCGTGGACACCGCCCATGGTCCGGACGATGTCCCGTACGCCATGCTTCGACACCTAGGTGAGCGAGGCATGGCCTTTCTGTTAGATCTGTTCAACAGGATCTGGGTGGAGGGTCTTCTCCCAGACTCCTGGCGAATCGCTACTGTGTTTGCCTTTCGCAAACCGGGGAGAGATCACTCTACTCCGACCGGTTTCCGCCCAATCTCTCTAACCTCTTGCGTGTGCAAGTTGATGGAGAAATTGGTAAATGTTAGATTAGCCTTTTTCCTGGACAGCAGAGGCCATCTGTCTTCCGCACAGTGTGGCTTCCGCAAGTTCCACTCCACGTCGGATGCTCTGCTCCGACTGGAAAATGCCATCTGCGAGGCTTTCCTTCGTAGACAGCACTACGCCACGGTGTTTTTCGATCTGGAGAAGGCCTATGATACCGCATGGCGATACGGTATCATAAAGACTCTCCACACGATGGGGGCGAGGGTACGCCTCCCAATGTTTATATCTGAATTTTAGCGAGATCTTCGATTCCGCGTACGGGTGGGGGGAGCCCTCTCCGGCCCAAAGGAGCAGAAAGAGGGTGTCCCGCAGGGAAGTGTCCTCAGTGTCACACTCTTTGCCCTGAGCATCAACGGCATCACCTCTGTGCTGCCGGAAGATGTTCTCGCTACGCTCTACGTGGACGACCTTTCGATCTCTTTTGGCGTTGCCCAGATGCCAACTCTGGAGCGTCGACTCCAACAGGCATTGAACCGCGTCTCTCGCTATGCCGAAGCGCACAGGTTTCGGTTTTCTTTGGCCAAGACAGGTGGTGCACTTCTGCCGCCATCCACGGCTTCACCCCGACCCAGATTTGTTTCTTAATGGGGTGCGCCTGGATGTGGTTGAGTCGCACCGTTTCCTTGGTCTTGTATTCGACCGACGCCTTACCTGGGAGGCTCATATTCGCAGCCTTAGGGTCTCTTGTACCCGCGCCATTGACATTCTCCGTTCCGTGACGTTCAGCGCTTGGGGCGCTGATAGGTCTACTGCCTTACTTTTTTATCGATCCTTTGTTCGTTTGAAGCTCGACTACGGATGCGAGTTTTATGCAGCCGAGCATTTATTGAGGAAGGTGGATTCGTTCCACCACACCGGCCTTCACTTGCGACCGGTGCCTCAGGCACTTCCCCAATCGAGAGCCTACTAGTCGATGCTAGGAAGATGCCACTCGCTCTACGCCGTGTATAGTGCATCATTCGCCTGTATTCCCTAGCCCGGTGCCTCCCCCAGTCGCCAACGGCTCTCACTGCATCTGCAGCTAATTTCGTCGGTGCCTATGCCGCCGAGAGACGCTAGTCATACCCTAAGCCCTTTGAGTTTAGGGCTAGGAAATTCCTTCGAGAGCTTTTACAGCGCCGTGAGTATTGCGTTGGACTTTTTTTGAAGCACACCGAGGGTCACACTGGAACCGCGCCAGTGTATACGGATGGCTCCAGTCCCAAGAGGGGGTCGGCTTCCACACCGTATCCCCTCTGTTTCAAGTCAGCAGGGCTCTACCAGGCGCTGCGTCTGTCTTCACGGCCGAGCTGGTGGCAATACACCACTCGGTACGGGAGATTACGCGACGTGCCCGGTTCGGAGACCGGATTGTGATCTATAGCGACTCACAAAGTGCCCTGCGTGCTCTCGGGGCATTGGAATCTCCGCATCCCCTGGTTCGCGATATCCGTGACGCCACGGTTTTGGCGAGCCGGGCAGATGTCGAGATTTTCTTCTGCTGGGTTCCTGGACATGTAGGAATTGCGGGGAATGAGCGTGCCAAAGAGTCCGTGAGGACTCTGCGACCGGACCAGCGTTTCGCTCTTCCTCACACCGACTACATGGCAGGAATACGGGCAGCTCTTCGGGCTGCTTGGCAAAGAAGATGGGAGATGGTCGAAGGTAACTTAATGTTGCGTGCTATTGCGCGTGACTGTTCTCATGGACCTACCTACCCCCCCGTTCCCCGCATGCCGCGATGGCTTTAGGTTGCTTACTGTCGCCTCCGAATTATACACACTCACAGGACGCACCCACATTTGATGGCGCGCTCGCTAGCGCCCTGCTGCGAAAAGTGCGTTGTCACCCAGACTGTTCGGCACATTATTGTTGAATGTCCCAGTTCGGCGATCTTCGCGCACGTTACCTGTCCCGGTACCGGGATGGGCGGGGTCGCTACTTCCCTATCCCTTGTACTTTGGATGAGTGCGTGCACATTGACTGGTGCACAGTGTGAGAGGCCGGCCTTCTCCCTTTGATTTAACCAATTTTTTGTTGTTTTGTTTGTTTTTTGTTTTTTCCTTAATGAATCGCACGTCCTGCGCCGGGGACCTCCGTCTGACGCAGGAGCTTGCTTCATGATCGTTGCCTTTTCCTTTTTTTTAATTTTTAGTAGTGGGTTTGTTTGGTTTTGGTGTTTTTGAATCGGATTTTAAAGTAGAATAGTACTAGGCAGGTTTTTAATACTGTGACTAATGCCCAAGCAGGCAGTCGCCAGATGAGCTCTTAAAAAAATAGTCCAATATTAAAATAATATATATATATATATATATATATATATATATATATATATATATATATATATATATATATATATATATATATATATATTGCAACGTCCTTCTTTACCTCGATTACCCTAAATCTTCATTAAGCTCAGCCAAGATAAGAACACAGTGAAGAATTCATCTTTGGACTCAGATACTTAATTCACCTTCACCATATACTGTTCACCCCGATAAACTGGGGCCGCATGAACCTTTACCCCCTATAATGTATCCGGTAATTGTTAATATAATTTAACGGATGCAAAGCCCGCAAGTTCTTTTCAGAAGTCACTCGAGTCGATCAACAAGGTCAAGAGACCTAAGTCACGTGTTCTCAATTACTTCAATAATTTAAAAAAAAATTACAAACGTCTTATCAATTAACAAACATTGTTTGCGGGCCGAAAATCTATCCTCTAACCTCAAAATCATACCATACTACTCACCTTATCAATCACAGAGTATCCACACTCATTCATCAATATACCATGCATTCGAATAGCTGACCTTATCATTCCAATCACAGGCACACTCATACTACCAATCCCTACCAAACTACCCTTACACCTAGACAGGAGGGCTTTCTCACTCAGCTTGTCATACACATCCTTATACACCAAATTCGTCATGCATCCAGAATCTATCAGAGCCAAACACTCAATACCATTCAAATCCACCTTCACACTCAGGCACTCATACTTCCTACCAGACAGCACTTTCACACTAGACATACTTACCAACACATCTTTCACACTCACACCCCCAGAGGATACTTCACCATGTACCCTCTCACGATTCAGTTTCCAGACTCAGTCTTTCTATTCACACTTTGCGCTCTGTCTTATCCAACACTTTTCACTCGAATGTCCTTCCATTGCACAAAAGCTACATACATTTCTCTGATCATGGCACATTCTCGCATAATGACCAGCCTTTCCACAGTTACCACAAGCATATTTCATACCCCCTCTAGCAATCACTCCACCATTCAACTCCTGATAGTCTCTCTTTAAATGGCCCTTCTCTTTACACTCGAAACATTCCTTCACACTTTCCTGACAATCTTTCACCATATGGCCCTTCTTTCTACACGCAAAACATGCACCAGACGTCCACCTGCATTCAGCAAGCACATGTCCCTTTGGTCCACACCTACGACATTCCATACTCCTCTTCACTCCATTCTGCCTCTCATTCGCTGAGATATACCTCGGTTGTTCTTTCATATACCCGTTTCCACCCTTGACATTCATCTGTCCCCTTCCATTCGACTACCCTCCATTTACCCATCCATTCTAACGGCCCAGGAAGCTCGACATCACTCCAGCTGGTGCAGCCTTCAGGGTATCCTTGTAGCTGAGAAACTGCTGGGGTGGAGGAAAGCTCCTGGGTTTCTTATGCTCGACATTCACACTGTACCATCTATCCTCTTCTAGATCGCTTTCATCATCAAATTGTCTATCTTCCAACAGCTTCAACACATTCTCCTACATCAACCGTTCACCTGTCAGTCTCATTCTCTCCTTTCTCTTTCCACTCAGCCATTCACTCACCTTTCGCGGGATTGTGTCAAGAAACTTCCTCATCAGTGGTTTACACTCATTCACTCCATCATCGCCATACCTCGTTCTTGCCATACTCTCAAGCCTATGTGCATACATATTCACCCCTTTGTTCTTACCCATACGCGCCTTCTCAAATTCGTTCACTCTCTTATATTTCACGCTCTCTTTTATTCGCTTCATCTGTCCAATCATCCGCTTCTTCACTACATCATACTTCGGCTCACTCACACTCGTTATCACTCGAAAGAATTCCAACACTCCCATCCAAACAATCTCCCAGAACACTCACCCAGTGACCCTTGTTCTGCGGGTACTTGAGCTTGCAGTACCGCTCAAAATCCCCGAAGAACTCATCCATACTCTTTTCCCCATGCAATCTAAACTTATCAATCTTTGGCACTTCCCTAATCAAAATTCCTTTCCCCACATTCACTTCACTCTCCGAAGAGCTACTCTCGGTCTCACTCATTCCAATCATATCGTCCCTCTCTCCCTCATTTGAGTATAGCGAATCCACACTCTTTCCTCTCGCCTCCCTATCCTTACGCTTAGAGCCATGCTTCCTTCCTCTCTTACTTTCCACTCTCTTCCATTCACCCTCTTTCCTACCACTCACAGTATCTTCCCTAGACTCAATCACACTGTCATCCATTCCATTCAGCTGAGTTCCTTCAGTCGGAGCAGGGGTCAGGGTCGTAGGTCCTGGGGCTGGTCCAGCCCCTGTCATCATATTATTCAAGTCCTGCATCCGTTGGTCAGTCTGATCCTGTCGGTCTCCCATTTCCTTCTTCATCCTATCAGTCTTTCCATTCATCCCTTTCATCTCATTCTTCATTCCCTCAATCACTCCTCGTAACATTTCGCACTCCTCTTCTTTCTTCCTCAACTCCAGCCTCAATCACACTACTTCTTCATTCAAACTTTCAGCCGAATCCATGTTCCCGAGTTAGTACAAGAGGATAGGAGGAGGGGAAAATCAACCAAACTACTTTACCAATATACAGATGGACTGCAATCAAATCCAGTTCCTCGGGTTTCGAGATCTCAAGTCCCTATTCGGGCGCCAAATGTTGCGGGCCTAAAATCTATCCTCTAACCTCAAAATCACACCATACTCACTAATCACCTTATCAAGCACAGATAATCCACATTCCTTCATCAACATACCATGCATTCGAACAGCTGACCTTATCATTCCAATCACAGGCATTCTCATACTACCAATCCCTACCAAACTACCCTTACACTCAGACAGGAGGGCTTTATCACTCAGCTTGTCATACACATCCTGCCGCCCGAATAGGGCATGATTGAGTTCGTCATGGATGATGAAAATAAGGTTTTAAGTGATGATGATATTCTGGAGATGCAAGGGATGTGTCCTTTTGTAAGTGAGTTAAGCCAGGTATGGATGATTGTACGGATGTCAGGGTGAATGTTGTAAATGAAAAGACGTGTGAATGAACTTCTGATGAAGTGAAGAGCATGGTGAAATTGGATGGATGTTTGACTGAGTATGAAAAGGAAGATGTGTATCGAATGATATTTGAACGAAAGGGAGCCCTTAGTAAGAATGATCTGGATTTCGGGGTTGCAAAATTCCCGGAATTCAAGATTGTCCTGGAGTTCGCCCCAATCTATCAGCGACCGAGGTATTTCCCACGAACGGTTGCTGATGAGATTGAGGAGCAGTGTGTGGAATTAGAGCGATTGGTGGTGATTGAAAAAAGTTAGAGCCCATGGAATAATCCGATTGTGCCTGTACGTAAGCCAGATGGAAGATTGCGCCTGTGTGTGGATTATCGGAAAGTGAATGAAAGAACTGTGAAAGAAAGATTTCCGATGTGTGTGGTAACTGACTGTGTGTATAGTATGCCTGGGATGGAGTGGTTTACGAAGCTGGATCTGGTACGGGGGTATTACCAGATGCCCATTGATGAGGAAAGCCGGCCGGTAACTGCCTTCTCTTCTACGAAGAGGCATTACCAGTTCCGGAACCTCAGCTTTGGGTTGGCTAATGCTCCCGGAGACATCCAGTGGGCAATGAATGATGTGTTGAGAACGTTAGAGAGTGTTGGTGTGAAGGTAAAAGTAGCAAAGTGTGAATAGTTTGCGAAAAAATTAGAATTCCTTGGACATATGGTGAGTGAGAATGGGTTACGAAAGTCGCCGAAGTATGTTGAGAAGGTGCGAATGTTTCCTAAACCTGTGACTGTGAAGCAACTGAAGTCATTTTGGGGTCTGATTGAATTTCATCGAAAGTTTATACGTGATTGTTATGGTGTGAGTAAGCCTCTGAAAAAATTACTTTTGTCAACTCACTTTCCATAGGAAGTTTCTTCTCGTCAAAAGACAAACTTCCTTTAGAAATGAGCAGCCGTGTTGTTTGCAAGGAACCTATATTGCTAGTACGGTTCGCTCATTAAAAGAGAGGTTTGGTTCTCACATGGAAATAAGCCATCGCACTGGAAAAAATTTGTCTAAGAAGGAAACTTCCGTAATTAGAAATCATATTATACAATGCAAGACACAATGTTCCATAGATAACTTAAAAATAATTGGTCATAATAACAATGAATATAGTCTAAGAATTTTGGAATCCCTACTAATACGTACAAAATCTCCTACACTCAACATAGATAATACCGCTGTTCCCCTTCTTATTTCTTAATTTTAACTACCTCATTCAACAACCAACCAACCTTCTCTTATTTAACAACCAACCACTCAAATTCCTATCTTTCTTTAAGCCACATCCTTTATAATTTCTTCACTTTGTGATTTCTCCTGAACTTCATCGGTAAACAATATTATACTGTAATTATTTACTTTTTTTTGGGGGGGGGGGGGGTCGTGTCAATAGTGGTTATATTAGAATGATAATTTGATTCTCTTGCCTTTTAAATTCCTGAGTTATATATATATATATATATATATATATATATATATATATATATATATATATATATATATTAGGTTTTACAATAATAGTATTTCAGCTAATCACAATGAGATATTAATAGGATGTGAATTAATAGTTTGTTAGCGATCACAATAGTAATAGTAAATTAGGGTCTGCAATGAACCAAAAATATCTATTAATACGTACTCACGCTTGAGATGAACTTATTAACCAGATTGAGGAATTCTTTTGCACAAACCTTGGGAGTCTGGAGAATGGCACACAACGTGGCAGAGTTAAGACGTTTGGGATTAATTTTAAACAATGCGGTTCTCGGGTAATTTGTTACATAGGAGGATTCTCATTTGTTTTATAAATAAATATATTGGATTTACATATACAGACGCCAGTTAAATTGATGTACTCGGAATAACATAACAAATTATTTAAATTACTTTGGGAGTAGTGTAGATTTACATGATAATTAATTTTAATATTTTGAGTAATACAGAATATTTTGTTTATTTTCTGAAGACTGCAGATTAATAAAAATCAGCTAGTGCTACAATGAAAAATGAGTAAGTTCTGTTTAGACTCTCCTATGTCATGTTTATCCTGCAAAATAAAGGACACTGTGTTTGCAGGTTGGAAGTTATACAAGTTTTCAACAAGTCTACTACACGTTTGAAACAGAGCAAGTTACGGGTAGTAGCTTGTAAGTTCTTAGTTTAGTTGTTAACTGTCACTGGTGTTAATTTCATATGCATTTATTACCTTATTTTTTTTTAGTTGGTTAATGACTATTGCAATTGCACACTTAGCTCTGGCTGCTTAATCCACTAAAATGTAAGTACGTTTTATATATATTTTGAATGAGTTTAACGAGGATGGTTTCGGTGAATAATGGTAACATTCTCATTACTATAGCTAGAGTGATGAAATTCATACGCCCTTATGCAGAATTGAAATACGAATCGAAGTTGTTATGTGAATTCTTCCGATTTCCCGGCAAACACCGAGATATTTTGAAAAAAAACCCACGAAAAAAACAGCATTTGAAGACGTACTTTAAAATCTCTAAAGATCCTGTTTTCTCATAAATATTTTATTCTGCGAGTTGGATTATGTACACAAGGCTAAAAGCTAAATATTTGTCGTAGGTTTTTACAAACTTCGTAAAGATTATTATTTTATGGCTACTTTTGTAAAAAAATCTAAAAAATCACAAAAAAATCCAGTTTATAGGATTGGTTACCCGTTTTGGGGGTGAAGATGGGTTACCAGTGCATGGGTGTCTGGCTAAGACGGTTAAGGCGACCCTACAGTCGAGTCTAGTCTCTCTCCAAAGTGTTCTTGCAGGTGATCCACTTGTAGGCTGGGTTCGGATGGTAACCTGCTTATTGCTTGACAGAAGGAAGGACTCGGAAGAAAAATGGCGGTTTTGTAATCTTTAATCTCGCCTCAGGGCTACCTCAGTTCGGGCAAGCAAAATAGTTGAGTCTTCCGTGGTTCGTTTGTGCGCTCACGCCTTTGGGGCTGACTATCAATGTTAATGTTCAGTGTTTCTTGTAAGTCTCCTTCTGCGCCAGATTGTTGGGACTATGGACAGATGGATAGAGGACGAGGAACGAACTCTTTATGCTAATAATAACGTTACTAATATACCAATCAGAATAAGAATAATGATTATAATAATGTTTCTGCCCGTATATTTATACCAACACCAATTAAGGGGGCGTGGCTTCTCTTCTCTTAATCTCAACGCGGGGCGGAGCTTATTGTGTGTGTGTGTTCTCTACTAAGACTGTTGGGCGGAGTCAAAGAGTGTGTTTATGTCTAGTGTAGGCACGTGTGCACAAAATGAGTATTTTCGTTTGGACATCTTATCGAGCATATCAAGCCGACATTCATAGCAAGATTGATTTCGTCGTTTCACAGGTTCATGTAAAATCTGGCTGGTCAGATCAGATCCTGTTCTACGTGTGTCCAGCTGTTTTCCACTCTCTACGTTATGTCTCCAGACTTTAGGCTCACATCTGTTTCCTCATACGTGTGTGTATGTCCATTCGCGTGGGAAAGCAACGATTTCACTTGCATCCTTACAACATATTCTGTTTTGCATTGCTACATATTAAATTGCGATTTAACATTGTTTACAAGTACTTACTTTGTTCTATATTAGTTCATTGATACAACATGGCATAATATTTCAGTATTCGATTTGTATGCCCAATTTCAAGATTTCATAAGGCCAACGTGGTGTTGATTTGTGAAGTTCCTTGTTGGCTATACCCACCTTTCAATTGAGTGCCATAACCGATTTTTAAGTTTGATGTTCTTTCCTCAAAAACTATAAATAATATCGTAAAACACCTCGACACTTTTGTAGAGCTTGCTCTACCACCAATATTTCTGGATCCTTACCGACTTAAAAATACCAAAATTTCGAGAGAAAAAAAATCAGGATAGCCTATTTTTGGTAACTGACAATGTGTATCCAGCATTAGGAAAGTTTCCCTTTCCTTAGAACTTTTTATTTTTAAAGTTGAGTACTGAAATTTGGTACACTTATAGTGAATTAAAGAAAAAAAAGATTTGTGTTTTTTTCAGATTTCGCGATAGAAAACGAGATATCTTGAAAAAGAAAAACGAACTTTGGAAGGCATTTTCAAATCGCTACGGCTCCGTCATTTTTTTGTTGTAGATCAATGATTCCAAGCGCATTCGATTCTACTTTTCAAGTTCCACACTCAATAGCATATTTATTAGGATATCACCAATAATTTATATTTTATAGTGTTTTTTTTAATTTTATGAAAAAAATGACAAAAAATACAATTTTCTGTGTTTGATGTTTTTTTCTCAAAAACAATAAGTGATATCTTTATTTTCTCTATATATTCTGTAGAGCTTGAAAAGACGATTCTGAAACAAATAATGTCTTTATTAATTAAAACACAAGATTTAGCAGTATGCTGGGAATAAAATTGTCCGTATTGTTCTGCGTAGCTGTGTGGATTGCCGAATAATAATTCAAAAGATATTTTTATTTCTATATTTCACAGACCTTAAGAACAAAGGTGAAATGGATTCAGTTAAGTGGTGCACAAACCGAAAACTATCAAAAAAGAAACAAGAGAAGATTTTGGAATTAGAGTGCAAGACTGCAAAGCTCTCTGATTTCTTCACACAAGTTCCACATGATATTCAGATTCCGGGTCGCAGCCAATCTCTGTCATCCGTAGTGGACACAAATACGGTAAATACCACTTTGATCACTTCCTAATAAAAATATGAGGTGTCACAAGCAAGTTCATCTAGCACATGTCTCATAACTGATTTCACTTTGCAGATAAATTATCCTTGATACGGATACATCTACTACAATTGTTGATTCGAGTTACATTACAATACATTCTCTGGCTCAAAATAAAATTTTGAAAATGGAAGTTTAGTCGATCATGACGTTGGCAGCGAAATTATTATGTCTGTAAAATATAAAGAAAATCATAATTTCCCAAAATATACAGGGTTGTAGCTGGTGTGGCCTATTGGATCGCTTGTGGACTCAGTAACTGTCAACAACAGAATGAGCCATTTGACAAGTCCTCCAGGTATTTTAGTACATAGGGTGGCCAAATTATTAGAGCCACGTTAATAAAATTGCAAATTTTTCGTTTTAGGTCTGTTATATGGACAACTATTCAAAACCGGTGGGCAAATCTTTCTATCTTTCTGTGAGAGTAATTTGTTTATCTCACAATGCATGAATTTCGCCGTTCTTTTTAGGTAATATAGCGATAACTTTGCCCATTTTTATAAGAAAACACTGACTATTAATGAATTTCTGTAGGAAAAAGATATATCAAATTACTAATGTCACAACTTTTACGAAAAACTGATGATAACAGCACACTGAGCTTGGCGGAGCAGCCAAGCTATGGATACTACTCATTATTCCCTTACGTACTTCATATCTCATCGCCCAAAATGACTACCATCACTGAAACTATCATTAAATCCATGTATAGTTAACTAAACTCTTTTTTTATCTAACATGAGGAAGTCATATTTCAAATTCATAGATATTTTTACTCGTGCCTTTAATAATTTGGCCACTCCCTTTAGTGGGAAACCAGTAAGGTATTGTTCACAGAAACTTCTTGTGGAACAAAAGCCAATGGTGATAAATACTGTATTCACTATCAACAGGATCAGTTTATCGTTTTGTTTTTAAACTCTTTGTTCCTAATTTTTTTTGTTTAAAAGAAAAGGGTTCAGTGACTGGCGAAATACTATTGTAATTGATAAGTATGAGAAAAGCACTAGTCACCGAGACTCATTGCAAACATATTTAACTCGCAGATAAGGTGCAAGGTTGAAGTCACAGTTGGAGAAACAAAGTCAGGGAGAGTGTGATTACTGGGAACAGGTCTTGAGGCGTGTCATAGCTGTTATTCGTGTGCTAGTTTAACGTGGCTTGGCCTTTCGAGGAACATAAGAAAGATTTGAATCATTACAAAATGGAACTTTTTTTAGCACTGGTTAAATTCATAAGCCAGTTTTATCCATTTTTAGCAGGCCTCATTACGAAATATGTAAATTCTGGCAAAGGAAATCCTTCTTACCTGTCAAAAGCCACCTGTGGGGAGCTTATTCAACTAATGGCACAGAAGGTCCATGCGTTCATTGTTGACGAAGTTAAACCTTCTGGTTATTTTAGTTTATTCGTTGATTCAACACCAGATTAATCACATAGCGATCAGTTGAGTATTATAATTAGATATTTAAAAGATGGACAGCCTATTGAACGTTTTTTAACCTTTCTGAAAATAGACAGCTACAACGACCAGAAAATGGCAAACCAGTTGTTGCAGTACTTAAGTGAAGCTTGTAGGCTAAATTTTTCAAAATGTAGGGGTCAGTCTTATGTCGATGCTGTTAACATGTTCGAGTGTTTTAAGGGGATTCGGCATGGTTTTTTTTTAGAAACAAACAAGTTTGCTATATATGTACCCTATGGAGCTTATTCACTAAATCTGGTTGGCCGAAGTGCTGTTGACTGCTGTCAAGAGGCTGTAAATTTCTTCTCTACAGTACAATTACTCTATACTCTTTTTTCAGCCTCAACCAGCCAGTGGAAGATTCTTAAGGATAGTATTAAAAATGAAGTGTCTTGAAATCCCTCTTTGATACAAGATGTGAGGCACATGCTAGAGACGCTAGAAGAGAAGCAAATAATATTGCAGATAATATGCAATAGTTAGAATTCGTTTCTATGTTGAATTCTTGAAATGAGATTTTGCAGATTTTGCAAATGAGGATGTGAACTTAAAAATATGTGCAGATTTGTATGTATCATTAGCTGACCAACAGCGCACTTCACGAGATGAATTTGAAAAATATGAAAAAGATGCAAAGGAAATGTTATTAGATGTTGATTACAAGGCAATTAAAAACTCGCAAACGTATCAAAAAGAAGGCACCCAATGACGGAGATACACTAGAAGTATATCTGAATACCAGAGATAAATTTCGTATCACCACCTTTTACACAATTGTTGACGAATTTGCAAATGAGATGAAAAGAAGAGGAGAGATATACAAAGAAATAAGTGATGGGCCATATAATGTCACTTCATCCTCGACTAACAATGAAAGCTATTCTCAGCAAGGTCAAAAGCTGATTGATGATTATCCAGAGGACTTCAACGGTAAGTTTTCAGCTAAGCTTCAGCAGTTTCATTACATGTGCGCCATAAGTTCAGTACAACAGAAGATGTAAAAACAAGATTCAGGCAGGCTGAACTTTATAAAATAATTGTGGGAGATAATATTGAGTGTGCCTTTCTAAATATAGACCTTGACTTCCGTATTTTTTTTAATTAAAGCAAAACAAAGAAATTATGTTACGATAGTATTTATAAAAACTATGTGTTCAGATCGATTATTATATATATTAATGATGAAGTCTTAATTAATAGAATGTTAATAACATGATAATTTTAACCACCTGTATATAATTAAATAGAGATGTAAAATTACAATGTAATTTAAAACATTGTTATGTAAGTAAATCATATTAGATGAATGTAACAACTCAATTTTGTTTGAAACTCATGTTTTCCGAGATGTGTGCGAATCATGAGTATGAATAAGGAGTTGGAAAGGGTCTGAAAATGGAGTACACAATATCCGAAGACTTTCCAAGATCATGCCAATAAAGAATCATGAATCCAATACTCAAGATTTCTTTTACTCATAAAAGAAGCCATGTTCACCTTAACCCCCAGACTTCAATCAAGAAAGAATAATACTCCACCGCTCGTAGTGCTCTACACAAAAGGCACTACTAAAAGAAGAGCATCGGTTGCTCCCGGAAGAATCAGAACCCCCCACTACTGATAGATAATGAGACCACCAATACTATCACACCGAAAGCCTTTCCTCACAAGTAAAAAAAAAAAAAGGCGATACGTACAACTGAGCCTTTTTACATTGAACGATAGTGATTAAGCAAAAATGGTTTCATCGATAGGGCAAAAAGCTGCTCCCTTTACATCCCAAGAAGTGAACCTTGCAAACTCGATCACCATCTGGCCTGCCGTTTTCAATGAAGCAGCTGTTACGGGTTGGTACATGATTACAGAGGCACAATTTCACATTTTGAGGATAAGTCGGGAAGACAAGAATTTTATCATATTCTGCCCACTTGACCACCCGAGAGAGTCGATCGTCTTCCTGCTTTGGTCTTTTCATCCCAGAGCTACCCCTTGTTAGTGTTTTGTAGTGTTCAAACCTTTGTTTTTAATCCATTATTTTTACTAGTGGCAAGGTTGACTTTTAACTCTTTTTTCTTTGTTTATTTGTTTCCAAGTCTATATTTGTGCTATGAAAGATAAGTATCATATGCCTACTCTTCCTTTTTCTTATATCTCAAGTATAGATCTCCTCCTCTTCTTGATCGATTTTTTAGTCGTATGAGGGAAAGCATCGGTGCGTTCCCTATTCCACTTTCTGGGTTATTAAAGCTGTAATGTCCTATCCTATTTCCTCTTGCGTTTTTTTATATTAGTTTCTTCGCTCTTTTCTCTATAATCTTGTTGAGTAGTTCCATCTGTGCTTCTGCGTATAAGTCTCGTTGTCTTCTTCTTTCATTTGATCTTGTATTCGTGATTAAAATTACTCTTACTTTGGATTCTTTGCAGTTTAGTAATGTTTTTTTTGCGATTGAGTACATAGTAATTATTGGATATATCATTGCTCACTACATAATAACTTGATATATTTTCTTTTTGTTCTTCCAGTTGAGTGATCTGAGTCGGTATATAAGACCCAGTCCTCTTATTCCTTTGTTTATTTTCTCTTTTACATGTTTGGGGTATCCGATCTTGGTTATCGTTAATCCTAGTACTTTAGCTTCGTTGGTATATGGAAATCTGTCTTCTTCAACGTATATGTCCGAGAGTTGTTTTTTTTTTTGTATATAGGTACAATTTTAAACTTGTTTCTGTTTATGCTTATTTTCCATTTTCTTTCGTATTCATTGATCCTTCTTATTTCTGTTGCTGTAAATCTTGCTTGCATTTCGCCGTTCTTGTATGGGCAAACGACGATTTGCGTGACGTCATCTGCTAACTGGATGTTGAGCCTACCTTCCGTGTTTGGAGGTGGGATGTCTGAGGCAGGGCCCCTGGGCACTTGCCCAGGGGCCATATGTGAATAGGGGCCTCACGCTGACCTGTATATGTTAATTGACTTGCAATAAATAAATACTACTACACAGTAGTCTAGTCTATATTAAACTATAATTATTTGTTGCAATGTTATTGTGCAAATTTGTGTTATATATGGACATTTGTCTCTGATTTAGTATCCCTGGGTTAGTATCGCAGTCACCTCTGCCACCTCCCTTGCATGTAGGCTTATGTGTATTGATCTAGTATAAATCGATTAGGCTAGATCAGCGCTAGGCACCCTAGCTAAGCCACTGGAAGAGATCAAGGCCTTGCCCGGCAGTGTTGGGAATCAACACGCAGTAGATAGTTTGTATTTAGAATTGTAAAGGTTGGAGTATATGAGGTGTAAAAATTTAATAATAAATACATAACGAAAAATTACAATATTTTATCACTGCGATGATGGCAACAACTGTTTTGGAATGAGGTCATACAATCCTGATATTGTTTTAGCAGTACTGAGAAAAGTTTGCGGAAATATCATAAATTTAAATGTGTATTCGTGAATGTGATTAGCAAAAGTAAGTTTATTATTATATTAACTATATATATTTAAGGTTTTACAGTAAGGACCTTACTGTAAAATCTTAAATATAAACATATTCCTATGTAACAACCTTACTGTAAGGTTGTTACTGTAATACCTTTCCTGAAGCCCTTTGAATATGAAGATAGACTGAAGGTATTAAATATGTTCTCATTTGAAAGAATATGTGTGAGGGGAGATATGATTGAGCTTTTTAATATCTGTTCTGGGATGGATAAGTTGGATTTTAGCAAGTTATTTGAGTTGAAAGGTAGTAATAGGACTAGGGGTCACCACTTAAGAAATAAATACAGGTGCAAGTTGGATGTTAGAAACTATATTTTTACCAATAGAGTGGTAGATTACTGGAATAGTTTGCCATCTGAGACAGTCCAAACTTGAATGTTTTCAAATGCAGATTAGATGATTATATGGGGAGAGAGGGTATTCTGGACTCATTCCTGTGGAGGCAATTATTTATTATTGTATATTATGATTGATTTTGATGAGTCTTGATGATGATGCTTTTGCTTCTGACATATTCCTGTGGATGGTTCTAATTGTATATTGTAGATGCATGATCTGACACAATCTTCTGGATTGATCAATTTGTATATTGTATATGGATGCATTTTGGGGGTGGGTTTTGACATATGCGGCTGACCTTTGATAGGCTCTTGTGGCTTTTGTCATCCGGGAAATTACGTTAAAGTTGTTAGGTAGGAGTATATTTATATTTAACTTTGTACAGTAATGTTGTAGGTAGGAGTATGAATGTATACATTAAGTTTCATTTATTAACTTTGTAGCTTTAATTTAAGATTATGTAGTCATTGATATTTAGTTATATTGTATGTTTGTTACGTTAATGACCTAACCACAGTGAGTGTATTATTTTAAGCACACTTATTTTATGTATATTTCAATGTGTCAATATTAAGTTGTATGTTGTAGGCTTAAGTTTATAATCAAGGATGTATGTGCATCAATTCTAGTATGTTTTAAAGTATATTGATATCTTTGTGATAACTTGTCATGTAAGTCAAAGTACATTTACATATATTGATATGAGTCTAAAAGTAGGACATATTGTGCTAACTTTAAGGGCTGTACAGTCCAATAATGCCACTCCCTGGCTTTTTCTCCAAGTTCTTGGAGATTTAGTATTACTTCTTGGAGTCTTGGAGATTTTTTTTTTTTTTATCTGAACATTTTGTAGTTTTTCAATAAATATTGAAATAAAATTATTAAAATGGTAAAAGTCAATAAGAGTTGCTCTATTTTTTTTTCTTTGCCATAGTCAGCAAATCATAGTCGGCCAGATATTATTTTGGGATATTTTTCTTATGTTTAGATTTTTTTTTTAAGGATTTTATCAGCGTTGCCAGATAGAGGTGAAGTTTCCTGTTTTGGGCAAATTTTCATCAATACAGGAAACAATGACATGTAATCTTACTTGTTGAGTCATTATAGGATTATGGGAAGATCTCTACAAGAGAGCTGCAGCTAAAGCTCATTTTGGGAATTCACCTGAACCTGAACCTGATAAGCCCCAACAAGAATCTTTGGAATCTTCAATCAGCAAAACTTTAAGAAAGTCTCGTAATTATACTTGTGATTGGATAATGCGGTTGCACACACTATATTAAAAAAGTAGAACGGTTAAAATTCGTTTTAAGCCACAATCCATTTCTTCTAATTTGCTATCATTATTTCACTTTAAAGGATACGAACGTATTCTACGCCTCCCAAACCCTCCTGGAAATACACTTTCCTGTCTTTAAAGTTAAGTTACGTTAGGCAAAAGGGTTTTGTAATTCGCAAAAAATATCTTAATTTTCCAAGAAAATTCAAATATTTAGGTCTTGTCCCAAGTACACTTATATTATATAACCCTTCTTCGTGGTGTGGGACTAAATACTAAACAGTTTAGTATTTAGTCCCATGCCAGGATGTAGGGTTATATAATATAAGTGTGCATGCAACATGACCTAAATATTTAAACATTCTGCTTCCATAATGAACACGTCCTTCTTTAAATTGTACGAACAGTATTTATTCGGTTGCGGGTTATAAACGCAGGTAGTCAGCCTCTTTATTGATTCAACAACAAGCCTACCACTGGTTGCTTAATATACAACAAAAAAATAATGATTAATTGACAAAAAGATGAAGTTCCTAAACAAAATTAATGGTAATTATAAAAGACATTTAGTTAAATATTTATAATATATATTTTCAGGTGAATAACCCTTTCAGCAGAAATTAAACCTAATATTTTGAGTGGGGCACAGAAGAGGAAGAGAAAAGCACAGGAGAAAATTGGAAAACTTCCAAAATTAACATCGTGGTTCAACACAGGTGCAACGTCACCCACTCATACCATTCCTTCAGATATAGCATCCACAGCAATATCCACTCCTGCAACGTTAGCCACTCATACTATTCCTTCAGATATAGCATCCACATGTACATCCACTTCTGCAATTTCAGCCACTAGTACTGTTCTTTCAGATATAACATCCACATCCAAATCCAAACCCAAATCTGTAACAGTAAAGTAGTTTCCAATCCAAGTGACAGATCCAGGGTTATGGAACATCAATGATACTAACAAAGTAGATTACTAGATTCGTAGTGGGCCCTCATCATGTCAGAATCATGATTGCAACTTTTCAAAGTGACGCAGAGTATATAAAAATGCTGGAGTATAGAGTATAAAGACAAGGTATTTATTCTATAATGTGTTCAAACGTGAACCGCAGAATGGTGAGTGCGTAAAACGTGAATGGCTAATCTATTCACCATCCCAAGGTCGTTTGTACTGCTTTGTATGTCGCATACTGTCCAAGAAAGATTCTTCCTTTGCTACATCGGGGCTCAATGACTGGAAGCACAGCAATGTTATTGTATAACATGAAAATGGAGAAGAACATCGAAAGTGCAGGGCGGCATATTTGATTAGACATAAAGAAACTAGAAGTGTAGATTCTTTACTAGTTGAACAAAATCGCTCAGAGCAGGAATATTGGCATAAGGTGTTGACACGTGTGGTTTCTGTGATACGCTTTCTTGCCTTCAGAGGTTTGCCTTTTTGTGGAAAAATCAGATTATTGGGCCGGCAAAAAATAATAACTATTTAGGCATACTAGAGCTGTTGAGTGAATTTGACCTTTTCTTGGAAAAACATCTCAAACTGTGTGGAAATCCTGGAAAAAGGAACTGGTCATTTTTATCTGCAAACATTTGTACTATTCTTGAAGAATTAAAAGCGTCAAAGTATTATTCAATGAGTGTTGATTTATAGCAATGCCTCTGGGCATTCCTATAATGAAAACCTCCTGGGAAGCTTAAATATATATATATATATATATATATATATATATATATATATATATATATATATATATATATATATATATATATATATATATACATCAATTATTATGTAAAATTCATAGGCAATTATTTTACTTAACTTTGTCAATTTAATCTTTCAATTATTTTACTTAGCTTTTGTAAATTAAATCATTTTAGGTACAACTTAATAATTAATTAATTTATTTATTTTACTTGTCAATTCATTTAACGTAATACTGTTCCAAACAACATCTCTTAAAATTTCACACACAAACAAACAAACACACGCTTTCAGCTCGACCTTCTGGAACAATATTCTTCCCCATTCGACTCTCACCATTCTCCGTATAAAGGTCGGTAATCATTCCTTCTGCAATTAGTCATTTACATCCAAACAAATCATACTTAGTTTAATTCCACTTTCTCTCACAATTCTTTGCAAACGACCATACGAGAGTAGGTCCTAATTACATTTACTTCTCATATTGTAGCCCCTAATTCACAGTCCATCATAGTCACCATATTATTTCAGCATATTATTCCACCATATTATTTCACGTACTTCAATTCTCTTCGCATCTTGTTACTGTAAAGCATATCTTACATTGTATACCTAATCCAACTTATCTCATTGTACATTCGTTTATTCTATGAATATATTTATATTTGTTTAATTGTTTTTCTTAAAACCCAGTTTATTATTTAAAAATTTATTTCGCTTTCCTCTTAGGCCTAAAAATTATCAGGCGACAACTTCGATCAAACAAATTTATGGTTATGGTTTTAGAAACACTATTTAGGCTGATTTATTAACAGAAAATAAATCACATGAATAACCATATACAATAGATTCCATTGACATTTACTGTCCGATGCATTAAAGGCTGTGAGTCTGTGGAACGTTTCTTGATGTTCATCCCCATTTTTTTCTCATGGAGGAAAGTCTCTACCAGACACTGTTGTAGATTTTCTTAACGAGAACAAAATTCCACTATCAAACTGCCGTGGTCAGTCATATGACAATGCATCTATGTCCTCTGTGCTGGACGCAACATGAACCTGGTTGGAGTAAAAGCAGCAGAGTGTTGTCTACAAACTTTAAAATTCTTTGACTTTGTTCAACATCTAAATTTCTTTTTTGCTGCTTCTACTCATCGATGGAATGTATTGATATCATATTTGGGAAAACATTTGGTGGTCAGCACATTTTGATGCTGTTTGGGGGCTTCGAGAAAATAAAACATTCGCCGGATTCTGTATCAGTTGACAATGAACAGTAAGTGCAAACAAGGCGAGAGGCAGAAGGATTGAGCAAGAAAATGAAAAAACTGGAAACAATCTTTCTCACAATTCTTTGGAATGACATGCTAGAAATAATGAACAAAACAAGCAAGGCCCTGCAGTCAAAGGATGTGAACATCCTTGTTGCCACAAATCTTCTTGAGTCTATAAAAATCTATCTTCAGGAAACTGGAGATAAATTTCGTGAATATGAATTCAAAGCCAAGAGTATGTGTCTAGATACATATTAGATTGATGAGAAAAAACGGGAACGAAAACGAAGTGTGCGTCTTACTAGATATGATGGATCATCATCAGCAGAAAAAGGTACTTCTCAGTAAAAGCGAAATGTTCAAGGTTGAATCTTTCCTCCCTATTCTGGACACTCTAATCTTTGAACTGACAAAACGTGCAGAAGCTTATTCACAGATTGGAAATCTGTTTCTTTAGTGAATTGAAAACCATTGCTTCTGATGCACTAAAGAAAAAGTGTGAACATCTAGCTAATATGTATTACAAAGACCTTAATTATGATATGACCTTTTAAATGAATGTGAGCATCTAAAGTACTACATGGCCCTTGATGAAAATTGTGAGACTCTCCCTGCATTATACAGAAAAATAATTGCCGTCAATTTGAAATCTGTATTCCCAAATGTTGAAATTGCACTCAGAGTGTCAATGAGCATGATAGTGACCAACTGTACAGGAGAACGTTCTTTTTTAAGACTGTAACTTATAAAAAAAAAATCAGCTTCGTAGCACAATGGGGCAGCATCGTTTGAACTGGCTTTCACTCATGTGTATGGAAAATGACATCCTGAAGACCATTGACTTCCAGCCAATAATAAAGCAATTCTCTGCAAAGAAATGCCGCAAATGCTTGTTATAATAATAAATTTCTAGTAATATCATACTGTGACATCTAATCTGTATGGCTTACTGAGCATTATTGTATTTTTCACGCCTTGTGTATTATTAAAATGTTTATCATGTTGATTAGTTGTAGCTGTACAGCATGTTTTTAACGTTTTAACACCGATTTTGTTGGAAGTGCCAATAAAGTAAATTTATGTTAAATTTTATCTACCATTTACATTTTTATTCTTGTGAGTAGTTGTCGTAGGGGTCTCAGTATACTGCTTTGCTCGGGGGCACATAATGCTGTTAAGACGGCCCTGGTCTGAAGTGTACACTGAGTATAACGACGGACTCAAACACCCTCCCTTCGGAAGGGCCAACTTCCAACTTGAAGTTTTCGCCTTGGTGTTTTCCAATTTCGATATATGTATACCGCTCCATCATGTAGTCGCAGAGTAGTCTTTCTAGTTTGTTGTTCATTCCTAGTTGAATCATTTTATATTGCAGTTTTTTTATCCAAACTTTGACACATCTCTACAGACGATAACGACGCTAGCCTTCTCCCTTTTCCCTTTGGCTTTTATTTATGTGGTGACCGTGAGAGCCATCTCTGTATATCTTTTTTTCCTAAAGCCAAATTGGCAATTGTTTAAGAGTCCATTTGCTTCCAGGGGCTCACTTAGCGTTAATTGATTATTTTTTCAAACACTTTCCCAATGAAGTCAAGTAGAGAGATTTGTCCATAATTCTCCACTTGACTTGGTGGTCTTCCCGGTTTAGGTATGCAGATCACTCTTGCAACCTTCAGTTCATCTATGAAATATCCAGTGTTGAGGCTTGAATTTAGTATTGATGTTATTTCCTTTATGATCTCATCGGGTGCTTCTTCGTAATGCTTCTTGGTGAGTCCTGATCTTCCTGGAGCTTATTGTTTAAAGAGCGGTTATTGCTCTCACCTCTTTATCGATGATCTTCGCATTGGCACCGTTTTCTTCTGCACTTATATCAAAAACTCTTTTCCCATATTCTCTGAATATCTGCTCAATCTTGTCCTCTTCTTCTATGTTGTTTCCATAATAGTCCTTGATTTTCATTTTTCTTGTACGAGTTTTGCCTTACATTTGGTTTATTTTCCTCCAGAATTCCTCTTGTAGATAGGTCTTTATCAATTCTGTGTACTGTCTCGTTCCAGTGTTCATTTTGTTTTTCTATTATATCCATGTTCAGTTCTCTTTTTATTCTTCTCATTTCGGTGTGTAGCTCCCGCGTAGTTCCATCTCTTCTTACTTCATCAGAGATTTCTTTTAGTTTTCTGGTTTTTATTTACCATTTCTGGCGTCCACGTGAATGTTTTAATTGTCTTATAGCAATTTGGGGAAATTTCTATTTCGTCAGCTGCTAGCATCAAGTTCCTTATTTGTTCTAGTTCTGCATCAATTTCTTCTAGCGTTGCTCCTTCTAGTTCTTCTGGTTCATATGTGTTCAATTCCCTTCTGTATCTATCCCAGTCCGCTCTGTGGTATTTTTTACTTGCCCTAGAGGGGATCTCTATAGGTCTTTGGTTGATGCTAAGAAGGGTCGCAGCGCGATAAGTACATGCAGTGTTGAAAGTAAGCCAGAACGGTCCGGTACGCCGTTCTGGAAAGATTTAAAGAGCCGGTACGCAGTGGAACGCTTTTTGGGGGGGAGGCAGCAGCCTGTCACACAACAGGCTCAGTACAATTTTCAAGCGAATTTCTTGGAAATAAATGTAAATTTGAGGGCTACATAAAAATATCTTTGGTATGATTCATTCTATCAACAGAATTTCATATGTGCTATTACGTGTTGAAATGCATTTTGTAACGCGCTGACTAGAGCATCTCTATACATTCGTTTACAATGTACACGCGCTCGGCTTGGCAGTCTGCATTGTAATGATGGTAGGAGCGGTCGCGTTAAATGAATGAGTGCTCACGGGGGAGTTTTCCAATGTTACCCGTGATAGTAGGCTTATTATGACGAATAGGAATTTTAGAAAACATTTGTGACCCTCTTTCTAGAGTGGCATGGTCATTGAGGAAACCATTTCTAAGTAATAGAGAATCTCTGGTTTGGCTTTGCAAGAGGAGGGAACAGTGTAAACGTCAGATCAGATGTTCACGCTTGTTGAATGGAGAAGAGAAAAGTGTCAAAATGCAAAGAAAAATTTTCAGATATTTAAGAGAAAAAGAGAGGCCGAAGATGATACGGTTGTTTTTAGGAGAGAAAAAGCAGCAGAACTACCAGGAACGGGTAGGTTACACTGCCAGGCCAAAATTGAATTAATAATAATACTGGAGAAATTATGTTCATATATATATATATATATATATATATATATATATATATATATATATATATATATATATATATATATATATATATATATATATATATATATATATATATATATATATATATATATATATATATATATATATATATATATATATATATATATATATATATATATATATATATATATGCGTGTGTGTGTGTGTAAATCTAGCATCAAATATAATTAATCAATCAATTTCTCTGTGACGATAATAAATTATTTCTATGTAATATCACACCAATACGACAAAATCCCTTTTATACAAGATTTTTCCTTACACGTTCGCACATATAGACACACGCCATTCGTCATCTGCCTGGAATCGCTTTTCAAGGTCCATTCGTGCACAGCGTCGCTTCAAAGAAAGGTCACTCAAAATTCCTCTTCCACTTATTCTCTGCAAACAATACACACAAGAAAGTAGGTCCTAATTCCTGTTCCTTCTCTAGTTTACAGACCCCAATTCACATTCCATCATTAGTCGTGTACTTACATAATTACAATTACATATTTATATACATCTGTGAACACACCATTCTCGTCACGTGCTTTCAAATTTAACTTTCCAAACACATAAATTGTATTCCATTTCAACTTAAATCATCTATGTATTCTTCAATATTCTCTGTATAGCCTTCAATTTGTATCCCTTAAATATCCTCTCAGTTTTATTCAATTCAATTTTGTATAATAATAATAACTTCAAATCATAGATTATTTAAGATTATAATATATCCTATTTTTGGAAACGTTTGAATCATTACATTCCAATGATAGCTAAGAGAGTTCAAATCCACGTTATCGTTACGGTAGGATCAGTCAAAACCAAAACAACAAAATTTACGTACCTAGTTACTATTGCATTTGCTATTTATAGCTAAAGTATTCATGCATTAGTTAGAACCCCAACATAAAAATGGTGCCCAGCCTTTAATATCTACATTAAAATGGTGCCAGAGTTTAATACCTCCCACTCGCTTAATTATCAAAAATAAATACAATCGTACCAAAACGTGGGATTTTGGATCTTACGCTGCCATTCACGAAGCACTCGCTCCATTTTCAATCTCGTGTTAGTTAATGCATCCTATCTTCTAGCTTCACTATAATAATTCAATTAGTATTTACTAACATCCCTTAAATACAGGGAATAAATTTTTTCATTTTTTTTAATTTCATTAATTTTAATCTCTAAGAATTTCGTCTTGTACGATCCCAGGCTTGTGTTCTGTACGCGCTCATAAACACACATAAACACACACACGTGCACTCTTAACAACCACAGCTCCTTTACGCATAGAAATACATTAGTTTAACCATCACGTGTTCACATAAATATACAGTACAGATTATGATGGATCATCAACAAGGAACATCGGCTAGCGGCTCACATGATCAACACAATCAAGCGCCTGTAACTAATTCTCAGTCCACGCATAGGCAACCACATGCATATCTCTCGCTTCCCGTATTCGATTCAGAAAATCCATTCGCATGGCTAGAAGTCTCAACCCTCCTTCTTAACCCCCAGAACATCACAGAAGAAGAAGAGACGATAACAGTCATCCAGCGTCTTCTAATAAGTACATTCGTTGAAATAAAGGAGATTTTAATTACCGGGGGACAGGCTGGAGCTTTGGACCACCTGAGGGAGGCTTTTCACATGAATTAAGGCAGGTCCCAATTAGACGACCTGAGACAGCTCCTGAACATTCAAGAAATGGAAGATAGGAGTCATTTGACCTTTTTAGAGCACCTAAAGGACCTTATCAGGGTAAAAGGTGCACAAACCGACCTTTTTAGCCCTCTCCAAACTGAGATTTTCATGAGGGAAGTCCCAGAGGGGATCAAGACCACTAATTTTAAACTCAAACCCCCTCGAATATAGAGCAGATAGCCATAGCCACCGAAAAAATATTTGCTAATCCCTACGTGAATTGGGGCAACGGCCAAAATCATGGCCCAACTAACAACACTTCCATTTTTCAGGTTCAGGGAACGACAAGCTCCTCTGGTTACTGTTCGGAGCGTTCAAGGGTTCCATCTTCTCTATCGAGGGACATTAAATCTTTAATAAGGAGGATGGAAGCCGACATCCAGCGGTTGAAACTGCAACGGGGATTACAGAGCGAGCACAGATGCGTGTTGGGCGATCGGAGGCGCAGGTTCCGCTTTGGTTCCCAGGGGAATAATCCCGACGCAAAAGGTGAGAAGCAGCGAAATTTTCAACTTCATTCTTCCGCCTATTCACATTACCTTCCACACTATCAGGGCTTATGCTAGTACCATCACAGGTATGGTAACAACGCTGTACACTGTACACAGGCTTGTAACCAACACTATGCTTTTCCAACACTGCGCCTAATAGTTTCCCAAAGCATACTGTAATTTTCACCCAATCTACTCAATGTGGCTGGTACCACAACAAATATGGCGAACAGGCTGTAAAATGCTTACAACCGTGCACGAATTTACAACCAGTATCACCTTCTTCACATAATCTAAACTCTCCACTTCCTGCACATTACTCTTCTCAACAAAACTCCTCAAATTTTCCAACTTCAATTTCAACTTCAATATTCCCCTTTGAACTAGAAAGGAAGGGGACAAAAGGGTCTACATTCCCTGCCTACACCTCATTTCTTCAGGTAGGTTCTGTTCACATTTTTTTACCCACTTTCTGGTTTCTCATTCCTGGTAGACACTGGGGCTGAATGCAGTGTCATACCAATTTCTGAGGCCGACAAAGCTTCTGCTTCCTCAGATTTAGTCCTAAAGGTAGCCAATTCGACTAATAGTTAGGACCTATGGAAGGCGAAACCTTCAAGTCTCACTTGGTCTCAGTAGAGTTTTTCGATGGGCCTTCGTCAAGGCCAAGGTATATTGTCCAATATTGGGCCTCGATTTTATTTCGGCTCACGACCTTTTGATCGATTCTCGACCCAGAAAGCTTGTCGACCGCAAAACACTACTCACAGTTTAAGATTCGTACTCACCTTTTCAGAGTACCCTCCTCTCTATTCGTCTCACACCCACCGAGCCACTATTTAATCGACTTCTTCGGGAGAATCCTGAACTCACACTTCCACCTTCGAAACTAGGCCCATAACACATAGTGTGGTGCATCGAATAAAGACAACAGGAGGTCCTGTATTTTCCTGTCCACGCCGTCTAGCTCCAGGTAAACTTTCTGCTATGTGTGATGAATTTCAATTCGTGATGGAGGGCAGAGATTTGTAGGTCTTCTGCTTCTCCGTGGGCGTCCCCGATTCACATTGTGCCCAAATCCACGCCTGAGGAATTCAGAGCAGTTGGGGATTACACGGCTCTAAACGCTATTACAGTCCCTGACCGATATCAATTCCTTTCATAGCTGATTTCACCTCATCTCTCTCTGGCTATACTCTCTTTTCTCGCCTGTAACTGGTTCGTATTTTAAACTAGATCACTATTCACCAAGACGATGTTCCAAGGAATAACATCACAACTCCGTTTGGATGTTTTGAAATGGTCAAAATGACATATTGCCCAACTCTGGTCAAACCTTCCAGCGTTTTATGGGCCAAGTCCTTAGGGTCTTCCTTTTGTATTTTGCTATATCAATGACCTTCTAATAGCACTCTCATCGCTAGAGGAACACCTTTCCCACCTTCGCCAGGTCTTTTCTCGTCTTCAAGAGTACGGTATTGTACTCAACACCTCTAAATGTCTCTTTGGTGTCTCGTAACTTTCTTTCTTGGGACACCATATCTCGAGTGCCGGGATTAGCTCACTCGAAGATAAAGTTACCGTGATTCGCAACTTTCCTCGACCCACATCACGTAAACAGCTCAGATGCTTCTGTAGTACGATCAACTTCTACTACAGATTCATTCCAAGCTGTGCCCAGATCATGCAACCTATAAATTCTATGCTCACCAAAACCAAAAAGAACTCTTCTCTTGAATGGTCTGCTTAGGCGTCTGGTGCATTCTCGAGCACGAAATAGGCTATTGCCCGCTCTGTAAAGTTGGCTCATCCTTCTCCAGGAACCCCCATCAGCGTATCCTCAGACGCATCCTCGACTCATATAGGTGAAACTTTACTAAAAAATTTGTGACCAATGGCAACCTCTTGCTTTGTTCTCTCGCGCTCTTTCTAACTTTCAAATAGTACCTGATCTCACGAGCTCCTCGGAATATACCTCGCAATCAGCCACTTCCGGCCTCACTTGGAAGGACGTGACTTCATTATTTTTACAGACCATAAGCCTTTGGTCGGTGCTGGTTTGTCTCGTAGTACTTCGTCAGTACACACTGCAGTTGACGCTCGTCATATTGACTTCATCCTGCAGATGACAAATGATATTTGCTATCTTCCTGGTTCAAACGTCGTACCGGATGCGCTCTTCCGCATTGCTACGATTTCGGACACGCAGCACTCTTACACTGAGCCCATCAATTATGCAACCGTAGCGATAGCCCCGAAACAAGATGAAGACACGCAAACACTACGTCACTCTTCTCAACTCGTCGTTCACGAGATCGACTTACTGGACAGTCCTTCTAGTCGCATCCTGGTCGACTATTCATTACCTGACTGTCCTCACCCTCTCATTCCCTTTGCTTACCGTCGGCACATTTTCGAACAAATTCACGGTCTCTCTCATCCTGGCGTGAATGCTACACGCATGCTCGTTGCACAACGCTTCGTGTGGCAGGGTATAAACGCCGAGGTGGCCAAATGGACTCGTTCATGCCTGCCATGCCAGCGCGCGAAAGTCCATCATCGCACAAAAGCTCCTCTAGTCCCTTTCCTCGTCCTTCATCACGCTTTGGCGCCGTTCACGTCGGTTTAGTAGGTCTTCTGCCTTACTTACGTGGTTGCAATTATCTTCTCACTATGATCAATCGTTTTACTCGATGGCCAGAGGCAGTTCCTATCTCAGGCATCAGAGCTTCCACTGTCACTCGAGCCTTCGTCTCAGCATAGGTTGCTCGGTTCTGTGTTCCCTCGATGAACATGACTGATCGTGGAAGCCAATTTGAATCGCACCAATGGGATGCACTCATGTCATGCTTGGCTCCTTTTGTCTACATACTACTAGCTACCACCCCCAAAGCAACGCCATAGTGGAACGGTTGCATAGGACCCTCAAAGCAAGCTTACGTTCCACAGATCCTAACATCACTTAATAGACAAGCTTGAAAGAGAACTTGAAAGAGGACTTGGCCTGCTCAGCGGGGGAACTTGTCTACGGTACTCAACTTCGTCTTCCTGGTTAATTCTTCTCTTCTTCTGATCAACCTCTACCATCTCACCTCGATCCTGGTTCATATGTACATAATTTTGTAGGAGTTATGGCTGAAGTTAAGCCAACCGCCCTTAGAGTGCTGCGAATTATAAAACCTTCGTGTAAAAAGAGATGACAATATGCTCTCATGTTTCCGTCCGTCGCGATTAAACTCGCACTTCTTTGCAACCAGTCTATGACGAACCCTTTCTCGTCATCTCCAGGAAGACGAAGTTCGTACTTTAGCTTGGCACCATGCAGGATACTGTTTCCATAGACCGCCTGAAACTCGCCTATATAGAAAACGTTCACCTAGAATGCCCTTTACCTCCTCTTTCTCCCACTATACCCCTTTATGCTCCAGTAAGCCCACCAAACAATCTCTAATCCACCCTTTCAACCACCCCTGCTACTGAAACTCCACCTTCCGTTTGGCTGCCTCCTCTGTTTGTGTTGCAGGAAGCCTCGTCGGCAGTGGTGGTCAGTCAAGATCAAACCTCTCCATCACTGGTCACTCCCTCAGCAAAGAACAGGACTCGAGACCTTCACGTCCCGCTTGACGCCATTATGGAATAAACCGGCAAGCGGATCACCCTTCGCTCAATCAACCTTGACACGTGTCAGCGCCTCGTTCAACGCTACTGACACTGACACAGCAAATTTGTGTCCCCTGTACCCGCAGTCAAACCAATGGCACTGTCACAGGCTCAGGTCGTGTCGTTAGGAGACCTTGGCGTTATACGGAGCAGTAGTACACTATTATAAAAAGGGGAGGTGTTATAGCAATGCCCTCGGGGGCATTCCTATGAATAATAATAATAATAATAATAATCCTGGCGAAATTATGTTCATATATATATATATATATATATATATATATATATATATATATATATATATATATATATATATATATATATATATGTAGGTGTGTTTGTGTAAAACTAGCATCAAATATAATTAATCAATCAATTACTCTATGACGAAAATAAATTATTTCTATGTAATATCACACCAATACCACAAAATCCCTTTTATACAAGATTTTCCCTTACACGAATACAGATACAAGCACAGGGTTCTCGCCATCTGCCTCGAATCGCTTTTCAAAGTTTATTCGTGCACAGCGTCACTTCAAAGAAAGACCCCAATTGACATTCCATCATTAGTCATGTACTTAGATAATTACAATTACAGATTTATATACACCTGTGAACACAACATTCCCGTCCCGGGCTTTCAAATATTAACTTTCCAAACGCATAATTTGTATTCCATTTCAACTTAAATCATCTATGTATTCTTCAATATTCTCTGTATTGCCTTCAATTTGTATACTTTAAATATCCTCTCCGTTATTCAATTTAATTTTGTATAATAATAATTTCAAATTATAGATTATTGTGAGATTATAAAATATCCTATTTTTGGTAACGTTTGAATCAGGATTCTATCTGAAAGTATTTAGCTAAACAATTACGATTTAAATATTTACACACCTGTTCACCGATGCAGCACAGCTAAGCGAATGAATCTCCATGGCTTATTTTTAAGACGCTTGGGAGAGCAGGTGTACCAATCTCCCGATTTAAGTCAAGATTACCAACCTTTCTTGAAATTATATATATATATATATATATATATATATATATATATATATATATATATATATATATATATATATATATATATATATATATATATATACAGTAAGGAATCAATATTTATATTTGTAGGGTTGTAGACCGCTACACGAGTGATCACGGAATGTTGCTTCGATCTCCTTGGGTTTTTTAGCCTCTATCCCGTTGTGTTTTAATTTAAACCTAGTCTTTGTGCGCCTATTTCCTCTGGCGATGTTGATTTTATTCCAGAATTTGGATGGGTTCATCTCTGAATAAATTGCATCCACAAATTTGCCCCGCCTTGCGTTCCTCTCCGCTGTAGTAGCGGTAATAAGTTCATCCTTTATTTGTCGTATTTGGACCCTGTCACCCCTTTGGGGCGCATTGTGCTCGATGGCGTCTCTCAGATTGATGTAATTGTGCTCAAGGTCCGCGATCTGAGCCGTCCTTATTGGATGTGGAAAGTTCTAGATGTTATTATACGAGAAGTATTTATTATCTGCCTTGACCATTGCTTCATTTTGATTTTCATTTGCTTTGTTGATGTCCTCTGGCGTAGCTACGGATAAGTCATTCTGTTGGTTCCTGGCTAATTGTCAAAGATAAAAAGAGAGAGCGAGGGAGGGAGGGGGTGTAGGATGGAAATAACCCGGGATCATCTTCTTTTGAGGTAACTTCCGTTTGATAACACGCTCTATAGCGAGCCTAATTGTAACAACGAGAGTTTCTGCGAGATAGCATGAAGGTCTAAATTCACTTCCGGCGCCTCTATATAGATAAAGTAATATCCACTTCCTGCGTCTCGGTAATATTCACTTTAGGCGAACCCGTATAAATAATTAAGCATTGACCTGGGTAAGATTAATATTTTGCCAAAGAGGACACGTCACGGAACAATTCTTTATCTCGACCTCCCTTACCCCAAGAGCCCGAAGAAAAGAAAATTAAATAAGAACTAGGAACGAGGAGACTCTCACACTGCTGTATTCGCCTCAGCATCTCCATGGCAAAATATTCCCTCGATCCCTCCCTTTGAGGCTCGCAATGGTTGTTAGAAGACAAGTTGTGTTTTCCTTCATAACTTTAAGGAGGCCGAGTACTACTCGGCCAAGTGCAAACCCAACCGTGCCATTGAAAAGCAAGCGAGCTCGACGCTCCTCCCCCTCCCTCCCGCCTTTCTCTCAGGTACATAAATCCTCGGGCGGTAGATCCACCCAGTAGATCCATGGTAGTTTCCCTTTTGTCGGTCGTGTACGTTTGTGTGGACGTGCTCACGGCTCCTTCCTGGAGCTGACGTGTGTCAACCTTTTGCCTATTTAGTTTTTTGTATGTTGTATCCATTATTTTATTTTTGTTTGTACATTAGTAAAGATTATTTTGTTTCATCCAGTTTGATATCCAGAACCTTCTAGTTAGTTGATTTAATTCGGCCAAGGAAAAATAGTCACTCTTACTCGATTTAGTGCAACCCACGTTTAAAGTGCATTATTCATGGCAAGGCTAATCGCAGAGTGTCCTGCGGGATTGCCACGTTCCCTTCCGAGTCAAAGGAAGAAAACAGAGGTCAGGAAATCTAACCTGACCTACGACACTAAATTTTCTGCATAAACTTCCCAATTTGCACTTCGGTACTGTTTCCTAGGAGGGCAGTTAACTTAGATCGGGCCTAACGATAGCTTCAAAAGGACCATTCCATGGCCGTTAGTTGACGGGGGCCCCTTTTCTACCAGATAATTAAATTGGAGAACCGGGGTCACCGGTACAATATTTGGCTTGGTGGCGCTATTGGTTCCGAAAAAGGTCGGGAATTCTGGTCCGATTCTCACGAATACTCCTCTTTCCAGTAGTGTATCAAGATTGCATTGTTGAATTGGCTTGTATAGTCTGTAGCTCTGCTGCAAGCGTTTAAATTACCCATAGGTGAGAGTTATCACGATAATGATATCGGGTTATCAGTTATCCGATATTTTTTCCGCGTTATCGATTCATTGGTATCGCCGATACTTTTGGTTCCAAACTAGAGATAATCGATTATTTCAGTTTTTCGTTCCAGGGACGAGCATTGCGAGCATTGGAGACAGAAATATGTAGGTCTGAGCTGGGAACCGAACGTATATTCAACGGAGTGCGGGGCGGCCGGTCTTGACGTCTTCTCAAAACGTTCGTTCAGCTTCAGTCTCTCACCAGATGTCGGGCGAGAGGTCACGAGATGTTGCTCCTGCGCGCTACTAGTTTTCGTGTTCTTTGATGATTTTTTCCTATGTTCCCGCGCTTCTTCCATTCTAATTTTTTGTGCACGTGTATATGAATGCATGTACTATTCGGTGTTATTCTTTAATAACCGTTTATTGACGTTTTAAACACTTACGAAGTTCCGCCTCTATTCTAAACTGATCCTATTTTTATTTTAATTTAGTAGTGCTGTGCTTTGCTATTTAATAGTATTGAATTAATGATGAAGTTGCAAGAGACTGTGCCGCATCAAGCCAAAGAGACTCAGCGGAGTCTATTGACTTTGAGCTCCCTGAGGCTGAGCCTCAGTCACCCTGGCAATTCCTTGGCAAGTGGGTGAAGTACAAGAAGATGGTTGGCGACAACTACATCTTCCAGTCCTTGTCCTGCCTCCACAAGATCACTGAGGTGAAAGTGAACGAGGGCACCAAGGCTAACCTGAAGATCCACTTCAACAGGATTAATCCTGACAAAGCAAAACAAGTCGATGAAGCTTGCAAGGCCAACATTGGGACTGGCGAATGCAGCAAGAACCAGGCCGGTCGGTCAGACGACGGGGGGTAAACCAGCAAAAGCAGCTGCAGATGTCCATCGCCGAGACCTTTGGCATCATGGACTAGGGCAACACCGTCCTGCAGTCCACCGTCGACAAAACAATTGTCAGGTTTGTGGCCGACAACATGCTGCCGCTTTAGATTGTGGACAGTCAGAGCTTACGAGACGGTGCACACCCTCAACCCTAAGAAAGAGGTACCCTCCAGGAGGACTCTGGGGAGAAGGATCCTCAAAACCTATGAGGAGATGAAGGAGAGCCTCACCAGGTAAGAAACTAAGAAACAGTATTCAAATATTCTTACTATTGTATTATAAAATAACGTTATATATAGTCAATAATCATATTTTTTGATTTATCGGTTATCACCTTACTGGACGATAAATTTATCGCCAGTTATCGATTATCGCTAATAAGGTTAACGCTACCGATTTATCGTGATACATTTTTCCCTTATCGCGACCATCACTGGTTCATACCACGATGGCCTTATATATATATATATATATATATATATATATATATATATATATATATATATATATATATATATATATATATATATATATATATACTAACATTCACCTAAATGTATCCTAGAACCATATTAGATCTATTTAATTTGCCTCAATACACTGCTTCGAAAACCTCCGTGACCTATTTACTACTACCCCTATAGCCATGCCATCTAGGCATTCCTATAATAAAATTCTCCTTGGAAACTTAAATATATATATTATCTATAGAATTCAAATCATTCATTTATTTTACTTACCTTTTGTCAATTAAATCATTCTTGTAATTTATGTATAATTTAATAATTCATTCAATGATTTTACTTAACTTTTGTCAATTCAATCATTCAATTATTTTATGTATAACCTTTTGCAATTCAATCATTCATTTATTTTATGTAACCTTTAATAATTCAATCATTCCGTGACGAGAGACTGATTTCATTTAACGCACAGATACAAACAACCTCTCTTAGAATTTCACGCACATACAAACACACGCATTTCATCACTTGTGAAATAACGCGAAATGACTCTCTCACTTGTATTATCATCGATGTTATATTAAGGTCAGTTACAAACTTCCCTTTTCACTTATTCTCTAAAATCACCCCATACTAGAGAGAGAGATACTAATTTTCTTTCACACTTTCACACAGCCCGAATTCACTAATTATATTCGCCACAGCAAAACGAATACATTCGCTACATCAAAATAATTTCCACATTCAACATATATTTACAAAATTTATACGTCACAGTTCATCTCGACACGAGAAGCTATTTTCAACTCAAGTTCAACCTTGCCTAATATAACGTAATTCAACTTATTATAATCTGTTTTGTTAATCTCTAATATATATATTATTTTCCTTAAAAACTCGTTGCATTTATTTTCTATCCTACATGAGAAGTGTTTCCTTTGGCTTACATTGTGCATAATTCGAAATCCCCTCAACCAATCAAAATTTATGCGTGAAGAATATTGTATCATATACGCTATCTAGGTCAACTATATAGTATTCGACACTTGCATAACACCTAAGTCCTTCTCATCCTCAACTGAATTCAGACAGTGCTCATCCATTTCATAACTAAATTCCCTAGTATCCCTTCCCATGTTAAGAACTTTGCATCTTTTAGGGTTAGAACTCACCAGACACTTCTGACTGAAAGCTAATAACTTATTTAATTCACTCTGCACTTTAAAGCTTCCCTTAACTTCTTTGATTACAGCTTCAATTTAGTGTCATCTGCAAAAAGTAACACTTTGCTATTTATAGCCTACCCAAGATCACTTTTATAAACTATAAATAATAAAGGACCTAGAACTGATCCCTAAGGTACGCAATTGGTAATATTTCCCCAATGTGACCTCACCCATTCAGCACAGCTCTCTGTTTCCTGTATTTCAACCATTAAGCTATCCAATTCAAAACTTTCCCACATATCTATGTATTTTAAAACTGTGAACTAGTCTCCTATGTGAAACCTTATCAACAGCTTTGCTAAAAATATAAGTAAATTACATCAACATTCTCTCCATAATCTAATTGTTTAGTTACATAATCCATAAAATCCAGTAAATTCTTTAAACACGATCTACCTATTCTAACCCCATGCTGAGCATCATTTATTAACCTACCACACTCTAGATGGTCAGAAATTCCCTTTTTAACTATCTTCTCATGAATTTTACAAACTATAGAATTTAAGCTTTCCGGTATAAAGGTATTTGGGTCCTCTTTACTTCCTTTTTTTAAAAAAAAATGGCACTGCATTCGCTAATTTCCAATCATTGGGTATTTTCAAACTCTAGTGATATACTTTTAAAGAGCTACTGCAAAAATATATACACCTTTTTTGAGTAACCTAGATTGAATGTTGTCTAGGCCAGATGACTTAAAGGTATTTAACTATTTAATATTTAATTATTTCCCTGTTCAAACAAATATTATTCAACACTACTTCCCTTGACCTAGAATGATCATCAATTAATCTATCTGGATTCTCTTCTGCAAATACTGAAGAAAAATTATCATTAAGGACCTCTATTATTTCCTCATCACAGCACGGATTTAGAAATTCAGAGGTCATGCCTCACAAATTTATTAGATTTCTCCCACTTTGTTAATAGAGAATATGACAGTACTAGATTAGCTGATATTCTGTATTTAGGTTTTCAAAAGGCATTTAATAAAGTACCGCATAAGAAATTGATGTCTAAAGTAAGAGCCTTAAGAATAGAAGGAGAAGTAGCAAAATGGATTGAAAATTGGCTCACTGATCGTAAACAGAGAGTACAGTCATTAATGGGCAAGAATCAGAATGGAGTCCGATGAGTAATGGAGTTCTACAAGGTTCAGTTCTTGGACCTTTGCTTTTCATTATATATGTTAGTGATGTAGATGGTAACCTGCTGTCAAAAAATTCTAAATTCGCAGATGAATGCAAGTTATAAAAAAAAAATAATAACTGAGGAGGATGTTTTAGAATTTCAATAGGATATTGATAAAATAACACAGTGGTCCACAAAATGGGAACTGCCTCTAAATCTAGACAAGTGTAAAGTAATGCATGTACGTTATAAAAAACCAAGAGTAGAATATATAATTTTTGATCAAAAGATTACAGTAATTAATAATGAAAAAAGATATTGGAGTCTATATATCAAATGATCTCAAGTTTTCTCAGCAGTGTATCGAAGTGGAAAAGAAAGCAATGAAGCTTCTTGTATATATCAAACGTCAATTTAGTTTTTAAAATAAAGCTACGATTTTAAATATGTACAATGCATTAGTAAGACCACAATTAGAATACTGCGCTCAGGTCTGGTCACCATACTTACGAAGGGATATTGACAGATTGGAGAAAGTACAAGTTAGAGCCACAAAATTGATACCAGAAATACGAAATTATAACTATGAAAAATGACTAGAAAGACTAAATTTAATCACACTAGAAACAAGACTTTAAGAGGTCAATAAATAGTAGTATTCAAAATCATGAAAGGTATAGATAATGCAGACTATTCTACTTGGTTCGAACTTAACACAAATTATACGAGAAATAATAGCATGCAAATCGTTGTGAAACATTTTCGAACAAATTTATGTGAAATTTTTTTTTCCTAGGAAGTTGTAAAATTCTGGAACCAGTTGCCCAAAGAAGTGGTGCCCAGCAGTTTAGTTGACACTTTTAAAACTAGACTGGAGAAAATAATGGTAAAGTTTAGGTAAAAAGTGACGAGACATTGTATATTGATAAAAACAATGAAATTTTTTTTTTCTAAATTTAGATGAGTAAGACATAACAATTACGGTTTTTAATTCGATTCTTCATCGATATAAAATGTAAATACGTTTCTGTCATGCTTTACTAATACAAATAATCCTGGATATGTATATGAAATATTATTTTTCAAAATATCTGATAAAAAACTTTTGCATCTACAAGCGGTACTATCAGTGTCCAATAACACAGTATAAAGTTTTTAAAATAAGACTGGAACGACTAGATAAATCTAATAAATAGCATGTTAAAAAAAGTATGTTCTAAAATATGATAATTATGATAAGTCAGATTTTGTTTTTGTATATATTAGTATGTTCCTGCTTTCCTGTTAAAAATTCCCTCATGTGTCTATTTTCCAACACCGCCAGGTATATATTTTAACTTTTCCAAGCCGGGAAATGGGTGGGAGAAGTTGGTGGGGAGAGACTGCATCTTTACTATCCTATTCCTTTATCTGTAGTATTGCATATAGTTAGAATTAGGGCATCGAATCTGTTAGTCCAAATAAAGGGCTCCATGTCCCTCTTACTCACACACCCAACCTGTCCTATCCTATCTATTCTATCCATATTCACCCACCATTCATCTTCACTTACTTCAGTCCCTAGTCTAGGCCTACTTTCCACCAACCTGGTCCCAGCCACATTCTTCATGCGTACACTCTAATCTCTTTTCACTTCATTCAATAACTTACTTAATCTCTTGCATTCATCACGCAACCGACTCACCTCCTCTACCGAATCCACATTTGCACGAGTCACATAACACACAGGGGATTCAGATACATTTGCTCTTCTTTCAACACCACGAAAATTACAAACTACATACACACTTCTTACATCGAAGGGCATACTCACTTCATCCAAAGTGATAACCAATATGAGAAAACCTTTTTCTCAACACCCTTTAATTAAGCAATCAACAAAAGTCTAAAAAAAAGGGGAGAAAATTAGGCCGCTCTGAAAGATATAAAAAAAGGTTGCTATTTCACGATGTAATTTAAAATATAATCAAAAATCCCTTGATTATTTTGTTCTAACACTCACTGTTAACTATCTTCCCGAACTTAAATATATTACACCGAAAAATACAAAACAAAAAACGTCACTGAATTGAGGGCTCACTGAGAACACGTCCAATGGCTACCGCTATTAATACAGCCATCTAAAAACAATTATATTATCATTGCAACAACGGTATAAAGAAAAAAATTAGTAAGATATATTTGACTTAATAACACATATATTAAAGAAACAAATAAACCACTAGCTAAGGTCTGGAAAGAAGGAAAGAAATTCCAAACACGTTCACAATCTCACACGTAATATGGACAAGTTACATCACGAATACAAATTTAAAAAGCGCTCATCAATAAAATATATGAACTAGACCGTAAAAAATGTAAGGGAGACATGGAGAACAAAGAATCATGTAACATATATAAAGATACAGTCCAAAACTTGGCGAACAAAACTGGGTGTGCTGTTGTAGTCTATATGCCGCTTACAAAGGGTAGCATAACAACTTGAACCTGAAACATCCAACCAACAACGACCATCATTACATTTCATCCTCGTGTTTTGTTGCTTCTGCTCTGCTTTTTCTATAAAGGTTATAATTTATTTATTCATTGACCATGCCAGGATATAACCAAAATTTTAACTCCAATAAGTTATGGAATTCTCACCCAAAGAAATTTGGTCAAGGATCCAGAAGATGGTAAGTTATGTTCACTCAGACTTCAAATTCGCATGGCAAAGTTACGGTTGGTAAATATGCAGTACAATTTTGGTCACCATATTATAGGAAGGATATTGATTTGCTTGAGTCTGTGCAGAGAAGGATGGCAAAGATGATTGGTGGGCTAAGGAACTTACCTTATGGTGAAAGGCTCAGAAAACTAAATCTACATACATTGGAAAGGAGAAGAGTTAGAGGGGAATTGATTGAAGTCTTCAAATGGGTAAAAGGATATAATAAAGGGGATCTGGGTAAGGTTCTTATACTTAGTGAACATGACAGGACATGTAGCAATGGGTTTAAGCTTGATAAGTATAGGTTTAGGAAGGAGATTGGGAGGAATTGGTTTACAAATCGTGTGGTAGATGAATGGAATAGGCTCACTAGACATGTGATAGAAGCCTCCTCTCTGGGTAGTTTTAAGAATAGATTAGATAAATATATGGATGAAGCTGCTAGATAGGACTGACCTTTTTTTATGTACATATGTATATATTTTTCTAAGGAGTGGGGAGATTATATTTTGCGGTTGCATGAATGGACATAATCCTCTGGATGCATTTTATGTATATTGTAGATTAGATCTGACGAACTCCTTAAAGGGTGACAATGTTGATGACTTTTCTCTGGTAAGAAATCTTTTGTGTGTTGACTGGAACAGGAGCTGCCAAGTGTAGGCCATGAATGGTCTTTTGCAGTATCCTTCTTTTCTTATGTTCTTATTTACCGTACGTCCCATCGTTCGCGCTGATAGACGAGTGGCCCGGCCGGAAAAAAAAAGGTAATTCTGTAGACTATGGGCCGATCGTAGGCCTAGTTTTTTGGGGGGCTATTTTGGGCTACTTTTCGTTGTTAGTTTTTTAGAGATGAAATCGAAGAATTTTATGGCGATTTTCGTTTTTATACTGGGGGGCTGTGCCCCCCAGACCCCCCCAAAGGATTGAAACTCAGGGTCATCGCAGTGTTATCCCCGCGGCGAGCCTTACCCAACAACAAGCCGACGCTCAAAATAATGGTTAATACTTACGCCAGACGGGTGGGTAGAGTTTACCGGCAGCAAGCCAGAATTCGGTAAGATGTTCGTATCCTTCAGATGACAAATTTGAATAGGCTGCCCATCCGTCAGATACGACTGTTGTGCCCGGCAAAATCCACTTTTATCTCTGCGAGGAGGGTTTCTCGATTTCGATTTACCACCGAAACAATGAAAATTCTCTTTGTTTCACATTCGAACCCTCCCAAAACCCACTGCCCTTCCACTACACGGCCCATGGGCTTCGAGAAACGCAACATATTTCTCGTCGGTTAAAATAGCACCGAAACGTTGAATAGGTAACAAACAAACTTAACACGAAAATGAAAATTTGACAAATGAGCGGGAAACGGCGTGGGTGGTTGTTTAAATATGAGAGATGCGGACGGAAAAGTAGAGCATTGTTCCCGGAAATTTTGTGACTTTTTTTTTTTTACTGGAATTGACCATTTGTGTTTCTTGAACTACACATATATAGTAATAAAAACACTAATACTGCACGCATCAATTTGGAACAATAAGCAAAATGAAGGTCTTAAAATAACCTTTTAAACAAATCAAAGCAGAGAAATCAATATGGAACAGAAAATATGAAAAAAATCGTGTTTTCGTCAGAATTAAGACGTGACACTTGATTAACAACACCGAAATATGGTTTAATTGAACATTAAACAATGGGAAATTAAATAAAAACACTAAAGAATGTCAGGCATAGGGTAGGTAGGATATATAGAAAAGAAATGAGGGGGAAAAAAACATTAAAATATAAGATAAACCAATTTTTGATTATTATAAAAAACACAAAAAGCCTTGAAACAAATAGAGCTTTCTGATTGGTCATTTATGAAAATGAATCCAGATCTGTGATTGGCCAGTGCGATAGCAGAAAAACAATGAAAATAGCCCAAAAAGGAACTAGAGTCGCATCGGCCCATAGTCTACACAATTACCCAAAAAATTGTGGAAATATTTAGGAATATTCCGACACGAGTGAACGATAATATTTACACAAATTTTATTTTTGGCCGGGCCGCTAATCTACATATTTACCAAAACGTGAAACATATTGGAACATGGACAAAATAGTTTACGTCCCATCATTTGAGCTGCCGGTAAATATGTAGATGAGTGGCCCAGCCGATAAGATGTACTATTGCGTCCGTGTTCCTAAATGTTTCCGACACAGGTGAATGATAATATTTCACCCAAAAAAATTTCCGGCCGAGCCGCTCGTCTACATATTTACCGTACTATTTCCGGTAAATATGTAGATTATCGGCGCGAATGATGTGACTTACTATTTCGTCTGTCTTCCAAAATGTTTCACATTTTGGGAGTATATTTAAGTTGACGGCTCGTGTGGGGGTAAACACAATGGGGGGACTACACTATGATGATCCTGAGTTTCATTAAATTGGGGGCGGGGGTCTGGGGGGCACAGCCCCCCAGTATATAATCCTAATTGTTTATAGAATAATAATATCGTAGTGTAATCCCTGCATTGTGTTTACCCCCCCACGAGCCATCAACTTAAATGTACTCCAAAAACGTGAAACATTTTGGAACACGGACGAAATAGTACGTCCCATCGTTCGTGCCGATAATCTACATATTTACCCCCCATTGTCTTTACTAGCACACAAGTCGTCGCCTTAAGTTAGATTATCGGCGCAAACGATGGGACGTACTATTTCGTCCGTGTTCCAAAATGTTTCACATTTTTGGAGTACATTTAAGTTGACGGCTCGTGTGGGGGTAAACACAATGGGAGACTACACTACGATGATCCTGAGTTTCATTAAATTGGGGGGGGTCTGGGGGGCCCAGCCCCCCAGTATATAATCCTAATTGTTTATAGAATAATAATTTGAAAAGGACTCAAACGCGCCTGAATATTCCGACACGAGTGAACAATAATATTTCCACACAATTTTTTTCCGGCCGGGCCGCTAATCTACATATTTACCTAGCGTTTTTCATTTGGTTAGTTTCGGGCATTTTTATTACAAAAATGGCGCTGGGTTTATTTCAAATAGGCCTCCAACACTCATGAATATTCAGGCGTGAATGAAATATAAACGAACAAAAATCTACTTTTTCGCCCAAGCTGCCAATCTACATGTTTACTGGTGGGGGCAGTCTCCAGTATATCATCCTAATTGTTTCTAGAATAATGGGTAACACTTCAGATTCGGGGCTCACGGTAGATGGCGCTGTTAGTCGGCTACAATTTGGGGCTACAGCATATCTCTTATGACGTCAGACGGTAGTGTCAGCTGTGAACAATATCGGCGTAATATTTTTTGTATACAAGTATATACTAGGGGGCTGCGCCCCCCAGACCCCCCTCAATTGATTGAAACTCAGGATCATCGTAGGGTGGTCCCCCTGCAGTGATATCTCCCCCACCAGCAGTCCCCTTGAATTTATTGGGGGGGTTTTTCTCCCCAACAGCTTTTTACTGACAGAAAAACCTAACCTAATAACAAACAATTCTTACTTTTATAGGTTTCTTGATTAGTTTATGCACCTCTAAATAATCTAAAAGTTTTTCGCAATAATACAAAGTAAAGCCGAATTCGAATAACAAAGAAGCACGAAAACACAATAACGAAAGAAAAACATTTGCAAAACGGGTCCTATTTATAAGATACGATGTTGCCAGTTACAAGTGTTATCATTCCCACTTAACAAAAAATATGAAAACAAAACAAAAAACAATAAAAGACATCAAGAAACCTTACCTAACTTAGAAAAAAACTATAAACAAGAAGAGCGCAGATATTTAGTAAATAATAGACTAAAAATTACAAATCCCCAAAAGAACAAAAAAATATAACAGTGATTGTCACATCTGACACTACCGTCTGACGTCATAAGAGATATGCTGTAGTCCAAAATTGTAGCCGACTAACAACGCTTGAGAAAGAAATCCTGGCCATTCAGGCCCAGGATCGACTCTCATTCCGCGAGGCTAATGACTTGGTCCTTGCGCGCTGGGCTCTGCCTGGGACGTCATATGCCTCCGTAATTTGAAGACACCCTCTGCTCTTGGCCCATCCAGGCCAACAAGCACGGTTGTTTCCGCGCCCATTCGGAGCCCTTCTGCGGGCTCTACCCAACCTGGGCGCTCCCCTGGTAAAGCTGGTGGCAAAAAGGGTTCATACCCAGCCCCGGCTAAAACCAGGGCTCCCCCCCTCTTCCCCCAGCGTGACCGTTTCCTGCAAGGCGAAACGGCCACACGCTTCCACCGAGTCGTTAGACTCACAGGAGGCAACATCCCTGAAGATGGTCGCTAGGCCATCTTCCGGGGTTCCTAAAGCTGTCCCCCGAAAGGAGGACAGCAACAAAGGAGCTCCGGCTCCTTCGCCCACGCCCCAAGGTGGAGCGGGTGGCTCGGAGACGGTGGTTCCCTGAAAAGAGGTCCCCCCGCCTCCGAAGCCACAACGCCCGCCTAAGGTTTCGAGGCGGAGGGAGGAAAAGACTCGCATGGCGAGCCCAACCTCCCCCAATAAGTCCTCGAAGGTGACAGCGCTTTGTACGCCTAGGACGTCTGGCCATTTTGCACGCCGACCACTCCTATGTTGGTCGGCTGAGTGTGAGACGGCCCTCAAACAGAAGCGTTATGCCTACATGCGCTATAAGCGCCGCCCGAACGATTTCACTGTCGCTGAATTTCGTCGGGCTAGGGCTAGGTTCCGGTATATTTCGAAGCACGCCCGCTGCTCTTCTTGGCGGGCATACGTGTCTTCACTTAACGGGAAGACCCCTTTAGCTGAGGTGTGGAAGAGAGTCAAAAGGATTCAGGGCAAGCTCTCGGAGGACCCCCCTCCCCTTCTCCAGGAGAATGGGACCGCAATCTCGGACCCCGCGTCCGTGGCGCGACCACTTTCTCCGCATTCTCTAGCCGGGATGCTGCTCCGCCAGCAGTCAATGCACGTCGTGATGTCTCCGCCTACAGAGGCGGAGAACTCTTCAACGACAGGTTTACTGTGAGTGAGTTGCGCTCCGCTCTTGCTTCGTGCAGGGACACCGCCCATGGTCCGGACGATGTCCCGTACGCCATGCTTCGACACCTGGGTGAGCGAGGCATGGCCTTTCTGTTAGATTTGTTCAACAGGATCTGGGTGGAGGGTCTTCTCCCAGATTCCTGGCGAATCGCTACTGTGCTAGCCTTTTCGCAAGCCGGAGAGAGATCACTCTACTCCGACCAGTTTCCGCCCAATCTCTCTAACCTCTTGCGTGTGCAAGTTGATGGAGAAATTGGTAAATGTTAGACTAGCCTTTTTCCTGGTCAGCGGAGGCCATCTGTCTTCTGCACAATGCGGCTTCCGCAAGTTCCACTCCACGTCGGATGCTCTGCTCCGACTGGAAAATGCCGTCTGCGAGGCCCTCTGTAGACAGCACTACGCCACAGTGTTTTTCGATCTGGGGAAGGCCTATGATACCGCATGGCGATACGGTATCATGGAAACTCTGCACACGATGGGGGTGAGGGTACGCCTCCCAATGTTTATATCTGAATTTTTGCGAGATCGTTGATTCCGCGTACGGGTGGGGGGAGCCCTCTCCGGCCCAAAGGAGCAGGGAAGTGTCCTCAGTGTCACACGCTTTGCTCTGAGCATCAACGGCATCACCTTGGTGCTGCCAAAAGATGTTCTAGCTACGCTCTATATGGACGACCTTTCAATCTCTTGGCGCGGCCCAGATGCCAAATCTGGAGCGTCGACTCGCTATGCCGAAGCGCACAAAGTGCCCTGAGTGCTCTCGGGGCATTCGCGATATCCGTGACACCACGGTTTTGGCGAGCCGGGCGGATGTTGATATTATCTTCTGCTGGGTTCCTGGACATGTATGAATTGCGGGGAATGAGCGCGCCAAATAGTCCGCGAGGACTCTGTGACCGGACCAGTGTTTCGCTCTTCCTCACACCGACTACATGGCAGGAATAGGGGCAGCTCTTTGGACTACTTGGCAAATTAAGATGGGAGACGGTCGAAGGGAACTTAAAGTTGCGTGCCATTGCGCCGCGACTGTTCCCATGGACCTATCCCCCAATGCCGCGATGTCTTCAGGTCGCTTTCTGTCTTCTCCGAATCGGACACACTCTTGTGATGCATCGCTATTTGATGGAGCGCTCGCCTGCGACGACTGCGTCGTCCCCAGACTGGCCTTGTGTACTTTGATAACGTTGAAGTCGATCATGTGGTGTGAGGTTTCTAGGGACCCAACGGGCAGAGACCTTGGTCATGGTCAAATTGTCTTTGATGATGTTTATAAACACTTCCCAATGATATTCCAAGTTCTCGCTTGGTTTCTTTGACCTTCACCTGTCGATTTTCGAGGAGCATCCTCTTCACACGGGCCACATTGTACTCGTTGGTTACGTCTGACAGGCATCCTGGATGGGGGTTATCTTAAAGGGACTCACGACCATGGTGGAACTCCCTATTCCAGCGAGCAATAGTTGCCTAGGAAGGGGCGGTGTCGGTGTACACTTCAACCATACGTTCATGGATCTCTTTTGCATTCTTGCTTTCCTTGGTCAAAAAGTTGATCACTGCAGGGGGCTCAACCTTCTCCATTGTTGAAAAATTTGTTACTGATGATCTGCGATCAGCTACTGCTTCTTAAATAGATGAGGCAGGGGTATGCGGCTGCAGGTCCTGACTTGTCATAACACCCCCACAAACAGCCATCCCCCTTCCTCTGTTTTGCCCTACCGATTCACAAAACTTACTCGTTACACTCTTATTATGGGAAAAGTATGCATTTGGTGGTTAAAACAAATCTTTATCAAAACAATCGCGGCAGAGAAGCTCAAATAAGTGCTTTCCTCACCAAAACATGTGTAAATGATGACTAAAATGCTCCCAAACACCATTGGTACTTTTTCTTTAGTAGGTACAACTGGTGAATAGCTATTGTATTCGTTTTTTGTAAACCAGGGAGAGATCACTCTACCTTGGCTGGCTTCTACCCAATTTTTCTAACATCTGGGTGCAAGTTGATGGAGAAGTTGGTAAATGTTAGACTAACCTTTCTCCTGGACAGCAGAGGCCACCTATCTTGTACACAGTGTAGCTTTCACAAGTTCCACTTCATGTTGGATGCTTTGCTAGACTGGAAAATGCTGTCTGAGAGGCCTTCCTTCGTAGACAGCAATATACCAGTCTTTTTCAATATCAAGTAGGCCTATGATACTGCATAGTGATATGGTATCATGGAGACCACACAATACAGGCAAGCAGATTCCTCCCAATCTTGATTTCTGAGTTTTTGCAAGATTTTTGATTCTGTATACGGGTGGAGGGAGCCCTATCTGTCCCAATGGAGCAGGAAGAGGGTCTATACAGGGAAGTGTCATCAGTATCGCCCCCCTTGTGTCGAGTATTAATGGTATCACCTCGGTGCTCCCAAACGACCTTCTGATCTTTTTTAGGTGTGGCCCAGATGCTAACACTGGAGAGTCTACTCAAATAGACATTGAACTGCATCTCTCACTATGCTGAAGTACGCAAGTTTGTTTTCCTCGGCGAAGAGTTAAGTGGTACACTTTTGTCGCCAATCATGGTTCCACCCCAACCCAGACTTGTTCTTGAATGGGGTTTCGTGGAAGTGGTGGATTTGGTCTTGTTTTCAACCGATTCTGTTGCCACTCAGTGGAACATAAGAGGATAGGGGAGTTGTTCAAAAGGTTACTTGGCTAGGGCATAAATCCAGCCCTGATGATAACTCAGGGAAGGAGTATTCAGAAAGGAAATAGTAGAAGAGTGAATAGGAAAGAGACTTGAACGGTTTGATCTTCAACCTTATGCAGAACTGGAGAAATCATGGAGCAAAGGGCAGACTTAAGAAAAGTAACAAAGAGGCGGAAACTTAAGAATTTGAACAATTGGGTTACTAATAGACAACAGGGTTATAAGAATAGATTTATTTAAGGACTAGCTATTACACAAAGGAATATTTACAATAGGAGGAATGCCAGATTTTTCACTCTTTAGACAAAAATATACCCAAGATTTGAACCTAAAAAAATGATAGTTTTTAATAACACAACTCTTCCAAAGAAAAAAAATTAATAATGAAACATTAAAAAAAATCTATAAATTTAGTAATATAAAAATGTAAATCTAAGGCTACAATCTATATAATAAACTTAATTTGGTTTAGGGTCTAATTTACAACTAACAGGAAATTTACAGAGGTGAGGAAACCTTTTGCTAACTGAATTTAATCTAAATTAGGAGTTATCATCAAACTGAATACATGAACTTCTGTCAGCTGAAAATATTTAGTAAAGGTTACTTTTACTAACTTAAACTTGGATTTCTATATATAATATTTACAATGAAAGTTACTCGAACCCTTTACTGGGCTCCCTACAGATATTTTTTTCTTTTCCTCACAATGTAACTTTTTTTAATAATTTAACAGAATATTAAGTAATTATAAACATATTTTTCTCTGAAACAAAAGAAACATTTAATTAAATATTTTAACTTAATTTGTCTATCTAAATATTTAAATACATAGAAAATTAAAAAGAAAAAAAAAAGATTACAATGCCTCACCTGAGAGGCTCATATTTGCAGCCTTAGGGTCTCTTATACCCATGCTATGGAAATTTTTTGCTCTATGATCTTCAGTACCTGGGGTTCTGATAGGGCTACTGCCCTGTTTTTTTACTGATCATTTGTTGGTTCAAAACTTCACTTTGAATGCGAGTGTGATGCAGTCAGGTGTGTATTGCATACGGTTGACTCAATCCACCGCACTTATCTTTGCCTGGTGACCTGTGCCTTTCACATATCCCATTGAGAGTCTACTTGGTGATGCCACTTGCTCTCTGCCATGCACAGTGCATTATCTCTGCATCCACAGCTGATTTGTATGGTGCCTACGCTGCCAAAAGCTCAATATAGCTTTCCAGCTGGTTCTACCTCTGATGCCACCTTGGAGGGTACCAGCTTTGACTATTTGTCAGCATGTCTCTGTTTGGCTACCTTTTTGGAGCACACTTTATCCATGCCAGTGTATATGGATGGCTCAAAATCCAAGGAGGGGGATCAGTTTACATGGTCTATCCCTTCTGTTTGCAGTCATCGAGGCTCTACTAGGTTCTGCATCTGTCTCAATCTGAGCTGGTTACAATACACTGCTCTGTATGGGAGATAATGCGTCACACTCCATAGGATAATTCTTATGGTATTATTTATTGGGATTAAAAGACCCTCAGCTCCTTGGCAAAGAAAATAGTAGATAGCCCAGGTGAACTTATTTGCCTGTCATTGTACTGCCACTGTTCCCATGGACCTACTTCACAATGCCATGCTAACTTCTAGTCGCTTTCTGGCATCTTTTTATTAAACTTAGCATTTCAGGTTCATTGGTAAAATGACTTCTTTTTCCCCCACTGCACCTTAAAATGGGATGCACCATCAAATTATAAAATTTCTGTATTCCAGGAATACCCTTACTGTCCTTGAATCTGTTTTCCAGACATTCTGCATCCTTCTTTCAATTCAGGTGTAGTTACTAAGAAAAATGTTGCTCATTTTGGTCATTTTCTTAAAAAACAAACGTGTTCTAGTGTTATAATTTCCCTTTCTGTGCTCTGCAAACTGGCATTTGATGTAGCTGTTCTCATCATTGCTACAATCCTATCCAATCTCTCAAATCCTCTTCATGGTAACATTTGTGAAGTTGTATCTGTTCTTATATTGGCCATCTGAGAAATAGTGCACCTCCTTTAATTGTTGACATCTCAATTTAACATTTGGCATAACCTTTCCTATGAAAGAGTAAACCATTCTAGTGTTGTTTTAGTGTGCAGATAAGAAACACACTAAAATGGCTAAGTTCCTGGTCTGCTGGTGATTTATTATGATAGATGACAAAAGGATGGACTATACAATGAATTGTACCAGTGAAAGCTTTGGGCAGCATCCTGGACATTGAAAGGATAATTCTTAGAAATCACCTACTATAACTACCTCACTCTTAGGTGGTAGTGTTTCTTTTCAACTGCTTGAAGTACTGTGATAATTGCTGAGCAATGGTGTTGATGAACTATGTAGGATATTTTCATGCTTAGGGATAAGTATTCATGAAGTGCGCCACCTTAACCATTGTAAAATGGTCAACAGTGACCCATTGCTTTTATGATGTTTCATTTGGAGCTGATTTCACACTATCAAGTAACTCAAGAAATTCCAGCACACTTCTACTGCAGATACTGTAATCTATAAGAACCTTGTATGAAAGATGTATTTCTTTCAATGCAGCCAGTTGCAATTTTGTATATGCAGATACAGAATAAGTCCCACCACTGGCAAGCACACATAATTGTGTAAATGTGAAAAATCATATTTTTGGTTCTTTCCATCATTTTTATATTTTTTCAAACATCTGTTAAATTCCCGGAACAATTGTTTTTGCACTTTCAGCAGTCATAACTTTCACCCAATCCTTTTCATTATGATACATAACAAACCCCCATCTGACTCGTAGAAGCTTCTAACTATTTTTGTATTCTTCACATTTGGAAGGACTCCATGCTCCGATTTAAGTGGTTTGTTTTCACCATGTATGTTGTAGTTTGAAAGACTAGTTTGTTTGTTTTTTCAATTGTTTATGGTGTGTCAAATTTTGCAGCTCCTGCTGTTAACAGTTGCTCTCCAGGAAAGACTCAATTCATTCATTAATATATGTAGATTTTTTTTTCCAGATTTAGTTTAACCTGCCCAGGTGCTTTCTTCTAGAGACTGTTTAGCTTGATACCAGCCCAGGGTTATAAAAAAATAAATGGAGTGGTTTAATGTTATTCCCTACTGCAGGGTATAGTCATTTAAATTCTCTCAAAAGTACAATAATTAATTATTCAGCCAGACTTCCCAGATTTTGATAACTTGGTCCAGAAATACCAAAAATGGATGGGATCACTGATAAATCCTTGCTGTTAGTTGTGGTATTTATGTATATATTTTTTTCTTTTTCAAGTCGCTCCTGCTCAAATCGGCATGGTTTGATCCGAAAGTATGGCCTTGAAATGTGCAGGCAGTGCTTTAGAGAATATGCTGGTGATATTGGATTCAAAAAGGTAAAGTATTTATTTGGTCCTGTTTACTTGGTTGATGTTTTGTTTGTTGAGTCACCCTTGCAAAGGGGGAGGGCATGTTAACCTGGTACCCGAAGGAGAGGCATGCCTCTTTGGCCCCATTAGTCTCAAACTAGATTGAGACTGCCTAGATTTTATGGCTTCTAATTGCCCCTTTCTTTGCTAATTTCTTTACAGGCCTCTTCTCAGCCCTATTTCTTGGCTAGGTTCTAACTTTACAGGCTAGTCACTGACCAGCTCCCATCCATTCACCCATGGTCAGGGCTGGGAATGTGGAATCGGCTCCTTATCACCCATTTTGGGGTTTAACACTTCACTCTTCTCAGGAGGCACTCTCCTCCAGATGTCAGCTGCATCATTGATTTCGTGCTCTCCTGAAACCCGCATTGGATAATGGCAGTTAAAAAAATGTCGGCAGTAGAATGGATGGTGGGGTGGGGGGCAGTAAAGTAAATTTAATTATTCCTCCAACTGGTTGGTGACATAACTCTGGCAAAATTTGCCACCAGATAAAGAAAGTAGGCAAGTAGATTGTAAGGAAACTGGTGGGAAAGGGGTAAAATGTTTAGAAATAAAAAAGAAGCTAACTTTGGAGTGGGACAGGGCTGAGATTTTTTGTGCCATTGATGCGTGCTGATGACATTAGGAAAGGGGTTGAAGTTTTTGTTTGGTCTTAACAATTTCTCAGACGTCATATATTTAAGGCTTTTGTTTTTAATTGTTTTTTCTTTTTTCAGCTGGATTAAATGAAGAGTTAAAATAATGAAAACTTATCCTTGTTGTTTTTCTTTCCTTGGGAGATTTTGAGGCAAATGGTTATGATGGCAACTATATTGGACAAATAGGTTGTCCAGGAAGGGAGGGATAAGCCATAGCATGAAAGTGAATGGACTCCCATTTTGTAGATTCGAGTTAGTAAACATATTTAGTCGCATTCTACGGCGCGTAAACTCGCTGGTAATCTAGTTCCCACCACCCTGGAAAATTGCTGCCATGTATGTTGTGACCACTTTCGCTCGCGGATCAGAACCGCCCCAACCTGGTATTTATTTTAAGTATTTATATCCTGTTTTGCCATTTAGGCTCAACTGGCTTAAGTGGTCATAAAAGTTATAAAAACCAAAGCTAAACACAAAAAGAGTAAAAAAACCCCCTACATATATATAATTAAAAACAATAAAAAGAGCAACAACATGGGATTGGTAGCTTTCCCATAAAAATATGGAAAGACAAGACTAGAATAAACTATAGATAAAATACAGGACAACAAAGAAACGGCTAAAGTATCGGGTATGTGGACAAATATTTTAAGTTAAATAGAAGCAAAGGTGGGGTGAAGAGCGAAATACTTCTTTCAATGGGCAGGTGAGCAGAATATGTTGCACTGAGATGCGAGTGCGACACGTCTGGCAAGATGGTGGTTCTTCGTTAGCCATTAAATGGCCATGGGTGAGGCGACAGTGACCGATTCGCAGGCGGCACAGCACAACTTCGTGCCACCTGGTGGGAAAGTATGACGATGGCCATGGGGAAGCGTTTTACTCGAGTTGGAGTAGCTGAGGATGACCATACAAGTTCCAATATCGCTCCCATTCTTCTCTGCCTAATTTATGTATGAGGTAGATGTAGTCTGTGAAAGATCTGTGATTGAGGTATGGAGGGCGGCCGTTTCATTTTCCTGGATGTTTGTCCGGGGAACCAGTAGAATGATATGGAGTAAGAGCGTCCGATCAAAAGATGTAGGGGTTCTAAGATTTATATGGCTACAGGTTGGGTGGCGGGTTGCAATCGCTGAAGGGAAGTCAGCGCACTCCATAGAATCTGAAAATATTGTATATAACCCTGGGGAATGGAAACCGAGGGTACGCAAGGCTATTTTTATGGCCACGAGCTCTGCTTAGAAGACGTAGGGTGGAGCGTAAGGTATGAGATGGACGGAGCATAGCATCCAATCCCTGTATAAGTTTTTGACCCGTCGGTGTAAATAACACTTTCTTCATTTTGAGCATGGCGCGTTGAGCTGCAGTTGGTATTTGATCCTTGGAGCCTCTCAAGAAAGGTTCACAGAACTTAGCACTCCTGCGGGTCCATGGGGGTAGCGTTGGTGGTGTTTCCACCGCAACTGAGAGGTGTCTAAGCTCTAGTTTTTCCAAAAGCTGTGCTATACGCAGTGTATATAAATAGAAGGTACGAGGGTGAGTCTCTGGTGGAGCAGAATTCGGGCGAATTTAGATCGCATACGGAGGGATCTGATGTAGAGTCAGGCAGTATTTATTACGGTGACATGGAGGAATCCTGTTTCAGCATAGAGACAGAACCGGGGAAGACTTGAATGTCCCTGTAGCAATGCGCAGGCCTGTGTTGCAGTGGGTTTAGTTTATTTAGCATGCTTTTGGAAGCAGAGACATACAGGTGGCAGCCGTAGTCGAGCTTTGAAAGTGATGGCGACCTGTGGATCTCGAGGAGGGTGCGGCGGTCAGCTCCCCAGTGTAATTTTAATAAAGAGGGCATACAGGAGCGCATCTTCTCAAGAGGTCTTCAATATCATATCGATATGTCGTACTCTGGTCGAATATAAGGCCTAGGAATTTAGTATGGGTGGTGAACTTGATCGCCGAGCCAGAAATATTGAGGTTTATCCTAGGAATCTATTTACGTCGGGTAAATATAACCCGTTGTTTTGGGGTGGGAGATGGTGAATCCGGTTGATAAGGCATGAACCGTTATTGAATCCACAGCCTGCTGGAGCAATTTGGTAGCCATCGCCGTGGACGAGCTCGTTACCCAAATGGCAATGCCGTCTACATAAAGTGAGCAGTGTACAGGTGATATGTTTTGAAAAGGCATTGATCGCAATTACAAAGAACTGTTAAGCACGCATCCTTGGGGGACTCCCTCATATTGAACAAGCTTTGTATAGCCATCGACACAAAAAGCGGTCTTTTAAGAACTTTTGTATAAACAGCCAAGGGTCCGCGAACTCTCGTGTCGTATAGCTGCTCTTGAATCGAGCGCCGCCAGAGTGTTATGCCTTTTCTAAATAGAAGAAGATTGCGGTGACAAACTTTTTCCTAGAGAAAGCAAGGCCAATGTCATTCATGGTCAAGTAGGGTATGAGGGTAGTGTGGAACGATTTGGGCGAAACCCAAATTGGGACCGAGAGGGAAGCTCTTGTTCAAGGTACTACATCAGGTTGGTGTTCATGCGCTCGAGCAACTTGCATAGACGAGGTAACGGCAATTGACCGATAATTTGGGGGGTTGTGAGGGTCTTTTCCTGGCTTGAGAAAAGGGGGGATGATGCTGTGGCGCCATTCTTGGGAGAAAAGTTAGAGAAGGAAATATTAAATTGTTAACGAGGCACTGGATGGCATTTACATGGGCATGTTGGATGAGGGTGTATGATATTAAATCTTGTGAAGGGGTAGAGTTCTTTTATCGAGAAGTGTTCATTGTAATAGTTTCCTAGAGTTCTTGAACATTAGTGGTTACGATTCCATTAATGTTTTGTGACGATTGAATTCGGGGAGGAAGGGTCAATGGGGAATTGAGCCGAGACTATTCGCAATAAGCTGTGCAACGTCCTGGGGAGCACTGACGAGGTTGTCATTGTGACTGAGGATGGCCCGCGGATTTTGTATTCTACGCCAAACCTTGGCTATATGCGTGAAGGCAGAAATAGAGGATGTGTATTTGATCCACGAGTGGCGCTTTGCCTGACGGAAGGTCCGGCGGGCGAGGGCGCATTGTCTTTTATAGTTGATGTATGTAGACGTACTGGGATTATCTCGGAAGGTCCGATGCAGCCTATTTTGTTCACGCTTAGCGGTGCTACAGTTTTTATTCCTCCAGGTGACTGAAGGTTTGAGTTGAACATTGCGTAATGGAACATGTTTGTGAGCCGTTGCTGAAAAAAAAGCCCCACAAACTGTTTTAAGCAGGATGTGCCTTGCGTTGTATCATCAGACAGTTATGGAAGACGATGATGTTAAGAAGCATTCCCAGACAGCCTCCTGATAAACCCAACACGGTCTTGGGGAGAGAGAAGATCTAGGAGCAGGGGATAATGGTCACTTCCACACAGATCACCAAATACTGAAGAAGTGATCAGGCGGGAAGTCAGTTGAACACAGACAGATCTATCTGGGTAAAGGAGTCTGTCTGAGGATGATAATGGGTAGGGGCTTCGTCGTTGACTTATAGGCCTTGTTGTAAGACTACGTCTACTACGACATGTCATTTGCTGTTTTTCATGGTGTCGTACCAGTACTGGTTACGAACATTAAATACCCCAGTTAAAAGGAATAGTTTTAGGAGTTGGGAGACAAGTTCACTCAGGAGGGTAAATGTGGATGGCTTGGAGGGTGGTAGGTATAATGAACACAGTTAAGAGCGTAGATCGGTGAAGGTGAACAGCGAGGGCATTAAAGTTTGTTTGGAGGGGAGGGGGTAAACTATATCCATGCGGACCAAGATGTTTCCATAAAATTGGGGATGTACAAGGCTGACCTGGGTGTAGCTGTATAGCAATACTCTCTGGGCATTCCTATAATAAAAACCTGCTGGGTAACAAATATATATACATTAATTATTATATAAAATTCATATCGTGCAATTCTTATACTTTTGTCAATTAAATCTTTCATTTATTTTACTTAACTTGTCAATTCATTCAACGTACTAATGTTTCAAACAACATCTCTTAAAATTTCACACACAAACAAACAAACACGCTTTCAGCTCGACCAAATGGAACATTATTATTTCCCATTCGACTCGCTCCATTCTCCGCATAAAGGCCCCCAATTCAGTCGATCATAGTCGCCATATTATTTCACTTATTACACGTACTTCATTTCTCTTCACATCTTGTTACTGTAAATCATTTTACCATATCTTACATTGTATGCCTTATCCAATTTATCTTATTGTACATTCGTTGATTCTATGATTTTATTTATATTTCTTTAATTGTTTTTCTTAAAACCCAGTTAATTATTTCAAAATTTATTTCGCTTTCGTCTTAGGCCTAAAAACTAGCAGACGACAACTTCGATCAAACAAATTTATGGTTATGGTTTTCGAAACGCTATTTAGGCTGATTTATTAACAGAAAATAAATCTCATGAATAACCATATACTATAGCCGCAGGAGAAAAGTAAGAGGGATCTTGGAGCTTCGTTTCACTGAGGCGAATCACTTCGGGAGAAATTTGTTTTAAGAAGAATTTGGAGATGATGTCGGGTCGTAGAAAGCTATATTGGTAGCTGTACAACCGGGGGGTAGATCATAATCTGTAATCAGGGACTGGCGGTTAGGTAGGACGAGAGGCATAAGGCAAGGAGATGAGTCGGCCAAGTAATCATATGATTGTCAGGGTCAGTAGTTGGGGTGGATTCTGCGGTTTTATTTAAACATGGTGATATCAGAGTGTTGTCTATACAGTGAGGATGGTTTGGCGGACCGATTCCATGTAGCTTAGCGAGCGAGAGCTCTACAAGATCTCTCTCGTCGGGTGAAGGTATATTTTCGGACATACTTTGCGGGGGCTATACGAGGTATATGATTTAATGTCGTAAAGCCACGTTTGATCTGAAGAGCTCATTGCTCCCGGGGAGCATGGGGCATTGCCCTTGAGTTGGGTGCGTTTGTCGTTGCAGGGGCTCAGAGAGGAAAAGTCGGAGAGAGAAGGTAGAGAGCGCTTACAGCCTCCATCTCCCTCACGATTGATCCGCGGGGGGCTAAGGATTTCACTATCAGGAGTAACATTGCGTAGCGATAATCTGTGGAGAAGGAGGGCGGGCAGCGGCTTACTCTGAGTAAGGACAGTTTCCGGATTTATCGGGTCCTCAGTCTTCCCCTTCTATGTCTCTTCTTGCGATTGGGAGGTGACTCGGATCTTGAAGATAGTTGTACCACATGTACTTAGGGCAATAGTGGCACTCTTCAACGGGGAGACAACATTGCCTATTCCATTACTTCACCTTGCTGCGAGGGTGTAGCTTGATGCGTGCGCTGCTTCAAGGGAATGATAGCCGTTGGAGCTAGAGAGGCTGTGGTCGGCACAGAGTGCCGATGTACTAGCTTTGGGTTGAGCGACAAGAATGCTAGGAGAACCACTCGTCACAACGAAAAAGGTGCATGTTGACAACGTGATGCCTTCTTCATGCATGGCTATTTTCGCTTGACGTCTAGATATGCCAGATCGTAGGGAGCGAATGCGGATCTCCTGATGGCAGAAGTAGTGAGGGCACTTCTTGTGGCGGGCATGATATGGGTCGCCACAGTTGAGGCATTGCGTCTCTTCTGTGCAATCTGGGGCATTGTGTCCCAATTTTCCACATCGGAAGCACGGGTTCTCGGTGCTCTTACATTATTTGGCCGAGTGGGCAAATCTGTTGCAGTTACTGCACTGGAGTCGGATAGGGTGTTCTTCTTGGACTCGTATGCGTGTTCCTGCAAATTTTATAAACGGTGGTATCTTTTGCTGTTTTAGGGTTATCTTAGCAACCCTAAATGAGGTGGAGGAACGAGAAGATCTTTTTTTTTAAAATACTAATCGACTCGACATTATGGTGTTGGTCAGTGAAAACTTCGTTAATGACGGAAGAGATGAATTCATCTGTAGCATCAGGTCCTGGGAAGAAGTTATCTACTAGGACTGTGCAATTCCTGACATTAAATTCATTTTTGTCACTGGCGGAGATTTTTAGAGAGCCGAGAGATTGTAGTCTGAGCAGGCGTTCGGGAAATGACTCTGGTAGCGTGGACTATTACTTCCGCACGTGAGTCAGCGATTGAGAAGTCAGGGATGGCCTTAGGGAAAATTTCTTTTAATGCGTGGTATGTGTGTAAACCACATACCTTTTGTTCTTCTGGAACACGTAATGATATATAGCGAGACCAAGCAGAGGAAGCTAGGTTACACTGTCGGTTTTCGGCGGAGGTTAGGGTGCTGTTGAGCACGAGAAGGTTGAGTAATATTGCGAGGGGGCGACCTTGAAGTGGTTGCTGCGACGCTTTTCGTTTGAGGGCGAGATAGAGGCTGTCGCGTAGGCTTCGAACTCGCCTGGTCCCAAGAGTGGTCTATGAGCATATCCGGTGGAGGAGCAGGGGTCGGGTGATCGTGAGATTTTTTAAAAGATTCCATCATTCGAGATGGGGACCCTGTTCTTATTGCGGGATGCAAACGCTATCTGTCCACGCAGTAACCCGCGCTGCGAGGGGTGAATACGGGGCCAGCAGCCACCATTCGGGGCCACACCTCCCGGCCAGGCAGCCCATCACCATGGCGGCTCCACCTTGGGCTCGGCGTAAAATTGATAGTTCGTTGAGATAAAGAAAGGGGGTGTGAAGAGGGTGAGGGTGGGGAAGGAGCAGCTTTTAAAAAACCCACCACCCCAAACCGGAACTCAGGGATGAGAGGGCGTGGTTCTCCCCCGTTTCAGCCCCGAACCGGAATAGTTGACAGGAAGCTGGTCGGCATCCACCTTGTGAAATTAGAGGCCAACCAGAGAAAATTGTGGAAGAGATTGTGTGGAAAGTGAGGATGTAGGGTAAGAAAGCAGGATTTCAGAAGAAAGGAAGAGAGGCTAAGCTGGGGCCGGACGGAGCGCTGAATCCCGTCAGCATGGCAAATTGCCGTGCCCCTTACGGGGCCCCAACCTGGTAATGATAGTTTCATAAAGATCAACTGACAAACGTTCATGAGCCCGAAGGCACCCAAGTCTGGTTCTTTTGAAAGAGAGATGTAGTAAGTGGTGTTTACACCAACCACCGCTTTGGGAATCGTCCATGGCCCCAGGGGGTCGGACAACCCATTCCGCATCGGCAGGTCTCCGGAACGGAGGATAGTGCATCTTATACATAAATCACTAATAGAATCGCAACCATTAATGTTTGAAACGTCCAGAAAAAAGCTACAATGAACCTTTCTCGCTGGAGTAGGATGGTGGCCATCGCCGCGGACGAGCTCGTCACCCACACTGCAATATGAAGGGAGCAGTGCACTGGCGGTAATATATGCTTTGAGGAAGAATTGATAGCAATTATAAAAAGAGTAGTGCTAAGCACCCTTTCTTGGGGTGGACCCTCATATTGTACGAGCTTTGATCGCGTGGGATCCTAAGATCGACACAGAAAGAGCGGGTTTTCAAGAAGTTACGTTTAAACACTGCCAAGCGTCCACGAAGTCTCATGTAGAATAAAACACCTTTTCTAAGTCGAAGAAGATTGCAGTGATGAAGTTTCTTCTAGGGAAAACAAGGCCAATATCATGGTTACGGAGAGTAAGAGGGCCCACTGTGGAGCGATTTGGGTGAAACCCAAATTGGGATGGAGAGAGGCCCCTGTTCTTCAAGATACTACATCAAGTGGGCGTTCACCATGCGCTCGAGCAACTTGCATAGGCACGAGGTAAGTAACAAGGAAAAGAGGTATCCTAGTAAACTTTACGATCCATTCAAAGAGGGTACCTTTGAGTGAACACTTGAGCAGGCGCATTCCTCTAAAGGGTCAGATTGACCCTCTAGAAGAGCTCTCGTGCCACGCTTCGTCTCCAAGCGGCTATTTTTTTAAGACTGTCTAGTCTCGACTTGAACTGTTCAGCAGAGTTGCTGCTGACAACTTCTACTGGAAGTGCATTCCAAGTGCCGCAGATGCTATATGTGAAAGATTTCCCACACAGCTCACGCTGGTAACGCTTCAGTTCAAGTTTGTAGCAGTGATTTCTTGTTCTGCTCTGGCTAAGCTGGAAAATATCCCTGTAGTCTACGATGTCAAAGCCTCGAAGTATTTTGAACACTTCGATAAGTCTCTGGGTGTCCAGTGAGAACAAGGCTATCACCTTGTTCCGATATACAAACTGTCCCTTTATATAACTTAACATCCTTTGGGTTTTGTTCTCTGCCTCGAGAACTTGAGATCACTAGTGATAGTTACACCCAAGTCCTTCTGAGTGTAGGTGGATTCAAGAGCAGTGCCCTTATGGATATACTGAGATTGGGGGTTTCGGTGGCCGATATGCATCACTTTGCATTTGTTCACGTTATAAGGGCCATTGGACTGTAATTTGTTCGATTGGAAGGGTCCTTTTTTTCCTTGTTTAAGGAAAGGGAGGATAGTTCTCTGGCGCTATTCTTGGGGAAAAATTGAGAGGAAAATATTAAAAATTAGACTCATTGCAGGGCATCTATATGGTTGTGTTGGATGAATCTGTGATATTAAGTCATCTAAAGGGGTTGAGTTCCTAAACAAAGAGAGGGTTCGTTTAAATTCAGGGAGGAGGGATCCATGTGAGATTGAGCTAAGCGTGTTGGCAACTAGCTGCGCTACGTCCTTGGGAGCATTGACTAGGTTTTTCATTAGGTGGGAGGTGGGGAGCCGCGGATTTTATGTATTCGTCGCCAGACCTTGGCTAGAAGGCTACGGTATGAGATGGAGAATGTGCGTTGAAAACCAGAGATCAATGTTAGTAAAGGAGTGTGTCTGGGGATGTAATGGCGACCGTCTTCCTTGTTGAGGACTTGTAGGTTTTGTTATAAGACTTACGTCTAGTACATGTCCTTTGTTGTTTGATATACCAGTACAAGTTGCGTGCATTAAAGCCTCCAGTCAAAAGGAATGTTTTCGGGAGTTGGGAGAAAGGTTCATTCAGGGAAGCAAAGATGATTGATTGGCTTGGAAAGTGTTAGGTATATTAAACACACAATTAAGAGCGTAGATCGGTGAAGGTGAACAGCGAGGGCATTAAGGTTTGTGGGTAGAGGGATAATGGTAAATAGTATATCCGTGCGGACTATGAGGAGATTGCCATAAAATTGTGGTAGTAGTAGGATGAACTGGGAGTAGCCAGCAGGGGAAAAGTAAGAAGGGTTTAGGATCTTTTTTCACTGAGTCAAACCATTTTAGGGGAAAATGGTTTGGGGCGATTGGTGGATAGTTTTATTAACGGCCGGGGAAGAATCGGGTTGTAAGATGCTATATTGGCAGCTGTATAACCCGGAGGCAGATCTTATCTAATCAGGGAGATGTGGTTGGGTTGTACGAGGGGCATAAGGCAATGGTAATGAGTCGGACAGGTCATTCAGTAGTTGGGGCAGTCTCGATGGTTTTAAGCATGGCGATATCAGTGTTATCGGTACAGTGAGGTGGATCTGGTGTACCGATTCCATATAGTTTAGCGAGCGAGAGCTCTACAAGATCTCTATCGTCATGTGAAGGTATTTTCTTGGGTAGTGCTATAAGAGGTATATGATTTTGTCTTAAAGCCGCGTTGCTTGTGAGGACCTCATTGCTCCAGGCGAGGGTGGGGCGTTTGTCATTGTCAAGGCCGAAAGAGGAGCACTCTCTACCTTCTCGGAGAGAAGGCAGAGAGTGCTTACGACCACCTCGCTCACGATTGACACTCGAGGGCGACATATGGCAGTGATAGGCTGTGGTTGAGGGGACTGAGTAGCGCCCGGAACAGCTTCCACACCCATCGGCCTCTTAGAAGAGGCAGGCACCTGGGTAGATAATTGATGATTTAGTTGTGTCTGGGTTTATGATTTGATGCATATAAGTGGGAGGGGGTGTGATGAGTTCGGTCTTTGCCTCTTCAATGGTTGGTCCTTCAATTAGGGGAAGATTCCTATTTGAAGATAGGTGAATGACAAGTAATTCAGCCGAGAGTGATTGTGTTTCATCGAGATCGGGAGGTGATATTGGTTCCATTGCGTCACCTTGTTGCGAAGGTTTCTTAGTACGTTGTTTTAAGGGAAGGCCGAGCGTTGGAGATTGAGAGACTGGCGTCGGGCGAGCGTTTCTGAGCGCTGTTATGCTAGACCTGGGTTGAATGTTAGGAGCACCACTCGTCAGAGTGTAATGCATTCTTTACATATGTCTAGTTTTGCTTTGTCTGGGGATACCGCATCTTAGGGACTGAACACGAATCTTCTTGTGGTGGGCATGATGTGTGGTGCCACAGTTGACGCAATGCGTCTCTTCTGTGCAATCTCGGGCATTGTGTCCCAAATATCCACATCGAAAGCTCGGATTCTCGGTGCTCTTACAATATTTTGCAGAGTGGGCGAATCTCCTGGAGTTGGGTGGGGAGCAGTGTTAACAAATGTTTCAAAGGTAAACGCGCTAGATCGAGGTCCAAAACGCGCTAAAATAGGAAAGTTAAAACAATACGTTAAAACCAAGAAAAATTTTAAACGAATGTAGAACAATTTACCTTTAATTTACTCCGAATCCAAGATTTCTAAATCATTGCTCTCTGCCAAATAGTTAGTCTTTCTCAACTTTTTCTTCCGAGGTCGAGGCGTCATATGCATTCATCGTTCCAATTTTCCTTAAGATGTCATTTGGCACTTTATAATTAAAGCAGCATTTATCACTACGCTTTAGACCATATTTTACGGATAAAATTCTTCTCAATGTTTTTAAATTCATTCGGTTGGCAATTTTGAATGAACAATGTTCATCACACTAAAGAGTCATTCCGCATTGGAATGCGACAAAATAAGTAGTCTTAATGCTATATCAGAGAGTTCTTTGAACTTATTTTCCCCCACAGAATCTCTATACAAAGAAACTTCTATCCAGAATGAAATGGTGTTCGAAACTTCAATCCAGGATACACTCCATAGCTGGTTTCATTGGAAATCTATTTTAGTTATTGTCTCATCATTTTCATAAAAAAAATGTGTTGAAAGGTCTACAATTTGAGGTTTGATGGCGTTAAGACACCCAGGCGTACTAAAAAAATTCATAGATTCTATAATTTTTACACTATCTGGAAGTCACTGCTTAATGTGTTGCACTAGCTCAATGACGAATATAATGCATCTTTCACGTATTTCGTTTTCTGCTTGTTTAAGAAAGTTGAATTACGAGATTTTATTTTTAAACTGATAACAGAGATAGGGTTTCGGGTCTATAAAATCCCGAAGATACCTTGCCGAAGTTTTTTCCTGGTATTCGAATCATTGAAGTAATATAATTTATCAGAAGGTGGAAATCACTCAATAATTTTGTCTGATCTTGTATTTGCGCCTCAAAAAATTGATTAACCCTTTGAACTTGAAGTATTTGTTTCAGAAACACGAGAAAACAAAGTTTTCTTGTCGTTGAACAAAGAATATAGAGTTTCAGCTGTGAAGCATCTTCATTCTTGGCTATACTGAAATGGCAACGCAATTCAACCCATTGTTCCAAAATTCTTGAAACAGCATCTTCTATTGAGAGCCATCTGATCGGACTTGGCGAGACAAGCTTTAACGGTAAATTATCGTCGTTTATTGAGGCGAATATCACCTTATATTTTGCTTGACGAACAGAGGAATGCGAAAATCAGTTATAAGTTTCCTTAATCATGGTCTAAATGCCTAGGTAAGCATTCGGCTGCAGCATGAGACACTGTAAGTTGAAGAGAATGACAAATGCATTTGATCAAAGTCAAATGAGGAACTTCTCTTTTTAAGAGTGTATAAACGCCATTGTTAATTCCCGTCATGACTGAGGCGTTGTCTGTACCAAGTCCAATCAAGTTCTTTAAATCAATGAAATGTTCTTCTAAGCTTTCCAGAATTGCACTGCAATTTGCTTCAGCATTGCATTCCTGCAATCCAATCAAATCCAAGAAGGATACAATAATTTGTTTTCTAGTTTGAGAATAATACCGAAAAGTTTCGTGGCAGATATATAATTACGCTATATTTTCCATTTCTCAGTTCTTTTAATTCATTTCTAAAATAAGGTCCAAGAACATTTCTCAGAATTTCTGTACATTTCGTTCGCTTTATCAATGTTTTTTGATATTTCATTAAAGCATTCTTTGCACAATCCAGTTAAATGATCTAGAGTTTTTATCGAAAAGTGCTCAGCAATGGATATGCGCCCCTCTATTTCTTTATTAGTCTTCGCTTCAGCTTTATTAATAAATGTTAATTTAGTTTGTCTTTAAGAACTGAAGGGGGATTCTGCCTTTTTATACTTAGTGGTACTGCGATGCCTTTCTATATCCCTTAGTTTGGTTGTTATTGAACATTTGCAATATACACAAAAACACTTTGGTCTCCTTCAACTTTTTTTGCCATCTTTTATAGGCTGAGTTTTGAAGCCATTCTATTCGGAAATGTTGGTAATAGATTTTATTCATTTTAAGGGGTATTAAATTAAAAACACGGCACTTGTTTTTGCCACTCAAAAAAGAATGCTCACTCAACATTGATTTGTGGTAAAACTATCAGCGCTGGGAGTAGTGTTTTACATGCTCATTGATGGCATTCTCAACCAGTTCAAAAACGTTATTAAACGTACCAAAAATATTAGGCATCGTAATATACTGTAAGCCAGGGTCCTGTATAAGAGTACAACAGCTAGGAGGTAAATAATAGCAATTTTGTATGAACGTACAAACTTTGGTAGCCCTAAAACGGATTTGGCCTCAATGGAAAATGGATTATCAAATAAATCTAATCTAAAACTGCGAAAGCGCTAAAATAGCGCGGCCACGTCAAGTAAAAATAATTCTCGCTAAATTAGCAACACTGGTGGCAAGTTGTTCTTGAACTCGTATACGTGTTGCTGCAAATTTTATAAACATTGGTAGGGTTTGTTTCTTTAGTGTTATCTCAGCAACCCTAAACGGAGTGGAAGAACGAGAAAATGGCTTTTTAAAAAAACTGACCAACCACGAAGTGGTTGCTCCCACGATTTTAGTTTTAGGGCGAGTTACAGGCTGCCGCGTAGGCCCCGAACTCTCCTTGTCCAAAGAGAAGTCCATGATCATATCCAGGTGGGAGCAAGGGTCGGGTGACCAATGTTTTTTTAAGTTTTCATTGGTGGGCATGGGTGCCCTGTTATTACCGCGGGACGAAAACTCTAAACATACTTCGCAGTAGCCCGCTTTGCGGGGAGTGAATACGGGCTCGGCAAAGCCAGCTGCACCATTTGAAGCCACTCCTCCCGCCCAGTTACCTGGCAGCCATTCAGCATGGTGGCTACACTTTGGGCTAGGTGTAAAATTGATAATCTGCGGAAATAAAGAGAGGGTGGGGCTCGGAAAGGAGGGGGGGGTGCGTTGTCGGTATCTACTCTGCAAAATTAGAGGCCGACCAGAGAAAGTTGTGGGAAAGGTTGTGTAGCACTGCTAGATTTTTATAATTCGCAGTACTCACAAAATAATGTATCTCTATATAATCATCTCTGTAGTACTCCCAAAATAATTAAAATAAATTTGTTATCCTTCAAAGTAACTGGTATATGTATTGTAAATCATATATATATATATATATATATATATATATATATATATATATATATATATATATATATATATATATACATATATATATATATATATATATATATATATATATATATAATGTGATGAGGGCCATGACGTGGCCGAGCGCTGGTGCAACCTTCTCCGTCCTCCACCTCTACTACCTGGAGGCAGTGCGCTCCCTAGTGGACTACAGTGCACCGGTCCTTATAGCGCTACCCCAGCAGCAGCAACAGCGCCTGGAGGTGATGCAAAACACTGCCATGAGGACCATGTTGGGGGCCCTCAGATGGTGCAGTGCCTGGTCATGCAGAGTGAGGCCAACCTGGTGCCCCTTACCGCCAGGGTGGATTGCATTGTGGCTTGTCGGGTGGCCAGAGTGCTCCAGTGCGACGTGGAGGGTGTTGCGAAGAGGAGACTCCGAATGGCCGTGGCGCAGGGCATCGAGTTCCTGCGTAACAACAGGTGGCTCGTAAACGTAAGCCTAGCAACCAACTCCCTCAACCAGTCAGGGAACTGGCTGCGGCGCGACCCCGACACCCCCAACCCCGCCTACGTTCCCCACCACCATGGGACCCCACCGCCGCCCACTTAACCGCCACACAGCTGCCCGCCAGCAAAGCGAACTGCCTCACCCATGAGCTGCGCCAGCACCTCCTCAGGGCGATGCCTGAGGTCACGGAGCCAGGCAGCGCAGTCTACATCACCGACGGCTTCGTCGACCCCGACAGCGGGAGGTCCGGCAACGCCTTCGTCACGAGCGGCAAGACGCAGGCGTGGAGGACATCAGACCACTGCTCCACCTTCCAGGCGGAGCTGGTAGCAATCCTGCATGCCCTCCAGCACGCTCTGCTCTGCCGGGAAGCCACTGTGGTGATACACATGGACTCTCGGTCGGGACTGCAGGCGCTTCAGCACGCCCACACCCGGGACAACATCCACCTCACCACCACCATCCTGTGCACCCTGCAGGAGGTGGCAGCTCAATGCAGGCGTGTCCGGCTCCACTGTATTCCCAGCCACGTTGGCGTGCGCGGCAACGATGCTGCCAAGCAAGCCGCCCACAGCCCCACCATCACTTGGACCATGCGCCCGAGCCTGCAATAGCTCAAGGTGCAGGCTTATCGTAGGGCCACCCACAACACCCACCAGCAGCACCAAAAATGGGAAACAACTAAGAGGCAAGCGGCGTGGTATGCTGCAGCCACAGCCTATCGCCCACTGAACTCATCCTTCCAGCAGCCCAGAGCGAACGGCGTGCTGCCACAGTGTGTGAGGCTGGGGTACTCCACGCGGGAAGAGCTGCACGCCGATTTGTGGCAGGGAGGTGCAAACACTGCGGCGGCCGCTCCCGGCACCCACTGGTGCACTACCTCCTCTCCTGCCCAACCACCGCCTGCATCAGGCCAGAGCGAGCGCCAGCCCCTCCCCCTGTAAAAGGCGCCCTACTGAGGTCGCGAGAGGCAAGAGCCGCCCAGGTGGTCCACCACACCCCAACAAACGAGTTGCTGGAGGTGCTGAGAACAGCACCCCCTCCGCCCTGATCGCCGCCCGCACCCAGCCGGGCGATGGGTGGTGAGGACGGCCGCCACCACTTGCAACAGATAAGACACGCGTGGGACGCTCCACCGCGTCTTACTGCACGCCAACACTGACGGGCTCCCCGCTTTGTGTAATGTGTACGCTTATACTATGTGTATTTATATATTATTGTATCATACTATTACTGTATTTGTATTGGATTATTTTTGTATTTGTATTAGATTATGTATAAATGTACGCTATTGCACAATAAACCTATACAATCAATCAATCAATATATATATATATATATATATATATATATATATATATATATATATATATATATATATATATATATATATATATATATATATATATATATATATATATATATATCACAATTTCCCTAGAATTAGTTAGGGCAAACTTAGATTGTTGAACAATATTGGAAACTCCTTGCTTAAAATATCTTCAAACCAACTTTGTCCTCATTGTGTTTGCGTTCTTGCCTCGAAAGGTTTGTTCAATAAGTGTTCCACAATTCAAGTTAACTTATTTATCTCAAACGTGTGAGTACTGTACTTATATATATTTTCATTATTACATACCCCAATTTACTCATTGCCATTGTAATCCTTTAACATTTTGTTCTCTTAAGATCCCATTAAATAACTTTTACATTAGCATTCAATATCCTGTTAATATTTAAGATTCTATTAATATTTAATATCTAATTAACATTTAACATCTTATTGATGTTTAATGTCCAATTAACATTTATTTAATTTTCTGTTATTATTTATTCGAATACCAATTATTATCTTCGGAATTGCATTTTTAATCATTTTGCATATTTATTGAACAATAACTCGTATACCAATTTGTATCTTTATATTCAATCAATTCTTTGTATTAATTGTTAATTCTTAAATATAATATATTTTCATACCCCGTGTATTCAAACCCTCGTGTTACCGCATTCCGTCACGTAGTCCGAATCTTAAAATTCAACCTTCATTGCTATCAATCTAATTTATCTGTACAGGATATTGTATGTGTATGCTATCTAGGTAAACAATATAATAATCAGTATACATAAAAGTTGTGGGTAAAGTGTGGAAGCAGGGTAAGAACACAGGGTGACTGCAAGAAGAAGAGGTTAAGCTGGTCCCGGACGGGGCGCTGAGGCCCGTCAGTAAGGCGGCCAGAAAAGCAAATCGCCGTGCCACTTACGGCATATATGACGTGAAGCAGATATGTTTTGAGTAATTTTATTGAGTAAGGGTGTGTAAGTTTTGATTCTTATTCCAGCTGGTGGGTGGTAGTGAGTCATTAGGTTTTTTGTATTGGTCAGTTTTGTTGGATTTTGTCTGATGATGAGATATTCGTGTGTGAAATGAGTTAGTAGCAGTTTTGTGGCTGATTTTTAGAGGTATTTCCAGTTTTCTTGTTTGATGTAGATCAGAATATAGTTGGTGGATTTGTTCAACTTGGATGGGGGAGGGGGGTGTCTTTGTGGGACAATGACTCAATTTTAAAAATAGCTGCAGATATGCCACGGATCGCTTTGCCTGTCTTTGGCTCCCGGATTTAAGTAAGGTTGGGACATCGACACTCGACGTCAGCAGTGGTGGCAAGTTGGACATATCTTGCTACCGTAGGCATAGAGCTGCCAATTTTACACACTATGTGGTTAGCGTAGGTTGATGCTGCTACAGAGCCGGGAGAAATGAACTTGTTCGTCACAAAGGAACCGTGAGTTTTGTGCTAAGCTTTGCGGGTGTTGAAAATTGAATCCTAATTAACTGCAGCACAAGTGCCTCTGCCACAGGAGACCCGAGTCTTGCTGCAGTGTCTACCCCCGACGAAATTATACGTGGAGAAGGCAATACACTTATAATCCACCTATCACTACTCATCTAGTGCATCGGCGCCCCGAGCCGATGATTCGCCAGCAGCCTCTTCCCTACACTCATCCCTTCCTTGAAAAACGACAGAAACCTTTCGAAACAGAATCGTGTTTTTCCTACACTGGGATCCAATACCTTTCCCAATCTCTGCAAGTCTTTTTCAAGCTTCTACCTAATCCTGGAGTAGACGACGAGGTCATCACCATCCCCTATATGACATGAATCCTTCATTATGTTACGTTATATTTTACTGCCTTCCTCACAAGTCAACCATACTATCCTTCAATTACCTTCCTTTTTACAAGTCAATTATATCTGTAATACCATCCTATAATCTCATCCTTCAATACCATCCTGTAATCCATATTTCAATTACATATAGTTACGTTGTATTCCTTAACAAATCTCAATTTAATTATCTAATTCATTCGTATAATTTTAATTACCTCTCACTTGTTAGTTCATAATTTAATTTCCCCATTGCACAATGTTGATTTTATAAATATATATTTTGGTTATTGTCCGTTTCCTAATGACCTTCGCGTTCGAAGTTTTCCAAATTAAGTTCACGTCAGTCGTTAGGCCTAAATATTAGCAGATGACTATTCCATCCAATTCAACAAATTCATGTAATGGTTTTCAAATAGCTATCTAGGCTGATTAATTAACTAAAATCAATCCCACTAATAACCAATGGCATAAAATGGTGCCCGGAATTTAATAATCTACCTTCAATCAATAAATAACCTCAAAAGTTAAAATAATTTCTCGAACTCCACGCATCATTTCCTTGCTATTCTTGTTAGACTTACAATTGCATGGTTGGAAGTCTCGTCCCCCCTCCTCAAACCTCAGGGCATCACCGAAGAAGAGAGAATTGCAGCAATAATTATCTTTTTATACAATTCAGGGAAGTTCTAAATAACAGGGAACAGGTTGACGTTTTAGACCGCCTGAAGGAGGCTTTCCTCAGCAAATACGGCACGTCCCAAATAGACGACCTGAGAGAGCTCCTAGACACTCAGGAAATGGGAGATAAGAGTCCTACTTCTTTTCTAACGCATCTGAAGGACCTTATCAGGGTAAAAGGTGCTCAAACCGAACTTTTTAGCCCTCTCCTTACGGAGATTTTCATGAGAGGAGTCCCAGAGGGAATCAGGCCACTCATCCTAGGCTTGTCTTCCCCTAGTTTTGCTTCCGTTCTCGGCAATGCCCAATCTAATACAATTCTTGGAAAAAACCGGCCTCTTCTTCAACATTTATGCTCTTGTCACTTTTTACTGACTTTTTATTTTTAATTTTATTTGGTTTACTGTCCATATTTTTATTCGAGCCTGACCATGTTTATTTTTTAATTGATATCACCCTTTTTTTACATTTTTTTTTTTGTTCCTTTTGTTGGCAGTAGATATTTTTAGCATTTTTAACAAGCCAGATAAATCCATTGGACCAAAATGGCTTTAAATCCTTGAATTTAATTCTTGAACGTCGTGAGGAAATGGCGGATGGGATCTAGCACACTACGAAATTGGCAGAAACTAGTCTAGCAGTCAAAGTGAGTGGGACTAGCCATAGTGGAAAAGGCATGAACTCGCTGACGTAGCATGAACAGCAAGTAATGGCTTCTTTTATGGTGGTTGCTTTGACCCCCGATTTGTGATATGGGTCCAACTTAACAAGGCTTTTCACTCTTGAAAGCTGGGCTAAGTAAAAGTGGGAGGACGAATGTGTCCTTATATTACTGGTGAGAAGTCCAATTGCAGCTGGGAAGATAAGTCTTCTGACTTAGGGTAGGAAAAGAAAAAAAAAGTGGCGAGGAGGGATGCAGAACACGAGAGACCCAACAGGTGCAGCAGGGTGGGTGCCTAGTGTAATCGAGGCGTAGGCCAATCAGGACCATCTGCAGCGGGAGCAGTGAAAGGAGGAGGCCCAGTAATCGAGATGAAGTTTGATGAGTGGGTGAGTTTGCCAGCCCACGACCCATTATAATTTAACGATCTCCACATGTGGAAGGGCAGCTGTGCCTTGTGTTGCTAATTCTCAAGTTATATAGAGGACAAAATATATATATATATATATATTAGTGTGAATGAGTAGTAGACCTCCTTGTATGCAGATTTTGTTAAAGCCATAGTATATTTCGCCTTTATTTATTTTCTTTGGAAACTTTGCATTTTCTTATCTTTTTAGTTCATCTTGTAAATGGTAAACAACTTCTAAAAAAGATAATGAGAAAAATGGAAACTTTCCAAAAAAAATGAATAAAGACGAAATATACTATGGTCTTTAACAAAATTTGAACACATATATATATATATATATATATATATATATATATATATATATATATATATATATATATATATATATATATATATGTGTGTGTGTGTGTGTGTGTGTGTGTGTGTGTTGTGTGTGTATAACTGAATCATGAAAATATGGAACACGATGAATATATAAATAAAGTCAACAGCAACGAAGGAACATGAAACACGGGAGATCTGTGAGGCCTTACAGTCTGCTTTGTAAAGGACGATTAATCGAAAGGCCTAGCAAATCTCCCGTGTTTCATTTTCTTTCGTGCGTGGTTGTTGACTTTATTTATTATATATATATATATATATATATATATATATATATATATATATATATATATATATATATATATATATATATATTAGTTGGGCAGTAGATTTTCTTCATAACATATTTTATTGAAGGCCACTGCTAACTTATTGTAAATTGTTTTCTTTTCGAGTTTCTCGATGTGTCATATTCCGCATTTGGTCTTGCGCCGCGTCTCTAGTTGAGTCCTTCGTGACCTCTTCCCTCACTTTCTCTAGTCTGGATGCTCTCTGCCAGCATTCATTACAGAGTCCTTGCAAATGGCTACTGTGTTAACTTATCGCAAGATAGTGGGGGGATAACTTGCCCCCTGCCGGTGTTTGTCAATTCCTCTAAGTTCTTGCGAGTGCAAGGTGATGGAGAAATTGGTAAATGTTAAATTTGCATTCTTCCTGGACAGCAGAGGTTACCTGGCTTCTACATAGTGCGGCTTCCGCAACTAACACTCCACGTCGGATGCTCACTCTGCTTCCGGTACATTCCGCACGCCTTTTATTGAAATCCACCTGGTGATGTCGTCCTCTCTGCACAGTACAAAGTGCATTATGCCGTTCTCCGGGCGCGCCCGGCGTCTTTATCAGTCGTCAACGGCTCTCATTGCATTTGATACCGATCTCGACGGTGCCTATACTGCCGAGAGAGACAAATCATACTGAAACCTTTTCAGCACCTCTATGTAATTCTGTCCAGGATGCTACCATGGATGATACCACCTTGGACTAGTTATCCCAACGTTCTGCTTCCTAAGCTTCTACACCGGCCGAAGTTTTGCGTTCGACTGTATTGGAGCACACTTCCTGTCGCGCTGGATCCGTGCCAGTGTACACGGATGGCTCCAAATAAAAAAAACGGATCGCCTTCTTTCCCGTATCCGTCTTGTTTGGAGTCAGCGAAGATATACCTGGCACTGCGTCTTTCTTCATCACCGAGGGTGTCAAAGAGTACGCGATGACTTGTCGACTAGACCAGCGTTTTTTCTTTTCCACAGAATAGCTACATGGTACGAATCAGTTCAGTACCCTCAGATTCCTGGCAAAGAACATGAGAGACGGACGAGGAGAACCTAAAGTTGGGCCTCGACGGCTTAAAAATTGCTTTCTATCGTCTCTAAATTGGACACACTCGAGGGACGTCACATCATTTGATGGAACGTTCCCCAGTATCGTACTGGGATGGCTGCATGCTCTTCCAGACTGTCCGGCACATTCTTGTTGAGTGTTCCAGTCTGGGGAATCTTCGTGCACGTTACCGTACATAAACAAGTGGGGTCGCTACCGTTTGTTCATTGTATTCGGGAGAGGTTCGTTTACATCTGATATGAACTGTAAAGTTTTTGGAAGAGGACATCTTCCTCGATCGATTATTTAACTTTTTTTAAGTTGAGTGTATGCTTGGTCGTTAGAGGAAGGCGGACCTCTCTCCAATCTCGAAGCATTCTTTTGCTTTTCTTGTTTTTATTTTGCTATAGTTGTTGTGGATGTTATTGTTTTGGTTATGGCGACTTATATTTATGGAGTCGCTAGTCAGATAGACTAAGGAAAAAAATAGGGTCGTCAATGAGGAGGTATTATGGATGAAGAGGCTGGGAAAAGACTTAAATATTCATCTGACGTGTTTATTAAAGCTCGCTGCTATGTATTTTACATTCTGTCCCGTAATGAAATTGGTAGGCCATTTAATGCCCCCAGTACTTTTTTGATGAGTATATGCTTGGGTACTATGTCAAAGACTTACTTTATGGTTCTGTGTGGTGGAGTGACATGAGTGATATTTTATATCAACCTGGTGAATCTGGTGCTTTGTGAATGTACATCATATGCCGAAACAGTGTGGGAAGACATCTGGTTGTATTTGTGAGTTGATTTTATTAAGTGATAGATGGTACATGATTTCAGATGTGTTACAATGTCGCGAGATGGAACGGTATGATCATTAGATGGTTCGTTTTAACTTTAGGATAGAGAAAGGTAGCTCATCAAGAAACTATACGAAAACTTAAACTTTTCATAGGGGCGATTATGATAAATTACGAAACCTGCTAAATCATGTCAAGCGGAATATAGGATTCAATGAAGGTAATTAGGAAGAAATGTAAGAAGCCATTGTGGTAGAATTATGATTTCTTTGGGAAAATTTCTGAGAAGAAAAGGGCATCCCAGAGATTACAGGGAAAAAGAACTGTTAACAATCTAAATCATTATAGGTTGACCAGAAATGAGATAAATAAAATTATTAAGAAGAGCAAAATGGCAGCAGAAATTAATTTAGCTCAAAATAATAAAAAAAGATACAAGACAATTATTTAGCTATTATAAAATCAATAACAAATCTAACAGTCACAAAATATGGCCTATTAAATATGAGAGGGATTTGAAAGTATTTGATGAGGAAATAGTAGAGGTACTAATGATCATTTTTCTTCAGTATTTACAGAAGAGAATCCATATAGTTTAGTTGATGATAATTCTAGGTCAATGGAAGTAGTGTTTAGTACTATTTATGTGAACAGGGAAATAATTAAAGGGCTTATATTGGAGTTAAACACTAGTAAGGCAAACTGGGACAGAAAACATTCATTCTAGGTTACTCAAAGAAGGTGTACATATTATTGCAGTAGTTCTTTAGAAGCATATACTAGATCCCTAGATTTGGAGAAATACCTAATGATTGTAAATTAGCAAATGTAGTGCCAATTTTTAAAAAGGGAAGTAAAGAGTTCCTAAATAACTTTAGGCTGGTAAGCTTAACTTATATAGTTTGTAAAATTCTTGAGAAGTGGTAGGTTAATAAATGATGCTCAGCATGGGTTTAGAAGAGGTCGATAGTGTTTAACAAATTTACTGAATTTCATGGATTATGTTACTCTAACAATTAGATAAGGGAGAAAATGTTGATTTAATTTACTTAGATTTTAGCAAAGCTTTTGATAAGGTTCCACATAGGAGACTAGTTCACATATTAAAAATGCATGGGATATGTGGGAAAGTTTTGAATTGGATAGCTCAATGGCTGAAAGGCAGGAAATAGAGAATGATACTAAATGGAGTGAGGTCATAGTGGTAGGACGTTATCAGTGGCGTACCTTAGAGATCAGCTCGAGGCCCTTTATTATTCATAGTTTATATAAATGATCTTGGGGAGGCTGTAAATTGCAAAGTGTCAATTTCTGCTGATGACAATAAATTGGCAGCTCAGAAGTGGCAGGTGGCATTTAACTTTAAAAAAATGCAAAGTTATTACCATGGGGTGGGATTATAGGGAATTTAGCTATGAAATGGATTGGCATTGGTTTAATTCAGTTGAGGGTGAAAAGGACTTAAGCGTAGTAGTAGATAGGTCACTGAACTTTTCGAACCGGTGTATTGAGGCAAAAAATAGAGCAAATAGGGAGCTAGGATACATTAAGAGGAATGTTAGCCACAAGAGTAAAGTGGTTTTTCTCAAACTCTACAACTGATATGTAATGCCCCATTTAGAGCACTGTACACAAGCATGGTCACCACATTTTAGACATGATATCAACCTGCGATAGTTTGTACAAAGGAGGGTAACAAAAATAATACCTTCCCTGAAGCACCTTCAATATGAAGATAGACTGAGTTTAGTAAATATGTTCTCATTTGAAAGAAGGTGTGTGGGGGGGGGGGAGATATGATTGAGCATTTTTAAGATCTTTTATGTGATGGATAAGTTGGATTTTGGGAAGTTATTTTTGTTAGAAGGTAGTAACTGGACTAGGGTAATCATTTGGAAATTTTAAAAAAGACAGAGGTGCAGGTTGGATGTTAGAAAGTTTTTTTTTCCCAACAGAGTGGCAAATTACTGGAATACTTTTCCAACTGAGAAAGTAGACAGTCCAAACCTAACGGTTTTCAAGCGCAGATTCGATGATTGATTATATGGGGAGGGAGAGTTAATTTTGGGGGGTAGGTGGTTGGGTGGAGTGGTATTCTGGAGCCATTCCTGTGGATGCAGTTTCTTATTACTGTATATTATGGGTGATTTTGATTTTGACGAGCGTTTTGTTTTCAATGCATTCCTGTGAATGGTTTTAATTGTTTATTGTAGATGCATGATCTGACACAATCCTATGGATGCAGTTTGTGGGATGGTTTTGACGGATGTGGATGAACTTTGATAGGCCCTTGCGGCTTTTGTCATCCGCAAAATTATGTTGTTATGTTAAAGAATTTGTTTAGCATGCGAATTTGGTATTATGTTAGCAGATTTCCAGATATTTTAATTGTAATGGAGTTGCGTGAGATTAGAGTGATTGAATTGTTTGTGGAAAGCATGGCCCTGGCACTCAAATTTTACCAGCAAAGTGCCTCTCAGGAATAGGAAGAATTGTAACAAATGTCCTCGCAGATATACATATATATTGATTTGTAAGCCGGTCAAGGAAGTAAACGGAAAGCTGAGAATTCAGATAGCTGTAAAATTTGGCGACAGCGTAATAAAAACCGAACCGTGTTTTGTTTGTTCGAATTAAACATTTATTTATTGTACGCTATTCCTCTCAGTCCTTTCTCGATCATAAGCCTTCGGTTAGCCCAGCCAAGCCGAAATATTATTTGAGTATCTTTGCAGTCAGATACAAGATTAACGCCACCTATCACGTCACTCGTAGGACTTGAGGGACCTCTCCCAAAATATCTGCGTCATTTTAATCTTCAAACTGATGACGGTTACCTTTACTTCCATGCCATAAAGTGGTGACCCTACGTCGCAAGCAACCATCCGACAGGACAAGGCGAACAGGACTTTGTGAACGCCATTAACATCAAGCCGCCCATCTTCAATGAATCAGCAGTCTCAGGTTGGTTTCGCATTGTTGAGGCGCAGTTTCACATTTCTGCGTTAAAAAGGGAGGAGACCGTTGACCCTCTTCCGGGAGCCATTTTGGCTGAGCAAAACTACCAGAGTTTAAAAACAGAAGTGATCGGCCTTTTCGAAATGACCAAGACTGAGCGATTCGAAAAGCTAATAGCATCATCCGCACTCACAGGCCGGCCCCCAATCAATCTAGAATAACTGCAAAGAACTGCCCTTCAGGTAGGTGTAAGCAAAGAGCTCGTGCGTCCTAAATTTATATAATTCTTGCCACTGAACATTGCGCCTATAATTTGGAAAACTGGCGGGTGAGCTTACTGCGTTCGACAAAGAGCGGTAACGTAGTGTGAATTCCGAAAGATGCATTGCCGTATCCGCGTCTAGTGCGTTTTCTAACGAAGCGAATGATAAGTGCATAAACAATAGGGCGAGTTTTGCACGATCGGTGCCTAATGATAACTACAGTGCGTGCAATATACCGGTGGGATTGCGACCATTCCACAGAAAACAGAAACCTGCGGTTTGCCGCTCGCACCTGTACTTTGACGAGGAGGCCAAGATTTGTAAGCTCTTCTTTAAACTGTCATGTAGTTATCCACTTTTTGCAACAAAGCAGGATGCTTTCTCTATTGATAAATGTAAATGATCAGATAATTGAAGGACATTTGTTTCACGTTAAATTCAATCAACATATACTATAAATAAAGGTGTTGGAAAAGGAAGCAGGTAGGTTCGTCTATGATAAACCTACGCTACTTAACATTATCATTAGTTACTAGCAATTTTGCCATTTTTTTTTCAAATAAAAAAATAGTGAAACTTGTCAATTCAATTAAGTATCATATAATTAGCTTTAATAAATTCTTACCTTCAAATGAATGCGTAGATTGGAAGTAGCATTGTTCGCCACAAAGATTTCGCCATTGCATGATGTACATACACACTTCATTTTGTCCGTCAGAAGACTTCACTCTATAATTACATGATTCTTTATCTTCCTCGTCTATATTATCTTCTAATCTCTCCATTTCACACTCTTTCGAAGAAGCTGAAGTGGCCATGCAGCAGTTGAAATAATGTTGAGCGCTCTCACTATACAACCGAACACAACTGTGACCATCTGTTAATGGAATTTGAACTGATGCAAGTAATCTTCTCTCACTGGCTCACGCAGTCAATCGTTTGTGTCATACAAGTTGCGACAAGCTAAAACATGCATTACAGTAAAGTATTTGCAAAAAGTATTTAAATACTTTTAAAAGTATTTAAATACATGATTTTAAATGTATTTACAAATAGAATTTTAAATACATAAATGTATTTAAATTCAAAATATTTAAGTACTGCCCACCACTGATTAAGAGTGACCTTTCTCCGAGGATAAGATTACCAAAAATGAGCACGGACCACGATACGAAAAATTGATAGCAGGTAGTTCGTTGATTGGCTGCTGGGCCAATTCAGAACACAGAACCATTCGATAAGATCGTAACACGCACATATGTACACCGACGTGGAATAGGATGAAAACATCAAGGGAAATGTAGGATGACAAATCACGTTGGAACTAACAGTGGAATTCCTTAATGGAGAGACTTGAAGACCGCGTGTCGTCTGTTATTTTACTTCCTCGTGTTGTCTACTATTTAACTCTTCGTTATGTGTACTAGTTATTATATCGTTCCCTAGGTAGCATAAAAATGTATAATACTCAGGGCCGGCAATATGGTTGCTGGCGCCCTAGGCAAGCAGATGTTCGGCGCTCTTTTATGTATAATTGTAAATGGTAGGCCCTCGGATTCCAATGCTTTCGCTTTCTCACCATAGTGTATGGTGTCTAAGCAGGTCAACCCGATTCGAGGCTAACATTTTTGGCCTAAACTTCTGTAACTTACCAGTCTAATTTGCGTAGGGAAAGCGACTCACCCCTCCCCCCCCAGTCACATTCGGACTGAAGGATATAAATGGGGCCGTGAGGCCTTTTAATTTATTCTGTTTCGAGGATTCTGCCTTATTGCTCCGCTGAATCGTTGTCCGTTACTTACCTTGACGTTGTTAAATTTTGGACACTCGTACTGGATTCCTTCGTGCAGCGGGGATTTTCTGCCATTGATTCCTGCCAGCGTGGTCGCTGCCCCTCTGTCGGCTGCATCGAATTGTGCTCTTCCAGTTACGTTTGCAAGTGTTTTCCTTTGGGAAGCCGTTCACACTGGGCACGTGAAAGTTCTCCCCTAGTCACCTCGCCATCTCCTCTTTGGGGAATTCTGTCATCTCTAATTCCTTCTCTCGGATCGTTGGGCCTTCGAATCATCGTTCCCCGTGGTCTCGACGCCTTTCGCCCGGTTCGCCGTCTGTGGGTTTCTCCTCTCCAAAGACCGTCATCGCATTTACCCCTGGGGACTTGGGTTGAATTTCCTCATCATCGCCGAGCCTCTTTCGCGTGGGTTCCCGACGTGGGTTATTGCTTCACTGCTCTTTTATCATGTATTTTGGAGTATCTCTTTCTTCTTACGTCCCCTTTAAATTAATTAAGTGTTATAAATATTATTCATGTAAGTTTGGGCCTTCGGGTAAGGGACGTAAGACAAGGAGGTTATTTCGGGAACACCTGTCACTAGAGTAGCAAAGCCTATTCCATCTTCAACGGCACGTGTCGTTTCGGCTTTAAACAACTTATTCATAGAACCCAATTTTGTATGCGCGAATATCTTTTTGGTTAAAACGACTTGTGATCGTTCGATGGTAACAAGCATTTGTGACTTTTCTTATGGTTTGATGACTCCCGTATAAATTGTTAACAGTTAATTTATTTCATTTTAATTTTGTTGTAAATAATACTGTAAATACTTTTTGTGTGTATTTACTTAACCACTTGCGGATACCTCGTAATTTAGCACCGTCCTGATAAATTCTCGTCTTCTATAAATTTTATGTGTGAATTTCTCTTTGGGCCGTGTAGACCGGGTTCCGCGATAGCCTTTATAATAATTATAAAATTTTTCACAAGGAATAAACAAAAAATATTCACCATCAGCAAGGTCATTAGGTACCCTTTCGAGTAATGAGACCTTCCGCGGTTGCATTGACTTAGGTAGTGACGGTCTTAGGTTAGGTTTTAGTATGAGAAACGATAGTGGTAGCGGTCTTGGGTTGTTCTTACATTCCTTGGTCAGTCGGGTCTTGAAGTTGCTCACATTATTTGCACTAACAGTGATTTGAGCTAGCTGGTTCCAGGACTAATCTCGTAGCACGACGTTGGCCATTTTCTAGTGCATCTTTGTCCCTCTTCATTTTTGCTAACCAGATGACTAATGCGTACTCTAGCATTGGGTGTGCAGGTTGTCTGGTAGGTCGTTTACGAACAGTACGAACAAAAGGGGGCAAAGGACCAATTCTTCTGGGGCACCACTAATGACACTCACACTGTCTGAGATCTTCCCATTGATCTTTATATATTCCTTACGTCCTGTAAGGAATTTTGTATCCACTGTTTGAACGTTCCTGTGATGCCATACGCTGGGAATATTGCCATGAGCCGTGCATCTGGCAAGTATCGAACGCCTTGGCGTAATCTAAGAATAAGATGTAAATCGGCAATCCGTGTGATAAAGCTTCTGTTCAGTGGTTTACTGCCTCCAGCAGATTGGTACGAGGGGCGGTCAATAAGTTTTGCGAATCGGTAGGGCAAAACAGAGGAGGGGAGATGGCTGTTTGTGGGGGGTGTTAGGACAAGTTATGACAAGTCAAGACCTGCAGCCGCACGCTCCTGCCTCGTTTATTTAAGAAGCAGTAGCTGATCGCAGATCGTCAGTCACAAATTTTTCAACAATGGAGAAAGTTGAGCACCGCGCACTGATCAAATTTTTGACCAAGGAAGGCAATAATGCAAAAGAGATCCATGAACGCATGGTTGCAGTGTACACCGACACCGCCACTTCCTATGCAACAATTGCTCGCTGGAATAAGGAGTTTCACCATGGTCGTGAGTTCCTTGAAGATGACCCCCGTCCAGGACGCCCGTCAGACGTGACCAACGAGTACAATGTGGCCCATGTGGAGAGGATGATCCTCGAAAATCGACGGGTGATGAAGGTCGAAGAAATCGAGCGAGAACTTGGAATATCACATGGAAGTGTTATCAACATCATCCACGACAATTTGGCCATGACCAAGGTCTCTGCCCTTTAGGTCCCTAGAAACCTCACGCTCCATGATCGACTTCAACGTCGTCAAAGTCCACAAGGCCAGAGTTGCACAAGCTGCCCTGTGCGAGTGCGGATTCGAGGAGCTCAACCATCTTCCCTACAGTACAGATCTAGCCCCCAGCGACTACTTTTTATTCCGCCAGCTCAAGGGTGCACTGCGTGGACGCTGGTTTGGGGACGATGAAGATGTCCAGCTCGCCGTCCAGGAGTGGATTGAACAGCAGTCGGGAGATTTCTGGTTGTCGGGAATTCGAAGCCTCAGGGACAAGTGGCGCAAGTGCATTGAAGTTATATTAAAAAATAATAAAACCCTTTTTCCTAATATCTCGTTTCCTTATATACGAATCGCAAAACTTATTGACCGCCCCTCATAACTGTTGATCTACCTGGCAGAAAACCATGTTGTCGCAGAATGTCTGATATGATTCTCTCAATGAGTTTACTCATTACTGAGGTTAATGAGATTGCCCGGTAATTTACAGGTAGGGACTTGTCTCCTTTCCTGTATATTGGTGTGATTTCCGCAGACTTTTATTGCTTTGGGACTTCTCGCGTGTTCATCTCTTGTTAAAAAGAGTGGTTCTTTCTTTCTTTCTTTAAATCTTGAACTGACTACCCCCATTGAAAAAGTCAAAAGACTATAAATCCAAGGGGCTCCAGAGGGAGATCAGCCTGGAAATAAAAATATGATAGAGACAAAAGAAGAGTAAAGAATAAATACGAGGGGAAAAAAATACGGAAATAACGGAAATCAGGTGATGCCAGCAGATAATAAGAATGAGTTAACTCCCCTCTTAAATGTTAAGAGATCAGTATACTTCACAACAGCACTAGGCAAACCAGTCCACATCACGGTTGCATCCACAATAAAACTCTGGCAAACTGGTTATTACAATACTTGATACTAGAAAATATCACACTATTAGTAGTGGCTGCCTGCCTTGTATTACAAGCAAAAACAGCTAGATCAGGTAAAGACAAATGCAAAGGATTTTTATCACTGTAGTACATTTTATGCAACAAGCATAAATGTAATCTAAATAAGGTTAAAGGTAATGTGAATAATAAAAATTAGTTTATTACCTGGGTTTTTTTTTAACAAACAATGAACAATAATATTGTTTTTCTCAACCTGGATTTTGGACAGTGAACAATTAGCCTACCTGAAACATCGCACACACTCTCTCTCTCTCTCTCTCTCTCTCTCTCTCTATATATATATATATATATATATATATATATATATATATATATATATATATATATATATATATATATATATATATATTTCTATATATATATATATATATATATATCCGTCGTTTTATCCTCTCCATCATACTGGCACAGTTTCATTTAGGCGGTGGTGTTTGGAGCTGCGAACTGCGAACGAAGAAGTTAAGTTGATAAAGTGTAGGCCACTGGTCTCGATAACAAGAGGTCTTGCCGGGCGAGTTGTTTTGAATTGAGATTAATGTTAAGCCTTGTGTGTACTAGTTATTATATCGTTGGCCTAGACAACATATATGTATTATATCCGCGACCCGTAAAAATGGTGCCAAAACCCGGGAATGGCCACAATTTTTATGTGTATTAGTTATTATTTTTTGTCCTAGATAGCATATATGTATAATAAATACCACGTACACATAAATGTTAGTTTGAATGAATGTTAAATTGAATTGAGATGTAAGGCCTAACGGGACGGCCTGAGGTAGTTAACACACGAGGGATCAAATACAAGGAGATACAAAATATAAATTATATTTAAGAGTTAACAGAGAATATCACGATTAAAGATAATTAGTTTAACAAGAGAATAATACAAAGATATAATTTATTAAATATAATACAAGATAAAACGCTGGAGTGATGGATGATGGGAAGAGAGATATTAAGGTTTAGATTGTTAAGGGTACAAGATTGATGGATAGGTATATAGGAGTCACAAATGGTATGTAAATTGGAGTTCTTTGTAGATGGAAGCGAGGGCACGAGTAAGTAAATGACGCTTATAAAAATTCGGACAAAGGTAGTTCCAATATTGTTAAAAAGCATTATAAAAAAGTTTATTTTACCATTTTAAGAGAATTATAAATTGATTTGCAGTTACGTTGGTACACACACACACACACATATATATATATATATATATATATATATATATATATATATATATATATATATATATATATATATATATATATATGTGTGTGTGTGTGTGTGTGAGGGTATGGAACGTACATACTCGCATGCCGCCAGACAATCGTGGGAACGGAGGAAATTTGTCGTTTCAGTTGACCTTCGTCTCCTCTCTCCCCCCCCACCCTTTCCCAACAGGCGACTGGAAGTCTGACGAAAGAAGGCCTATCTCACAGAGAAGCCTAAATTCTATTTGCCTTCTTTATGATACCATGGAGATTGTCCAGAAGGCGCTGCGATAAGCGAATTGTCGTGAATGGAATATCTCTCTCGATTTCACACAGTCCGCGGTATAAATGACAACGCCGTTCATCCCTCTACAGCAGTGTCCCAAACCTACTCGCGTAACCCTCACGTTGAACGAGAGTCGTTGCCGTAACGTATCGACTGCCAACGCGCCGATGAGTTAACTTGGTCGCTGTCTCAAAGTGTTCCTGAGGCAAATCCCGCCCCGCAGAGTCTGTGTCTAGAAGAATACGCTCTGTTGTTCAACGTAACTTGAGAAAGAAAAAGGAACATCCAAATACTTACTGGAAGTTACTATTTTTCAGTGTCACATCCAGTTAGGAGTGAACTAACCGGAACTGCAGTCAGCAGCCCCGAACCCGTCTTCTTATCCACCCTCTTCCCGAGAACTCGTGTTAACGCTACCCGAACCACCCCGTCTGGACCTGAGTAGTCGTCTCTCCAATCCATCACAATTAATGGTAATCTGTAAACCCAGTGTCCCTCTATTCTTAAATTACCTATTTAATTAACAGTGATTGATACTCCCATTGAGTCATTATAAATCTAGACGCTTAACGGCAGTATTTAAAATTTAATCCTTATTTACCTAAATGCCCGTTTAACTTTTGCTACTAATTATTATTTTTTGTGTAAAGTAAAGTTTATTTTTGTACGTGTGTTTATTTGTGGCTCCTCCTTTTTGACGTACCCTTGGCAAGACTTTAATCAAGAATCCCTTCGGCTAATTTATTCAACCTGTATTATGCACTCTTAGAATTTAACAATCACAAACCTCCCCCCAGTAACAAGTGGGACTTTTATAGTGAGAATCCTGGTCGCGGCACAACTCGCCTCTAACCAGCTTTCGCACATTCAGTAGGAATTAAAGCCTATATATATATATATATATATATATATATATATATATATATATATATATATATATATATATATATATATATATATATATATATATGATCGTAGATTGAGTCATATGGTCAATACCATCGACTTAAACAAAAGCGGTGTGACAAGATCAAGGACTAGAATAATTATTGGACCAGACTATGAGCAATTCTACGACAATATATCAGGCAATGGCGGAGCTTGCGCTTCGCTACTAAGATTGAAATTTAAAATCTAAAAAAAAACAGCCATGTTTAAATTTTTATAAATTTTCTGAACTTCGCCAATTATATTAATTTTAAAATGAACTCTAAACTATTTCCTCCCTTTCAAAAAATCACGTTGTTAAAATATAGTTAGAGATAAAATAAAAAAGCAGCCTTACTTAAATTTTTATAAATTTTCTGAACTTCACCAATTGTAATTCATTTTCTTCTAAAACATTATAAAGCATTGGATAATCATATTTATTTTTCTAAACTAAACTATTTTTTTTTTCAAACTCTAAAGAAATTCTTAGAAATTGCCTTGATAAAAATTAAAAATATACTTAAGTCATAACCAAACTAAGATCAAATTATTGTTCAAATATTCCAAAAAATCCCGTTCTTAAATTATAGTTAGTGATAATGATCTATATATATATATATATATATATATATATATATATATATATATATATATATATATATATATATATATATATATATATATATATATATATATATATATATATATAAGGAATTAAACCACATTCTCCAAAGACAATTTAAATCAGAACAGTTTCGGTGTATCTCACACCTTTTTTCAACTGACACTGGGCAGAAAATATAAGAGAAATGCATATAAGCATAACACAAGATCCCCTCTTTTTTCCCCCAATCCCCTACTTGGGGCTAATCTGGGGGGGGGGGGGTAGGCCTAAACATATTGAAGGGCTGGCATTTTACTATTTTGTTTATTTGCGATCTTATTACAGGATTAAAAGAAAATTGACCCTCAGATATATTTAAATTAGGAACTGACGATATCAAGCTCGATTCTACGATTCATATCTTAACATAGTTAGCCGATTTAAATAACATTTTACTTCCATTGAAATCGATCGTATGATTCTTGTCTCTAACATGGTAAAATATTCCACTACTTTCGCTGCCCACTCTAATATCTCTTTTGTGTTCGTACAATCTCTTGTCTAGATTTCTCCCCGTTTCCCCTAAGTAAACTTTATGGCAATCGTTGCATGGTACTGCATATACTCCTATGTTATGATGTTCTTTGGGTTTCCTGGCCATCATCAATTGGTTTAAGGAATTATTATATTTAAAGGCTAGATTAATACCCGCTTTTCCAAATATGTCCTTTAAACTATTTAATTTATTATTAAATGGCAATGTTATACATTTGTTGAAGTCGTTAGTGCGGGAAGGCTTATTACCATAGAATGTTTTCCTAGCTGCAAAATGGGCAGACGATATGAACCAATCGGGGTAATACAAATTAGAAAAAATGGTCCTGATAATGACAATTTCTTCATCTAAATAGGAAGGATGACATATTTTGTATCCTCTAAGGAAAAGGTTAGAAATTACCGATTTTTTAACAGTATTATCGTGAAACGAAAAATAATGTATATAGGCATTCGAGTGGGATGCTTAAGGTGGTTTTTACTTTATAGGATAATAGAACTGTCCAAATAATAAATAAGTGTCTGACCAGACATTTGGACACAGCTAACGACGTACTCGAAATGAAAACAGGGGTTTAAAATAAAGAACGTAGTGAAATACACGCGAAAGAAATGGATGAAATCCTATTCTCCACGGGTGTATGCAAAGATAGATAGACCCAACAAAAATATTCCTCCCAATTGCCGTACAACAAATGGATGACGACGACATCTTTTGAAAAAAATAGTTGTCCTTTTCATTCTCTCGCCTAGATTTGATTGGGAAAAAAAGATGGCAAACCTATTTTAATGACCCCAGCGTTCGCAAAACAGTGGATAAAAACGTAAAATCTCATTGCAGGGGGAAATTACACCCCCTTTATTTGATGTTATATTTTTTATTATAATTTTGATGGTGTCCATTGTGAAACCGGATCATTTTCACGACTGGGTGCCCGAGGGAACGCTTTCCCGACTGATATGGGCTCGGATTATGTTGGAGGATCATTTAACCTGGCCGTATCAGTTTGAGCCTGGTGTGAATGTCATACGCCCTCGCTTGTGTTACATGTCCAAAGGCATATCATCATCCCATTCCTTTTCCCATCGTTGACTATTTTACAGTCGTCAGTTTAATTCCTGCAGGGAGGTGTTAAACATTGAAGTGTTAGGAGAATTTGGACCCAGATAATTTTGAAAGGTAGGCTTTTATTTTAGGATGGAATTTTTAATTTTAGGGCAAGGTTTGAGATCGTTGTTTTTCCCCTTTATTGCGCTAGCGATGAACTTTCAACATGTTGTCACTTGACTCATCTTTTCAAAATCTTTATTATTTATATGTAGTATTTTATTAGAAGGAAAGTTTTTCTTTCACGTGTTTTTATAAAATCTTCTCCTGTGTGGATGGAATTTGAAGTTAGGAAAAAATATTGCACCATTCATATGAACTCGGAATGTAAATTTATTGTAGCCTAAAGGTACACTTATGTCAACATACACATAATAAACACAGATTTATAATATTAATAAATAATTTTGATTTAGAAAATTGTGAATAGGAAAATATGAATTACAAATTTGATTAACACGTGGATAACCTTGAGGCCAAGAGCAAGACTACACCCGAGGAGTAACTTATTATTATTATTACATATAAGAATTTGCGAGGGAATAAGGATGATATATACCTTGAAATAAACGTGGGTATTATCTTATGTAAGTGTGAAAAATCAAAAGATAAAGGGATAGGAATGTGAAGGAGCGCGGACAACAAATGTCCAAATACGCGTTTCCTTGGTCAATAGGAATCGAGAGCTTTGTCAGCCATAATGATCGAATGAAATGGATTGCGAATTGGGGTAGTCTTAAGCAAATACCAACGTTGCCAAATTTCCGGTAAGCAAAACTACCGCGTACATATTTGTCTCTTGGATAAAGGCAGGTTGGCGAACCACTACTACATACTACTATCGCGTACATAGTTCTCTACACTAGAAATCTGGGATAGTTATTCAAATAGTTATCTAATCGTTGTAAGTTTTTAGTCGCGTGCACGCGACTCTCATAAATTACATAGTGATACTATGTCGATCCGTCGGTCGGTTGGTCGGTCGGACAATGAGTTTTTGAAAGTTTTCAAGGCCGTAAGGTCATATGGTCATAAGGTCATAATTCAGAAAAAGTGATGTCAGTAAAAGGTCATAAATCAGTTAAAGGTCGTAAGTCAGTAAAAGGTCATAAGTCAGTTAAAGTTTATAAGTTAAGTGGCAATCTTTTTTTTTAAATTATTGAACTAATTGAGAGCACGCGACTTAGGTTTGTTGACCTTGTTTTCTTTTCTGTATTAGGAGTGGTTGTTCCTAAATATTTTCACATGTATCCATCTTTTTTCTAATTATATTTCCTGCTCCACCATCTGAGCTTCTTATTTCTCCCTATGTTTATTTTTCCCCATATTCTATCTTGATCCCGAATGAAAGAGGAAGTTAAAACCATAGAGGAATACTCGCTGACCTCGCAAGTGGGTGCAAGTTTATATTGAAGCTGGACGATTACAATGAGTCTTATCTCTCGCAGTATTTGAAATTGATGGGATTTGCTACTGTACTATTTTCCATTTATATCCCCATTTTGCGACTTAACTATATTTATTCAACATACCTATTTTGACTATTACTCACCGCATCCCCCCCTCATTTCCGTCATGACAGAACTGACTACCGAAATGAAACCATTAGATAGAGAAGTAAGAAAACGAAATGCCCTGATATTGCACTCGAAAAAATTTGGTTTTGCTTCATGGATGTAGAGAGGTTAATGGCCTCACATTCTCACATTTCACATAGTTCACACTCCTATTCCTGCTAGTATCGAGTTACAGACTCAAAAAAGCATTGGACGCGACATTGATGATCCACTGTGTTATCTGTTCAACGGATTCCACGCCCCCTTCAGAAATTCAACCTAAATCCCTCTCCCGAAGGAAGCCCGGCGGTATCATAGAATTGAGGTATTATGCTTCTTTTTGCAAATCCCTTCCTGGTCTTCTTGGTTTTTCCTATTGTTATAGGAGTTTATACTTTTCTTTTCCTTAGATCTTTGTTGGTATCCTACCAACCATGAGTAGTTATATGGATGGTTAAGAATTTCAATCCATACCACTCATGAACTTAGAACTGAAATATGGGTGGATACGGCGCATTGGGACTTTATTGGAGGATTTGGTATCGATGGATACAAAATGTTCAAGAGAGACTGATTTCGAGGTAGAGGGAGGTGGTTGTGCTATTTTACTTGAAAGGAGAATAGAACTCATCAATGATAGATGTGAATATCGGCGATATAAGAGTGGAGGTAGTGTTAGGTGATTTCGATTCTGCCAATTATAAAATTAATATAGCTATCATTTATACAACGTCCGACCAATTTTAAAATGCCTCTTTGTCTCTCTATAATTTTCAAAAGAAAAACAACAATAATACTTGGGATAAAGACGGGGAGTGTTTGCTGAACTTTATTCATTATAATTTTCTATTTCAAAAGGTTGAGGAACACACGAGGGGGCCAAAATATACTGGATTTATTTCTTAACACGTACGAAAACTTTGTGGAAGACGCTCAAGTTGGCGACCCACTGGTGACAAACGTAGATTCTAAATAAAGTCGAGTATAACTGCAAATGAGAACAACCAATTATTACCGCCTATTGAGAGGTGTAATTTCGATGTTTTTCGGGGCTGTATAAGGTAAAATAATTGGGGTAGCTGTTTTCACGATAAGGACGTTCAAGGTACGTGTTGAGAGTTAAAGCGAGTTATACTTACTGTCGATACTGACTTAGTTAAATACTCGTACGTACGCAGAAAATACCATAAGTCAAAGAGAACAGCCCTCTGGATAAGAAGTGAAGTCATACACCCAATACAGGAACGTATTGAACTTTACTAAGCCTTAAATAACAACGAAACTAAAGTAAATCGCGAAATATATTATATCGTATACTGATTTTGCGGGGATTTAGGAAATCGAAGAAAAATTATGAAAGAGATCTAGTACTAAACTCAAAACATAAGCCTATGTTTCTCTAGTAACATGAACAATAAAAAGCATATAAGGGATGGCATATGACCGATTAGGGGGAGAGAGTAACTTATTACAAACAATACCCCTAAATTGTTAAGAAATTAAATGAACACTTCGTGTTTTTTTACTGTTGGAGAATTTCTCACAGATATCCACAGTAAAACAAGGAATCGATTTGGGGGAACATCAGATATTTCCCCGTGTCGAGGAATAGGCTGAGGGGTGGTTGGAGTTCCCCGACTCTTATATATATATATATATATATATATATATATATATATATATATATATATATATATCCTATTATCCCGAATGCGGAGGAGTCGTCGTACTACTCCTTATATTTCGTTCGGCCCGTGCCCTGAATGGGTTTATTGACTCAGAGTGCTTAGAGGTTGGCTACGGAAGAATTGGAATGAATTTTGCCAGCAAACGATCCCAAGGATGCTAGATACACAACAATATGAAAATAAAGTTTTAATGAACACTAAACAAATATATATATATATATATATATATATATATATATATATATATATATATATATATATATATATATATATATATATATATATATATATCAATTTATATATACAAATAAGGTGCTTTGAGAGATAAATCAATAAGTGAATCTCGGATATCTCACTTGGCTTGAAAAAAACTATTCACTATGTAAATCCCTATACACTTGTAATGTTGGTAAGCTTCGCGGTGGAGTTGGGGAATGTAAAAGGAAAGGGTTACCTCGGAACCTGATGTTCGGGTGGCGCTGGCGAGTGAAAGTGGTGAGATAAGAGGTTGTGACGATGAAGTATGTTCTCCCACAATTCCGTCACGATTCTGCTGGAAGAAGGCGGCGACGGGGGCTTCTTGTTAAAGAGGGCCCCACGCTCGTGAACTCCGAGGAATCTTGGGTGTCTCAGGTAGGGGAAGAGGGCGAAGTGACCTATCGACGCGTAGGGTCACGGAGAAAAGCCGAGATGTAGTTTTCTCGCTAGGGAAACAGAGTGAGGCCGTTTGTAGCTTCGGCTCTGAAAGTGTGAGTACGAGCCTGGGTCCGCACTCACTTGCAGATCAATGGGGTAAGGAGCCTTCCTAACTTGGACCGATCTCCTCTCTGAAGGTTTGATGCTTCGACGAATTACCACAATGCCGAGATAGATGGCAATTCCTGCCCCACCAGACGCTGTGCACGCTCTACTACCGAGGGTTTAAAGAATTCATCTTTTATACTTGAAACTCGGGAGAGGTTCACATGGCTCCGGAAGTAGATTTGATATCAAGCGCCCTTCTTCGGGTGAGAGTGGCTTGATTATTTCCTCCAACCAAATTTCCGGGAAATTTCCGGGAACCACCGGAAGCCAAGATGGGCTCCCATATATCGATAACCAGTCCAGGACGGAATTCGGTGGTTAGCTGAAATGGTCGGCGGGTTCTTCCAGTGGGAGACCATCAGATATCGAGCCGGAAGGCAAAGGTTTGATAACCGGCCCGCCCGGAAAGGAGGGGGGAAACGTGGGTGCATTATGCTATTCTCCTACCTCCCGACACGCGAGTAAAATGAAGGAGAAATCTTTACATAATATGTAAACAAGATGAAACGATCGAAGGCATCCGGACCTAACTCCGTGTACTCAACTCACCTGGATTAGTTAAAAAAATCAATTAGTAAAGCAGCTATGTATGATCTTTAATCGGTCGGACTAGGAAAAACTAGTCTCAGTAGAGTTAAAAATAGGTAATATTATGCTCATCTTAAAAAAAAATGGAGAGAAATTCGATCCTGGTAACTTCCGTCCTATTTATATGACGTCAGAAAATGTAAACTCTTAGAATCAATAATTAGAGATAGAGTGGTAGATCAGTAGGGTAGTTTTTGATACCGTTCCGCATGATACCGTTTTGCATGACAGACTCCTGCTGAAACTTCAAACGCACAAAATAAGAAAAGAAATTCTTAAGCAGATAGAAAATCAGCTCAAGTCAAATAGCCTATGGCCACAACATGCATTTCAACGAGGCCGCTTGTGTTTACCTAATTTACTGGAATTCTTTTAGAAAATGATTTGCATTTACGATGACAACAAAGCAGTGGACATAATTTACCTAGACTTCCAAATAGCTTTTGATACCGTTCCGCATGAAAGACTTGCTGAAACTTCAAGCGCACAGAATAAAAAAAAAAAATCTTAAGTGGATAGAAAATTGGCTCTCAAATCGTTCACAGCAAGTTATTATAAATTGGGTAAGTTATAACTGGGCCCTAGTTACTAGTAGGGTACCTCAGGGATTAAGACTGGGCCCATTGTTCATTGTATATACATTATTAATGACTTTAATAATGGATTGCTTAGTAAATATCCTAATTCGCAAATGGCAAGAAGCCGTTTTTAGATGCAATGTTGTGGAACGGCAGCGAGACCTTAATAAAATAGTGATTAAGAAGATAAATGGCAGATTTACTTTAACATACGCTAATGTAAGGTCATGCATGTAACATTCCCAAATGAACAGCCAAATCCTATAATCCGTTAACAATCACACAAGCGTGGAGTAGCATACCTAAACAAGTAGTGGAAATCATGTCAGTAAATATGTTTAAAGATCGACTTGACGAATATTTTACGAATTTAAATATTACCTAGTAGGAAACAGAGATAAAAAAAATCTAATGAAAGATCCGGAAGCGTTATAAAGAAAAAGAATAAATAATTAAAATTATGACAGCGATTAGTCCTCTGTAACGTGCGTGTAAATGCGCTTTCCGTATCTCCTCTGACTTTATTTTCACTGTATTGTTTTCAAGGCTAACACGCGAGGATTTGAGAGGGAAGAATATCTAGCCTATCTTCTCTTTTGCATGATTTAGTGATTCTCTCAAGCAATATTAGTACCCTGCGTGAATCTAAGGTACACTTGTAGATAAATATGTACCGAAGTTCTAGAAATAGTGAAAATAAATCATGATTTTAAATGATACTTACATATGTAGAATAAGTGTTGTTCAGCTTTCTCGTGCTAATATTATGTAGAGTTAATATCATCGTTCAGGTTCTTTAATTTAGTAAAAAGAACAAGCTAGTTAGTCTCCCGATACAGTGTCTTTGCTGTAGCTTTCACCTTCTTGCTTCTCGGGCTGACCTTGAATAGATGAAAGGGTCTTTGTTCTTTCTTCTGTAGTTTTGTAGATCGTTCGTGATAGATTTCCAGTAGCACTTCCTCTCATCTTAGATTTAATTCTTCTCTCCTTATCCTACGAAATTTGACTATTTCTTGTCTTTCTCTGCTGACCAATCTTTTTCGAATGACTACCATTTAAATATAGGAATAAATTCTTAAAGCTTGGTTGTTGTGGATGGGGGCTTAAAATTCAATATTAAAAAGGTACGGATAGAGGCGGTTTCGAAAAGTGATTTTTAAAAATTATCCTCTAATCTTCCTATAATTGTAAACAAATGTGTGCCAATGGTTCAAAGGGCCAATAATAATAATAATAATAATAATAATAATAATAATAATCGTTAAGTATTTTGGATTAGGGTTCCAGTTTCGCAATGTCTTTATCAGGTTGAAATTCAGTTTTGTCAACATTATTATGGCGAGGAATAGACAACAGGATTTTATCTTTACTCTATTTAATTCCATTTAAGTGAAGTAATAATAATGATAACACGGATTTATGTACATATTATGCTCTTGAAAATCGCAGGTCTTTGACCTTAGAAAAGTCTGAGAGAAAAGGTGGGTCTTCAATGCACTCTAGAAGGCGCTAAAAGGGGAGGGGGAGGGGGGTATCTCACCAGTTAGATTATTTCACACACTAGGAGAAAATATAGAGCAAACAAGATTACCCATCTAGCATATACGATTTGAAGGAGCAATTAGTGAGGGACAAAGCTAAAGTGTAGGGCCTTGAAGAACGTCATACAAAAAAAATCCTTGTTATCATTATAATTACTTCACTTGACAAAACTGAACTTAAACGTGATAAAGCAATTGCGAAACTGCAAAGATTCGAACCAGCTGAAGAGGTTGAAGAATGGACGCCTGTGATCCAGCGAGAAGAGAGAAGCAATAGTCTCGGTGATCGGTGATGAACGCCATAAGTGGCAATCTCTAAACAGTTTCACAGTGAGAGTGGGTGTGGCTGAGGTTACGGAGAGAGCAGATACAGCATTTACACTCATGACTAGCAAGAGTTTTAAGACATATCTCTCAAAGCCGACTCACATATATTTACGGTATTGGAAAAAAGAGGAGGAGTGCGCCATGGCTAAATATAGAGCAATAGTTTTGCATCAAGACACACCCACTAGAGTACCCAATCGTGATATTTCTGTTTTGTCATGGATGTGCTTCAGGAAGTTGTCTGAGATCCATTCTGTGATGTTATAAGAGGATTGTAGGTTTATAAATCTCAACATATGAAGCTGGGGAAAAGAAGATATACATCTGCATAGAAATAAAATGATAGATCAAGACGACGCATAAAAATACCAAGAAGAAGAAAAACAGAAGTAGACTCAAGAACCGACCTTTGCTGGACATCAAAACGCTACTCCACCCCCTGAAATATATAATTTACAATATAAATAAACTGAATACATCAAGACACACCCACTAGAGTACCCAATCGTGATATTTCTGTTTTGTCATGGATGTGCTTCAGGAAGTTGTCTGAGATCCATTCTGTGATGTTATAAGAGGATTGTAGGTTTATAAATCTCAACATATGAAGCTGGGGAAAAGAAGATATACATCTGCATAGAAATAAAATGATAGATCAAGACGACGCATAAAAATACCAAGAAGAAGAAAAACAGAAGTAGACTCAAGAACCGACCTTTGCTGGACATCAAAACGCTACTCCACCCCCTGAAATATATAATTTACAATATAAATAAACTGAATACGAGATGAAAGATGCGAACGAAAGCAGTTACCTGCAGTTACCTCGAAACACAGGAATTCACGAAGGTAGCAGTGAAGAAGAACAGCGTGATCAACAGTATCAAATGTTACCAAGAGATTCAGACGTAGCAGAATGAAAGGCTGACCAGCACCGGCCGCACCACGAAGGCGGTTCAGTAGAGCATAAGAGCGCGCCACGTGAATGATGTAAAATAACCCTCCACTGAGATTCGAACCCGCGACCTCTCGCACAAGAGAGGTGTCGGGTTCGAATCGCGGTAAAGGCTAATTCTTCCATGTAAGAGATATTCCGAAACCTGGAATCTCAATTCCCCAAACCCCTCTTCTTCCTAGTCCAATATGAAGCATGTATAAAAGTGAGTTTATCATCGTACATTCCTGGTACTATATTGCCTTTTCAACCTTCAAGGGTTAGTAGGGGTGGGTAGACTTTTATACCTGGTACCTGAATGAACGGCTGGCTTCCCCGGCCAGTGACCCCGGTAATCTCAGACCAGATTGAGATTACCTGAGCTTTATTAATTCTAGACATCTCATTTTGAACTCTTTTTCGCTACTTTCTTTACAAATCTGTTCTCACCTTTTTTTTTGGGGGGGGGGGCTAATTTCACAGGCTAGTCGTAACACGTTTGCACTGTGCGCACACTTTACCCCCGTCTACTACTCCACCTTTTATTTTGTCTATCCTATAAGCCCAAGTCACGATCGAGCGCCATCACGCGGAACATTTGATCAACGGGCTGAAAAGGGTGGCCTCGAATTGTGCGCTCGGTTAACCGGTACCTTATGCACCCGCTTTAGATTAGGCACCCGGGACGGGCGTTTAGCATTTTTAACCTGTGTTAAATGTAAATACAAATGATTGAATAAAAGGAAACAAAACAAAAACGGACGGAACAAAACGCTGTTGGTCAGTTAATTCCTAAGACTTTGGTTTTTATGGTTCACAGTAAAGCGGAAAACTCCCTCTTGAATGTGAATCATAGTAACAAACGTCATAGGATTTATCTGCTTAACATCGTTTTGGTCAATCGTGGTGTACCCGACCAGGCACATCCTATGCCTCTCAGTTAAGAAAAGCACACTCCGCTCCTGGCTCTTCCAGGCCTACGATTGCGGTAACTCCCGTCTTCATTAGGAACTTACAACGCCTTCTACCTTCTCCGGGTGCCATCCCAGTTTATTTGGCAGTGAAAAGGATCGATCCCTGATCAAACAAATACCGGGGTCCTTTCTCTCCCTGAGTGACCCCTCGAGTAACAGGAAGCAGCCACGCTCCCTTACCGAGTCACTTGACTTAGAACAGGTAAAGTCCCGGAAGGCGCTAGTGTACCACCTCCTTACCACTTCAAAGACTTCCACCCGGAAGGAGGGTAGAAATAAAGAAGTTTTGTCTCCGTGTGTTTTGGTGACGCACAAGCGTACTTTCAATATGAGGTAGTCGATGGCCTTTATGGAAGCGATCACTTACTTATTTAAATCTCTTTTGCTGGGCCACCGGTGTTCGAAAAATCTTCTCAGTTTGGCTTGAGCCGATCACGGTGGTCAGTTTTCGAGGAAAAGACTGGCATCTTTATCTTAGTCGAGAAATTTAAGTTAGTATATGAGGCCATTGAGTTTTTATCCCACTCCCTAATCACTGCGGGTTGGCTCCTCTTCCTCGAAATTCTGGTCATTTTGAACGCCTATCGCCTCCTTAGTGGCTGGCCGAATATGACATGATACTCAGAGAAAGCCGATATATATATATATATATATATATATATATATATATATATATATATATATATATATATATATATATATATATATATACATATAAGTGACGTCCATGTGAATTCACTCTATGTGAATTTCGTCGGGCGAGGGCCAGATTTCGTTTTATTTTGAAGATCCCTCACTGGTCCTACTGGAGAACATACGTGCATTTATTTAATAAGTAGATTCTTCTTCGAATACTGCGGCAGTTATGCTTGAGCGAAATGGAATCGCTAGTACGATGGTACGGCGAGTAGTTCTATAACACACTTAACACACTTTTGATCATCTTAGTAACTATATCATCTACTCTAGCTGCTGTGACATTCTTTATACATCTTACCGCACTAACGACCTCTTGCATGCTTACCTGTTCCATAAACCGATACAACACTCGGTTTACACCCACAAACCAATCATATCTACATTCGCACTATTTCTCATACTCACATTATACAACTCACCAAAGTACTCTAGCTATATACTTTTGACCTCGCCATTGATCACAAATGCCATGCCATTCTTATTCATGATGAAGCTATCTGTTCCCACCAGGAACCTCATTCACACTCTCCTAAAAGGCTTCATACGGTACTTTTTCACTCTAGTTAATCACTGGTTTCACCCTTTTTAGCCTTCTTGTATACATTCATCCAATTCTCCCTGATATTATTCCCAACACCATTAAACATTTGCAGCTACCCCTCTGTTTTGCTTTTCACTGCACGTTTCACATTGTGCTTCCACCCTGGTGCGTTTTACTTTCTCTTTCTAGTTCTGATACACTCCAATACAGCCATTGCACTACCCACGATAACTTTCATTAAATTTCTTCCACATTTGACCTCTGCCCATGTTCACACGTATATCGACTTTTCTTCTCTAAATCATTAACACATATTCTTCTCTTTCTCTCAGATGCAACAACATTTCCTTTTTGTACGTCCTTTTCTAAGTCTTTCTTTACTCCGATTACCGGGAAACCTTCGGTAAGCCTACCCTGAAGCATAACCCTCGTGGAAAATTATTAAAGAGTTAGAAACAATTCGATGGAGGAATAAAGTAAGTCCAGTTGCCAAAGGTCCTCACCACCCGTCATGCGCAATAGCAACGAGGACTCTTCAATATACTCGTCATTGTGACTAACAACTATGCTCCCACTAACCGAGTAACTTTTACCTTCACTTGCCTATTAGATAGAACCACCTTTTACCATCCATTTTCACCATCCATAAACCGATCCCCATTCGTGTATAAACAGGCCACCTATAGACCTGGCGACACCCCTATAAATTGGTGCCAATGATTGATCCTAATACAATAATTGCTAATAAATAGTTATTGATTTGTTAATTCTTAGTAATTAATTAATAATTATTTAATATTTAATCATATTAGTTAGTTCCAATGTACTTTCGTTACAATGTTGTAACATAAGGTTTAGGCAGAGGGGTAGAAGAGGCCAGGTTGGGAAAGTCACCATTTCCATCAGAGTAGTGACCAGGCAGTCAGTGCTAACCGCAATTTCGAGGGAAAGCGACAGAGCCAAGGAAACATTTTTCCTGGGATTCAAAACGAAATATCAACGAGGGAATATCCGGCTGAAAGTTTTTAAGGGGAGAGATCTGTACAGAAAATGAAGCTAGAGGAAGTGAAAATGTGTGAAAGACAGCCGCAGACTTTCCTGCAGACAATAAGGACGGACGGGCGAACTGCGGGCATTGGAGCATGTGGGCACACGATCCTCTGATGTCACCCGCAGCAAGGTTACCCAAGCTACCACTGAAAATAAGATGGGAGCGGTAGAAGGAGAAAAAGGTGAGAACTAGTGCCATGTTAAAAAAAAACCCAGCAATTCAATCGTAGCAGAGAGGGATGGGTGAAACATCTTCTCCTTTATGCCCCGAGGAAGGATAAATGGATGATAGATTGTCAGCGACTAGCACGCTAAATAGTCCCAGGTTAAGAAAATAGATGAGAAGACGCTTGTAAAGGAGAGTGATGAAAAGAGGGTAAAACGGAGATGTCAAGAATGAATTAAGCCCAGGTCGTCTCAGTCTAGTCTTCTGATCCTGCCGAGGGGTAGTGGGATCAGAGAGCGTGCCGCTTCTCCATGTACCAGATGTAACAGTGTATAGGTGGCAAGCCGTTGCGGGGGCTAAAGGTGAAAAGAGAGTTCGAAAGTGTTAAGAAAGTTGATCGGAATGAGAGATGGAGGAAGATGAGAAACAGCAGCTAAACCACCGGCGCCACCTCGTCTTGCAGCTTTCGGAACATGGACGAACGCCACAAGCGGCAGCTGTAATAAATACAGTTAGGCTCATAAAAAAGTCAAGCTTCTGACACGACGAAATATTAAGGTCACAAATGAAATTTGCCTTGTTTATTTGCAGAGAGGAGGAAATTAGGTACCCCCTAGACCAAAGGGAAATGGAAGAGGGTGAGGGGAAGGTAAATGGAAAAAAAATGGGTATATGCTAGGGGGCATCCCGGAAGACGTGTACTGTAGTTGTGTGAGAAAAGCCCCTATCATCTGTATTCTAGCATAATGTTAGTATTCCAAGGGAGTAAATTTTGTTGAAAGAAGTTGGAAAGATTTTAACAGAGAATTTATGAAAGGAATGTCTTTGGGATTTAATAATTTCATTTTGCTTTATTCGTTTTTAGGAGCCAGTAGATATTTCATCTTGCTAAAGATTGAAATTGAAAATATATTTTAGAAAGAACTTCCATAAAGCCATCGAATATACAAAAAAAACCACCATACCCAGCTATGCCTTAATTTAAATAATTTTTTTCTCAATTTTCTGTGGATTTCTCTTTCGGATTGCAGAGTTCAGTATTCGCTACAATTGCTTGAGGTCTGCGATTGACTTGGCCATCGAAAAAAGTTTATTTTTCTCTTCTTAAATCATTCTTGAGTTAATTTGGTCGTGTGCTTAGGTCGTTGTCGTACTTAAATGTCCATTGATGTAAGCCGTAGAATTTTTCGCATTTAAGAGCAACTTTTTCTCCAGTATCTTTCGATATGTGGGACCATCAATTTCCCCATCGATGATATGGAGTGCTCCTGTGCCATGTGCAGTAAAACAGCTCCAATCCATGCATTGCATACTACAAATATATTAGTACAAAAATGAAAAAAAAATGACGAGATGATCACATGAGATAAGAAACCGGAGTTTTTTCAAAGTTAAAGGAAAGAGACATTGGAAGACCAAGTAAAGGACAAAAGGACAGCACATTGAAGGCAAGCAATATTGAGATGACAAAAATAACGCCAATGGAATATATATATATATATATATATATATATATATATATATATATATATATATATATATATATATATATATATATATATATATATATATATATATATATATATATATATATATATATATATATGATAAATGAACAATAACGTTCTAGTCAATACGTTTTTAGAGAAATGGATGGTTGTCTCGCCGTATATGTAACCCTCCTGACGAGGGTTGAGGAACTCCAGGAGACTTTTTTTAGCAGATTAAGAAATTCTTATTATTACCCTTACCTAACCGCATTTACTAGAACGTTATTATTCACTTATCAAAGAAATAAAAAAATCAGAAATTTAACTTTCCTAGAGTAAATGATCGATTGTACCACCACTTTGATGAATCACTAATCTGAGTCTTTATTTCCACACACACAAGCTTTTTCTTACTTCATTAATGTCAATTTCTTGCTAAGATTCACTTATTTTGCTTTTCAGTTCTGATTGATTAAATTTTTCTCTCCAACCTCAGTAAACCTTTTCTTTTATTAACTCCCAAATTGAGTAATCCATGGGGTTACAATCTGGACTTTGCGGTAGCCACTCATTTTTCATTATTAATCTTGGCGTATGGCTAATTAGAAACGACTGTGTGGCGTGGCTTGTATGCACAATAGTCATTTTCTTGATAGAAACGACGACAATCAGGCAACAACTTTACTTTCAGGAGTTCAATGTAATTAGCAGAATCCACTTTTGTCTTTTCAGTATCATTAAAATGAACATCTGTTTTGCGATTCCAAGAGACCCCTGCAGATATCATAACCTTTTTGGAAAATCTTGAAGTTTCATGATATAATCTGTTTATCGGAATGTCACTCTTGCTACCACGCCCGTAGACAACAACATTTTGGCGGTTTAGCGGAATTTTTAAAGTGAAATCTTTTTCATCCGTGAAGACAATATTTTTAACTCAGCGACAGAAAAGTTATCAAGTAACTGTTTGCATCTTATTTTTCTTTTATCCTTAACATTACCACCTTTTCTAGAAGATACTATTCTTTTTAAGGCTTTTAGCTTTTGTGTCTTAATTATTCGTTGTGCAGAATTCCTTCCAATATTCAATTTTATAGCAATTGTTCTTTGGTATAAATGACTTCCTGGCTAATCTTCTTGAGAGCAGATCTTATAGTTATTGTAATTCACATTTCCCACTTCTGAAGCTGTTCTAGGTCTACCGCTTTCTGGTTTTCTGTTAGCGCTTCCTATTTCGCGAATCTTTTTTATGTCTTTCCACAGCACGTCTTTTCCACATTTTTCCAGGAAATTCTCGCAATACTCTTTCAGTCTTCCATCCCTTTCCACAGTCACAAGCTTTAATGAGAATATGATCTTCTTCTGCCAACCTCATTATGGGTACTGAGGAATTGTAAAGAAAGATATCCATAATGTGACATGTTAATTTCTGTAGGCTTTTGTAAGAACGTAAAAATTCCTGTATGATATTGCACAATAAAATAATATTATATCTCGATATTCGTTTTTTTACCCATGTTGTTATTTTTTTGAAGTGCAAGAAAACTATAAAAGGTTTCTAAATTCTGTTTTTGCATTCAAAATAGGAAGATTGAAAGTATCTTGCATATAAAAATTGCCATGAATAGGTAGGAGTTTACTAAGGTATATTTTTTTAGAAATGCGTCATTTTTTTTGGTGGGGGGGCACCCGATATATATACCATTGCGTAAAAGAAAGTATAAAGCACCCCTCTTAGATTTATAATTTAAGATTTTGATTCAATTTTTTTAGAATTTACCATATTATTCATAAGTATTTATGTTAATGTATATTTTGCTAATATGTTTGAATATTTTTTTAATATGTTTGAGTTACTTAGTAAGGACACTAGTAAAATTTGACAAAGCAAAAGTTTACTACACATTGATATAAAAACATAAATAGGTTACATCTGCAAAATATCTTATTAAAAACAAATCTTCATTTGTTCTCAAATATCTAGAATATTCTAAACTAAATGCGAGGTTTCTTTCATCATCATGTAAGGCTACTTACTGTATCATTCCTTACAAAAAGTCATCCCTTCAAAATCTTTAGTATGGGGAAAACAAACAAATCAGTGAATATCTTCGTGAACGCATTGTATCCCTTCATAAAAGTGGCCTTGGGTACATAAAGATCTCTGTACAGCTTAAAGTACCTCTAAAATCAGTTGCTACCATAATACGCAATTGTAATTCTCATAATTCAATTCATCATTTGGATCGTTCAGGTCGCCCTCGGATGTTAAGGGAACGTGCAGCGCGAAAACTTGCTAGAACAGTATGTGATAAACCACACACTACTTACTCTTAGAGAGCTGCAGGAAGATCTGTAAACAAGTGGAGTTGAAGTTAGCAAGGATACAATGAGTAGAGAACGCTGCATCATTATGATCTCTTTCTCAAGAAGATTCCATTCCTTAAGAAAACTCAGTGTAAAGCTTGTTTGGCGTTTGCAAATGAACATTTTAATAAACCAGCAACGTTCTGGGAACAAATCTTTTGGTCAGATGAAATAAAAGTAATACTTTTCGGTCGAAATTCAATCAGGAAGGTTTAGAGAAAAAAGTGTGTAGCTTCCGCGCCAAAGAATACAATCTCTACAGTCAAATTCAGTGGTAGATCAATCATGGTATGGGGTTGCTTTCGCTCATCAGTGGTTGGAAGAAGGGAGGTAGTCCATCAAAGGAAGAATAAACTGGGAAATGCGAAGGGAAATTTTGGAAAGAAATTTATTTAGCGTTGGCTCTCTGAACTTGAAACCAGGATGGGCGTTTCAACAAACAAACTGAGAACTAGCTTCAGACAGGTTGAATTAATGTTTTGGAATGGCCAAGTCAATCTCCTGGACTGAATTCCATCGAAAATATGCAGAAAGGATTGAAACCCATGTTCCAGAAACGAGATATGGATAACTTATCTGATTTGAAGAAAATATGTTTGGAAGAAGGGAACAAAATCACACATTTTTTTACGAATTCTTCTTCAAAATAATTGCCTGAAATGCCTTTTTTTTGGTTTTTGCTTTATTTTAAATGGAAATTGGCCACTTTATTAAATGTAGATAAGTGTGTATTATATGCGGTCTTGGCTACGCTGTGTATGGGCGTACTTCAAGCCCTATAGATGAGGGCTGAATCTTTGGTATGATGAGCGGATGGAGTGCATAAATGAGCCAAGTTCTGCTCGATTGAATAGACAGTGCTAATGATTGATCACTTAATTTCACTCCGCTCTCTCTTCTCCACTGCAGAGATGCACAACTGATGAAGATGAATCGAGAAACGATCCTCATTTTCATCGCTGCCCTTACCTTCAGCTCCCCATCATTGCTGCCCGACAGGTAAGACACGAAGATGTAACTAACTAAGGAGAAAACATCTCGCTCTCACTAACGGGGCCATAGTCGCTTAAGGGGGAAAGAACCAAGGGTGGGAATGGATGATAAGGTCGTGCAAAAGGACCAATGAGTAAGGGGCGTGGTCATCTGCCTCAAACGCCTCTAAGAACTGTCGATTTAGAGGCAACCGGAGCCGAGTCCAAGGGCCTCTCCAGAGAACTTGAGTTCATACCAGGATGATTCATCCTCTTTATACTTTGGCTCAGATTTGAACTCAGTAGAAATTACAGAATTAGTTGCCTCTCGGGTATGCAACACCAGAACACTATTTTGTGATTTAATCGATATCAAAACCAATTATCCTACTGATAATGGCACGAGGGGTGGGGGTAGTTAATTGATAAATTTGAGTAATTTAATTCCATCTCTTAACATGTCGCTGGGATTCTTGGACTAGTTCTTCACAGTTCTAGCGGTATTGAAGTTGGGATTTGGCTCTGCGTTATTTTTGATATTTATTGTTATTACTTAAAACACGCACAAAAATCACTTTTTCACAAAATGAGGTGGATGTGTATCAACGCCACTAAAGTTACCAGCTTTTCCGACCCAACCCGCTATGACCTTATCGATCACTTTGTTCACTCCGAATGACACTTCGTAGCACTTCATGGCCCTTAAAGGCCCTTTGGCGATGGTGTGCTATTTGCTATAACACCAGTCATGGTTCATCCTTTGGTAGAATTCCCCCCAAACACCCCTTCACAAACCCCCTTCCATGCACACATATTATACACCCCATCCAATTGCTCCTCAGTCATCCCCTTCTCTCTGACACATTCACATAATCAACGCACCTTTTTTCCGGTCTCCCAACCCTTCACATATCCTGACACTTTCATATTCCTCTTCTTTACAAAACTATTCTCCTTCTCTGCCTATACAGTTCAGAATACTCTCAATCAACACTCCCATATACACCATAAATAATTCTTGGCCTGTCTTTCTTCAATCTACCATTCACACACCAACTACCCTTCTAAACTTGTTGAATTGCACTGTTCTCACTCTAGATATTTCCTCCTTTCATAACATAGTCTCGTTCCAATACACCAACGTTGACATCGGCATACTTTCATCTAGCTTTCTATTATATACCTCACTCAAACCATTTAAGATCATGTGGTTGCAATCGGCTTCATCTATACCACTACCATTTTCAACGCATCCAAGATACTTATAAACTGTGCACCTGTTCAAGGGCAATTCTTCAGTGACCTAATATCAACCCCACCTCCCCACAAATAACACTACGTTACTCTTTGCATTTACTTTTTGCCTCATCCTCACACATACCCTGTCAAAGGTTTTTACCAACATTTCCAAATTCATTTCACTCTCTGCCACTAACACCACTTATACCATCATAAATGAAACGCATCCTTCCATATTAATCTCACACCCTTTTCCCATATTCCCATTACTACTTCTCTCAGTATTCCAATCATAAATATATTAAGCTGCCATGGTGACACCAAAACCCCTTGTCTTACCCACCCACGCATTTCATACTATTCTCTCATGCTAACCTTCACCCAAATACCCACTATATTCCTAAATAAATACTTATTAAGCCATCCATTAGTAGAATTAGCATAATGTATATGTTCATGTTTCAATACGAATAAAAGATAATTTTTTTAAGAGAACAACTTTTTTTATCACAAGTTCAGGACAAGGTTTGGAGAAACACAGCCCAATCCTTTAACTATACAGACACTGACCATGTATGACGTAAGACTTTTATTTTATACAAAATGAGAAAGAGAAAAGGACGATTATTATCTCCCGACTATGAATCATCTGCCAAATGTATCTCTCACTCTCTCGTGAGCGTTATTATTATTTTGTGGTTATTGCTGTATTTTTTTCTTTAGCATTTTGTATTAAAGAAATGTTTTAGGTCAAAATTGTGTGTTTACACAGATGAAGAATGCAGCGTGTTGCTCGGAAAAATGAGTCCTATGCTTGTAATCAGCAATAAGAAGTTTTTTTTTCTTATAAAACTTTCATTTACATAGGATCATCCATAATTTACCATTCACACAATAAATTCTGAGAACTTTCCAAAATATTTCCCTTTCTACAGATTCATAAACTTTATCCAGTTTTCCCAATGGAAACAACCTCTGCGCTGAGCGGAGATCCTATTGTGGGGCTAGAGCGTTCTTGGCCCAGGTAGCAGTCTTCCCTGGGATGATCATGGCTCGGCGAGAGCAACCCCAAGCCTGATAACACTCCTGGACAGGGCTCTCCTTACGTATTCAAGGCTTCCCAGGATAAAAAGGAAAAAGAAAATAGGTCATTTTTAACTTCAGGAGGGGAGGGAGAGGAGCTCTGATGACAGACTGGTCCTCTTGGCTTCGGATCACCCTCGAAAGGGGCGGGGTGAAATCCTTCCCTCTTCACCTAAAAAGAAAAAAAGTGGGCAAAAGAGAACGGAATCTCAAGGAACTCCGGGCCCCATAGGAGGCTGTTGGCCGTCTTTAAGCCCGCCAGCTTCAAGTGGAAACGCTACCAAGTTATCCGTGCAGCTGACAGAATAATGTTGACTGAAAGACACAAGTTCAGTCTTGGTAGGGAGCCAAAGGTTTCTCGTTTTTTACACCAGAGTGACAAAGTGGTTGATCGTACATTATTTTCGAGGGTCGTTTCTCCACGATGACTATAGCCGTATATACCTCCTATAAGAGAAATATACAGTCAGTCTCAAGAGCAAAGGTCCGTCCTGAACTGGTAAAAAGATGAAGATTGGTGTCCTTACCCTGGAATAAATCACACATCTTAATCCTAGAATCGTTTCGCCTTCCTGTTTTGACCTGCCTCTGTGCTCTCCTGATGCACAAACGAACTTTGAGTGTAAGAAGGACGACGACCTCCATGGTATCAATCACTTTCCTATTGAAATATATTTTGCTTGGCCTCTTCCGTTCCAGAAGCTACATAAGTGGTGCCTGGACCAAGCTTGGTGGTGTGCACTTGAGGAAAAGAAGGACATCTCTATCTCAATCGAGAAGTTTAGGTTGTTTTATGAGGACATTTAGTTCTTCTCCGGCACCCAAATTCCGCTGAACAGGATTGTATTCCTCAAACGTCTAACAGTTTTGCAAGCCGTCTCCTTCCTTGATGGTTGAACAAATGTAAGACGGCCCTCAGAGAGAAGACATATGCCTATAAACGCCACAAGCGGCGTCCGAACGATTTCAGCCTATGTGAATTTAGTTGGGTGAGGGGCAGATTTAGTTTCGCTTCTAAGAAAACTCGTCGCACTTAATTTCAGGTATACGCGTCTTCATCTCTCACAGCGTTGTGGAATCATCTCAAAAATATGCGGGCTAAATTCAACTGAGACCTTCCTCCCCTTTTCCAAAAAGTCTGCACCATCATTTCGGACCTTGTTTCAGTGGCAGGATCCTTGGCATTTGCTTTTATCACTCTCTACATCTGGGTTGCTGCTTCTTCAGCCTTCTAAGCCTGTCGCTCATTCACTAAAATCCACGTTTGTACATCAAATCCAGAGACGTGTACCTTTGAATGACATGTTTTGGGTTTATTGAGCTGTGTTCCGCTCTGGCTTCATGCACGTATACCACCCTGCTCTCCACAATATCCTGTACGCCATGCTCCGACACTTAAGTGAGTAAAGCCTGACCTTTTTGTTAGCATAGTTCAACAGGATCTGTTCGTAGGGTATCTTTCTAGATATTTGGCTAATGGCTACCGTGCTGTTTTCAGCAAACCGTGTATTGATCACTCCACCCGGTTGTTTACTGTCTCTAGCCTCTTGCGTGTACAAGTTAGTGAAAAAATTACTTGATGTCAGGTTTGCTCATTTCTTGGACAGTGGAGATAATTTTTTCTCTCAAAGTGCGGCTTCTGTTAGTTCCAATCGACGAAGGATGCTCTGCTCCGGCATGGTTTTCCTTAGCAGGCTGCTTTTCGCCACGGTATTGTTGATATATGGAAAGCCTATGATACTGCGTAGCGTTCAGCTATCTTAGAGTCCCTCTATTCTCTGGGAAGGCAAAAGGGTTTCTTTATTTCCTCTATGAGGGTAGCCTTCCACAAGTCTGTAAGACAAAAGGAGCCTGCTGCACAGGGAAGTGTCGTCAGTGTCAGTCTCTTTGTCGTGAGCATCAACGGCATCATCCCAATGCTCCCGGAATATGTTCTCGCCACGCTCTTACTGCACGGTTTTTCGGTCTGTGTTGGTGCGGATAGATGCTTACCATGAATGTGGGGCCTCAACAGGCCCTAAACCGCGTCTCTCTTTATGCCGAAACACATAAAGAGCCTGTCCAGGATCTGTTTCTAAATGGAGTTCGACTGGACGTGGTGGACTTTGACCGATTCCTTGATATTGTATTCGGCCGGTCCCTTACATTGGTGGCTCATATTCATAGGCTTATGCTCTCTTGTATCCGCACCATGGCCTGTAGGGTGTAGGTCGTCGTAGCAGGCTGATAGGGCTACCCTCCTATTGTTTTACCGTTCCTTTGTCCACTTAACGCATAAATACATATGCGAGATTTATTATTTTCCCGTATCCGAGCATGTACTGCGTATGGCGGATTCGATCCACCATGCCTGTCCCTGCTTAGAGACTGGTGCCTTTCCCGCGTCTGCTAGAGGGGCACTTCTTGTCGACCCTAGGAGAATAACACTCGTTTTATGTCAAACACAGAAGAATATGGGTTTGTGCGGGGAGGTTCAGCATCTACTCCATTCAACAACAGTTTTAAATTCGTCCGCAACTGATCATTTCGGTATCTATACTGCTGATAGATGCCAATTAAGCCCTAAACCATTATGGTTGATGGCAAGGAAACTTCGAGAGTTCGATGAAACCCTCGCATAGGTGGCGCCGTTGGCTCTGCCCATGAGACGATCCTGGAGGACACGCATATGAACGTTTGTCAGCATGCCTCTGATCCCAGTGCTTCCACAACACCGGAAATACAGAGTTCCTATTTCTTGGAGCATGATTCTTGCTACACTGTAGTGATGCCTGTGTACTCAAATGGCTTCAAGTCCGAAATATAGAATTTGCATCCATGCTACCTCCCCCTTGTTCGAAGCCCGTAGTGCTCTTCCAGTCCCTGCGTCTGTAATCGCGCCCGGGTTGGTGGAAATAAACTGCACTTTACACCAGATTACGCATCGTGCCAAGTTCGGTGATTGCTTCGTCATTAATAGCGACTCACAAAAAGCGATAAGTACTCTTGAGCCATTGGAATCTTCACATCGTCTGGCTAGTAGTATCCATGAACATGTAGGGATTGCAAAAAACGATCGTGCTAATTAGGGGCCAGGTTGTTTGCACATAATGAGCAGCAGTACTGGCGTTTTGCTCTTCACCATTTTGACTATATGGTAGGGATCAGGTCAGTCCTTAGAGCTTATTGGCGAAAAAGATGGTAGACGGCGTGCGTGAATTTAAAGTTGCGTGTCATTGCACCCATACTTTTCCCGTTGGCCTATACCTCAAAGCCTCGACAGTGTGAAGTAATTTTTTATCGTTTCCTAATCGGACACACTTGCGGGATTTCAGCGCCTTCTAATGGAGCGTTTCCATAAACTTTTCTGCCAAGATTGTTTGGTACTTCCGACTTTTAATTGATATTCTCGTTTGGGGTAGCTTTGTGCGTGGTACTTTTACCGGTACCGTGATGAGCAGGGTCACTACCGCTTGTCCCTGGTGAATGGGGTCGGGCTCCTATACACCAGATTTTGGCGTTTAGAATGTTTGTAGGAAGCGAGTATCCCTCATACTTTTTAATTATTTTTTTTACTTTGTTGATAGCGTGCTTGAATCCTTGAGGGAGACGGGCCTCCTGGGTCAATTAAACTTGCCTCCCTGGGACATTTAGCGTGCCTCCCATGGGGCACTTAGCGTGCCTCTTAATTAATTGGTTTCTTTGGTGTATTGTTGTATTTTTAGAATCTTACCGACTATATCATCTTCCCAAGCTGCCTTCGCATTTTTTAGCCCTCTCATAGTACTAATAACTTATTGCCTCATTATCTCTTCTATACCCTGATACAGTACATACTTGGATCCCACATATTCACATTCTCACCATCTTCCATATTCACATTATACAACCCGTCAAAGTATATTCGCCATCTATTTCTTCACCAATGTATTGCTCATAAGTACCCTGCCATTCATATCTTTGATGTTGACACAGCTATTCTATTCTTAGTTTCTCACCTCACCTCCTTCCACAATAACTTACTGTTCCCATCCTGATACTCATTCATCTTCCATCCAAATGCCTGTTTTGCTGATTTTTTTATTCTGGTAAATTACTTGTTTGAGTTTTCTTTTCGTCTCCTTGTATGCATTCACCCATACTTCCCTAGCATTCTCATCTGCACTATTGAGCATTTACAAGTAAGCCATCTTTTTGCTTTCCCCTGTACGTTTCGCTTCGTCATTCCACAATTCAGAATTTTGCTCCCTCTTTTCACTTCTAGCACCCCTTGTACTACCTTTAAATTTATTCTAAATCTGCTCTATCCCAACATTCACACCTATTCCCCTTGTTCTACTCTCATGTATTCTAACATACCCTTCTCTTTCTCGTAGATTCAACAACCTTGCACTTTTTATTCTCTTTTCCTGTCCCTCCCTCTTACAACTTTCGCATCAATATATCTCACACCATATTCTGTCTTATTAGGCACAATCGGACATACCCTTAACTTCTCTCCCTCTCCTTTGCCCAACCCATGTGTATTGAAGCACATCATTGTGCTGAAAGAACGAGTTTACCCCTCACAAGTTTATTACAGCACAAAACCCTACCTCACTTTGTCCATTTTCAGCCTCACCAAGTGTAGCAAATGTCTGGTTACCCCATCATACCCTGTCACCTATATGTCGAATTATATCTTTTGGTCAGTTTCAACCTTATAAATCTCAGCTTCACCCACATAATTCTCAAGCTCACACATTCATTCCAACCATTGTATCCTACCACTCTTAACTTAAAATCACTGCCACAACCTCTTTTCCTGCTACCAACCTGATCCTTTCCTGATTTCACTCTCTTCTCTTCATCAAACACAAACTCTTCATTCTCCTTCTTGTTTATCTCACATAGGCGAGCATCGGCAATCACCCTGTTTTAAATCCATTTACCACTACTGCCCTCTTCCTCAAATTATATATATAAACCTCGCACATTCCACACACCCACTTTGTCGCTTTTTACGCCACGGCCTCGGACTATGGTATGGGTATTCTTCTGTCCCACGTCTTATTGTCATCATAAAGTTGATACTCGAATACTGGGCTTTGTACTGATCCATATCTTGCGACGGAAAAGGAGAAAAAGTATAGAAATGTATTATTATTATTTACTTGAAACTAAGGTGTGTGAGGAGAGGCTCGTACACTGAATGGTAAAGTTGTGGGAAGTGAAAAGGTATGGTATAGAACCAGCAATAGCACACATCTCTCCGACCTCCACACTCGAGGCAGATTATCTGCAGTGAACTTATCGGAAAAACAAGCCAGTTTCTCCGACCGGATTCATAAGTATTTAATATATTTATGGGATTAATATACCAGGTAGCCGTATTCTACGACCCACCACTGACACTACAGTGGCGTTACTCGCACTCCTTCCTCCCCTCACCCCGGAAAAAAATAATAAGAAGCTAAAACGAAACGTGCGTGAACCCAATTCTTCTGCGCCACTGACCAGATCTCTCTCTCTCTCTCTTTCCTCCTAAAGGCCTCGCCTCCGGACGCAAAACGGCAACCTTATACTCGAGAGCGGTCGAGGGCGTAACATAACGCTGACCTCTCAAGGATCGGGTTACGTTACCGTTAACGGCATCGATATTGCTCAATCCTACGCATTGGTGAGTACCGTGACGCATGTTTCATGTCATCTCTAATCTGCTATGATTACGACAGGCCACATCGCCATGTAAATTGTAGCGGTATTGTCTATGATAATATTTCGTAGCTTAGGTCTACCGGAATTAATATTCCTGTTCTCAAATGTCTATGTAAATATTTTTAGGAATGGGACCATTTGTTATTACTAGGCTAAGGAATAAGATCTTTACGCTGATGTAGTTGTTATGCTTTGGAATTGGGCTATTTGAAATGTTACTAGGAAAATGATACGCCACAATTGCGTTTTTTTATGCACAACCCAATTTTACCATGTTAATAATAGCAAATCTAGAATTAGTCATGTCAAGAATAGTGAACTCAATGTAAATATACCGAAGAGGAAAAAAGTTAGCATATGTAATAGTCATATGTAAAAGTTTTACCGATTGAACATCATATCCCAAAGCCTTTGAGTTAGGATAGGTTTCCTAACTAACCTAACCAAAAGTCTTCTCATTGCTGACTTTTTACTTAATCCAGAAATACATAACATGAATCAAATCCCTAAATTGAGGTCTTGATTTCAATGATTTGAACAAAACAATTCCAGTTCTTATTGAGGTTGCGTTCTTAAAGCATTTTTTTTATTTTGTTATGGCATTTCCAAGCAAACTCATCTGGTCTTAGGGCATTTGGAAGAGTTATTTTTTTTTCAGCACAACTTTGACTAGGTTCTCAACAAACAAAGGAAGAACGACCGTCTAGAAAGAGTTGTTTGCCTATTTTACCATGTGAAGAATAGCGAACCCAAGATCTCTCAGGACAAGAATAGCGAACCAAAACGTTTGCTATTTTTGACATGATCACTTTCTCGTTGATGCCATACCAAGTATCGAGGTTCCTTTTCAGGAGCTATTTGAGTAAACCCCTGTACACCCCCCTGAGACAAGCAAATTTGACCTACAGTTTCGAGTGAACCCTGAATTTCTACATCTAGAGAAGATAGTCCCTATATATGAACATTTATGGGATGGGATGTCGGGTTGGCCTTGCTGCGTTGCGACAGGCCTAGCGTAGGGTTCAAACGGAGGCCATGGAGGCAGAAGTCAGCAACACTGACTATTTCTCCCACGAGGCATTTGTTACAATGATTTATGTTCGTTACACAAATTGTACTGTGAAGTGAAAAGGCCAGTCAAGGCTTATTGAAGACGCACGAACCGGAAGGGCAATTTGATTGCTCTCTTTTTAGCTCTACCCTCTCTCTTAGGCGTAACTATGGCCGTTTGTTTTTCAACGGGTATCTCTTACCTTATAGCCCTCGATTAAGCTAACAGATTCAAGTTCGCATTTCTGAATACCTGTTCATTTCCTACGAACTGGCCCTTATAGGGTTTAAAGTCGCTGATTGATTAGGTCAGCGAACTTTTTGAAGCGAAGCCGCTGATTAGTTTGACGTCATTAGAGCTTCACCCACTAACCCACCTCAGTTGTACCCCTCCTTAAAATACTTCTCGCATTTAGAGTCGACAGTGCATAGAATCTTACTCTTTTTTTTAACTTTTCCTCTTTCTGTTGTGAGGCAGATGCCCTCATTTTATTGCCCCAGACATCCATTCAGTTCATTTTTTCTTACCAGAGGGAATCATTCAGTCAAATAAATAAAATATAATACACCATTTAATTCCATTTTTATTAACATTAAACGAATATATATTTCAAATTAACACATGCAATCAAGCATGTTATTAAAAAATCAACTTAATCCGATCGCTAGAATAAAACTACAAATTAAATAAATCCAATGAAATTGAGAGAGTAATGGAATCAATTCAATCAGGTAAATTGGGCCAGTAAAATAAAGGTATTGAAATTAGGACTTTGACCTACGTCAATGTCATAGGCTGAGGACGAGGAGACAGACGATCTAACCTAATTTAACCAATTAAAAATTTTACAAAGAAACTGAGGTTTTAACTACCAGGTTTACCTTTCCTACCTGTATGGTTTAATTTGGGCTTCTTCTACGATGCCCACCTGTATCATGCTGGTGGTATTCCAACTCAAAAAGCAGAACATTAATATATTAGATAAATATAATCGATCAAAGTGAGAGAGTGGAATAAAAACGAGGTGACCCAATCCAGTGAATATCGATCAACCGAATCAGATCACTGATATATAAACCCACTGAATTAATCTAATGGCGGGTATAAATTGAATAAAATAAACAAAAAGTCTAATCACTTAAATCAAGACAGATTGACCAAATCGATCTGATAAAAAAAAATTAATTCCAACCGTTTGAAAGGGGTTAAATGGGGGTGGGGCAGGACCAATCAATAGCCGCGGTCGTTGAGCGCGAGGACAGCCTGCAACCAGGGAACCTGACTCACGAACAGTTCGATTTTCCCGAACTCGTAGGTGTTGTTCGGGATCAGGATGTCCCAGATCTTTTTCTCTTGTAAGTATTGTTCGTAGTCCGAAAGTCTTCTCCGTATACGAACATGGGATGGAGACGCTCTTCCCTCGGGATGAGGCCGGACTGACCTCGGTCCCCAGCTACAAAGAAAAACCCTCTTTTTAGGAGACTCCCCAAGAGTGTCTGAAGTTCGTGGTCTTGAGTACCGGGGTGGCTTCCTTGTACGAACTTTCGGAAGAATTCGATTATATCCCACAAGTCACACCAATTAAATTCGAGGTCTGACTAGGGAAAAGAATAATGTTTACCCTTTTTGTTCACATTTTTCCCCTCTCCAATTCCCTGGCTGCCCTCTCAGTCTTTTTCATGCCTCTTTAAAACACACCTGGGGGATAAAAGGCGCCTAGTCCCCCCCCTCCAATTAAAGTAAATTGCACCATCCTTCCCTCGCTTCCTTGAGATCCCCTGAATGGATAATGAAACTCGCATAAAGATAAGAATTACGCTGATAAATCGGAAGGCTCCATTTTTTTTTATATATTTAAAGCGCAATAGCACGAGGCCTTATCACACAGAAAGATAAAGAAGAGATTTGTAAAGAAAGTTGTGAAGATGAAGGAAGTGAAAATCTGTGAAAGGGTCCGCAGGTCCTTCTGCAGGCATTGGGGCCGAGGGGCACGCCGTTCTCCCCAGGTCCCCGTTGAGGCATGGGCATTACCCCCTTACACAAGGTACCAGAGATCGATCCTGGGAGGAGGGGGCGGTGTTGGGTAGTATTGCAATTTTTTATGCCCTTGATGGGGGGGAGAGGGACGTTCCACGTCAGGAGTATGTGAAAATCATTACCCCATCGGCAGGTTCCTGGAGCTAGGGAAATGTGGACATGTTGTATTGTGAAAACGGAAGGTGGTGGCATAGAAGTTCATTCGTGCTTTGGAAGGGTATCTATTTAGAAGGTGAGTTGGATACTTTAGTTCAATGAAATTGCAGATAAAGTGGTTAATTTCATCCTGAAGGAAGATTGGGTCGCACGTTCTATAGGCTCGGACATGACAAATCCGTTAAGATATCTGTTATTTCTTCCCTCTTTCTTCGAGCCTATAGAACGTGCGACCCAATCTTCCTTCAGGATGAAATTAACCACCTTATCTGCAATTTCATTGAACTAAAATATCCAATTCACCTCATAAATAGATGCCATTCCAAGGCACGAAAAAACTTCTATGCCAACTCCACACCACGAAGGGATGATTTAAAAAAAATATTATTAGTTACCCATACGCTCCAGCCTTGGCTCCTATAAAATAATATGCGAACGGAAATAAAATAAATATCACATTTAAATATTCTAATACCATTCGAAAATCCTTGACTAGACTGCGCCCAATCAATCTCGATGCTGGAGTTTACAGTATACCATGCTATAATTGCAAATTAACATACATCGGAAAGTCAGGCCACTTTAATAAGAGGATGAAAGAACATTTAGCGATATCAGAAGGTGTACGAACTCTTCAAGTCTCTTTACGCACATGCAAAAGCACGACCATAGAATTGATTTTAACCATGCAAAAATCATTTATAAATCAAACAATTATATTGAGAGGTGAATTGCGGAATCAATCATCATCAACAAAGTTAATCATTTCAATTTATCTGAAGGGCAATACAAATTTAACAAATATATAATGAATAGAGTCGCCGATCGTATTTATAAGCCCCAGAAGCAATGCGTCTCGAGGATTAGCAACTCTCCAGATTGTTTCCGGTTCTATTTCATTTTGTTTAGCTTGTCATTCACGCCAGATTAACTCGAGTTTTTTTTCCAGATTGTTTCCTGCTGTTTCATTTTGTTTAGGATGTGTCTTACTTCATATATACTGTGCCCCTTGCCTAGTTTCTTCATTATTAGTTGAAAATAGCATCTTGCCGAAACTAGTCCGATAGTCATAAATAAAATCTTGATTCAAATATTGTGGTTTACCATTATCTTTCACACACACACACACACACACACACACACACACACACACACATATATATATATATATATATATATATATATATATATATATATATATATATATATATATATATATATATATATATAACCCTTAAATCAATATATATTAAGAGTCAAAGTGGCTTGAAAGTGTGGTTCCACATAGGCCCTTAAAGGGTTAAATATACGAACAGGATTACTCGTGATGGAACCAGAGTCGAGCGCGTGGATTTGGCTCTGGATGGAGATGTCGCATTTGACTCGGTTTGCCTAACTCTGTAGGGTCGATCCGCTGTCTTTGCGTGGCCTCAACTCACTTCAGGCCTTCATCAGGTCCCATGGTGATGTTTGAAATGCGGCAAATTTCCACACATTTAAAATGTTCCGGTATTAATATGATAATTTTCTTTAGTCTTCTGACGGTCACCAACGACATGGCCGACGAGGATGTTCGGGAGATTTTAAGTTACCGAGGTTATTTTAACAGTTTTTTGTCAGCCTGGATCTTGTGGGGCTCACAACGCCGTTCAAGTTCTCAAGTTCGGATTTTTGACTACCTGTGTTCGTTTTATTAGCTTATCCTGGAGGTTTATGATATCCCCCTTCCCCGCCCGAACAAATATTTAATGCTGTCTTGTTATCTCTTCTTGCCTTTATCATATTTTTCCACTATTCCTTTTCTATTTATCCACACTTTCTTCTTCAGTATTTTCCTTGATTCTTTTATGTTCGTAGGTACGGGATCTCTTGTTTGTCGTTACTTTGATGGGTGTCTTTGACAACAAATGGAGAGGGAGAATAGAAGAAACCACAAGTGGTATCACAGGTTCTTTATTACTCACTGTTACTTTGGAGCTTCCTCAAAGTAACAAGAACCGGGTAATAAAGAACCTGGTACCACTTCTGCTTTCTTCTATTCTCCCTCTCCATTTGTCGTTGCTTCTTTTTTCTTTTTGTTGGAGCTTTAAAAGTTTAAATTGAGAGAAAATGTCTTTTTTTGAACAGTGACACATTAATTTAGTGTTTTTTTCTTGATTGTTGTTATTCCTTTTTATAGTTTATTCTTTATTTTAGTATTTCGTTTTACCTTACTGGGTTGCTTTCCACACTAAAACCATTTGCTTTTTACCATTTTGATTTTCCAACTTGGATTTGGACCATGGCTAGTAATCATAATATTAATAATGATGAAAATAATAATGACGTTTCTGATCCCAAATCGCCTTCATTGTGGAATATAGGACAGTTCAGAAGAGTTGCGCGGCCTCTCGTTCCATTGCGTTTCATATAAATGCCTACCTTCCACACCTTTCTACTTCATCTATTTTCGCAATTTTACCCGAACATCCCTTCAAAGGCTTTCCTGCGGGGAATTTTACCTTGGGTTTCCTATTTTTTATTAGAAGGATAAACAAATTGGGGTTAGAAGGCTTCATGTCCCCGTGGACTGGCTTCGCCTGGACGCTCTAGACCCTTGTGGCAAGCCAATGGTCTCGCAAACGAACCGCGAGTAATGAGAAGAGGAATGGCACGCACACCAAGGGGCTAAGGGGTGACGCTCGAGGATCGAACGGATTCGAACCGTGGTCGTGGGTCCATCGCTCCTCTTCGTCGCGGTGGCCAAAGATGACAGTCTCTTCGGGCGGCGTTCGAAGGAAGGCGAAGTTCTCGCGATAATCGGCGTTCCATTTCATAATGTCCTCGTAGGGAGACAGGTAGTAGAACTTGTCCATACTAGGAACAGAACCAGGGTTCGAATCGGGGAATTGAAGGAGAGAAGAAGATTGGGGGAAAAAATGTAGATTTAAGATCAACCGATTTGAATATAGATTTTGAAATCTTAATTTGAATTTTCTAATTTGCGAACAGGCAAGAGAGGGAATAAAACTGCTGCAGTTGGTGAGGGAAATCAAAAGCAATTTTAAGCCCTAAATGCTATGATTGGGAGATTTAGTGTCGAACCTCATGAACAAGTTCGTCATAAAGACACTGAAATTCAAAATTATTAATTGATCGCCCCGCAGAAAGACTGAAAAATGGCGTTAAACGACCTCCACAGGATCTGCTGTTTTCAATTCCAACATGGTATGCGAATCGCCGACATCACCCAAGCCCTAGACAGCTATATTTAGTCGCGTGCACGCGAGTCTTTAAGTTACCGTGTCGGTTCGTAGGTCAAACGATCGGATGGTCACGATTTTACTTTTCAATGGATTTTTGAAAGTTTTGAAGGTCGTAAGGTCATATGGTCATAAGGTCATAAGTCAGAATATTTAAGAGCACGCGACTTAGGTCTATTGACCTCGTTTTTTACCAAAGGATACTTTATCTATACTTTTTACTCAATTATTTATCCATAGTTTTTATTACTGAAGGATTACATTAGGTTAGGTTGGGTTATTGCAATTAAAACTATCCAGGTATTTAGCAAAACACTAATTATTTAACCTAACAACCGAATCGTTTAATAAAAAATATAGATAAAAAGCCCTTAGTAAAAAAAAAAAATTGCTGTCAATAATAAGACTCCTTATTATAATGCCAAATATAGCAAAGGCATTGAGGTCAGTGCCCGAAGCAACTTAGATCCAACTTGGGACCCTCGAACCTTGATCTAAGGGGGTTTCTAATGATCCTTTCCATTTTTCCCGGTCTGCGCCCCACTAAATATGGAGTCCGCGGGAAATAATAATTTTTTTAGCGCCTTTTTCCAAGTTCTCAATAAAGGTGAATAGTAACATAAATATCCCTGCAAATTCTATATAGATCTATACAACCAATACATAGAGTCGTCCACAAGTACCCAGGATCTTAAATCTCCATGGTAACAAATTATTCAATATTTACTGCCCTTTATTTAGTCGCCTATTCTCTTATGACGTACATTTAGGTGATTTATTTTTGCACTTAATATCACACAGGCATAATTCACTATCCTAGGGACCGGGTTTTTTTTTACGGTGGGTGTTCAAGGCAAGGTTGAGCAGACTAAGAGATGGATTAGGAGTGTATAACAGCGGGCAGGTAATTCCACATTCTAGAAGCAAAATATCGAGAGAGCATGATTACCCCTGCCGCACAGATGATGATGATAATTATGAGTAGCAAGATGTCGGAACCTGAGCTCATGATTAAGGGACGACTGGGACAGGCACCCAACTGCTACACTCGATTGTCTTTGGTGCCGGCGCACCGGCACCAAACGGGAGGACCCAAGAAACACCCCCCTCCTCGCCAACAGGCCCCACGCAAGTCTTTGATTGGACTAATCTGGCAGAACCCAAAGAGTCTATCAGTTTAATCTCATCCTAAGTGGGCCTGCCGGACCCCCCAAATCTCTACGGGAGCGCGTCAGCCCTTCCCCACCCTCCACCATGCTGCTTCTGCCTCTTGTGGAAGGCCCTTGAGAAGGCTTAAGGGGAGCCCAGCACCCTGCTAGAGAGGGAACCGCTAGTTCGGGCGTATAGGGGAGTTCAAAAGCAGGCTGGAAGTTCATGCAGAACAGGTCTCTCGCTGGCCAAACTCTGCTACTCTACGATAAGACTCCATGCTGAGACTTGTAATTCCCAGGGAAAAATCGACCAATTATCTCTACTTTACTCTACTAATAACCTTTTTAACCAACACTAACGTCCATGTCAATGCGGTTAGGATACTTTTCCAGAAGATTAAGGAATTATTAAGACTTACCTTACCTAACCGCATTACCATATACGTTATTGTTCACTTATCTAACATTTAGCGGGCCGAAAAGCCCCAAGAATACTCACAAATCTCGCTTTCTGTTAAAGTAAACGCCAACTCCTACCAAAGGCTTATTGAATTTTACCATTTCAAAGAAAATGGGTAGTTGCCCAGGAGTAGGGATGGCGCTCCTCAAGAGGGTTGAGAAACTCTAGGAGACTTTCTAGCGGAGTAATTAACATGGACGTTATTGTTCACTTATCTAATATATATATATATATATATATATATATATATATATATATATATATATATATATATATATATATTCACTTGAACATTAGTTAATAATATATAATTATAACCTAAAAAATTAAAATACAAAGTTTACTTGTCAAAACAGCTTGCACTTAGAGTAAAAACGTCATTATGGTTTAGTTTTTGGTTAAGAACTAAATGGTGAAAATTGATGGACTGAATATATATATATATATATATATATATATATATATATATATATATATATATATATATATATATATATATATATATATATATATATATGCGGCTAAGAAGGCAATTTTTAGCTAACTAGCTCCTAGCTCATAACCCGCACTCAGTCGGTCGCGCTCGATAACCTCTCCTGTGAGCCCGCGCACATTCATTTTGTGGTACCTCAGGACTCAGTCCTTGGTCCCCTCCTCTTTCGCATCTACTTACTTCCTCTTGGCTCCCTTCTTCGCGATTTGGGCCTGTTTTTCCATCTCTATGCTGATGACACTCAGATATACCTTTCCTCATCCCCTGAGTCCTTCTCTCAATCAATTATCAAGCTCCTTTCAGCCTATACCTCCATAAACGAATGGCTGTCTGCCAACTTTCTCAAAATTAACCACGATAAAACTAAAGTTCTCCTTGTTGGTACCGCTTCGATGGTGGAGAAATCTAAAGCTCTCTTCCCCTCCCTTAACCTTGGGGAAACCAACATCGCCTTCTCTGATACCGCCAGTAATCTTGGTGTTATTTGCGACGAGCAACTCTCGTTTAAACCGCACATCCATCGTATCTGTAAGTCTTCCTTCGGTTTCCTCCGCAACTTCTAACGTGTTTGATCCGTTTTTGATCGACGAAGCCTTGAGACTGCTTTCATGCCTTCGTCACCTCACGCTTAGACTACTGCAATTCTCTTCTAGTGAATCTCCCTTCTTCGTCACTTCGCCCCCTACAACTAGTTCAAATATATGCTGCCCGGCTCCTCCTTCGCCGCCCCCGGTTCTCTCCTTCGATGCATCTGTTACAGGAGCTACACTGGTTACCTATTCGCTTTCGTACCCTCTATAAAATTCTTTTCATCACCTACAATGCCCTAAGCCTCGAGGCTCCACCTTATCTCTCGTGCCCTCTCACATCGTCAAACTCCTCGGGCACTCCGGTCTAACCTCGCTTCCCTGCTGAACACTCCTCGTTCTGTCCTCTGCTCGATGGGTGACCGCTCCTTCTCAGTTTGTGCTCCTAGACTCTGGAATGCTCTTCCTGCCAAAGTCCGATCCTCTCCTTCCCTTGCTACTTTTAAACGTCTCCTGAAGACTCATCTCTTCAGAATTACCTTCTCTCCCCTGTAAACTTTCTCTACACTCGCTACACAACCTGCACTCTGGGAGGGCTAACAGCCCTGAAGGGCGCATTATAAATACTTATAATTATTATTTTTATTATTATTATAGAGGCCCTCGGAAGGAGCTCTTCTCAAATACACGAGAAGATAACGATGCATAAAATCAGCTTTTCTAAGACAACCAAAAAACCCTCTTTCAATCGGCCTTATTGTTTGCAAGCTATAAAGAAAGTTGGAATAAGTAGAGGATGTAATGGGAAACGATAAACAGTACATTTAAATTGCGAAATTAAAGGAAAAACGAAATAGATACTTTGAAAAAAAACTTAAAATGAAAGATATGAGAAATAAGAGACCTCGCCCGTAGCTTGGGGCGGACGGATCAAGCAAACATCGATCTTATCTAGCAGCTGAATGATGATGAAGAACTTAGTGAATAAATGCAGGGAGAAGTGGATAATAACTTGTACAATTGGATCATAAATATAAATATTAAGGAGGAAATACAAATGATCTTAGTTAAGAGAGACAAATAACAATAGATCTATGAGGATATAGGTGTAGAATGGAGTAGATATCATGAGAGAGAGGCCAAAATGGAGCTATGGAATAAGATGCACCTATAAAGTTTGAATGACACGAGTTGGCCGGAATGGATGGTAGAATTAATGCGAGAACTGAATGGAAGGAAGAGGACAATGATATACTAACCTAACCTAACCTAACCTAACCTAACCTAACCTAACCTAACCTAACCAAATTTAAAGGGACACCTAAAAGGAACCCGGTTTCAATCATTAGATGAAGCAAAAAAGCAGGTCATTACTTGGTGCCAGAGACAACCCCGTGAATTCTACAAAGATGGTCTTTACCGTTGGATTCATAGATTAAGAAAGTGTATAGATGTTAATGGAGCTTATGTAGAAAAATGATTACAGTATTATTACGAATAAAAATTTTATGCCATTTGTCTGAGAACTTTTTGACTCACCTACGTATATTAGGTCATCTGGAATGTTTGCGTCTCATTGGAAAACAAACTTAAAAATATTTTCAATAAGCGAAGCTTAATCAAGAAAAATTGCTTGCTTTAAATTGAGATGTAATGAAATATCCATCAATAATATTAATGACGTGGAACATCATTTAATACTTTCTTGAACGCCAAGACCAAAATTTCTACCGCGAAGGAATTTATACATTAGTATCACGATAGAGGGAAACTGTAGAAAAAAATAGTGACTGTACATTTGATTCAATTTGCTTAAAATATATATATCTATATTTTTGTCTAAAAGGCCATGAACTTTCCACATACCCTTATAATAAAAAAAAAAGAAAACCCCCAAAACTATTTCAATAAAAGGAAGTCAAAATTGAAGTTTCTATAATGGAATCTTTGAGGGACAACTTTTTTAAACAAGGTCAACAAACCTAAGTCGCATGCTCTCAATTATTCTGACTTATGACCTTACGACCTTCAAAACTTTTGATAATTCCCGGACTAACCTTAGGAGGTCCTTTGCAATTATATCATTCGAAAGAGAATGTAAAACAACAGGAAACTTTTCAAATCTCGTTAGAATCGGCCGAATATCTACGATGTTATTGACAACAGACTCATTGAAAAGTAAAATGGTTACCATCCGACCGACCTACGGACCGACAGAGTAACTTATAGAGTGGCGTGAACGCGACTGAAAACGAACGAGGGAGCTCTTTGGGTGTGAATGGCAGAGTGTAGAGGTGGAATAAACGAAGTGAAGCTTGTTTCTACTGTACTGGAAATAGTCACTTTAAGTGTATTCGATGGTGAATGTATTTGGTATGAGTCTAACTGAGGGGGTGTGGTATTGTGAGTTGATTGCCCTAGACCTGTGGTCCCAAACTTGTGGTATGGTGAGTTGATTGCCCTAGACCGGTGGTCCTAAACTCGTGGTATGGTGAGTTGATTGCCCTAGACCGGTGGTCTTAAACTTGTGGCATGGTGAGTTGATTGCCCTAGACCTGTGGTCCTAAACTTGTGGTATGGTGAGTTGATTGCCCTAGACCTGTGGTCCCAAACTTGTGGTATGTTGAGTTGATTGCCCTAGACCGGTGGTCCCAAACTTGTGGTATGGTGAGTTGATTGCCCTAGACCAGTGGTCCTAAACTTGTGGTATGGTGAGTTGATTGCCCTAGACCTGTGGTCCCAAACTTGTGGTATGGTGAGTTGATTGCCCTAGACCTGTGTTCCCAAACTTGTGATATGGTGAGTTGATTGCCCTAGACCTGTGGTCCCAAACTTGTGGTATGGTGAGTTGATTGCCCTAGACCTGTGGTCCCAAACTTGTGGTATGGTGAGTTGATTGCCCTAGGCTTGTGGTCCCAAACTTGTGGTATGGTGAGTTGATTGCCCTAGACCTGTGGTCCCAAACCTTTGGTATGAATGAGTCAAGTCGAAAAAATACAAAATTTAAAAGTGGCATTTTATAATGATTTATATTTGTATTTTAGTTATTCTCGGATCGCATTCAATAATTGATTATACGATGACTGGATGACTAAGAAAGCCTATGACAAATGACTTAGTGGCTCAAATTAAATAAACATCAAATTATTTTCTATAATTATCCGTTGAGATGAGGGCCACACGCAATTCCCAGAAGGGTTTCAGATGAGGGACCGTTGCTCTGTTAGGTAGAGAGGAATTGAATGGCTTCTTTTTATCACCGTTCTACACTCATTTTGAGGCATTTTATTGATCAGTGAGGATCTACAGTTTAACATTCTACGGCGTATAACAGCCACATTGGTCTCCTTGAGTCGGGTTCCATCCGGCGACTTACCAAGGTCCATGTTGCTTAACTTCGCGGTACTTGAAAGCTATGTTTCTACTCCGCTTAGCTGTAGTCCAGGTAAATACAAAGGGGTGAAAATTGTGAGAACAAGATGAGCAGTTTCTGGCGGGGTCGGGAGGTTTGTGACAGGAAATATGACCTTGGATTAAAAAAAATATTCCCTCAAAGAAAACAAAAATTCCTGGCTGAGGTGTGGAAGAGACTTTACGTCACTCTTTTGAACACCGATGGTAGATAGGATTAATTATGTAGAAACAACCAAAAATATGGGTTTGGTAGGCAGCCTAAGAGGAAAGGAGCTCGGAATGCAATCAGTGGCGGATCCAAGCTAAAAATTTGGCAAGGTGGTGGGCTAACATGAATTCCTCCCTCTGAGGAGTCTGAGAAAGGGGGATTAAACATTAATAATGTTTATCTCTCACAATATTGACAATAAATAACAGTATAGCACAAATGAGTAAACATCAACTCGATCAGATCAGATTTTTTTCCACACATCAGAAAATTATGAAATGTAGTTTTTGGACGTCAGCTAAAGAATAATACTGAATTTAATAATTATTTTTGAGATTAACCTGAATTTTAGACATGTATCATATAAGATACATTGAATCGCAACGGTTGAAAAAATGTTTTTAGATGTATTCTATATTATTACATAACTCTTTCTGAATAGCAGAATACAATTATGGCTTAAAAAAAGAAATATAAACATAAATGAGGCTGAAATTTGGGGGTGGGTGGGTTCAGCCCCCTAGCCCCCTCTGGATCCGCGCCTAATTGCAATGTAAAGGAGGCAATGAGAGAGAGAGAGAGAGAGAGAGAGAGAGAGAGAGAGAGAGAGAGAGAGAGAGAGAGAGAGAGAGAGAGAGAGAGAGAGAGAGAGAGAGAGAGAGAGAGAGAAAGAGAGAGAGAGAGAAAGTAGTTACTGAGTTATGGAAGGGAACTTGAATGCATGCATCGTGGGTGGCCTGAGGTAGGTTTTTATCCTGGGTGATGGTTAGGATAACAATGGTAATAATGGTTGAAGGTTCAAATTAATACCGTTAGCATGAAAATAGCATGAATGAGTTATTAGAAGGATTATACTTCTATAATAGGCCAATATGCGTCTCAGAAACATTATAATTAACAATAAGCGTTAACCAAACTATAAACTAGAAGAAAATATTAACCAGACATAAAGATGTGGTAACTAATATGTATACATATAGCCTGAAGAAAGAAGGTTGGTCGAATCTCATCGATTCACATATTGGTACAAGGAGGAAATAAAAAGTATCTTTATTTCTTTCTTCAAAAAAGAAGGAATTTGCAATCGTAAATAAATATCTTCTTACTCTGAGTAATCCCGGGAGGTCCACACAGCGGCGCCGCATCTCGCCTGAAGGAGGACGGCGAAGAGGCAGAGGATCCAGAGAAGCAGCCACATTCCACTTTTCTTTGCGAGCTCTGAAACGAGGCCAACAGACAAATTCGCGTGCTCTATATTATTCTGACCTATGACCTTATGCCAATATGACCTTATGCCAATATGACCTTATGCCAATATGACCTTACGGCCTTCAAGACTTTCAACAAGTGGCGCAATCTGACCCATAGTTAGTTTTATTTTAATAATTCCCGGATTAACCTTGGGGAGATTTTGGAAATTATAACATTCGAAAGAGAATGCATAACAGCATAGGGGGTTTCAAATTTCGTTAGAATAGGCCGAATAGTTATGATGTTATTTCCAAAAGCTCATTGCAAAGTAAAGTGTTTACCATCCGACCGACGACCTACGAACCGACATAGTAAAATAGAGTCGCGTGCACGCGACTAAAAAGAACACTATGGAAGCAATGATGACTGCTCGTATCAACTTTTCACGTCATTCGGGAAATATAGAACTATATATACCCTTGGGGCCATGCATATACATAGATATACAGTGTGGTGCATAAGTATACAACACATACAAAATATTTTAATTAATACATTTCTAATAATTGTATAAATTTGGTATATGGATATTTTAATCCTAATCGAACAGTTAACGAAATGAGATAAACCAAAGCTCGGAAAATTCCTAATTATGAGCTATTTCAGAATCACCAGAGAGCAAAAGTATACAAACAATAACTTATCACTAATTAATACTTCTTAGCATAATCCTTTATTTCCTTTGACCACTTCTAAACGGCGTAGGTAATTGACATTCTACCTATTATAACTTTCTACTTAGGTCTTTCTCCATTCTTCACTCAAATTAACTCTAAATAAGGTTAATTTAGACCTAAAAGATTTAGGTTGGGTGATTGGCTACGACACTTAATAACGTTAATTTTCTCTTTTTATGCAACCCACCTTTTTTTCCTTGGTCGTTTGCTTAGGATTATTAATTATCCTGTTGAAATATCCAACCTCACACTTCAGACACCTGGCTAGGGGAATTATTTTTTTTATCTAATATTTGTCTATACAAAGCCGAATCCATCTTTCCTTTAATAATATGGAATTTACCAATACCTGATGAACTATAGTAGCCTCTCACCATTATTCTTCCATCGCCAGATTTTACTGTGGGTATGGTATTATTTGGAGCATAGGCCTATTTTTTCCTTATCTAAATAGACTATTGCTGTTCCGCTCACGTCAGAGCAGCGAATAATGTCTACCCCAAATTGGCTGACTTCTTCAAATGTTCGTAAGCATAATTTTGCCGGTCTTGGGCGTGCTTAGCCTTCACTAGGGGAGTTTTCCTGGCCGTTCATAAACAGACTCCTTCATGACACAGTGTTCTGTTAATAGTGTTTGCTGACCTTGGACCCTGCTTCTTGTGGCTCATTTTTAAGTTCCTCTCGTGTAGATTGTGGCTTCTGAGTCACCATTCTCACGATCGTTAGTTGAGCACGTTCACATATTTTGCGTGGACGTCCTCTACGTGGCCCGTTAACGGAGATACCGTAGGATTTCCAGTTGCGAACTAAGGTGCCGACGGTGTTCACCAATGGGTTTTCGGCCCATTCTACCTTCATGGAGTTCCACGAATCGCTTTCGGACATCTTGACTAATTTCTTGTTTGACCAAAATGCAACTACTCTCTGGGAAAGCTGCTGCGTGAATGACCTGTATTAACAATTGCAAACCGCGGTTAGAACTGTTTTAGGAGATTCTAGAGAATTCCAGAAACAATTAGAATGCAATTTCTTTCATAATTGATTATTGAATTAAATTATAAAGGTATTTCTTACAGTGTGTTGTATACTTTTGCATTACTAATTTTAGTTTTCCTCAATATTTAAAAAAAATAAATCTAACTTCTGCAGTTTGGTGCGAAAGAAACACAAAAAGAAAATAAATTGACTTATAGAATTTTGCACCTCACTGTATATATATATATATATATATATATATATATATATATATATATATATATATATATATATATATATATATATATATATATATATATATATATATATATATATATATATATATATATATATATATATATATATATATATATATATATATATATATCATCACTAACTCTAGAATTTGAGAAGGGGATTTTTGGGGGGTCCCTTATATGACCTCCTTAATCGTAAATACTGGTACAGATACTCGAAAGTCCGCCACCCAACCCTCTTGCAAACACCTGTATAGTAATTTTGATGTACATCGTTTCAAAATAAACTTAAAAAAACAAAACAAAAGAAAGTTGTAAAGGTTTAGTAAACAAATATATTTAAAAGGTACATTGGCCAAAACGGAGCCTACTTAGGGCGCAAGAGACCAGGGCTTACCTCCTGACGTTTACTTGACGTGTTAACGAATGACAATTGACTGATACCAGGCAAGAGAAACCTACCCCCTCACAGTCGCCATTATGAAAGGCAAACAATGAATTTTGTTATTCAAATTCACAAAACTTCCACCGCTTTTTGAATTTTCCGCTTGATTGTTTACATTTTGTCCAAGTCGCAGAATTTAGCGAACACAAATGGATTTGAGTCACGCTAGTGGGATTAAATTCACACATTTGAGTCCCTGGGTTCTTTGTACCAATTTTTTCCTGATTTGATTAAGTTTTTATTTATGTTCAATTGCATTTTCTATTTCTCTTTTCTCTTGCCATTTTTTTCTCATTTTTGGATAGACTCGTACAAGGAAGAAAGCAAGAGTATGGGGTCGGTTCCCCATTGTGAGAAATCATCGCCTCCCGGAATATTCATATTTTGAGTGTTAGTATTCTTTTTACGAACCTCTTTCTAGATATTTATAACACATCACTACCTTAGCAACTATACTTAAAAAATGCCTATTGTTTTTCCTGGTACGGCAGCAGGCCACTCCAAGCACATATGTACAAACAAGAGCTGCCATAATGAAGCAGCTCGATTCCGGACGAACAATCTATCACTTTCCGATCGAAGAAAAGGTCGCTATTAAAACGAACCTCATCGATAAGGAAGTAAGCTGTCCTAAATATAATCTCAACCTCTTCTATTTCCGCATGGATTAAGTTGCAGAGTACCAAGAAAACATCTCGTTGTCCTGCTGGGGCCACGCCATAGACTACATGAGCGGGGAAAACTACCCTCTCCCGCCATGGCTTAGCCACAGGCTAAAAGCATCAAGATAAGATCGATCACCGGCAGATAAAATGGGTTGATCGTTTATTAGGAGTGTATCTAGGATGATATGTGTTTGAAGATAATATATGGTTTTATTAATTGTCGATTGCTCACTCAAATTAAGTCGTCCAAATTTCTGGGACTATCAATTGACAGTAAGTGAAATCTCAACAACTATGCTGGTAAGACTCCTCAGAAATATTTGGTACTTTAATAGACATACAAATCAATGAATATTATTCTCCTACATATATATATCCAAAATTGACATATTATGTTTGAGGGGTACAGTTGTCTCCCTATCGCCAATAAAATAGGTAAATTGATGGTGCTATCTCTTCACTGGAGCAATGATTAGCCACCATCAAATGTCATTAACTGGAGACAAAAAGGGTACGAGCCTTGAATCACCTCAAATCAAGGTTCCATTTCTCCTCGCGTGACTGGTTCGCGAGAAACCAAGTGGCCACACACCATAATCAACTCCCTTGATTCGGAGGAGGCTAAACCTAGGTTTATAGCATGTAACGCACCCGTTTTGGTTTTTTTTCAAAGACTAGTCACCGGAAAGGGGACAGTAGGGAAGTTTCGGCCCCTCGCTCCTGTCAAAAGCTGGCCTGGGAGTAACTAGTGACAATGCCCCTGAGAATGACGATGAAACCCAGACCTTAAATACGCCCTGGCGGCCTATCCGAGCAACCAGCGGCCGCTCCACTTACTGTCCTCAGTCGGCTCTGTTCCAAGAGGCCAACGACAGTTCCTTCCTTCATTGAAGGCAATTTTCTTAAAAGTGAATTGTCATGAACTCTGCGCTAAACTGGAGGACCCGCCGAATGTCATTTTCTCCCGTTCCCCTCTAGTTTTCAGCCTTCAAGATACGAACTTGAGCGCGTTCTCCTTGCTTACCCTCTCTGAGTACAAGGGTTTAGTAAAATCCTATCCCGGGATTGGGGCGAGAAAAATTGATGCTTAATCCACATCCCATGTTATGCCATTGTTTTATTCCCTCTTCTCTGTAACTTATTTCAAACTTTAACAGTCCAGCTTCACCTTGTTAAGAGTTATTATCTCATTACTGTGAACCTTTCAACAACAGTCGAGTTTGGTGTCAGGAGTTCTTGCTATCATCGGCCGGCTTTCGAGGCCCTATTTACTTTACCGTGAACCTTAATAGTACACACCCTCTCTGGGTAAGGAATTACACGGCCAGTTACAAGGGACTGGTCCTAGCGCAACAGGATGAAGGATTAGAGCTGGATGTGCTTAAGTGGGAAAGTTCACGCTTCTCTGTACTAGAGCCACTTCATTTTTCCTGTTCTGGTGTGTTCCTATGCTCTCCTGATACACAAGAAGACTTCGAATGGGAGGTATCCGATGAAGTCTACCGAAGCAATCACTCTCCCATTTAAATCTCTTTCGCCGGGTTGCCGCTGCTCAAGAGCCCACTCCTGTGCTTAGATTGAGCACAGTGATTCTCCATATTCGAAGAAATTTCTATCTTAGTGCGAAATTTATGTCGGTAGAGGAGGCTGGTGAGTTTTTCTCCTGTATCGCCATCGACCGGATGTGGCTTATATTTCTCGAACGTCCTGCCAGTTAGCATGCTTTCCACTTCATCTGTGAGACGGCCCGCAGAGAAGCATTATGCCTAAAAGCGCTAGAGGCGCCGTTCGAACGTTTTCACCGTCTGTGAACTTCGTCGGGAGATGACCAGATTAATTTTCAATTAAAATTACGCCCGTTGCTCTTCTTGGTGGCTTAAGTGTTTTTACTCATTAGGAGGTGTAGAGATCTAAAGTGTGAAAAGGTGTAGGGAGGCAAGTTCAAGTTGACGGAGAAATTTGTGAATATTAAGTTGGCTTATTTCCGCAACAGCTTAGGTCACCTGCCTTGAGGACAGTTCTGCTTTATTAAGCTCGCCGTCCTATCCTCTTGCCCCGCATGATATTGCTACCAGGTATCATTTTTTTCACTTTCTTTTTGTATGGAGTTGTTGTATGCGTTATTATACGGTAACATGGAATCCCTCCATTCTATGAAGGCTGGGGAAGCCTCTCAGTTTTTCTTTTGTTCTACCAATATCGTCGTACTTCAGTGTATGCACCATGTAGGAGAATCGTCACTTCCCCGTTCTCTCGCAGTGGAGTCACGAGGCGATTACCGCAAAGACATCCGGCCCCGGAACCGTCGGGTCAAGCGCGTAACCGCAGCGCCGCGCCCCTCGTCGCTATAAAAGACCGAAAGGTTGTAAAATGCAAGATCTCCCCCAGGAGAGTGAGATTCAATTTCACGTCAAGTAAGAAATTGGAGACGTGTTTCTCTCAAGCTCGAAGGCTAAGGAGGAGCCGATTTAAGACTTTGTGAGAAAAACCGTTTGGCATAAAAACCCTCCTGGGCCCGTCCTCAAGCCTCCCCCCCCCCTCTTACCATTTCCCAAGTGGGGTGACGAAGTATAAATAAGAAACACTGAGGAAAATCGAGGTAGAATACGTCAGTCTCCAGGTGACCTAGTCCTCGGATTAAGACCCCAGGTTACCTAGACTGGATTGGTAGAATACGTCAGTCTCCAGGTGACCTAGTTCTCGGATTAAGTAAGACTCCGGGTTACCTAGACTGGATTGGTAGAATACGTCAGTCTCCAGGTGACGAAGTCCTCGGATTAAGACCCCGGGCTACCTAGACTGGATTGGTAGAATACGTCAGTCTCCAGGTGACGAAGTCCCCGGATTAAGATCAGGCTACCGAGACTGGACAGGTAGATTACTTGGCTCGCCAGACCAAGAAGTACCCTGCAAGAGAGGCAGGGCTACCTACCTTAATGGGCTAAGAAACAGCTCATCCTCGAGCTAGTCCCTGGTTATCAAACCAAACGTTAAGTTATCTTTGTTAAGTTTAACTTACTCTCGTCAGAGAGACTCCTCATATCCTGGTGCATCTTAAACACCGGGGGAATTCCTCGTCCTTGAGGAATTAAGAAAATAAGAAGGAAAAGGCTCCCCCTCGAGCCCGTGACTCGGTGGCCACACCAAACTCATAAGTTAACTTGGTTGAGGAACCAAGTTCAACTTATTCTCGTCAGAGAAATTTCCCTCCTCTATCCTCGCCCTTGAGGACGACTGGAACTAAGAAGAAGCTCATCCTCGAGCTAGTTCCTGGTTACCAAACCGACCTTTAAGTTAACTTATTCAAGTTTAACTTATTCTCGTCAGAGAAACCCCCTCCTCGATCCTCGCCCTTGAAGAAGACCCTCCCCGAGTTCAGTCCTCGCCTATGAGGACTGAACTTCCCCTCGAGCTCGTTACTTGGTGGTCACACCGTACTCCAAGTTAACTTGGTTTAAGAACAAAGTTCGACTTACTCTCGCCAGAGAGACCACGCCTACCTTGGTGCCACCTAATGCACCGTGATTGTTCTCGTCCTTGAAGAACCCCCCCCCCCTGAATACCGTGTGGACCCCCATCTGCTACCCTCGTCAAAAATACCTCGAAATCCCGCCCACCTGCATCTGGCCGGTCGCCACGCGTTGTGGAGGCAGTAACATTCCTGAAGTATTTAAACTCCAGTAGAGTCAATAAGCCTAAATATTGTATATTAAAGTGCGTATCGAATTTAGCAAATTTTAGAGGGTTAAACTAATTGAATTAATTATTGTGTATTTTAATATTCGGAGTATTTCTATGGTTAATGGTTGATTTTTGTGTAGTAAATTGTTAAAGTTAAAATATAAGTTTATTTTGGTAATTATTGTGCGTTTCTCTATATCTTTACGTGTTTCCAACGGCTCTTCTTTAAAATAACAATATTAGCACTCTTAGAACAAAAAGGGAGGCATTCTACGACACACCAGATTTTGGTTGAATGTTTCAATATGTGGGAGATTCACGCGGTACGTGTCTTGTGAACTGGAGGATGGGGGGGTTGTTGCCGTCTATGTCTTATGGGGCAAGCTTTTGTTTACCAGGTTGCGGGGTACTTGAGTCCTTGAAGGAGACGGGCATTATTCGGGGGGACTTTGTCATGGCGTGATTGAGTGTTTTTTTAAATTTGTTGTTAATTGGGGGGGTTGTTTGCCATCATATTCTCTTGTTGGCTGCCACCATGATGAGATCCTAAAATTCCAAGAAATGATCCATCGCCTAACGAACACTAAAGGAGAACCTTGGTAACTGATTATCTTCCGATGTCTGTTGTCTGCCACTGCAATTTCCCATTTTCATGATGACTGAAGATCTCAGTGTGTCGTCACTTCTTGATGGCCTATCAACCTTCCCACGACGAAGTTTCAGTTCGTTAATCTTCGATGTGAAGCCATTTTATGTCCTGACGACCTCTCCACAACAGCTTTGACCTTTCTAAATTATTGCCATCTTTCCCTTGCCCTCGTCTTTTGTTTTTACTTTTACCGTTTCCTTCTGACGGCCTTCGACGAGGGCATTAGCCCTGAAAACAGAAAAAAATGAAAAGCCTAATTGAGTTTATACTCCCCAATTTTAAATCTCATTTTTACAGCAGGACGGAAAATAGCACCGAGTTCATCACGTTTCTAATTCCTAAGTTGCTACAATCTATTGTTAATCAGTGTTATTATCCCTTTCCTTATGGTCGCAGTTTTATTTGTTTAAATTTGTCCTTCTTTCTCTCTCTCTCTCTCTCTCTCTCTCTCTCTCTCTATATATATATATATATATATATATATATATATATATATATATATATATATATATATATATATATATATATATATATATATATATATATAAATTGTGTTAACAAATTTATTTTATTCATTTATGCTTCTCGTTAGTTTGGTATGAATTAATAAATAAAACATTTATATATTCAAGAAGGCAGAATTTCAAGATTCCCTACTGATCTTTCTCGATCCTTTTAAGTTTCACTCTATTTCACTATGTCTATTCATTTGATTTAATTTTCATTATGTTCTTCTTTGATTAATTTTTCATTATTTCTTTCCTTTACTATTCTTTGAGTCGGATTTCATTCGTTTCTTCACTTCTCCATTCTTTTTCTCTCAAGTGATACTGTATGCAATCTTTAGAATACACAAGTTGCCTTGCAGAATCTCCATAATCCATCTCCGACTCGTCTCAGGAAAAGCCAATTCTGATTTTCATGGTGAGTTATGCCGCCCCCCCCCCTCCCATCTCCCAAAAAGCTATGAGCAAGAAAATAATAATGCTTGTTTCTGTATTGACGTCAATGCACTCATGCGAAAACTAGAATACGAGCCTAACGAATGGAGATTGTTTACAGACTCAAGTAAGGTTAGCCTCAAAGATGTGTTTTTACATAATGGTAATGAAAAACCTTCTTTTCCTGTGGGTCATGTTGTAGGTAGGAAAGAAACTTATAAATTTATGGTGATTTAAATGTGATTTCTCTCCTCCTATGACTGCACCTGGGATATGCCAAAAATATGTGCTTCTTGGTGCCTATGGAACATTCGCGATAACAGCATTCATTACATTGTAAAAGAATAGCCTAAAAGAGATGAGCACATAACAGTTGGTCGGTACAATGTGCAGCAAAAGCCACTGGTAGACACGCAAAAGATCTTCCTTCCATCCCTTCGCATCAAATTCGGCCTTATTAAAAACGTTGTAAAAGAAATGACACACGGTGGTTGTGGCTTCCAATACACAAAAGTTAAATTTGATGAAGAGAAAAGTTACGCAAAACTGGAAGCATGCATTTTCATTGGACTCTAACTCAGAGAATTGATGTCTGATAGCAAATTCAGAGGTAAACTAAATCCATTGGAGTTGGCGCCATGGAAGCTATTCGTGTTAGTTGTACGTAGCTTTCTTGGAAATCATAGAGCTGAAACTATGTTGATTTAATAAACAACATGCTAACAGCGTATGGAAGAATAGGATGCCGGATGTGCTTTAAAATGCGCTACTTCTATTTTCATCTCGATTTTTTTCAACCAATCTGGGTGACGTTAGCGATGAGCATGGTAAGAGGTTCCACCAGAACATATCTGAGATCGAATTGAGGTATCAATGCCGGTTCAACCAAAACATGATGGGTGATTACTGGTGGTTACTACAACGGGACATCAACAGACGCTTAAACGCAAGAGCAAATGTCCAAAATATTTCTGAGCGAGAAAATCAGAAATAATATGAGTATTTCTTTTATATAAATATACTATATACATCACTAATATACTATTAATATACTAATTATTTATTTTGAAACTAAATATACTATTTAGCATATGATAATATTCTATTAATATATATTTATGAGCTATCTCAAAATCCTGACGTGTTAGAGCAATTCTGAGTTCAAATTCGGAATCAGCGAACTCCATTTAGTTTAGTACAGTGCCATTTTTCTAGCGAACAGACCGAATATTTTTGTCTAGGGGGCAGACCAGATTTATTTTTTGGTACCCAGTGATCAAAACAGTGAGACGAGTTCAAGTTAACAAATCCTTCAGAAAGCAGTGGAAGAGTGAAGGAATGGCACTCTCTGACGTTTCGAAGCATTATAATCAGTCACACATTGTGATTTCACCCCGAATAAAGTTCTATAAGGATGCATAGCCTGCGAATCAAGGAGAAAGAATGGGTTGCCACTGGAAAACCACCCCAGGAAAGATCGCACGATGCAACGAATATCGATAAAGGATAGATTTAAGACAGCACCTAGCATTTCACGTCGTTGCCAAGAACATGGCCATGTAAGTGTCTTGCCACACTGTCTCACATCGATTGGGAGGGGTGGGACTCATAGCACACTTCGCTCGTAAGAGACAACTCCTAAGTAAAAAGAATAAAGAGGCTAGTTTGGCCTTCACTACTGGGCATTTCCTTTGGCGTGCTGAAAAAGCGGGAATGTGTTTTTCAGCAACGAGAGCAAATTTAATTTATTCGAATTAGATGGAAAGCAGCATGTATGGCATCTTATAAGTGGAAGATTTAATCCCACATGCATGAAAAAGATGTTTATATTTGTCGGTGACAAAGTCATGTTGTGGGTCATGTTTTTAATTGCTGGAGTCTTTCCGCTTGTTCATTTTTGAGATAAAGTAAAGCTGCGCTATAGAAGAATGTGCTTCAAGAACCTGTGACCTCATCTCTCCAAATGTAGGGAAATCGCGAGGTTACTTTCATGCAGCACAATACTCCGCGCCATGCAGCTAAGACGCCAAAGTAGTTTAGGATTCGGAAAATATCGACGTGATGGACTGGCCCGCGCTGAGCCCTGGCCCAATAGAAAACCTATGGAAGATACTCACTGATAGGTTTATGCCTCGTCAACCGAAGAATATTGAAGATTTCTGACGAAGATTAGAAACAATTAAATAAGATCACACTGGAACAATACAACCAATTCGTGAAGTCCTGCGGTCGAATACGTACTCAAATCATTCATAACAAGAGACTCTATAAGCGCGACTCTATAAGTTACTATGTCGATCCGTAGGTCGATCGGTCGGATGGAAACCATTATACTTTTTAATTAGTTTTTTGGAAATAACATCGTACCTATTTGGCCGATTCTAACGAATTTGAAACTCTTATGTTGATTTACATTCCCGTCCGAATGATATAATTGCCAAGGTCTTCCCAACGTTAGTTTTGAAATTATTAAAAGAAAACTAACTATGGGTCGGATTGTTCCACTTTCTGAAAGTTTTGAAGGTCGTAAGGTCATAAGTCAGAATCATTGAGAGCACGTGACTTAGGTCTGTTGACCTTGTTTATCGGATAATCCTGTTTCTTGGTTATGGCTCCATTTATATTGATCGTTTTCCTGTTTTTGATGAATTTTTGGAAATTCGCATTACTTTCTTAACCTTTTTAGCCGCTGTTCTACTAAATGAAACCTGAACACTATCAGAAGCAAATTAAAAAAAATAATAGTGTTCGAATTTTTAATGGAAATTAAACAAGTATTTTTAAGAAAATTTAAATCGGGTATTTTTTTCTCGCTAGTTTCGGACGGTAGTGTATATGAGAAGGTACTTTTCAAGGAGAGCCGCGCACGATATTTTATGAGTTATTTGTTTGGCTAGATTTTAGCCGTTTTTAGCTTTTTTTAAAGCTTTATTCAAGTTAAGTAATTATAGTAAACCTATATCAACTAAATTAACTTAAAAAGTAAAAAAGTTTAAATCTAACCGATCGAATAACTGCTAAAATATCTTGCGCCGCTCTCCTTGAAAAGTACCGACATTAGATGGATTGAAGAATCTGAGTGAGATTGATTGAATAAATTGCCACCAGATGTGCATAATTGTGATAGGTATTAAGAATGCTTGGTAGACCTTTATTAAGGATGAGTGGAATGATGGAGTGGTCGGTATAAATGGGGCAGATCGAGAATTATGAATCTTAATTTTGACATTTGTATGGTTGAAACTACGCTTGGGTGTAGGGTATGGCGGACCTTGTAATGATAGAAATGAGGCTGAGAGGTTCTTAAATGTTTGGTGCCAGTGGTGGATGAAGTTTATAATAGGGGTCGGTTGATTGATGTATGAGATGGACGAATAGGTGAGAGAATGAGAGTCACCAGGAGTCACAAGGAATATTAGTACCTCAAAGGACATTGCTGACCATACGAAGGGGGTACAATTTTGGGAAAGCCCTAATACACAGGAATAGTGCAGATTAAGGTTCTCTCCATCCACCTCACCCACCCGCTTTTGCGGGCACAGAAAGCTGAAAAGCTACCTGATAAACCGAAAAAAGGCTACCTGATAAAGCAGAAAAGGCTACCCAATAGAGCGGAAAAAGGTACCTGATAAAACGGAAAAAGCTACCTGATTGTGCTGTGAAAAAGGACACAATCAGGAACTTTGATAGAAAAGCTGAAACCTACCTTCTATACTTTACTCAACACTACGTTCTATACATATTCATGGATTACATCATCCAGTCTATATGTTATATGTGAGCTGTTTTATAAACGAACTATCCCCCCGCATCCTCCGAAAGACGATTCCACGTATCGCAGATCTTATAGGAGACGTAGTTCCCGAAAATACTAGTCTGGAATGGGGGCAAATCCAGCTTGCAACCATGGTTACGAGTCGAATTTGTGGTACAGCTGGAGATAATAAAAATTGAGAGGTGTTAGGTTTCTTGGCTGAAAGATACTCGTTTATGGCAAACAAGTTTTTGTAGCACAAATATATGTACATATAAATACACGTGGTGGTAAATGAGGTAGAAAGTGTAAAACTGATTAATCTATTTCCTGTAAAAAAGACAACATGCTTCCAGAGGTAGTACGGGCAAGTAAGAAAAAGAGCTGGAATAGACTGGCGAAGGTGTACAAAGTTAAGTGTTAAGGTGTCCGAATAAGGCCTCTAAGAGTGAGTTATGTGAATGTGTGTTCGCGAGAAAAAAGGCTGATCGAGAAGACGATGATAATGTGTAGGGGCAAGGATGTAGAGGGTTGGTGTGGACGCATCCTTGGGTCCTTCTTTCCTGAGATAAATCCTGATTACAACCCGAACTTCAGCAAGTTGGATTTCGTCCCTATGAAGGACCAAGCTGGCGTGAAAAAAATTATTTGTAGCTTTATGCTGAGAGGTATTATAGTGGCGTTGATGCGGGTTGACTCCACTTTGTAGGAAAAGGTTGGCGATGATGATGATGAAAAAGTAATCGGAATCACGTATTGGCAGAAAATTTCAAGGGAAATCAGCAGTGTCAACTATGAATGAGGGACTACCACTGTATAAATGTTGGTTTGTCTGGTTAAGGTGAATGGAATTCTTTCAGTGAAGATGTAGGTCCAATCTCCCCCTCCCCTTACACTTTTTCCCCAGTGTTCAAGGTGTTCTGTTGTTCTATTATACCTCTTCTACCTGTTCTCCCTTAGCGTCTCCCTACTGAGCCTCGGGATAAGAGTGAAGGTGTTCCTTAACCGTTGGAGAAATGAGTAAATTTGGGGTCACATACCATAGCTTTATCGAGAAGTTCTTGCGTGTTTAATGCAGAGCTGCCATTTCGTATCTAGATTATTGGCTCTTCCTATGTGAAACTTAGTCAAGTGTTAGGAACACTAGGACATACAAGGAAAAGCAAAGGTCGCGAACTAGGAACTTACATAGTTTTCCTTATTTGTAATAGCAAGAATTAAAATATAAACATTGCTACATTGCAATTTTGTCCCACCCAAGGTTGAAAACAAAGCCTTCATGCACAAATTAGATTTCACCTTTATTTTACTGAATACTTTTTGAAAAGTTTCTTGGATTTTTTTTTTTACCTTATCTTCTAAACATAACAAATTTTATCCTATTTATAACTAGGTGTTTGATAGTCCTCACTTATTATTAAGTATTTGTATAATTATTATTTGAAAAATTCAATTATTTCCTTGGAACGTTTAATTGATACTTCATCTCGATTTATATATTCTGTAAGCGTGTCCAAGGTGTATGAATACATGTTAGATACCTTACACTTAAAGTACTACCTTGTGGATCTTTGACCAGTGTGTGAGTTACTTGCGGACATGTGGATAAAGGCTGTATACATACGGCGGAGCCGTGTTTTTAGTGGGGTTGCGGGAATTGGAAGTCCAACCAATAACAGGAGTCCGCTTGCCAGGACTCTCTGTCCGCGTCATTATAGACTCATTCTCGAAGACTCCCCACATTACATACGGGTTCCTGTTTCGTGGGGCGGGCTCACGCTTCGTTATTCTCTTTGTTGTCAAACTGAAACAGATAGTCATTCTTTATTCCCAACAACCAGATAATAATAATATGTATCTTGAATCCCTACCAAAGTAATATCATATTTGAAGATGAAATAATTTTTTAACAACAGATTAAACCATATATAAATTGAGCTACGAAATAAGCTTTAATTTAAGCGGATTAAGTACAAATACATATTGAAAAACCAACTACCACCACAGCTCAAGCCATGACTCACAACGCACACAAGGAGATATGACATTCTTTGTTGCATACATACATGTAGATATGCCATTTCGAACCATTTGGAGGTGTCAGTAACACAGGTTGGGAAGGCTGTTATGGAGCCACTGTATGCTATATACTCGTAGTTTATGTGATGGGAAACTTAGGATTGATAAGGAGTGGGCTAAGGATTTCGTTTAAACTCCCCGATTGCTCATAGTCCGGAGCCAATGCACGAGAGATGTAAAGAAGAGCAGATATGAGACAAAGAACAGATGATCAGAACAATTCAAACTTATCTTACCTTTGTCCATTCTCCCCATTAGTGACTGGAGCCCCAAGAGTACTGGCGATTAGGGCAAGTATAATACCGACGAACACTAACTTGGTCCTAATTAACGAGAAAAAATAGGATTATTTAACCTGGTGGTTTCGGAAACATTATTAATGAACGAGTACTGTGAACAGACGCTCTCGAAAATATGACCGTGATGCCCCCTTCTGGAAACATGAGAAACATTCGCAGCTTGAAATGATTTCGTTAAATACTGATGATTTTAAAACCTTCAAGAATAAGGTGTCATAAAATGGAGAAGAGGATTTTTAAATGTATCAAAATTGAACCTCTTGGCACATAATACGACTAAATTTAATGTAATTAAACCTTAAATTCGAATCAGTATGTTAATATGGCCAAACTATACTTACATTATGGCTGTGTTCTAAGCTGCTGGTTGAGAAGGAAGTATTGTCTTGTGGACCTCAGACGTTATCAAAATAGGCGTTTCCAGCTACTATATAGGCAACCAAACTTCTCAGTTCCCGCCCGCTCTTCTGCCGTTTATGTCAAAACGATTTAAAATATTTACATCACAAAGGAAAATATTGTGTTCGGAATTTGTTCAACAGTCGAAAGTTTGCGCTTCCTAAGAGGCAAATTACGCATTACTTTTGATTGGATGGTGAGGGGCTCTTAGCCATAAGAATGTCGGGTTCATTAAAAGCTAAGGGGGGTTGTGTAGGCGAATCACAGGCCGATATATTCCCGACTACCTAATTCCCAATCCACTCTCAGAATAACATCAGGATGCAGACCATTATAATAGTTACACACCGAACAATGCATACACAAGACTCAAGATGTTGAATTGACACCATCCTTTGGATACATTGTTTAGTGTTTTAGTATTATAATTGAGTGCATCCTAATGTTTTATGACGTTGGATTGGAAATTTCGTGGTTGAAAATATCTTGGTAGATGGTTCACCTAGATATGCTCAGTTGGTTTTCAGTGAAGTTGGCATTCTAATGCTCGAAATTAAACCAAACAACCATTGTCAGATTATATCTAAATTATCCATATAGTGGTCAACTCTGCTAAAACTCACCGTGACACTGCTAAGAACCTAGCTAGGGAAACTATTCCCCATATTTACTATCCTTAAACTAAAAATGTTTTTTACGAGTATCCAACCAGGACTACTTCATAATTTTCTTATCATAACCAATCCCACCTCAACTTATGACCGTTTAAAATCGTTCTCTCTTTTCTATTTTATAACTAATCCAATTAGAAAGACTAGCAGAAGCACCATTTTCCTTTAGCTTATTAATCCGTTTTTCGTAAAGCACTCTATTGAAAGTCTTACTAAAATCTAAGTAATTAACACCCTACTCCTATCCAATTTACTAGTTACACATTCAGGAAAGCTAAAAAAGTGATAAGCATGATTCACCTGAAAAAAAATCTGTGATCTTTCTATCAAACACATTATCTCTACTAAATCAAATAACCTAATCTTGATCAAGTTCTTCAAAATCTTATAAATCATAACGATAAGGCCAGAAGGATAATAATGATTTAAATCGCACTTGCTACCCTTTTTAAAAACTGGTAACAACATAAGCCAACTCCCATTTTTCTGGTAGTTAGGATTATGGATCCGATTTATTAAAAATCTCTACTAAAATGGAAAAGTTAACAAATCTAATTCTTCAAGGAGAATTCTAGCATATGTATTGTTAAGTTCTGCTGGTTTACTAGCTTTTATATCCATGATAATCTTTTTTTAAATTTTATATAAATTCAAAGTGATCCTTTCACCAATTACTTTAGTTCGACTCAGTTAACCTAGAGCAACTTTTCCCTAAATTTCGTAAATTTTCCCTCCTCAAAATTAAATAGCGCTACAGAGTGGTTATCCTTAGCTGAGCTTAAAAAATCAATACAGAATTTCAATACCCAAACGGCTGCAAACACCATAAAAGTAATAAAAAAAGAAGGAATATCAGTATGTGTTGATCGCTTCGGCCTAAACTTTCTCCAATATCAATATTTATTTTGTCATGGCAAAGAACAAGATCAAAAATCGCTTCACATTGAGCTGGATCCTGCACTGACTATATGAGAAAATGATCCCCTACAAATACATCGTCACTAAAAAATTCTTTAGTATTGAGAGAATAAATAATATACTATACGATAGGCCGTAAAATAGATAAACAAATTTCAGCAAATTAACATGCATATTTCAGGTTTTGTACACTCGAGTACACATATTTCAAAGGTGGAAAAAGGCTTTTGGAGAAATATTTGGAACACACCATTTTTTCAGCTCAAAATTTCATTTTTTATAAATTTCGAGCCAGAAATATATATATGTACACCATCAGAGTTGTTGGCTCGTTGTTATAAGTACTTCTAAATAAATTAGAGTTGAGTTTAAACTGAAGGATAATGACAAATAAGTGAGGAGTTCAACTTTTATCTAACTGATACATACTCTTTGTCAACTGATACATTAAAATCATGTTTTGTCTTAAACGATGGCATGAAGTCACGGGATTTTAGTACTGCCCAAATGTCGCCATCTCTTGCTTCTTTTCCATAAACTTCGACAGAAGCTGACGTCACCATTCTCATACACTGCTCCACACCTTGGGAATGACATGGAATATCAATAGAAAGTGGCTCGTCGACAATACTTTTCAGGTTCGCATTAGATAGATGCATTGTAAGTGGTGGCTCAAACCTGCAGTCTTCTTCAGGTGGAAGTATATCTGTTAGTTTCTTAGCAGCATTATCTATTTTGGGTGACCTGAAATCACTTATCTCTTCCCCATACACACTAACTTCTTAATTCTGTCAATAGCTAATTTCCTGTTCTTCTGATCAACGTCTGCCAGCATTGCAAAAAGGACGTTCTCAGGATGGGCCCAGTAGGAATTCTTTTAGATTGTTGGCCATGCTATGGCTTCACTGGCAGGTTGGAGTATTTGCAGAAGATTAGTCTGTTCCAGGAGATGTTTAGATCTCTCCGTGCATTTTGGAGAGAATTTGATGTGAAACCAGATGGACCCATAATGACACACGACAAACACTGTGATGACATACAAATGATTATTAGGTTTTTCTGTTGCCACATAAAGTCAACATATTCTGCTGGCAGTGGTGAGCCATCTTGCATGAAATATTGGCCCTGATGTCATAGGTATGAGAGAGCATCGTTAATTACACCACTTCTAATAGCACTGATAATTCTGTACATGTAAGCTTGGTTTCGACTAATCTCATTCACATCTGCATCAGGAAGAGGATCCTTTAGCAACACATTGAAAGCCATTTGGTGATACTGGTAGAGTTTCGCAGGTGGTTAAGTTCTACTTTCTGTTAAACCAATATACTTCCTGTACAGATGCCTCAAAGGAAACTCATTTAGATGCAAGTTGCAGATGATCCACTGTAAAAGACTATGCAATTGATATTCCAGCCCTCTTATGGGTCCATTCTTGTAGCCAGTATTAGTTGCCGTGCCATCAGCTCCCACTGCCTTTATCTCATCTTTAATATCCTTTTCAACAAGCCATTTCATCAGTCTGTCTGCAATACCTGTACCTGTTCCTTATTAAATAGTTAGATGATCTAAATATAAAGTACCAGGTTATCCTACAAACACATAGTGATCTTGAATTTCTTCTGCTCCATACCATTTGTTCTCTTTCTTATTTTTAGTTAGTGTTGTGTCTCTCCTCCCATCAAAAAACAATGTAGTAATTTTCTTATCTCCCAAACATTCAGATTCGGTGAAATTCCTCATTAACTTCTGTCGTGCCGTGCTCAGCAGACTTTGTGATCGTCAATTACATGGGAGCAGTCTTCTAAATTTATAATACCATAGTCGAATAGGGCTGCACTACTAATACCACCAGCAGCAGCAGCTCTGTTTGACACAGAATACCAATCTGCTTTCATGGCAATTGTTGGTATTAATATGATGTTGTTTTCTGTTTTTGCAAAGACTTTCTTCCATTCATCAGAAATGTCAGAAGATGAGGTTTCTTCATCCAAGGTTTCATCCTAAATTGTAGTTTTTTCTTCTCTTTTCTCATTTTGTGACTTCTTCTTCTGTTATTTCCTGAATTTGATCTTCTCTGATTTTCCTTTTTTTAATCATTTGACTTGTTTTTACATCCAATCCTCCAAATTTCATGTGATGCCCAGTTCTTTGGTCACTAAGAAATTCATGCTCTCGACGTGGCACTTTCATGTTCTTTTCACACTTGCAATCCAAGAGATCAGCACACTGGCAGCCTGCTATATAAAAAAAGTTGTCAATTGATGAAATAAACTTCTTACTCTTAGTGGCAGTCATTCCTTGTTTTTTATACCGCAGACAATTCTTACATCAATCGGCTGAACTGGAATGCTGTTTTTTTTTTTTAAATCTCAGGAAAGGCCTCGAATACTTCAGAATAACATACTTGTTCCTCTTGTATCATTGTATTTTACATACTGAATATATTTTCCAACTTGTTGTTTTGTTGACGGCTCATAATGAGAAAGTTCTGGAAGTGGGTAGCCAAAGACATTGTGACTTGTTGATGTTCGAGTTCTTTTACTCATCTTAGTCCTGAAAATGAATAATAGAAAGACCCGTTAGTTTAAAACAGAAATAATAGATGTGATGATTGAATCTATAGCATACATTCAAAAAGTTGTAGCCATATTCCTCCATAAGAAATACTCTGTAAATATCTGCTAAATTGGTCCTACATCGATTATTTTATAGTGCTTCAACTAGTTTACAAACAAGGAATTTCTCAAACTAAAACTGCCTAAACTTTAGATACATTTGGAGTTAAGGTGCAAATTTTCTTCCTGTACGAAAATTACCCATTTCTAGTCTTCATAGACGAGAACTAGAATAACTGAATATAACCAGCCTCACCCTACTAAAAAGATTTTTTTTCTTCAATTTTTTGTTTTCGTCTTTATTTCCAAATTTTGGATGATCTGCTCTACAAAACCTGAAATGTGACTGTCACTCAAAAGCAACAAATCTCTTTAGCGTTAACTTATACTATTTACCACTACAGGGTGTGGACGTTCGACGTTTGCATGGTGACTACCTCAGGAAAAAATAAAACAGTGTTTTTATTCATTTAAATTTGTTTCAGTTTGTCTTCCTGACATGTTCTGTCGATCTCAATCAATGAACCCACCTGTGACCTCAATGCCAGCCTCCGAGGGACTTCGGTACCATCCACAGGCCTTTGTCACTATCTCTCGTTTTAGGCCCCTGAAGACCCCGGAAATCCAGGCCTTCAGATCGTCCTTCGAGTTGCAGCTGGATTAGTTGTTCTCTCGTTCCACATCGCCCCACACCAAGAATTCGAAGGGTGGTTGAAGGTCAGGCGAGTTGGGTGGTCAAATGTCAGTGCTGTGTGATCGAAGAAATTCTCCGACAGCCAGGCCTGGTTTTCCAACTGGTGTGGCAGACCACAGAGTCTTGCTGCCACACGTAAGGTCTCCCTGAAGCTACCCCTTCAATCGAGGGCTTTACCACCTCGCTCAGAACACGGATGTAACCTTCGGTGTTTAGCCTGAGGCTCTCAGGGCAGAAGTGGGGTGGTATGACGAGGCATTCACTGCTGACGGCACCGAAGACCATAAGTGTCGCTGTAAATTTTATTTCAATGACTCTGGGTACGTCCGTGTTTATCAGCTTCTTGGTGTGCTTTAATCGCTTTTACTGTATCGCCTTGGAAATAAATTGTCCCCTATTTATTTTTTATAAAAAGTATCGAATCTACTCATGCACTACCAGCCTAATGGTCTTTTCATCCGCAGTTTTTACTCTGCATTGGCACGCATCGTCTTTCTGGGATCGTTGTTGATGATCTCCCGGATTTCAACGACGAATTCTGGCATTCTGATGGCCTCAGATCGCCAACCATTGGTTTTCCTTCTATGTTGTCACTTCTTAGTCGAATCCTGAATCTTCTAGCTCCTTTTTGGCATTTTCCACGTTGAGAAAGTCTTAAATCTCCTTTTTTGTCCTTCCAGCGCGGATTCCAAGGACTCCATGCCTCTTCCACATATCGGGGGGTTTAAAAAATTTCCATAATCAATAATTCTGCTAAAAAATCAAGCAAAAATGGTAATTTTTTTTTAGAAGAAAAAGACCGACAACAAAGATAAAATATCTGCGTAAAATTAGCAGTTGAAATTTTTTAACAAAATCAATCGTAATCCAAATCATTACGGTCTCGCTTCTATGCTTTTAGGTGGGGTCCACCAGTCACCTGAACCAGATGTAACCTCCGTGCACAAAGCGATAGCGGAACGCAGCTCAGACAGTAAAAACAGGTCGTTGAAATTGACAATGACAACGGAATGTAAATTAGAAGACTGAATGGTGAAACCTCCGGGTACACAGCCGGTGAAATCCTTTCGCATCGTATTGATGATAGTCTCCATTTAACTACTTGCTTCACTGATCCTGACACTTAGATTTAGTAATTCGTCACACCAGAGGTCCATCTCCTGAACACCTTTCCCGTGAAATTCTTTGTTGCTTATACACGCCCCCAATTTATTTGTGTTGGGTTCCCACGTCAAAAATATGTCCAGACGGAGGAATGGAAAATTATATACTTCCAAAGTGACGATATATATTTTAGAGGATGTAAGTTTCCCCCCATTATTTTGCAATGTACTTTTGCTTTATGAAATTTATTGTACCCACTGAGGCTTCGAGTAGCCCAGGTTCAAAACTCATGCCCCAAAAGATGTTTTGGAATAGCTTTTAAATGCGGGAATGTGTTGAGAGTACAGGTGAACATTTTAGGATGATGTAGATTAAATCGAATTATGTTACGATTGATGTTCGTAATTGTTTTTCTGGCGTGTATGCTGTCTCCTAATTTCTCTTCTTTAGTCAAAATAAAATCTAGGATATGCTGTTCATGTGCCGCTTTCTTTATTTATTTAGGCATGAATTTATTGTTTATAAGTTTTAGATGTCGAACTCCTATCAACTTTGGCCTTGGTTGCCTATAGATCAAGAAAAAATATGCTATTACTGCATATTTTCACGAACTCTATGTTTTCCATTGTATAAAATAACTCCTCCACCATTCCTCTTGACCTATCCCTATTAAAAAAAATATAGTTTGTGAAATTAAATTCTCTAATAAGGTTCTCTTTAGAAATTAGAATCAGTGTCTCCGTAACTGTGATATAAAAATTTCCCGAAGCAACTAAAACCACAGAATAGCTCACTGCGCCCGTAAAATTCGTCCTATAAATTAATGAAGTTCACCCCTTCTTCCTGGTTGAGAACCTGAAGAGAGTTCCCAATGTATGAAACTCTCCCATAGAAAATATCCAACCCACTAATTCTCGAAAGAATACCTGCAAACACAGCATTCCTACTCTTGTCCTTCAGTTGGTGGCACCTTTCCAGGAGTTCCTCGGACCTAGTAGAAAAAAAACATTGTTAGTTTCTATATCTATAATATAAACTCGGATAGATCCGTTCCTGAAATCGTCCAATGAATTGACAATATCATCAAATCTGCTCCCTGGTAGCAGTATCTTCTTCCTCAGTATTTCCCCAGTTGTCCCCTGCTAATAAAATCCTATACAAGACGAACTTCGAGCCCATTTTGATTCTGGTCCAAACCTAAAACTGAAAACTTGTTTTACATTTTTTATGTTCAAAGTTTATTACATGGAACATTTTAATACGAAGACCCATTATGCATGACGTTCTTATGCTACAAAAAAGCCTTTGACTCGCTAAGCACCGATTCAGTTTTAAGAGCGCAACAGAAACAAGGATTAACAAAACCTTCATTCATATACTCCTTACATAGACGATATACAATCATTCAACATCGTCATTTAGGCTACACTCAGTTAATGCTCAAATCAAAATTTTAAAAAGGAGTAAAACATAGGAATCTCATTTCTCCCAAACTGTTAACATCAGTGCTTGAGAAGTTTTGGGGGATTTTATTGTGAGGATAAAATGGAATCGCAAGTATGGCGAGATCTTTAATTCTCCTTCGTTTTGTTGTCATTCATTATATTTCTTTCCTCGAATCCACAGGAATTACAGTAAATGGTGACAGAATTATCGCAAGCCAGTCTCAAACTGAGACTGCACATTAATTCATTTATCTAATTTTACGACTATTGTTGTACATAATGATACATTTTGCATATAATCTTCCTTTAGAGGGGATATGCCTCGATCCCATTTTCGCAATCTTTTCAATTCTGTGGCCCCCTTGCCAACAAAACGCAAACACAATCGCAACGTTGTTCAAGAAAATGTATAAATACGAGTATATATATATATTACTTTCTAAAAATATAGCCCAGCCAAAGGTTGGTCTATGAATATGTTAAAGTAGAATTGCATACATACGAGTATGTCAAATAAATCTGGAAAACAACATAAAATTACCAGTTTTCTTAAAACCTTTTTTTTATATATCTAAAATGGCCATGTTATTGAAGTGTATGAAATTTTGATATCAGTATACTATATTTTACAGTCAAAATGACTTCAGATAACACCTCATATTTATTGATTAATATAATATTCCATGTCTACAGAATCTGATAATGATATGACTATGGCAAAACATGTATGCATACCGTGGAGGGGAGGAGTCTAATACGCACGCTGCATGAGGAGGGTCTCAACTATCAACAAATCGCCAGGGGGGTCGGCTGATCACATTCCGGTGTTGTAGAAGTGTTGAAGAGGATTCGAGAATGTAGGAATATCCAACATAGGCCTCGTTCCAGATGACCTAGGGTCAGTACGCAGCGTGACAACAGGTTCTCTGCGTTGCAGGGGCCTTCGAGGTAGTAAAAAAACCCGCATTCCAGCTGCAACAGGAATGGCCAGAAGGCGGCCAGTTTAGAATAGTCCTTCTCAGGCTGCTTGCACAAGGCATGAATTCATGCAAAGCCTCTGACCATCCTTTGATAGAAACGACGCCAACTAGCTTGAGCACGTGCTCACCGCACCTGGACAAAGCGTCACTGTAGACGTGTATTGTAAGGCTGCGTCCCAAGTTCAGGAGTGGGTCCTCTCACAGTTTGTGATGAGCCATAGATTCAGAGAAGTATCAGGCTGTCATGAGAGATTACATGCTGACCTCAGTCCGATACCTCTCCAGAAATGCCCAGAATGTGATTTTCCATCACTACAATACCCCATGTCACAAATCCGCGTCCACCATACATTAGTTCCGGGACAACAATATCATAGTGGTGCACTAGCTACTCTGGTCTCTGGATATCAATCCACTGGAAAACCTCTAGAAGGACCTGAAAGAGCTAGATAAGTGGGCAGCATTACCCCCTTTCAGGTATTGCACCCTCGTGGAGAGAATGCCTTGAAGAATAAATGCCCAGAGACTCTCCACACGCTACTGAGCTTCTCGTATCAGTTTCCTCTTGCTGTAATTTTCACAGGGCTTCATCCGCTTATCTGTTTTACGTTGGTGATATTACATGTTTTGGCAAATATTGTATTTTGTTCATTTATGTTAATTGTTTGGGGTATATATAACTTGTTTTTATTTATGTATTGTTCCTTATTTCACTTATATTCATATTGATATGCAAATTAAAACGTTACAACCTTGGCACATACAGATATATCTGACTTAAATTTATTAATATACATAATGGTATACCAAAAAACAAGTTTATAAATCAATCAGTAATTATAAAAAACAATCTGTGGGCATTTTAAAAAGTAAACAAAACGTGTGTCAAAAATGTTTTGTAGGACTGAACAATAAATTACATAAAAACAATCAGGAAGAAGTAAAACACACAAAAAACTCATTTCTTTATAACTCCTTGATGTTGTAAATAAACAATAGAAATTTCAAACATGTTGATAAAGAAGCCATTTAATGGAATTTGGGCTTACCTTCAATGGAAATCGACATTATGAACGGAAGAGAATGCATCAAATTTACTCACAGTTTCCTTAAAATTGCAATGAATTCGAAATTCCTTCATCATCTTTTTTTACTTCTTTATTTTGGATTTTTTTTTTTAGTCGCGTGCTGGTGAATCTATAAATTACTATGTCGGTCCGTCGGTAAGATGGTAACCATTTTAGGGTTCAATGAGTTTTTGGATGATATTTGTGTTAATTGAAAATACGTTAAATCTTCTTCTAATTTCAAAATTATTGAAATAATTGAGAGCGCGCGACTTAGGTCCGTTGAACTTGTTTTGCAGAGGACGGAAGTGAAAAATACAAAGCTCATACAATTTCTAAGTTTGTTGTAACTCTGAACCTCCCCCCGCCCTCTCGTTTCATTACTTATTGGCAATTTGTTGAGTTTCAATACAAACTATTGAAGGTCTTTCAAAACAGGTTCTCCTGAGGTATTTTTAATGCCTCACTCTAAAAATATCACTACACCTAATGTAAAGTAGCTTTTAACATTGATTTTAAAGAACATTATTTTTTTTATCTAGCGATGTATAAAAAGGGGAAGAGGAGTGTAATTAAGACATTTACTTAGGAAAAGATTTTAAATTTTTCATAGCATATCTTAATTTGTCGTATTACGCTTAAGAAGGTCTAGGCAAAATCATTCCCAAAAGTCATGGCATCACTTAAAAAATTCTCCAGCTTCTTTTGGGATATAATTATTTTTTTTTTTCTAGCAAGATAATTTAAAAAGACATTTCCTATTTTCTACGCCTAAATTCAAGATATATATTTTTTTTTAAAAAACCATAAAAACAATCCTCACCTCTTTTTTTTCATCTAATTTTTTTTTATATATACTAAAAATTTAACACCCCTGCCCAAACCGCCATGACTTAATTTTAACTCATTTTATGAACTTTACGATTAATTTATTTTCATTTTTAGATTGAGTGAGTAAAAAGAATAAGGTGAGAAAAATATGTAACTTATGAATTACTTCGATAAAAGATTCAAATAAACGAAAAACCCGCCCTAAGCGCTGTTTTTAGAGGTTTAAATCAACTTTTAGAAAAACTTTTATAAAAGCTTTGAATTTAAAAAAAATCAGCACTGCACTCTAATTTGCCGATCTACAAAGAAACTCTTAGAAAGAACATGGATAAAAGCATTGGTCTATTTTTTCAGATCCATCTTTATTTTCTAGGCCTAAAGGCAATAAAAAAAATTCAGTATTCTTTTGAAATACGGAAAAATGAATCCTAAGATCTCATTTTTTTTCATTTTAACTTTTATTTAATAGTTTCATTTTGTTTGCTCTTTTTTAAAGGATGTTAGCTATTTCCTCATGCTAAAGATTCAGGATCTTTTCTCTTTTTATGGCGCAATTTCTTCTTCTGGGCCATATGGCTGAACGGCCGATTACTCGAGTGATTAAGCTGTGTCATCTTTAGTGTTACGATATCCTTTTTTTTTTTTATAGAATTATAAGCATTGTTTTTCACCCTTAAAAATAACAACGTACGAACTTGCTAGAGAAAAAACAATATATAGAGGGGTTTTATCAGTGTAGTGGGTTTTCAGAGGGATTTGCAGGGAAACGTGCGAGTGTTTCATGTATGTGTTTCCTGATAGATCGGCAGAAGCATTATTATCTATAATTAATCCTTGCCAGAGATTCGGTATAGACATTTGACTCTTAACCACTCGCAGAACTTAAAAGATCCAGAAACAGGTGCCCACACAAACCAAATAGAGTCGCTTTGGGCCAAGGCGAAAATGGTGAATAATAAAGAATGTGGAACTGCTCGTTCTCTGATCGACTCCTAATATGTGCAAGTTTTTATGGAGGGGCCACGAAATAAAAGAAAATACTTAGTTGCTCAAATTTTTAAATAATACCTGTAAAGTTTTATCCATTAAATAATGTCTAACTAAAACTTTTTTTACTTTCCTTAGCTTTTATTTTTTTAGTTTTCCCTTATTCACCCCCAAACTCTCAAAGTTCTTATAACATAGAATGATCCCATCCTTCGAGCCTGCGTTCGAGAAAGGCAGTTCAGCCTCCTCAGCTGGCCGTTCAGCAATCTGGCTTAGAAGTCGAAATTGCGCCATAATAAGAGAAAAGATTCAAGATTAAAATGAAAAATTTATTTTAGAAAGAAGTTCAATAAAAGATTGACATATAGCCCCCCTTCCCCCCAAAAACCCCCAGCCATATCTTACTTTTAATAAATTTTCTGAACTTCACCATTCGTAATTCGATTTGCTTAAAAAAAAATTAAACTCGATGATCATATTTATTTTTCTGAACTTCACAAACAACGAAAAAAAAAAAGATTACTATTATTCAACCAATAAAATAAACCCCGTTCTTAAAATATAGTATTAGGGATAATCCATAACACTATATTTTAGGAATGCACTTTTTTTTAGAACTGTTTGAATTTTATTTTGTGAATCACTCGCGTATATTTGAAGATTTTATCCAAGTTCTTCCTAAGCTTTATAGTTTGAAAAACAGCCTACAGGGCTGTCGTTCGCATATTTGAAGCTTTTACCACAATTTTTCTGGGAGTTTAGAAAAAAGAAATAAGATTATCGAATGTTTAGGAATTTTAAAAAAAGTGAAGTTCAGAAAATGTATTAAAATTAAGGCATGGCAATTTTTTTATTTTTTCTTACATAAAAAATCACTGGAGAAAAATAGATCTGAGGATTATTTTTTTCTGTATATCGAAAGAATTTAAATCAAAGTTTTTTCTTGCCTTTAGGCCTAGTAAATAAGCATGGATCTGAAAAACATAGACCAAGAGTAAATTATTAAGAGACAAAAGGTGTTTGCGCTTTGTAGACAGTCTTTCGGTTTGTGGCCTACGGCATATTTCTCTCTATAAACGAGGTTTTGGTCTAAAAAAAATATATAAATTTCCATTACATATCCCTTCATAATTTACTCTTGAATTATTTTTTTCATATCCATACTTATTTTCTAGGCATAAATTCAAGAAAAAACTTTTAGCTCAATGAAATCTTTTTTTATACCATAAAAACAATCATTACCTCTTTTATTCATCTAAATTTTTTTATACTAAAAAATACCACCCCCAAAACTGCTATACCTTAATTCTAACTCATTTTATTAACTTCACTATTTATAATTTTTTTCATTGGTAGATTCGGTGAGTAATAATTATAAGTATAAATCAACTTTTAGAAATAATTTTAATAAAAGCTTTGAATTTCCTAAAACCACCCCTGCGGTCTAATTTTTTATCTATAAATAAACTCTTCGAAAGAATTTGCCTAAAGTCAAGAAAAACATCGGATTTTTTTTTAAATACTGTAAAAAGAATCCCCAGAGCTCATTTTTTGCCCATCATGATTTCATTTAACAGCTTCAGTTTGCTTTACTGGTTTTTAGGGGATTTTTCCCTGATAAAGATTAAAATGTAAAATCGATTTTAGAAAGAAGTTCGATAAAAGATTCGAATATTCGAAAAAACAAAAACAAAAATAAACATCCATATCTTAATTTTAATCAAATTTCTGAACTTCACCATTTTTAATTCGTTTCGTTTGAAAAAATCCAAAAAAATTGACAATCATATTCATTTTTTTAGGACCTTTACCATTTGCTCTTGGGCAATTTGTACCTGAAAAGAATATTGTTATTCAAGCCATCCAAAAAAATCCCGTTCTTAAAATATAGTGTTAGGGAATATGTACTGGAAGCCTTTAATTTTTTTTAACCAAAACCCGTTGCTAGAACAAGTTCCTCATGTAAAGAGAAGTAACGAAGCCACTCCTCTTGTTATATTATAAATATTCTGGTTGTTCCTGTACTTTGCAGCGCCTGATATAACCCTTTGGAATTTAGGTGTGGCTGTCATGAGATGATCCTCTTTCGTATCTGTGACCGTTTTAACAATTATTATATATTTGCTTTATATAGGAACCCTGACCTGGATGATAGTATTTATGATGGCCTTTTAACTGCTTTGGCTGGAATCCAGGAATCTTCGTTGGTGATTTTAATGTTCATCACCAGCAATGGTTGAATTCCATTTCTGCGACGAGCCAGCATGGCCGGGCTGCTTAAGACTTTTGTAATCTTGCTGGATGTGAGCAGCTGGTTAGTGATCAGACCCACATTTCTGGAAATTACCTAGATCTCCGTTTTACGGTTGTTCCGCCCCTTGGTAACAGTGATCGTACAGTGCCCAATTGTAAAGTGGAATAGAACCAACAAGGAACCTCACAAATTGAGCACCCCGTTGGACCTATAAAATCTTTAATTGGGCACACAAATCAAACATTTAAATAATATACAATCTGTTAACAATTAATTAATGCAAATACTTGTAAATAACAATAAATCGATAGTCAATAATTTCAATGTATCCATGCAAAGCAAAATACTTGTAAATAATATAAATAAAATCGCTGTGCTCCCACGCTAAACATACAAACGGTCACACACATTAGAAAACAGGTGCGAGCCAACGGCTTGCCCGCAGAAATAACAAAGAGAATTGAAACAGCTGTGCACATAAAGTAATGAATCTGTTATAGAGAGGGAGTCTAACCTACTGGCCATTGACATGGACCCATGAAAGACGAAATCTTATTTTGCTACGGATATCGGTCTGATAAAGATCGGCCATATTTCCTAATTCAAACACTTTCTTGGTGTACACGCCACTACACTAATACGTGCACATACCCTCTGGTCACATAGGCTCTGCCTAGCTTCCAGATTAGAGAAACAGGGCCACACTCCTAAATTTTAGTTAGAATAAAAGTACTTGCAAAAACTTACAGGGGCAGTCTGAACAAGAGAGTCATACAGGAAGAGACTGTCCGACAGAGAGATCCAGATAGCCAGGTCGTCACACGGGAAGTCTCCGTAAACATTAACTAGGCCTGAATAAGTAGGCCTCGTCACCGGTTACGGGGTGCTCCTCTCCCAAGGAGGTAGACATATCCATGACTGGTGAGTCTCGGAGAACGGAGAAGAAGTAGTCTTGGCGAACTCCATTACCGTCGTCCTCCCGCCCCCTTTTTAACGAATCGGCCGTTAGGATGGTAGAGAAGCTGACGTTAACGCACCGGGTCACTCTAAGCAACCTGGATGAGCTACGGTAAACCGCTACAGGGGACGTAGGTTGAGACCTAACCCGGCAAAAGTTTGTCCATTCTCCGCATACGAACACAGTGCCCATCATCGCAGCTCATATAGGACGACTCTGGAGCAAAATGCAAACCACAGACGAACACACGTCATACGCTTGGGTACATTTAAAAAAAAATAATAATAACAATCACGAAAGGGTTTAGGACACCAATAATCAGGGGCGTCATGCAAGTCAAAATTCTGCGGGGGCACAATTAAAAATTTTCAAGAAATCTAAGAGGCTTAAAGTCACAGAATAAATGCTAATCCATTCAGAGAATTAAATTAATAATGTCACATAATAAAGTCACAAATGATGGATATAATGATTGAAAAGATGAAGAGAAGTTTCTTCTCTCAGGCCACCCGTCTACTAAACTCCGATCAATACTGTAAGACTGAACTACAATGAATATCTGGAGTGAAGAGACAGTTGCACTATCCATGCAAATTTCAATGCACATTCCCTGTATATCTGTATATGTATTATCCTTATACATGCCCATATATATCTCATTTTTATTGATTTATTTAATATTATACTTCTCTGTATACATACTGCTTTTCTTAAGGGTACAGGCAAAAATATGCATTGTACAACCTAATTGTGTATGTGACAAATAAAGCTCGTGAAATCCTTGAAATATTATTTAATATCATTTATTGTTAATATTTATAGTGTGTGTATAAAGTTCACATTCAATGTTTGTGTGCGTGCGTGCACGTGTGTGCTTGCGTGTGTGTCAGGTATCACCAGTAGCCAACTTTTCTTTTGTTCACTCATTAGTGCTCTGATTTACCTTGACTAAGAGAAGAGGGCAGTTAGCATTGAAATGTCTTTATTTCTCAAATTAATTGTGTTTTATTTTCACAAGTCTGTAAAAGGACATTTGCTCTACTAACCACTTTGACAGCAACCGCTCTGTCTCTAAGCAACTTCAATCACCAACTAAATGGCTTTGCCTTGGAAAAAAACAATACTATAAAGAAAGCCTAATTATGGTTATAAAAAATAAACTCTTGTAAGACTCCGAAAGTCAAAACAATCCAAACTCAGGGTAAAGATGTACGTAAAATAAGTTTACCTCTCATTCTTTCTTTTTTTAAGTGACCAGCTGCATTGTATAAAGGTAAGTTAATCTCAAATTATTAAATGTACACGTTCATTCTGTTGTTATGGTATATTTATAATAAAAGGAGGCAGATTGTTCGCAATCGTCAATATTTTTTTTATACATTTGCCTATGTAAGATAGATGAACTTTCTCCTGTAGACCAAATAGTACACCATATGTTACGATCATAGAAGTTACCTGGAAGGTGCAAAACTTCCGAAATTAGATTAAAAACAAATATTTAAGCTAATTAAATAGTCTAACAATTATGTATGCGACAAAATGCTTACCCCTAAAAGAGTGTGTTAGAATTAAAGAATAGTATCTGTAAAACTCCGTGGTCTTGAGGGGGAATCTTTGTAGTGCGCAATTATAGGTGGAATAGAGCCAACAAGAAACCTTACAAATTGAGCATCCCGTTGGCCCTATAAAATCTTGAATTGGGCACACAAATCAAACATTTAAATAATATACCATCCCTTGACAATTAATTAATGCAAAACAAAGCAAATACTTGTAAATAACACTAAGTCGATAGTCGATAATCAATGTATCAATGCAAAGCAAAATACTTGTAAATAATACAAATGAAATCGCTGTGCTCCCTACGCTAAACATACAAACGGTCACATACATTAGGAAACAAATGTGAGCCGAGGGTTTGGCCGCAGAGATAACAAAGACAATTGAAACAGCTGTGCACACAAAGTAATGAATCTGTTATATAGAGGGAGTCTGACCCCCCCCCCCCCCCCCTGAAAGACAAAATCACATTTTGCTACGGATATCGGCCTGATAAAGATCGGCCTTATTTCCTAATTCAAACACTATCTTTGCGTACACACGCCTACAATAAAACACACACATACCATCCGATCAGATAAGGTCCGTCCAGCTTTCAGATTGGAGAAACGGAGCCATGCTGATAAATTTTAGTTAGAATAAAAATGCTTGCAAAAACATACAAAGACAGTCTGATAGAGAAAGAAATACCAGAAACACTGAGTCTATTAACAGCGATAACCAATTTCAAGAACGTGAGCACACTAAGAACTAAGATATCAGCGATTTCACTTGCCAGACCTGAGATGGTTATAAGATCAAAATTAAAACCTACAAAACTGCCATTTTCTTCTGATTACCTACCTCTCCCAAGTAATAAACCGGTTACAGTTTGCCCAGCCTACAAGTAAATAACCAGCGGACATCTGGAGTCAGATTGAATTCTACGGTGTAAGTTACAGCTGCCGATACCCTCAAGCCAAATATTACCATTCATTCCACCTACCTTAAACAGGTGGCCTCCCAATAAACTTGAGGTAACTTTACATTTCAACAAGGAACACCCTCACCTATAATTACTCTGGACTCAATTTTAAGATTAAAACCAAATTTTTACCACCGGATGAGTCCATTGAGTGTTTACTTTGAAATCCCGTGCCAACTGGCCTGGCATTGATACTGATTTTAACAATATCTTTTGTGGCGATGTGTATAAATCTGAGTGTCCGGTAACTGCCCTTAATGAAATTCTTCTTTCCATAAGTGAGAGAAGGATTCCACGTAAAAACTATTCGGAGACGTCGTACCGACAAGGTCTGGTTCAATGACGACTGCCGATTGGCCCAGCGGAATTTGCAGGCTGCATTTTGCCAGTGGTCTCGCTTGCGCTTCCAAAATTCTTGGAACTTTTACGTACAGCTCAGGTTACACATATAGCGTTCTTATAATGAGGCTCAAAAAGCTTATAATGATCATCTCAGAGATATTTTAACTGGTACCTCTCAGCTGCACTCTTGGTGCTCTGCCCTTAAACAACCCCTGTTTGGAGGTGACTCTAGCCTTTCCCCCTTGTCGTGTGCTGACGGCTATGTATGGTATAAATCCAAGTAGAAAGCTAATCTTGCCTCAATTTTTAATAAAAAGCAAAGTAATGAGGTGGTTGACTTACTTTTATCTTGCTTTCCTCCTGCTAAACTGCACTCATTGGCTTTTAAGTAATCAGGGCTTCGTTTCTATTTGAATAACCTTGATTCATTTGGCGGATGTGATCGTTTGGGATTTTTGCCCATTTTATGATCAAATAATTTCTCTATCATTGGCTCCCAAATTGGCTGTTATTTTTAAATTACTTATTCGTCAGAGTTCTTTTCCTGAATGCTGGCGTTTTACAGATGTCACTCCGATCTCCAAAGGCTCTTCACCATCAATTCATCCGGAGGAATATAGACCTTATTTCTATTACACCTGTTCTGTCTAAAATATTTGAGCCAAACGCATGATTAATTTTCTGAATAATAATAAATTGCTGTCGGTAAAAAAGTTTGGTTTTCGGAAAGGTCTTAGAACTTCTCATGCTCTTTTTTCCCAATAATCTTCAAAGTTTTCTTGAGGCTGGTCATGAATGCCTTCTTGTATCTCTTGATTTTAGCTCAGCCTTTGATGGTCATCTCCTCAGCATAGTGGTTGAGTTTTTGACTAACAAGAAGCAGGGTGTGTCAGTTAATGGTCGTTTTAGCTCCTACAGCTTTGTTAAATCTAGTGCTTCCCAAGGTAGTTTTGTCTTGGGCTTGCTTTTCTTTATTATTTATACCTCAGACATATTTTCTGGGATTAAGTCGAATATGGTTGCTTATGCTGACGATACAACTTTGTGTGCTGCAATTCCTTCTCCTTTAAACAGACAAAGAGTCGCTGAATTGCTTACTCTTGATATCAAGAGAACTTTAACCTGGTGTGATGTTTGGGGTATGAAACTTAATCCAAGAAAATCCCATAGCCTTATTATTGGGGGATCAAGGACCTTATAACAGCATTACCCTGACATTAGTGTCAACTGCGTTGCGGTCCCTAATTGTTCTTCACTAAAATTGCTCGGTGTTACTTTTGATCACAAGCTAACTTTTGAGCTGCACTGGCGCATTGTTGCGTCCTCAATTTCTCAAAAAGTTGGTTTGTTGCGTAATTTAGATAGGGGGGAGTAGGAAAAGGAGCAAATAATAGTATAGGCGAGTTGCGAACTGCTTCCCGTGTCGCTGGACCACTGTTAGCTAGTGGCAAATTCACTCGGCCATCCTGAATCTCAAAAAAAAGACTCATTCAAGCGTAGTTTTTAAGCCGCTCGCCTGCACTTCTCGTACGCTACAGTAAGTGCAGCTAGATCTACTCTACAGACAGAGTGGTTAGGAATTGTTTTTATTCCTTCATTCTGTCTTCCTTTCTGCATTGGATACCAATTTGAAGCTCCTTGAATGAGCTTTCAACCAGATTAGTTTTTCTGCTACCCGATGTACAGTTGAACCTTAGGCATCGTCGACTCGTTGGAGTCTTGACTCATTTCTTTAAAATTATTTCTGATCCAGATCATGCACTTCACTGTCTGATGCCCGCTCCCTCACGGCCGGTTTGAGATGCGCGATACTCGTTAAGGCAGAATGACCGTGCTTTTTCGGTCGCTCGAGTGAATACGACGCAGTTCTCTTGATCTTTCTTTCCTATACCTGCCGGTCTGTGGAACACTCTGCTTAATGATGTCTTTAATTCGGAAAATTGTGATGTATTTAAGAGGCGAGTGAATGCTTTTCTTCTCTGTTGATTTTTATATTTTCTACTTTAATCGATGTTGCGCCGCTCGTTGCGTCTTGTAGACTTTTTAGGTTCTGTCGTTTTGGTTGGTGCCTTCCAACGGATCTCTTTCATTGACTAAAAATTTTAAAAAATGTTTTAGAGTATTTACACAAATAATGATAAAATCATAAAAAAGGACCTTGGTAGAACGAAATATCAATCATGATGACCAGTGTACATTTAACCAGGCCCCGAAGGAGTAAGGCCGTGGAAATGCACAGAAATTAGTAGTTCCTGCTTTTAGCTAAGTAGTTTAAAATAATCATTAATGTCTTGGTTTCTCCATATATTATATTATGAATATTCTTTGCAAACAGTGTGAGTACGGTGATTTTTGCCCCAGTAGGCAGTCGCCAGATGGGCTCTTTAAATTAATATATATATATATATATATATATATATATATATATATATATATATATATATATATATATATATATATATATATATATATATATATATATATATATATATTTGTAAACAGACAGAAAAGCTTGTTGAATCCATTGTGATTCAACAACCAACCTCATTTAAATTTCTAGGAAATGTCATCAGTTGAATATTCTCTTTCGAATGTTTGATGGATTAAGGATCCTTTTTAAATCGTCCTCGTCGGTTCGTGTCCGAGCATCGGTTTCGTCGTCAGTTATCCGGTCTCCTCGGCTGATGCTTGTGCCGAATATGACTTAGGAGACGCAGTCTGTTGTGGAAGAGCCGCGGGCAAAAGTAACATGGGGTGGCAGGAGGGGAACGAGGTTGTTCCAATCGCTCATTTTCTCTTCTTCGTTTGTCCTCCTCATGTGGTCTTCTATTCTCCTTAAATGCCGCAGTGCTGTGGCGGAGATCTGTCCTCCAGGATCCTCTGTTCCTGGCAGTTTGCTCCCCCGAGGAAGAAAACCTCCTTAAAGAAGTTCCGTCTAATCATGACGTTGCCTGATATCATCATATCAAGATGTCTTCAGGAATCAATTGGCTGATGGTATTATTGAAAAACATAAAGTGAGACCAGAGAAATTCAGGTATCATAGCTGGATTTTCCACTCACTAATCATAGATAGTGATATTATATGTATAATGGAATTTTAAATTGAAGAATGACTATCACAAGCAAACAATTATTGGAAGAGGCATGGAGTCCTCCTTGCCATCCCCGCCGGAAAGACAAACAAGGCGATTTCAAACATCATTAACGTCAGCAGAAGGATGGTCGAAAAATCAGAAAGGAGATAGATGATTGAAGATGCGACTACGAGGCGACATAGAAGAAAAAAACCCACGATTGAATATCTGATGCCCTCTGAACGCCGGAATTCGTCGATGAAATCCAGTAGATAAAACAAAGAACGATAAAGTCGATGCGTACTAGGAAAAACAACTCAGTACATCAAGAAGCACATCAACAAGTTGAAGACCCGTTGGAGCCAGATTTTGTGATTCTTCTTCGACGAGAAGAATATCTGACAAGACAAGATCAACTCTCAGAACGACAACTGACTCGTCGTTGCACCCAAGACCATGCCCAGAGTCATACAGATGAAATTTCCAGCGACAGTCATGAACTGAGGTGTTTCCAGCAGTGAAGGTGACGTCATGCCACCCCACCTTTTCCCTGAAGGCCTTAGGCTCAACACTGACGGCTACTTCCGTGTTCTGAGCAAGGTGGTGAATCCCTGAATCGACCTGGTAGCTTCAGGGAGGCCTTACGTATGGCAGCAAGACTCTGCACCTTGCCATTCCAGCCGGCAAATTCAGACATTTGGCCTCCCAAATCGCCTGACTACAACCCCTTCGATTTTTTTTGTGTTCAGTGCGGTGGAACGAGAAAACAACAAATCCAGCTGCAACACGAAGGAAGAGCTGATAGGTAGGATTACTATTGCCTTCAGGAGCTTAGATTTGGAGGGAGTGACGAGACCTGTGGCCAATTCCGAGGTCTCGTGGAGATTTTCATCGAGGCCACAGGCGGGTGCATCGAGTGAGATCAGCAGAACATGTCATGAAGACATGTATAATCCATTATACGGGGGGCGGTCAGTAAGTTTTGCAATTCGGATATAAGGAAACGAGATATGAGGAAAAGTGTTTATTATTTTTCAATATAACTACCCTCGACTTCAATGCACTTGCGCCATTTGTCCCTGAGGCTTCGAATTCCCGACAACCAGAAATCTCCCGACTGCTGTTCAATCCACTCCTGGACAGCGAGCTGGACATCTTCATGGTCCCCAAACCGGTGTTGACGCAGTGCAACCCTGAGCTGGAGGAATAAAAAGTAGTCGCTAGGGGCCAGATCTGGACTGTAGGGATGAAGGTTTAACTCCTCGAATCCGCACTCACGCAGGGCAGCTTGTGAAACTCTGGCCTTGTGGACTTTGACGACGTTGAAATCGATTATGGGGCGTGAAGTTTCTAGGGACCCAACGGGCAGAGACCTTGATGATGGCCAAATTGTCGTGGATGATGTTGATAACACTTCCATGTGATATTCCAACCCTGAGCTGGAGGAATAAAAAGTAGTCGCTAGGGGCCAGATCTGGACTGTAGGGATGAAGGTTTAACTCCTCGAATCCGCACTCACGCAGGGCAGCTTGTGAAACTCTGGCCTTGTGGACTTTGACGACGTTGAAATCGATTATGGGGCGTGAAGTTTCTAGGGACCCAACGGGAAGAGACCTTGATGATGGCAAAATTGTCGTGGGTGATGTTGATAACACTTCCATGTGATATTCCAAGTTCTCGCTTGATTTCTTCGACCTTTACCCGTCGATTTTCGAGGATCATCCTCTCCACACGGGCCACATTGTCCTCGTTGGTCACGTTAGGCATCCTGGACGGGGGTCATCTTCAAGGAACTCACGACCATGGTGGAACTCCCTATTCCAGCGAGCAATGGTTGCATAGGAACGGGCGGTGTCGGTGTACACTGCAACCCTCCCTTCATGGATCCCTTTTGCATTCTTGCCTTCCTTGGTCAAAAATCTGATCACTGCGCGTTGCTCAACCTTGTCTATTGTTGAAAAATTTGTGACTGACGATCTGCGATCAGCTACTGCTTCTTAACTAGACGAGGCAGGAGCATGCGGGTGCAGGTCATGGCTTGTAAAGTCCTAACACCCCCACAAACAGCCACGCCCCTTCCTCTGTTTTGCCTTACCGATTCGCAAAACTTATTGACCACCCCTCGTACAGGGAAAAACATTCTTTTTCCTGAGTCATCATGCGAATGAATACTTTCTACACCCTGCAGTTTAATTTCGATGATGTTGCGTATTGAAATAGTCGTGAAACGGCCGATACATTAACCGACTTCACATTAACCCGTTTTGCTGCGTCTTTATTTGTTGCTCTCTCTAGCATGGGTTCTATCTCAACCTCTTTGACTACACTAATATTCACTCTTTTAACGCAAGTAAGAATTTAATATACAAATAGCGACGAGCTTTCTTTCATAATTCCTGTGTCTGTGTTCCCGGGTGATGTAGAGTTTGATTGACTAAAATACGATTCGGTCCGGTTTGATGTGTGCAATAATTCTCATTTCAACAGGACTCATCATTAATTTTGGCTGTATGAATATATTGCTAGACATGCGACATATCATATCAAGTTTTTTTATCATCCCCTTTGTTGGTTTTTGTATAAAAACGAAGTTTACTTAACACTGTATGGGGCCAAGATGCCGTACCGGAGGACACCACCATTGAATGTTTGTCACCAAGAATTTACTACCAAAGCTTCGACAACATCGGGAGTATTGCCTTTGTATTTCTTTGAATATATATATCATGTGACACATGAACCGTGCCAGTGGACACACGCGGTTCTTATACAAAGGAACGAAGGTGTGTATGTAAGTGTTTTTATCATATCTCTCTCTTGTTTGAAGCCCGCAGGATCTCCCTTTCACTGTGTGCGTTTTCTTTGGCTGAGAATGTTGGTTGCCTATGGCTCTCAGTGGGGCTAATTACGTGTTTTTCCTGGTTTGGATGCCATTTGTAATTCACAGCGACTCACAAAGCACTCTAAGTGCCTTTAGGACATTGTAATCTCCGCATGCCTTGTAAATAGTATCCATTTTTTTTTTTCTGTTTAGCTTCATCGAAAATTTTTTAGACGTCACACGTGAATTTAAAGGTGGGTGCTATCGCGACCTTACTATTCCATCTACTTATCCCGCAATGCTTCAATGTTATCAAGCCATTTTTTTTATCTCCTCGGAATCAGAAATAACAGTGGGACGTGGTATCACCTGATTGAGCTCTTCCTTGAAAACATCAGCTAGGACTGTTTGATACCACATCCTTCTTTGGTTGAATGTCCTAGACTGAAGAAGCTTCGCGCGTGGTATCTGTCTCCGTCCCAAGAAGAAGATGGTCGCTACCATGTCTCTCGTGGCTGGGGCGGGCTCATGCATGTCAGGTTGCAGAGTTCTTGGAGGCCACGCTCTCCTGCAGGATATTTCAGCTTACCTTTGAGCCATGAGGTTTTTTGATTTTACACTGGATTCGAGGCCCTTATAAAGGATAGTTTCATTCAGGTGTCTTTGGCATACCATGATTGAATTTTGAAACATTATTTGCTCTTCTTTTTGTTTTGTTTTTCTTTTGTTTCTCTTTCTTACTTCTTGGTGAACATTTTATTTATATCGTGGGAGGTTTGCGGACCGGTTTAGATATATAATTTAAGCTATTTAGCTAGGTTTTAAGTAACTCTTCCCTTATGGTTGCCGTGGTTACAGAATTACAGAAAAGCAAGTGCCCTAAAGTCCACTCGAGGTGGGTCCACGAAAGAGAGAGAAAGGAGGAGAGAATAACAGAGTGGATAAAAAAGTGAATGCAAATATTTAGAAGTGATAACGCAATGTTACTCTTTATATAATTTGTTATATTAAACTAATATTTATGATGGGCTCTTAAAAAATTGCACTACGAGGAGTTTATTTGCCTCTCTATTTACGTGGTTTATTCCAGCATATCGGTTTGTGTATGTCTATCGAGGAATCATCTATAGGTGTATGCGTTTGAATATCTCTCTAGCGCTCTATTTGTATCCATTTATTTGCCTGCTATCTATTATGCGTGCGCATTGTCCTCTGTTTTTGTTATGTACTTGGGCCGAGTTCGTGCACTCCTGACCGAGGAGACTGTTTGACTTTTTGGAGGAGGCTGGCCTCTTCTTTCTTACTTAACCTCGTGGTTGTTGGCAGCATGATTTTTCTTGTGCTAGGGGGGGCGGGGGTCCTTGCTGTGGTTTACGAGTATGTTGGTTTTTGCTTCTTTCTTTTTTTAATAAAGTCTAATTCTAGGCTCTTTTTAAGGCGACAAATACCCAGGGAGGAAGTAGCCAAAATGGCCCTAAAAAAAACTTATTACTCTTGTCGACTTTTTTATCATCATTATGATTATTACTAAAGTATTTCATGAACAGCTTTTATTATTATTATTATTAAATATAATGTAGAGAAGGAGATTCACTCTTTTCGATGATTCGAACGGGCGGTGGTTCATCGACGCTCCCAATGTGCCTGTACATCAGAAACATGTAAGTACGTACATGCACGCCTTAAGAATGGGCGTTTATAGGGACTCTGGACGGCCGGCACTACTACTGCCGTACACATGGGGGTGAGCCGTGTTTTTACTGGGGTTGCGCGAATTGGAGGTCCAACCGATGACCGGTTTCAGTTTCCCGGAACTCTCTGTCCGGGTTATTGTATTCTCATTCTCGGCGACTCCCCACATTGCATACGGGTCCCTCCTTGGTGGGGCGGGTTCACGCTTCGTTATTCTCTTTGTTGGTAAACTGAAACGGATTGTCTTTCTTTATTCTCAACATTGGAAAGATGTTAGAATTCCCTTAAAAATTGAAATATCTCCCAAGTTGTATAATACCTAATTCTATAGTCAAGATTCGTCATCCAGTCTTAGGTTTGAATTCCCTTATCACCCGTATTATGGAGCCTCTACACCCGTGATTATAGAGAAGGAAGAACAGATAAGAGAAAAAGAACAAATGAGTAGAACAATTCAAACGTAGTTTACCTTTGTTCGGTGTTTTCATTAGCGACTGCGACTCCAAGAATGCTGGCGATTAGGGCAACAGTAACGCCCACGAACACAATCTTAGTCCTAATTAATGGGAAGAAATAGGGTCTTAACCTGGTGTATTCAGAAACATTACTTATGAACAAGGTACTAAGAGGAGATACTCTTGAAACTACAAACGTGAGGTTCCATTCTGGTTGGTAATAAAAGAGGATGCGGATTGCTACCAGATGTACAATAATTTTCGCTCGTTTTAACAATACAATTTATTCCACAAAATAGTTTACATCCGTTTTAGAGATCTTTCTGTAACGAAAAAATAGTTTAACTCCACCTCTTGAATAAAACTCCAATGGCTTTGAAGGAAAGAAATGTAGAAGTTTTTCGTCCAAGGCGTCCCTTAAAAGAATCTTTTATTGTGAATCCGATTGTATATAAAAGAGTGAAGTATACGCCGCACAACTAGGAAAAGATCAAGGTGAACTACTTCGAAAGCATCATCACTGGTCAATCGCAAAAAAATGGTTGTGTTTTGCAAGGCAATGCACAGCTGCACATCGCGTGTTATACTACGCCACAAACTGAATTGTCTAGGTTTGGAACTACAACCTCACTCACTATAATCACCCGACATGTTTTCTTCCGATTATCACCTTTTGTTGTCTTTAGAGATTCAGACTCGCAATGTATAATTTTCGAGAAGGGCGTACTCATAGAATTACTTTAATAGGGGGTTTGTTCGCTTAAAAGTCTGAAAAATGGATTCAAGACGTATATATAAACTTTTATTTTGTTCGAAGAAGATATCTGAGATGGATGGAAATTCTTTTGTAGAATAAATTCTATTATCTGGACTGTTTCAGTTTCTCTATGGAGGTTGAAACCCACCCCAAAATTTCTTACCATCGATGTAAAAACATTCTCAGTTCTCAATAATTTGGTTTGTAAGGAAAAAAATAAAGTCTCAGAAATTGGCTACGGAAACGGAAATTTTAAATACATTAGCATCCTACCTTTTCGCATATAAGTAAATACAACTAAAACTAATGTAATTAAACTGTGAGTTTGAATCGGTGTGTTAATATGACGAAAATGTACTTCCCTCATGGCTGTGTTCTGAGCTGCTGGCTGAGAAGGAAGTACTGTTTAATGTGTGTTTCTCCGAGGTTATTAAAGTAGCCGTGTTCAGCTATTATATAGGCAGCCCAATTTCTTATTCCTCGCCCGCTATTTTTCTGTTGATGTAAATACATTTTTAAATGTTTATGTCACAAAGGAAAATATTTTGTTCTAATTTTTATCAACATTTTAAGTATTGCGTTTACTGAATGGCATATTGCGCATTAGTTATTATTCGGACGGTGATGGCTTTTGTAATGAATAACGCAAATTCATCATAATCATTAATTATCCTCGAAAAAGGATCGAAAAAAGTAGGAGACAGAATCTCATGTGTGTCTAGGATACTTTTCACTTGATCACTTGCTTCAGTAATCCTGGCAACGAAGGCTTTGGGATCTCATCACACCAGAGGATCATCATCCTCCGTAGACACTCGGATACTCATCGCCTTAAGAATTCTCGAAGCCCTTCTTATCAATGAGACGAAATCTGAGCTCAACACACAACGTTCAAACTCGGACAGAATTCTCCACCTGTTCAATTAAAAATCTGCTACACGGAAGAACTAAAGCATCGCATAGAACAGCAAGGACATAAATGGGACAGCCTTATAAAAAATAAACGTGGAAAGAAGACCGAAAGAATATTGGGAACTAATAAATAGAATCAAAGGCAGACCCCTTAGAGGGAAAATAATGATAAACAACGAATAGTGGGAGGGGGAGTCAATTCAGAAAGATATAGCACGGAAGAGCTATTTCACGCTCACTGGAAATCAGTGTTCTTTAAAGCACCAGATGAGAGCAAAGAATTAAATTATACAAGAAATAATATCAGAAAAAATGTCCCCAGGACCACCAGTAATGCGAGAAATGGAAGAAAGACAAGGTTCAGGAGCCATAACTATAACGGAAGAAATAAAAAGTACAAACAATTCCTTCAAGCAAAGACCACTAGGTCTTACAGGAATCACCAGAATTAATTTCATTAAGACACCAGACAACCTCGTAAAAGCAATGAAGGACATCTACAGCGCGTGGCTAAACACCGAATACTTCCCAGAGGAATACAAGCTAACAAAGATGGTCTTCGTCCCCAAACCAGGAAAACCATCAAGTTACCTCAGCAGTTATAGGCCTATATTACTATTGAATTTCATTGGCAACCTTTTAAAAAAGATCAAGTGAAGACCCAAAGGATACCTCGAAGAAAATAACCTTTATAATGAATATCAGTTCGGGTTTAAAAAGGAAGAGACACCACGATGTCACTTGGAACAATGATAGAGATAATAGCCATGGCAAAAAGAGAATAAATACATCGACTTGGTCCTATGGGATATAGAGAAACCTTGTGGTAAATTCTGGGTCAAGGGCCTGCAATACAAGATCCTTAACCTCCGGATAAACAACAATCTAAAGAGAACATTCTGCGACTACATTACATACAGAAAAGCATACGTGGTGATAAACGATTTCAAAGGACGAAAATTCGGACAGGAGGCTGGACTTTTTCAGATTCATGCTGCACTCAATCTATTTAACGGAAAGGTTAACACTAATAAAGCCTGAATGCTTAAATACACAATTCGCGGACGAAATAAACCGATCATCGTCAGTGGAAAGAGAAACGAGCGCTTTCAAAATAGGAGGAGAGTAATAAAAATCAACATCAACAACTGAGAAAGAGATTGGAAAATAAGAACAAGAAAATTTACGATATTCCCAATTTTTAGAACAAGGTAATAGGTCTCATATTAGAAGATCAGTACAACATATACATTCGGAAGATAAAGTCTTGCGATTAAAACTAACATTAAGATGCTATAAAGATCGCATAAAAAAATTATATACAAAGCAACACCGATGCTTAACTTATTAAACAACCTAAGAGGGTTAAGCAAGAAAAATAAAAGGAAAATCTACATGTCACTAGAAAGAAATGTATTAGTATACCCATCCATTCCAATCAACAGCGAAACGAAGGCCAAAAAACTGGAACTCCAACGGATGCAACATAAAAGTCTCTATACCATTACAAACACCAAGAGAAGAGAGCAAAGAAGCTAGATAAGTCTATGCTAAGAAGCTGACATGAGACTGCTCAATATAAAGAAAAGATCGGAGAAAATATGGAGGAAAATAAACTCACTTCCTACAGTATTTGCAGAGTATACTAGCATCAGAGCAGAAACCCCATACAACACTGGATTCCCCAGCGGTAGAGACCAACTGAGAGTTGAAGAGGCACAGGTGTTTACTTAAAGTGGAAGACAACAACAATAAAAAACAGCCCAACTAAGTCTGTTTCAAATGTGGTAATTAACCAACTCAAGAAACAAAACCCGATAGAGTCAAAATCTAACACAAAACCCCCGAAAAAACAACCAATCAAGACAACTGAATAAGTCAACCGGAAGTGAACTATACAACCCCCAAATGAATTAACCGTTAAGTGATAAGTGGAAAATGCTAACTTAAAACGAAAAAATACAAAATTGGAAAGTGTATAAGCAATAGGAAAATAATAAACCCAAAGCTAAGTGAAAAGTGTATAATCAAAGTGAGGAAAAACTCAATTTAAATTAAACTAAAATAGAAGGAGTAAAATTAAACTAGAAACCCATAACTACAAATCAACGCTACAGCATAAGCTTAAAAATCCATCAACCAACATAAACTTAAAGAAACAAAATACATAAAACGGTATGACTGCTACAATAAACACATGAATGAATCAGAAAAAAAACAAAGAAACGGATTAGGTGGCTCTCCTGCTATCTGTGTGAAGTTGAGCGAGTGGAAGCAGAATAAAAGAACTAAAAGTGATGGAAGGAACACATAAATTGTGGAATGCGTGGTTCAATTGAAGAATAGAGCTAAAAAACTAATATAAGAAAACAACAGTATCCCCCAATCAAATGCAACTCTTTTCTTGGATACATCTAAGGGAATGTCAAATCACATAAGCAAAATAACACCCTTCACTCAATGACCTCTTAAGTCCCAATGCCAACTTATAAACTCGCCAAATGTTTGAATTTAATTATTTCGCCATTCATCCCGTTAAATTTTCTTATGAATTAGACCAATGATTTTGTTGATATTCTTCACAGATTTCCCACTAGTAGGCTGCCAAGCTTTTCTCGATTTCGAGATACTTTTCACCAATGTGCCAATAGAAGAGACAATCGAAATAAGCTCACCGCACAAAATATTAGTCACTTGTAACCATAGCAAGAGCATCTTGCAAGCCACTTTGCTCCACATGTTCATGCCATGGAGTTCCCTGTGTAATGTTATTTCTGAAATGGGTCGTGAAGGACCAGAATGGACGTTTTGTAGCAATTCCTGCCTCGAAGTAAATCGATTTGCAATTACAAGCCTGGGAATTCTACGACGGTCCCTGTCTGTCAACACCTTCCGTCCGCAATTCTGGCGAGAATTTTTCGCATTTTGCGAGTTCTGCCATTGCTTGTAAATCCAGATGACCGTACTCGTAAAAACACTGCCAAATTCCGCCACCTTCTTCACATGATGACCTTTGGCTCAACCAAATGCAATCACACCTTGTTGGCATTTCATGACGTCGCTTTTCCGGCCCATTTTAAGTGGAGCTGATTTGCTATCTACAGATCTCCACGCCGTTCACCTAATGTTCCTACACGCTCCAGATGTTAAATTATGTTTTTTCTCCCAAAGTGACTAACTTTTTGTCCGGTGGGCTTATAAAGCGCGTCTACGAAAGCCCTGATCTCTCTCCCACACGAATGAAACCACAAATATTTTAAGCGAATTTTAAGAATATGTACAACTGAAGCTCCATTCCGAAACCAGGACGGTAAACTTCACCGTCAAATTGACGGAGTAGCAATGAGGTCCCAATTAGGCCCAACTTTTACGGATTTCTACATGGGAAACCTAAAGGAAACGCTCTTAACATAAATGATGAACCCACCAAAAACTTACACTAGATTTGTTGATGACATATACCTTACAACTAACAGCGAACCTCAATTATTACATCTCAAAAGGACCTTAGAATCCCATTACGTTCTCAGATTCAGATACGAGTTGAGTGTAAACGGTCGTCTAACCTTCCTGGATGTAGACGTAAAATAGAACAGTGACGGAAAATATACCACCACCATCTATCGAAAGTAACAGACTGCCGTCGATGCTGTAACGACAAAAGTGAGTGCAACGAGAACTATAAAAAATAGGTAATGAGCTCATACATAAGAAGAGCCATCAAGAACTGCTCAACGTGGACCGCACTTAATTCAGAATTTCGACGATCCAAACAGATCCTAATCAACACTGGCTAATTCAACAGAGAATTCGCCATCTACAGAAGAAAATTCACAATTCAAAGTTAGAGGTACGGGAGAAAAAGAAAAGGATAAAATAATACCACTCTACTACAAGAACCAAATGATGGATGCTTACAAAACAGACGAAAGAATACTACAAGACATCATAAATATCAACACTATGCAAGAAAATGGCAATAAGTTATTTATGAATATATTATAAAAACGCCAAAGTTAGCAGCTTATTAATGAGAAACAACCTCTGTAAAAAAAAATCTATCCTAAAGGCCAAAAATGTGGTGTACAAATTCGAATCCACAAACAATCAATATATTGGTATGACCACTACTACCCTCAACCAACGCCTAACAATACACCTGCAAGAAAGAGGAATCAAAGCACACTGCAACGAACAATTTTCTAAGAAAAATTCTGGTCGAAAACATTACCATCCTCAGAAGAAACTCAAATCTTCGCTGTCTAAAGATCTTGGAGTCTCTTCTCGTCAAAGAGATGGGTCCAAACCTTAACACTCAGCGCACTGGGTCGGAACGAGTACTGCACCTTCTCTGCTAAAAGTGCACCGTACTCTGACTCTTACCTATAAAAGCATCAGAGAACGAAATAAACTTTCCTTATTCAAATCCAAATACCAAGAAGGAAAGCAATATTCAAGACATACTGGGAAGCATATAAAGCCCATCTTGCCGGATACAACATAGCCTTCCCTGATGAAAGCCCCCTACAGGAAATAGACACGCAATTAAAAAACATCACTGAACTAATAACAGAAGCCGATTCACTCCATACTCCAAGAACTAGAACAAGATACAAAACAACCCCCCGCACCACTATGGACAGATGAAATAAAACAAAAGGTGCAACAGATTAACACCATGTTCGAGGAAGTCCGCCTATGCGGTAACAATAGGGAAAGGTACGTACGACGGAGAAACCTACGTACAGAGGTGAATGAACTTATAAAAAAACAGCGTGAAAACGCCCTGGAATCACCTCATAGAAAGGATGGACATAGAGAACTAAAAAGGTTCTAGAATCAGTATAGGAAATTAAAAGGTTTCGAGCCCAAAGAAAAGGTGCACTTGAAAGAAAGAGAAGTTACAATAGATGACGACAGAGAGATCGAAACCAGATTCAAGAACCATTGGTCCACAATTTTTTCCATTACCCAGGAGGAGATCCCGAACTCCGTCCTTATTCACGGGTAGACGAAACTCGGGAACAAAGAAACTAGGGAGAGCCTTTTACCCTCGAAGAACTAAAACCTGCCCTTTCAACATTTAAGCATAAAGCGCAGGATTAAGTGGTATTACCAAACACCACTTAATGAACGACCAGACAACATCTTAACATCATTACTCAAAATCTTCGACGCATGCCTAAACACAGGATACTTTCCAGCAGCGTTGAAGACAGCGAGAATGATTTCCTACCGAAACCAGGAAAAACGAAAGGGCACATTGAGAGCTACCGACCGATCTCACTGTTAGAATTTATTGGCAAACTGCTTGAGAAACTCCTCAATGATAGGCTTAGAAATTATTTGGAAAATAACGGTCTGCATAATAGCATCCAACATTGATTCCGTAAACACCGAGGTACTGAGACAGCTCTGGCACTCATCAGCGAAAAACGTGTCAAAAAAATCGCCAGAAGCAAGGCAACAGAGTGAACTTAACGCTCTGCGATTTTGCCAAAGCATTTGACAAAGTATGGGTGCCAGGACTGAAGCTAAAAATAGCCGACCTCGGACCAAACTCAGACCTCATACGAATCTTCTGTAGTTATCTCATAAAGAGAAAAGCAAGAATTTCTATTAACTCTCTCATCGGAGAAGGCTTCACCTTAAATGCAGGAGTCCCTCAAGGGGGGTGCCTCAGCCCTACGCTCTATACCGTGTATATGAGAGCCCCCCCCCCAAATCAACGGATGACTGCGCGATATATGTCCAATTGGCAGACGATTTCTCTCAAATCATTACCAGCGAACGACAAAACACGAGAAATATCGCACAGCAAAACATCAATGATTTCGAAAAAGCCAATAAAATTAAAACAAACACGGACAATTTCGCACGATTCCAGTGAATAGATACAAAGTCCACCAGGTCACCTCGAACAACGCCATATATCTTGACGATGCGGATGGAAAAGTCCTCGGCCTGAAATCACAAGAAACGGATACAACTCGCACGTGAACGAGAAAATTAACTACGCAAAGACTGTACTGTCATCCCTGTACAGGTTCTATAACCTGTCGTCGAATAACAAAAGAAAACTATATTTAGCACTAGTACGCCCGATTTTGATCTACCCGATTATACCACTACATTGTACCTTATCTAAGACAAAGATCATGGAAATGCAGAGGGTCCAAACCAAAACGACCCGCTTCATCACGCGCTCCAGAATAACAGAGGGAACGCCGTCAAGTGTTCTGCATCGAAGATCGAACCTAAAACCAATAAACGTCTTTATGCACCGAACGCGACAAAAATATATGGGGAAAAATAAGTGAAAACTTTCTGAATGAAATCCTCGAAGAAATCCAGCTTAAGGATAGAGAATACAGAACACTAAACTTCAAGAAACAATTCAAAAGTAGTAGAGTAAAAGTTCTAAATTAAATAGAACCACTATACAGTTAAAAAAAAAACAACCCCAAATAAATAAATAAAAAATAAAATAAAATAAATAAATAGTAGTAATAATAATAACAGGACATGAGAGCTCCGATAACCCAAACCATATATAAAGATCAAAATGACAGACCTCACAAGGGAACATCATGAAAATAAAGGCTCGAATGCTAAACCAAAATAAACCCAATAAAAATAACCTCAAGAAATAAAAACAAAGGTGGAGAACAAAGGTTCTTCTGCGGGAAATCAAAATAAAATAACTAAACTCAAAACACAATGTAAAACGAAAGCGTTAGCCAGGCAACCTGGCACACATTAACAACACCATCGCTCTCACTATAATCATTCATCACAATCACCGCTTCTCATCCACCTCATTAATACCATTCATCCCTCTGCCTTTTCTATCTCTCTCCCACACTTTCATCTCTTTCTTCATCCCGATCCCGAAACTCCATTCTTTGCTGCTCACGACCACTAAACAACTACTTCCCCACTAAATCCGCCAAAGGACCAACACGAATGGAAATCTTTACATCAATGCCCCTCAATAGATACGAAGACATCTATCTGAAGATGCCTGAAAAAAGATGAAAACTCAGTGCCTAAAATTTGAATTAACTTTTAATACGAACAAACAAAAAGGATCGATCTCAGCTCATTTTAAATCGCCAGCCAGATACCAAATATTGCATTAAAAAAACCCTGTATAGAAGAGAAGCTGCTCTCATCATACACCGATATATATATATATATATATATATATATATATATATATATATATATATATATATATATATATATAACATTTTTAGTTTATCGTGGCTAGAAAATGCAATTGCTTGATACTCATCGAATTGGCTCACTGTTATGTCGAAAATTAGCTTACCATCACAGTGGAGCAATCGGGTAAAAGACTCCTTCAAGATATGACTCTTTTTCTTTCAAAATATTATACAAGTACGACGAATTCTTTAGCTTCATTTAGGATGTATATAGCATCGTTATCCGTCCTCTTGGTTCGATCTAAAGCTGAGCACAGAAATCTAGTAGTGGCGGGCCATACGGACTTTTCTGCTTTAAAATTCTAATGATGTTAGAAGTAGTGGTTTTACAATCTTTCTCGTTTATCTCAATTTATGGATCACTATCAGAAGAATCCATGTCTACAATTTCTATTACCTGAATGTACTGTACTCAAAATTCGGATTCACTGCTGGATCATTTTAACTTTCGCACTTCCTTTTCTGCCAACTTTCCGTCGCATTTATCATGCACGTTTTTCTGGTTCCCTCTGTATTTAAAAAAAAACACGATATCTTTTGATTATTTATAATATTTATTGCATCTTCATGTTCAATATAAAAAAAAGCACATAATTTTCTGAGAAAGAGTCTCCGTCTCTGAAACACTATTTTTTTAATTTTCAAGGTTTCGCCATTCTTTATAGAAACCATTAATTTTAGGAATAGTTTCAATGTCCCTTCATAGGAATAATAGCTTTTCCCAGAATTCTATAATTTCCAGGCAAACAGTTAATTGTATTTGCTCCACAGATAGATAGTTTTTTTTACTTAGGAGATAAAACAGACGCTGAGGTACTTCCTTTGAAGAAGGAGATTGACAGCCAGTTAACATCGCTCTGTGTTGGCCAACTAACCACACTTCAGTTTTTAAGTGTTGCATAAGGCAGTTCACTCTGCTCAGAAATAGTCCTATAGGATAATCTACCTGAATGAAGTTCAATTATTTGCTGTCGAATAACTTAAGGAACTTTTTTGACCTTCCGCAATTTGGCCAATTTGTATGGATGACTGAATGTCTAAAACAAGGCAAGATTCCGGACGACTGGTACGATGCCGTAATAATCCTTTTACACAAGAAATGTGATCAAACGGACATTACAAACTAAAGACTAATTAATCCTCTTGATTGTGTCTATAAACTTGTCACAAAAGTCATTACCAACAGGCTGCAAAACCAGCTAGATGACCAGCAACAGAGAGAATAAGCCTCATTCAGAAAGCCTTCTCAACGATTGATCAAATACATACTCTCAACGAGCTCATTGATAAAACTTTAGAGTACAATATACCTTTATACTTGATCTTTGTAGACTACTAGAAATCATTTGATTCAATCTAAACGCCCAGTGGTCATAACAGACTTAAAGAATCAAGGTATACATAGATCCAGTCTACATAAATATCATAGACCACATACCAAAATTGCAGATCCTACATTAGATTGCATAAGGATTAAGACACCTTTCAATTCCAGAAAGGTGTAAGACAAGGAGATACTATTTCTTTGAAATTATTCACGTCTTGTCTAGAACAAATCTTCAAGAGACTAAACTGGCAAAACAAAGGCATTAAGATCGATCGGGATTACCCCATTCACCTGAGATTCGGAGATGTTATTGTGATGGGGATAACTTGGCGTGACAAAAAAATCAGCTATTTGAATATGTTGATAAGCCAAACTTCAGCATATAGTGGAAGGTATAAAAAACCCCTGAAATAGAGTTAACAGGGTATGTGGCAAGGTTCCAAGATGATAGACGGACAATCGAAATTACTGATTGGACTACACTTGATAAAAGACGATCAAAAGGAAAATCATAAACAAGATGGAGAGATGATCTTCAAAAATATACTAAAAATTGGAAACAAATTGCACAAGATCGGCCAAAAAATTAAAAAAGACGGGAAAGGGTTTCTGTCATAAGGGTCTAAGTAGGCTTCCTCGAACTGTTCCGGAATTTCGCAACTATCGCGCAGCAATTTCGCCTAGAGTTAAACTCCCGGCTGGGAAACATTCTTCCACAGACTCTTCCCAATGCCCAGGTACGGCCTTCCATACGGGAGAGAGGTGAGCCAGAGGATATTTCCCCAATTAGAGCGGTAATATAATGGTTTGTGAGACTCTACATGACACGCAGCAATCATTTAATTAATATCTATAATAGAGCTATAGACTGTTTGATTCGTATCTGCTTTCCACCCTTGAGTTCTCGACTTTTTCACGCTGGTTCCATTCTTTCATCTCATCGTGTTCTTGTCAAAGTTACTCTAAGCCGGTATAATACTGCATTAACATAACATCTAGCTATCTTTTCTAACGAGGAGTGAACTGTGGAAATTACTCGTAATTCTAAACCTGAATTACGAGCTTCACAACTAGTTCAGAGATTATTAGTCTGATGGTAATTAGTGTAACTAGTCAATTTTTATCCGACTGCTTCTAACTTTTTAAATATTTATTTTTGTATAAAAGTTTTACTTGCCATTGATATCATCAATGTTTCCTAATTTACTTTGTGCAGAAAATAAAGAGTTAAAACTGTTTCGTTTCCCAAATCCAAATTTCCAAATTCCAATGCCAAATTTCCATTCACGCCTAGTAACCTTGTAATCCTTAGTCTTCCCAACTTCACTCACCTCGGAGGTTAATTTTGTGCTCAGTCAAATCGGGCACAACTTCCCCATTATAAAGTAGGGTCAGATCTTGAAGGTGTACCAACACAGAACCTTCTTCTTTGAAGTCTTATTGGACGATCTCGCCAATGTTAAATGTGATGTCATCTAGAATCTGGGTTGACCCCATCCTTTTTAGGACTTTGGCCAAGAACAGGAGTGGAGAGATGGGGTGGTAGCTTACTGGTTCAACCATAAATACTAGGGCTGGGGGGACTTGCGGCCTCCCCGTTCCGAGAGTAGAAATGCTAGAGAATCAAAACGTTGAATCGACAGTTCGGGCTCGAATCCATATCACCTTCAACATGTATAATAGTTTTGTCTTCAATACTTGTTACGTTTCCTCCGATATCTAATGAAATTAATAGTAATTTTGGAGCATCACAGAGAATGTTCGAGGTTTTGCAAATATAGTTACAACATTCTGTCGTTAAATCGGTTTTGATATTATAATGGAGGTGAACTTTATCGGTTGATTCAGAACTTTAATTGCCTTTGATGATAGTCTCCAGATGAACGCTATTAAAAATAGAACTTTAAGATCAGCTAGTAAAAAGACGATAAAATGACTTTCTAGTAGTAACTTCTAGAGTATTCGAGCATATATTATTCAAAAATGGACATAATTAATATGTGTAAAGAGGTTTAAGTAAATTTTAAAATGTATGGCAAGGTTAAAACTGCAGATTAAAATTTAAAGTGAAAAATAAAACACATTTTACATAGAATGTCGGTGAAGAAGACGAGGAATTCTCAATCAGATCGTCTCGGGTTCCTATAAGCTAAAATATTAAGGCCTAAATTTAGTTGTTTACGTTTTTGTTATTTAGAATTACCAGCCAAATTCTTTTTAGAATTTTACAAAGTACAAAAGTTATAACCAAATACAATCAAACATCAATGTAGGCAGATTTTCAATGTAATGGCAGTACATGTGACCATATGCAGGTGATTCAACTTTTACGGCAGGGACGTAATTAATTCGAAATAATTCTATTTAAGACATTCGTAGACTGTGAAACCCTCTGATTTAATCACTATAAAATGGTTAATAACTAAGGAGTTAATAAGATATATTTTATTTCACATATAGATTTATTTAACTTTATTATTTAGGTTCCATTTAGTGACCGGAAAATATGAATAAAAAAGGAGTAAAATGACACAATTCCATCTCTTCAAATTGAAGTTATTTTAGTAGAATTATATTCATTTACACACTTCAAGGAAATTTAATCACTCCATTTCTAGCTCCTCCCAGAAGGGGCAGACCCAGAGCCGTAGCAACCACCCCAGGCCGGGGGGGAACCGCGCTCTTGAAGGGGCCCCACTGTGGCCCCCCAATTTTATCTTATTAATGAAAATATAACATTTTCGAATACACATTTTCTGTAAGTATCCCGGGGCATTGGCACCGCTGAGAATATCATTTGTCGTGCCTGACACTACTTGTAAATGTATGATATATTGTTATGGGAGCCCCACAATTTTGATTGGGGGGAAAGGGCACACTAGACATTGCAACGGCTCTGGGCCGCCGCAGACCACTGTATTAAAACAATAAATATTGGAGCGCCTAACATCGTCTGGCAACCACATTTCAATTCGAACACTAAGGTGATTATTTTGTAATGGGTGGCTTCACATCCCCCCCCCTACCCACTTTAATGGTGGGTGGTTTTATCCCCCACCCACCTAGCCCGCTATTGTAATCAACTAGTAGCATCACAAAACGAAATACTAGCATTAGATTCAAATTCAAATGGGATTGCCTGACGTAGTTAGTCACTCTAATGTTCATTGTTTTAATGTTGTGCTTCTTAACTTCAGACTTAAATGCTGTCGAAAAATGGCCCTCTGTTTTGATCACTATACTCTTTGACACCCTTTTTGGAGCGGTATGCTTTGTGGTGCGTGACTTACTTCTTTGATGAAGTAGGCTTTGTTCTAAGAGTGCTAATTCAGTAGTTTTGTTCTTAAGGAAGAGCTATTTAAACACATAAGGATAAGAGGAAACACCAGATATATACCAAAATAAACATGCATTTTGAATGAAACACTCAACTATAACAAACCGACAGTTAACACATTTATATCTTTGGCATCTAGTCATATCGCATGGATATGATGACAAAAATAAACAAATAGGCTACCCGTAAAAATACCAATTGCCGATTAGTATTTTTATCGCGACTCTATTTGATTAGCGTTAAACATTAAATTAACGTACTCTCGTCTACAAGCAAATATGAACTAGGTTCACGAACAATGGTTTCTACTCCCCTTTAAACGTGAGACGTACTAAACTTCTACTATAGCAATATGAATATAAATGTTCTTTCTAACTTACATGACAGGAGGTATTATGGATTGCCGGATGTCGCTGGAGGACTTATCTCTAGCTTTGGAGGGTTGTGGCCGATGGTTGAAATTTCGTCGAGGAGGGATAGCTTGCCGCCGGTGGCGGGGCTGATTCTTCAACGCAATTAAAGAACGGGAGCTCGTTGGGGCTGGGTTCTTCTCCTCTCACTCTTACGAAGCTTGAGATGTGAGAGTCACTCGAGTGTGAGCGGCTTTGCTTTTCTTCCGTCTGACTTCTTCGCAGTCTGCAAAGGATTCTTCGGTATGGCACGGATATAAAGCTTGACTATTTAGGTTAATACGCAACGGAAAGGGGGGGATCGATTTTCTCAATCTGATCATATCGTTTCTCACGGAAATAGTCTTGTGTGGCTGAAGGATCGATCTTCACGAACTGAACCTTCTTCTCTCTTATCGAATTCTAATCTTCTTGTCTGGCTGAAGGATCGATCTTTACGAACTAATCCTTCTTCTAGCGTATCGACTTTTAATCCACTCTTTTGGACATAAAAAGTGAGGAATATAGTAGAATAGGGTTTTAGTAGGAGAAATAGTGCGGAAATAGGGGAAAATTATAGGAAAGTGAAAATGAAAGGTAGTATGAAAGACAGATCCCTGGTGAAAGGGTATCACTGGCTTTCTTTGCGTTGTTTTTTTTGATAATATATAAATATATCATCTGGAAATGCACTGGGCATTCAAGCCTTTTAGTTGTAGATGTTATCTCTACGTGGCTTGTAGAAGATTTTCATCTTCATTTCTGGGTATTTCACACCCAGATTTTAGATTTTTTTGTTATGTGTTGTTTAGTTTGTTATTGTTTTATGGCGATATTTCGCCCCCCAAAAATTGGAGAAGTATTTATTAGAACTAAATTTAGCAAATGCTAATTCAGTTGCTAACTTCGCTTGGCTTTGTTCATTATTTATGTTGTGAATAAGGGTTTTCTAGCTTTAAGTGAACTTTAGGTCGACGTCAATGTCATTCGGTAGTCTGCTGCTTTTAAACGAAATTGGTCGTCTTATGTTACGTAAATTGTCAAAGTCAATGTGCTCAAGCACAAACTCGAGAGGGAGGTGCCGGTACACCTTGTCCCAGATTTTGGTTGCTCTGAGGTGAAGCTCCACGTTTATGGGGGTCATGCCCAGTTCATCATGGAGTTCACTCTGCCTTCTCCCTTCTCTCCTTCGGGCTCCCGTAATGATATATACTGCCTTATTCTGGACCCTTTGCAGTTTAAGGACTTGGGTCTTGGAAACTACGTTTATAGGGACTGGGGGGTACAGGAGTTTTGAGCGAATGCACGCATTATAGATTTTAAGTTTGTTGGAGGTGCTCAGGTTTACGAATTTGAAAAATTCACCCAAGTCCCTCAGTGCATTCTGTGTAGTTTTCGCTACATGATTCCTATACCCACCAGTCGTAATATGTAGTCCGAGAACCGTGCCCTCCGTGCGGTATGGGATGCGTGCACCCCCCACACGGATGTCTGCCAGTGTCCTTCGGAATAGTGGAATTACACGGAACTTTTAGGCATTGGTGGATATCTTCCATCTTCTCTCGAAAGAGTTGATGTTTTCGATTTTCACTGCCGTACTCCGTGCCATGAAATTCACATTCCGATAAGGCCCCGTATATATCATTGTTATGTCGTTCGCAAATTGGACGTACAAGGAACTCTCAGTCAAAGGTTGGGGAAGGTCTATGGTGTATATGTTATAAAGCAGGGGACTGATGCACCCGCCTTGCGGCACCCCCGCCTCGAGTTCGAACTCAGGGCCGCTATAACCTTTGATACTCAAAAATGCCCTCCTCTCTATCACGTAGTCACAAAGGATCCTCTCGAGTATGGGATTGAGGCCCAGTTGTAAGATCTTGTATTGTAGGCCTCTCCTCTATACTTTATCAAAGGCCTTTTTGACATCGCCTAGCACCAGATTTGCGTGGCGTTTTTCTGATTTTACTTTTGCCAACTTCTCGGTAATTACGGCTAGCGCCGTGCCTGTTCCTCGCTTCGCTCGGAAGCCATGTTGTTGATTATTATGAGAATTGTTATTCTCGAGGAACGTATTTACCCTATTGGCCAATATTTTCTCCAAGATTTTCCCTGAAAATTCTAGGAAAGATATAGGCCTGAAGTTAGCTAGACTGTCCGGTGGTTTACCGGCTTTTGGAATGAATATCATTTTCGCTACCTTCCAGTGGTCAGGGAATAACCCACATTTAGGCACGCGTTCATGATATTCATGAGCCCCAATAAGATGTTGGGCGAGGCTCGAATAAAATTCTCCTTCGTCAGTCCTGTACGCCCCGGTGCTCGCTGTCGAAAGGATTTTAAGGTCATTGAGAGTTCCTCGGCAGTAATTCTACCGCCGAGTCCTTCCATTTCCCTATCCTGTGATACGCAATGGTGAGGGTGGGTTCTGTGTATTTGATCATTCAGGTCGTTAATGATTCCTTCTTCGAAGTCCAAATCGAAGTCATCATTCTCTTCCGGGGATATCTTAAATATAGATGCCCAAAAGAGTCTGAATTCCTCTTTGATTCTTTCCACGTCAGAAATTTCAGTGTCATCACGTCTAAGCTTAATAGTCTTTGTTGGTTGTCCGCCTTTTAGTCGTTTAACCGTCTGCCAGAATGTACGTGAGTCGGCTTCTACGTTCAGTCCGTCAATTAAATTATTCCAGAGTACATTCTGTTGGTCCCTTATAAGAGTCATTAGTTCGTCACGTATGAGTCGTGTTTGTCGGTGTGTGTTTATGTTGGAGCCAGTGAGGTTCACTTCATTGATCCATTCCCTATACTCCCTCGCGAGGGATTTCATTCTAGGGGTCCATGAGAGGGCAGGGAAAGTTTTAAACTTAACTCGGGGGACGGCTTCCTTGTCGGCTTTTAATAAATTTTCATTCAATTTATCCAACTCCTCGTCAATTTCTTCTAGGGAGGCATTATTTAAGGGTTCTGGGTTATAACTTTCGAGGAGTTGTTTATACTTATCCCAGTTGGCTCGAGCGTAGCTCTTTCGCTCTGGGGGGAGGTTAATAAGGATAGCCTGGTGGTCGCTGTGAATAGGGGGGCCCGGCTCAATGAAGTAATTATATGGGAACATATTCCTTGTTAGAACAATGTCTGGTTTGGTGGCTGACCTGTGAGTGATGAATGTGGGGAAGTCTGGTCCAATTCTAGTCATAATGTGTCTATCGATAAGTGTCTCGAGATTCCTGCCTGCTAGGTTGGTCGACGTATAACCGGAGGCAGCGCTTCTTGCATTGAGGTCACCGGCAAAGAGAACGGTTCTGCCGTGACCACATAGCTGCAATAAGTTGGGAAGGGGCAAATACCCTCTCCTTGGGGGTTGGTACCACGTTGCCAGGACCAGGGGTCCCACTACCGTACGGACCTCCACAGCAAGGTAAGATTCGTCGAGTCCACTTATTGATCTGAAGTCAAGACCTCTTTTCACAGCTATAGCGCATCCGTCAAAACGTTCTCCGCTGTGATTTTTGGTCAAGACTTCGTAGGGAAAGATTTTTAATGGGTTTGCGTCATTTATTCCATGTTTGGAAATAAATATAACGTCTGGGTCGCATTGTATTAATACATTTCCGTACACTGTATGTTTATTTGTCCATCCGTCAGAGTTCAAGTGTAATATTTTTAGAGTCGTCATTGTATAGTTCACTTAAGGGTTTTTGAGTGTAATATAATGTTTTTAGGACTTATTCTCTTACGAGCTTAGGTCCTTGTGGAGTTTTAGGAGTCGTGATGGTTTTTTCCTGTCTGTTTTTCCTGTATTCGCCGTCAGTAAGGGTGTCAAAAGAGTCCGGAGTCAGTTTAATCAAGCCTTAGAGTAAAGCCTCGTCGACCTGCCTTTCACTGTACTCGTCCGAGGTAAATTCCCATTTGTATTTTCCGGCTATTAAACCTTCGGATACATCTAGGGCATCCATCTCCTTAGTAAAAGGAGACCTTTCAGCAGCGAATACCTTCAAGTTAATTTTTCTAGAATGGTATGCGTGCCTGGATTCCCTCTTGCAAGAAGAGGACGATCTCGGGCGTCTCTCGGGCTGCGAGGTTTTCCGTGAGCGGGGTGAACCTGCCCCTCCCTCGGCTCTCGCAACTCCAGTCTCCGTAACCTCATTGTCAACCTGTGTGGGTGGGTGTGCGTGGGTGGTTTTGTTTTGGTGAGTTTCTGTTGATTGTTTCTGTTATGTGCGTGCTTTTGCAGCCTAGATCCTGGGGTCCCTGGAGGAAGCTGGGGTTGTGGCATTCCTGGGAGTTGGGAGCTTCTGACAACTAGTCTCGCACAGGGGTTTGAGACTAATTTTCAGGGTCTTCTCTGACCGCGGGTTCGGGGGGAACCACATCTTCTCCATTCCATTATGAGTTAGCATCTTATTAAGCTCATCCGCAAAGCACCTCGGGGAGGAGAGATTCGCAATATGAGCATAATATATGCAACACATAATTTTAGTCGAGTTTTCATTCTCGACGTGGAGAAATGTGTGTGTGTGTGTGTGATATTTTTAACCAGTGAGAAAAAACAACCCAAGCAAATATGGCACTTTACCTTACGTGCAGGCGCTTTTCGACAGCCTGCAGGTCCTTGGTCCACCTTAAAAGGAGTCCGATGAGGAAAACGGAGGGGGAGGGCGGAAACAAGTTCACCCTCGCTACCGGCGCACGAAACGAGTTAAAATTCACTTATTACTGCAAAACGTAATATCACTTTCGACGTAGGCTGCCTAAGAACTCTAAGCGAGGAATCGCTCAACGCGAAAAACACTATCACAATTCCTGTGCGAAATCAAACGAAAGGTTTGCTTTATCCGTACACGAGAGAAGAGCTAGACTGACTTGGGCAAGCAAAGCAGTCTAATCCTCTCTACAAATTACAAATTAGGTTAAAGTGGTGAAATTGTGTGGTAGGTATATAAAGGTGTGAATATGTTTCCTAGTTTGCCCTGGTGTTAGGGCATCACTAGCATTCTTCATGTTGTGTTTAAAAAATAAAAATTCCTCCGTCAAAAAGTAGCTGACTGTCATAGACAGCCAGTTTCCTCCGTTATAATATATATATATATATATATATATATATATATATATATATATATATATATATATATATATATATATATATATATATATATATATATATATTTCTTTATGTGATAGGTATTTCCACCTTCGAAGCATTCAAGCCTTTCAAGGTTGTTTTTCTTGCTGAATGAATCTCAGTTTTGAGTACTCTGTAATCATTTTAATATGGGCATTTAGCCTCTTTTCTTCGTTTGATTTTTGTTGACTTTGTTTAGTTTTCTTGTTATCAGATGGGTATTGGGAATTGGGCACTCCGCCTCTTTTTATTCTTAAATTTTGATTATTAGGTTTGGGCACTTCGCCTCTTTTATATTTAAATTTAGTTCTAATTTTATTAATTCTTACTATGTTTATATTGGGGGGGAGGGGGGGGGGACTTTAATGTGGGCACTTCGCCTCTTTTTTCAATTGGTTTCTTAAAATTGTCAACTTGGTTGGACTAATCGTCAAACTTATGAGTTTTAGAATCATAGAATTTTAGATTAGTGGACTAACACTACGTAAACATAGGTAGTACCACTTCTCTCGCGCAGGTTCTACTGCTTGGCAACAAAGCAGTTCTACCTATAGCGCGTCTCCGGTTTGCACGAATGTTTGAATTCAGGTTCAAGTTCGGGAGTATAGTTTGGTCTATCTTGTCCCATGTATTTCTCCCTAGCCTTTGGATCTCCGTATTGATCGGCTTTAGACCGATTCTTTGGTGAAGAGTCGATTGCCGAGTACGGTCGATCCTTCGCGTGCCTGTAATCAGCAGCGTGGCTTTATTCTGCACTCTCTGCATCATTCTGAGAGAGGTACAGCTTGCCATCTGCGTGATCACGGCCGGGTACACCAGGACTGAGCGTACCAAGGCCATATACAGCTTTTTGATGTTAGGCACGCTGAGGCCTCGGAAACGGTAAAGTTTCTTCAGCTCTCGTTTGGCTAGGGAGACTCTGGTATTCATGTGGGTCTTATATCCCGATTTGAAGAGTCGTAAGCCCAGGACATTACCCTCGTTGGGGTACGGATAGTTTTTGTTATTAACGACAACGTCATCAACTTTTCGGTGGTTCATTGGAATGATCGTGAACTTCTGGCGGTTGGTCTTAATTTTCCACTTTCTTTCATATCTATTGATATTTTCAATTTTGACAGCTGTCGCCCTCGCCTGGCTTCCAGAGTTCCTGAATGGACTCAGGACGATTTGGGTGATGTCGTCTGCATATTGCAGATACATCGAATCGTACCTCACTGGAGCAGGCAGGTCTATTGTGTACACGAGGTACAGCAGAGGGCTGAGACAGCTGCCTTGTGGAACTCCCGCCTCGAGTTCGAATTCGGGTCCTTTGCAGCCCTCGATTGAAATTCGGGCTCTCCTATCGGAGATATAGTTGCAAAGGATCCTTTCCAGGAGTGGGTTAAGCTGGAGGTTGAGGATCTTGTACTGTAATCCTCTCAGCCAAACCTTATCGAAGGCCTTCTTTACATCACGCAGCACCACGTCTACGTACCGCCTCTCAGCTTTACTGCAAGCGAGTTTCTCCGCAAGAAGGGCGAGGGCTGTTTCCGTTCCTCGTCCCTTGTGGAACCCGTGCTGCTGAGGGTTGTGGGCTCCTAGCTCGGCAAGTTGTTGTTGAAGCCTGTCAGCTAGGAGTCTCTCGTAGACTTTTGCAATGAACTCCAGCAGGGCGATTGGCCTGTAGTTTACCAGTTGATCAGGGGGCTTACCTCCCTTGGGTATGAAGATCACCTTCGCAATCTTGAAACCTTCCGGGAAGTAGCCCGTGTTCAGGAAAGCGTTGTAGATATTAACGATTCCCTGAATGATCTGCTGTGGGGCGTTAACCAAGTTGTTTCTGGTAATACCCGTCCAGCCTGGTGCCTTTTGTCGAAAGGCTTTTACAGTGGCCATGACGTCCTCTGATGTTATGGGACGTCCGTGACCTGCCATCTCCCTGCCTTCGTTGACTTGCTGTAGTGGGTATGTGCGATGCATTTCCTGATTTAGTTGTTCAATCAGTTGGCCTTCGAATTCCTGGTCGAACTCAACGTTTTCCTCGGGTGTAATCCTGAAAACGTTTTTCCAGAAGTTCCTGAACATATCCTCTAGAACCACCGGGTTCTCAATGTAGTGTCCGTTCTCCTTTATCCGAGCCTTGGGTCTTGGTGTAAGTCCCTTTAAGTTCCTGACTTGGCGCCAGAACTTGGCCGGGCTAAGTTCGCTGTCAACTTTGGCTATCAAGTTGTTCCATATTTCCCCCTGTTGGAGGTTGATAGCCTCTCTAAGCTCTGAGCTTAGGCGTCGAAGCAGCAAGCTCCTTTCCCGGCTGGGACCCTCCCGTCGTACTTCTTCGAACACTTCCCTGTGAACGCGAGCGATATCTCTCATCTCCTCTGTCCATCTGGGCTGAGGAGGTGTTTTATACCCTGTAACGGGTATGTTCTCGCGGTCCGCGTTTAGTATGGACGTTGTTATCCTCTCCAACTCCCTGTCTATCTCCTCTAACGACGCCGTGCTGAGGTCAGCTGGCGCATAGTCACTGAGTCGTTGCTTGTAACGATCCCAGTTGGCCATGGCGTAATTTTTCCGGAGAGGGGCTGGGAGCTGGATTGGTGCGAGAGATATTGTTGTGAGAATCGCTATGTGATCACTAGGGACCGCCGGGCCTGGCTCACTATGGTAGTTGAAAGGGAAGCCTTCACTTGTTAAGATTATGTCAGGCTTAGTTGCTGATCTGGAAGTGATATAGGTCGGAAAATCCGGCCCTATCCTTTGAATGTTTCTTCTTCCCATAATCAATTCCAAGTTTCGGCCTCTATCGTTGGTGCTACCATAGCCCGCCGCACGGCATCTGGCATTGAGGTCTTCCCCTAAGAATGCCATTCTGCGGTGCCCGAACAGTGTGTAGAAGTTGCACAACGGGAGATATGCTCGTCGAAGGGGTTGATATGCTGCAGCTATCACGAGGTCTCCTACCAGGGTGTGTACCTCGATTGCCACGAAGGACTCATCGAGTTCTGGAAGTTGTTTAAAGGAGATGTTCCTCTTGACAGCTATTGCAGCACCATCAAATATTTCCTGGCAATGGTTCTTCATGATCACTCTGTAGCCCGGTATTTTAATGCGACCAGCTGTAGTGTCGATACCGTGCTCTGTGATGAGAATGATGTCGGGGTCGAGCACACGGAATATGTTACCATATGCTGTAGCTTTCTCCTCCCATCCATTCACGTTGAGTGTCAGAATCCTCATTCTGTTGCTTACTCTCTCCATCTATTTGTTACTTAGTGCTTCTGGGTGATGTTCTTTTTTCTCCCGTTTCTCTTCTTTCTAAACTCAGCGTTTGAGATCTGCACGCATGTGCTGTGATGTAAAATCACATTTTGCGCGAGCAGGGCCTCCTCCACTGTTTCGGGATCTACCTCTGAGTCATATTCCCATTTGTAGATCTTAGACCTTATGCCCTGGAATATGCTCCTGGTTTCCATCTCCTCCGGGGAGGGGAATTGTTCACAGGCGTATATCCTTAGGTTAATATAGTTCACCCTTATCTTCTTCACTCTCTTCTTCTGTTCCTTCTTATCCTGGGGTTTGGGTGTTTCAGTGTCTGAGGAATCTGAGGATTCCGAAGAACTGCTATTATCAGAGTTGTTATTTGTCGCCGATTCTTGTTTGCCATGGGTGGGAGCGGGAGTTGTCGCCTCGACTGCTACTTTACGTGCTTTCTTGTTTGGTTTCTTGACTGTATCCGTGAGTGTTGTAGTTGCAGAATTCTGCTCCTTCGGGGTCATCTGCAGATGCAGTACGTCCCCTGAGGGGGGGTTGTCCGGGAACCACATTTGTTCCATACCATTCTTCGCTAACATTTGGTTCAGAACCGTTGCAAATGTGCCCGGGCGAGCCAAGTTCATGACGTGTGCATGAAGGATGCATGTCATTATTTTGGTGGAGCCCTCGTTTTCGATTTTAAGATACGTCTTCTTGGTGTCCACCTCAGAGATGGCCGCCTTAGCTGCCTGGGCGTAGGACGTGTTCACTCTACGCGTCTCCTCGTTCTTCTTGGCTTCCTGTTTTTTTCTCATTATCTCCTTTTTGGCGGGGCATGACATGGCCATAGTCCTATGACCTTGCCCACAGCTTATGCACTTCACTGTGTTGTTGTCACAGTTGCGCCAATTGTGGCCCTTCAGGCTGCATTTGGAGCAAGATTCTTGAGGCTCCCTGCAGTCTTTGGTGGCGTGAGATTCCATCTGAAAGCACTTAAAACAGAATTGGACTGGGGTGTACTCTCCCTTTTCCATCTGCTCTCCGCTGATCTTAGCATTGAACATTAGCAGTCCTTGTTCCTTGGCCTTATGTGCCATGGTAGTCTCCGCGAAGACCACCTTGAACACATGTGTGTATTCACCACCGTCCCTTCTGTTCAAAAACTTAATTACCTCGGCTACCTTGGCTCAGGCTTGCCGCAGCTCGATCTCTTCACGGATCTCCTCCGCGGTATGTTGCCCAATCCATGGGTCGATTCGACGACATACCACGCTCCTGTGGGCCAGAATCTGGGGGGGTACTGCTGGCTGCAGTCCAATGGCTCGCAGCGCTTCTACTGCCCTTTCCTTGGTTATTTCCTCGATATCCTTTTCCTTCTCGCAGATGGCGATATAACCGGAGGGGATATCCAGTAGCCTAACCATGGCTATGCCCAGTGCTCCGTACATGGCCTCAAAAGTGGACTCTCTGCTGGGCTTGGGCTGCCCGTCGACAACCCGCAGAGGAATCCTGGTCGTGTGGTCCTGGGCCATCTCTTCACAAGAGTGGCCCTTCAGTCCAGATAATTGTTTTTCTCCGTCCGCTCTCGATGTGGGTGATTGGTATTTCCTCAGATTGGTGCTCCTTCTCTTCTCGGATTATTTATTGGGGTAGTTGGTGACTCCCACTACTTCATCACTAAGCTTACGTGAACTGAACTGCCAAATGGGGGGATGAATGATGGAGGGTGGACCCGGGTGAGGCCCCTCAGATGGGTGATGAGTGGCGGACTTGATGATGGGTGGTGATAGAATCAACTACCACCACCCGGGGTGCCGCCCCATCTGGGGTTTGGATATCGATGCTGTTTCCAACTTACACAGGGACGGTTGTGTGTCCCACTGTGGTCTTGGCCGGAAGCTACCCTTAGAGATTAGAGCGAACTCTTCCCCAAAGCTTTCAGCATCGCCTCGTAACCGGGCGGTCTCTTCCGTAGAGTTCCACAGTGGGCTAATCCTCAAACCTGCTTTCCTTTACGTCCCCAATTATGTCTATCAAAGTGGACCGACATAGTTGTGGCGAGACTAGATGAGTGGCAGATCAGTTCATTTCAGCTTCGCGACTCCGTAGAGGGTGCCGGTATAAAATTCCTTAATGAATTCTCCCCGTAAGGTTGATGAGGCAACAAAACTTGGCGTCTTGAGCCTCCCTTGCCTCAAACTTTTCCTCCTTTATCAAAAGTGAGATCTTCTCAGCGTCGACTTTTAATATGAAATTCTGCTGCCTTCTAATCCTCTCTTTTTCTTTGCGGGGCTTATATATAGGCGGATTACCGCCCCATCTAAAGGGGGAAGTGACCAGGGCACAGAGGCAGGTAGGGGGGGGGGGTAGGCGAATGGTGAGTTGGCATCTGGGGAGAGCGAGAATTGCCGAGGGTGGCACTGGGGTACCCAAGTCGGCTCGCCAATTAGAGGCTCACACCTGCACCGCTACTTGGCGTGCCTTTTGACTAGCACCGCTTTTTTTCTTCATACCCACGGGCTTATGGGTCTCGTAGGTAATTGGATCGTTAGAACGTCGTTTAAGGACCTTATATAATACAATATGATGCGATGCCAATTGACAATGGGACTGTGTATTCCATATTTATAGCCAAGTCTCACATCTGACTAAAAATGAACTTTTTAAAAATGAAAATGCCATTGATAGTTTGTTGAAGCCCTGGAAAAAGTTATTTATTGTTTTTTTTTTTTTTGCAATCAAAATGAATGTTTTTTTTTACGGAGATAGAAATAAAACACTTGAAAAAAGGTAAAAGTTGCCACTATTTGTGGCGTTTTTAGGCGTCAAATGAGAATGAATTAGAAGTTCTTGTATTGAAGTCATCTGGGAAAAGGGAGGGGGGAATTAAAAGTTAGAAGGCGAGGGAGATGATCAATTTTCAAAACAAACTCCATTTTCATTAATAACCCGAAGAGCCATAGAGAGTGCCATGAAACGTCGTTTTGTGCTGATTTTTACTTATTTGGGGGGATGGGATACTATGAACGTTATAACTATACACAAATATAGCAAATTTATTCCGTCCTCTCTCATTTTGAACATCATCTCTTTCAACCATTTTAGAAATTAATTCCACTGCCTCTCTATATGGCGTCTCAGGACTAAATAGAAAGATGTCCACAGCGGCGTAAGAACTGGTGGAGCCGATGACGCCGCATGGCTGTCTGCCTTGAGCCAGCCATAACTCCAAGATTCCTGCGTGACTGGTTCGCCGCCAGGGAGCGTCTGGATGTACCATTGAAGATCTTGGAGCTCATGGGGTGGGATGAAGTATTTGTATTGGCTGGAAGGATAGAAGACGGCAATTAAAGGCAGGGCGGAGAGAAATTTGGACTCGGTGATCCATTGCCACAGGAGAATGATGGACCGAGAACTTTTCTGTCGGGAAACGAATTCTCGAAGGTTCGTAACGTAACGTAATTGAGTTTCTATGTACGAACATTTTTGACACATATTAAAATTTGCCCTCCTGGCACCAGTATTTTGAGCTGATTTCGCGTCTATTCATTTCATTTTATCTTCCTCTACCTTTCTAACTCCTTTCCGCAGAGGTCGAAGGGGGGGCCTTCGTGGGATTACACAGGTTTTCAACACTAATAATAATTGTTGGGTTGAGCGTCAACCGTAGGTAATTTAACTAGGTAAAGTTAGAAAAAGGGTGTAATCCATGAAAGCATTTTTACTTGGCTGAGAAAGTATAAAGAGGCGGAGGGACGAAGAATATAATAAATAAGTAATACTCTTTTGTATGGCCATTTTTAAGGACACAAGCCTTCACAGAGCGCCTGTCTGCCGACTAAGGAGAAGTTTGTGAGAAGGGGTGGGACTTCAAAGCACGTTTGAAGGCACCAAGGGACCGGGAACAGCGTATGGAGGCGAGCAGATCATCCCACATTCTAGGAGCAAATATCGACAAAGCACGATCACTCACCAAGCACAGACTACTATAAGGAACAAGCAATAAGGAACCAGAGCCAGGCACTTTAGGGTTCGTAGGAACTGGGATAAAGACAGTGCCTTATATGTAAAATTAGGGGTCTTGGAAACGTGATTCTAGATCAAACGAGAGCCAGAGCAGTTCAGAAAACTGAGGGGTTGCACACGAGGAACGTCTCCGGCGGAGGGGAACTCGATCCCAAAAGTTTAGAACAAGTTGAAAGGGTCGATGAGAGGAATCACGTGATAGAGCGAGGAGGGGAGTCCCAGTCATCAAATTGGGAGGTACCGAAAGCATTATGACGACCTCGAAACTAGTGTGGTCAAGGTGGGTGCGGATACGGATAAGATTACGGAGAAAGAAGAAGGAGGATTTGCGGACATAAGCAACATGCGTTTCAGAAAGTTTTATGAAAGTCATTTAATAATGAGACCATCATACGAAGAAGTAGCGGACCAAGAATCTAGCCTTTAAAAACGTCAAAATTCATCGCCGTTGGCCTAGATATATCACTCCAGGGATTAATATACTGAGTCCGAGATGATAAATACGAGTGGAACCAGTTAAAGCCGATTCCTGAGATACTCAGGAATTCACAAAGGTGATGGTGAAGAACAGTGTACTCCACAGTGGCAAATGCTGACGAGGGATCAAGAAGTACGAGAATGGAAGGCTCACCAAAATCAGCCGCACGGCAAATGAGGCCAATTAGAAGCAGGGGAACTGATTCAATTGCTGTGGTTGCCTTGAAGCCATACTGGAAGATCTCATCACTGCTAAATGAGTTGATGTCATCTAAACTCTCGGCATTTTAGAACTTTGGCCTAGACGAGATACTGGAAGATCTCATCACAGTTAAATGAGTAGATATCATCTAAAATGTGGGATTTTAGAACTTTGGCCTCGAAGCCATACTGGAAGATTTCATCACTGTTAAATGAGTAGATGTCATATAAAATCTGGGCATTTAAGAACTTTGGCCTCAAGCCATACTGGAATATCTCATCACTGTTAAATGAGTAAATATCATCTAAAATTTCGGCATTTTAGAACTTTGGCCTGGAAGCTTTACTGGAAGATTTCCTCACTGTTGAATGAGTAGATATCATGTAAATTATAGGTTTTCTAGAAATTTGGCCTCGAAGCCATACTGGAAGATCTGATCACTGTTTAAGGAGTAGATGTCATCTAAAATCTGGGCATTTTAGAACTTCGGCCTGGAAGCCATATTGGAAGATGTCATCACTGTTAAATTACTAGATATCATCTAAATTTTTGGCATTTCAGAACTTTGGCCTGGAAGCCATACTGGAAGATTTCATCACTGGTAAAGGACTACATGTCATCTAAAATCTGGGCCTTTTAGAACTTTGGCACCGGAGCCATACTGCAAGATCTGATCACTGTGAAAGGAGTAGATGTCATCTAAAATCTGGGCTTTCTAGAGCTTTGTCTCGAAGCCATACAGGAAAATCTCATCACTCTTAAAAAGGGAGATGTCATCTAAAATCTGCGCATTTTAGAACTTTGGCACCGAAGCCATACTGGAAGATCATATCACTATTACATGAGTAAATGTCATCTAAAATTTGGGCATTTTAGAACTTTGGCCTGGAAGCCTTACTGGAAGATCTCCTCACTGTTAAATGAGTAGATATCATCTAAAATTTGCGCATTTTAGAACTTTGGCCTGGAAGTTATACTGGAAGATCTCATCACTGTTAAATGAGTAGATATCATCTAAAATTTCGGCATATGAGAACTTTGGCCTCCAAACCATACTGGAAGATCATATCACTGTACAGGAGTAAATGTCATCTAAAATTTGGGCATTTTAGAACTTTGGCCTTGAATCCATACTGCAAATTTTCAACATTGTTAAATGAGTAGATGTCATCTAAAATCTTGGGATTTTACAACTTTGGTTTTGAAACCAAACTGTAAGATCTCCTCACTGTTAAATGAGTAGATGCCATCTAAAATCTGTGCTTTCTAGAACTCTGGCCTGGAAACCATACTTGAAGATCTGATCACTGTTAAATGAGTAGATGTCATCTAAAATCTGTGCTTTCTAGAACTCAGGTCTGGTAGCCACAGTTGAAGATCTAACCACTGTAAAAGGAGAGGTTGTCATCTAAAATCTGGGCTTTCTAGAACTTTGGCCAAGAACAGGAGTGGCCAGATAGAAAGGTAGCTTGGCTGGTCAACTATTAATGCTAGCGGTGGGGGGAAGGTGTGTGATTTTTAGCGCCCCCCTACAGAGAGAAAGAAATCAAAAGAGTACCGTAGAATACTTACTCGTTATAACCATGGGAGTTCTGGACGGGGGTCGGATACGTGGTAGGAAGAAGTACCAGGAGGAAGATTATCAATGACACATCCATCGTTCCTTTCATAGAATTACTCGGTGGAATACTGAAAAATAAACCCCTCAATACTACCTTTAGAATTATGTATGTTCTTGTGATTAATGAAAAGCCATTCGCACATTTATATGCTCGCACTCGCACATAGATGCACGTGTACACGTACTTTGTACGCACAATTTGGTTCAGAAAGTTAAATACACCTGGTAATATTGTCCATTTAGTGGTTTGTATTAATTTATCATCCTAAAAGTGCTTACAAAATGATTTATTCCTTATGTGACTCGTGTGATACGTGGCTCAGTATATATATATATATATATATATATATATATATATATATATATATATATATATATATATATATATATATATATAACTGAATCACGAAAATAAGGAACGTGAGGAATTTATGAATAACGTTACAGCCACGAGGAAAATGAAACAACGGAGAACTGCGAGGCCTTTCGACTAATGGTCCTTTACTAAGCAGACTAAAAGACAGGGAAAAAGAGGAAGATATTTATACACCTGATTAATGAAAATATGGGATATAAAGATTAAAAGGGGTGAGGTTAGCAGATACCTGGAAAAATCCTATTAACGAGATGAGCCATCAGGGTTAAAAAAAAAAGAAGAAGAAATTACGGGTTACAAAAGAAAGGAGGGGGCAGTGTTTAGGAATCACATATGCAATATGAAAACAAAAAAAGTTTACACATGATAACTAGAAGATATGACAAAAGAAAAATATGAGGAAAGGTTTTTTTATATAAATAAGCTAAAATAACTTCTAGGTGGTAATCATTAATTCAGAAATTTTATCTTTAAAATCATTCTTAAACATTCTTTTGATACAAGGGTCCAAAAAATACATTCCAGGGCTGAGATTAAAATTCGAAGTCAGTTGTATAAATGCCGATTCTAAAAGATTTGCCGCTCGGCAAAAGCCGAGCGGCAAATAATTATTAACTATTTGTTCTCATTTATTTGTATTTCAATTCTTTGTTCTGTGTTTATTTTTATAATTTGGCTGAAATAGATTATTCCCGTATAGCTGTACAAACTCTTCCTCATTTTTCATAGGAGAGACCGGAAGAACCTGAACAAAACGAATTTATGAACATAACGGTGATGTCAGACGAGGCAGTACCACATCCAGTATTTTGAATCATATTAGCAATTTCAACCACCAAATTGACTATTCAAAGGCACAAATCATATATAATTGTAAAGATTTCGGTAAAAGAAAAATAGTAGAATCAATATTAATAGGAGAAATTCGCAATTTTAATTTGTCAGATGGAAAATTGAAATGCAACCTCCATTCCCGTAACCTCATCGTAAACAGCTTAGTCAACGATCTTAGACTCGCACCCCCTGATTAATGACCCTTTTCCTCATTTTGTGTTTCTTTATAGTTTTTCTTTTTGTTTTTTTTCTGATCTGTACGCTATTTATAGACTTTTGTAACAATTGCATTCTCAGTATATGACTAAAGAGGGTATGATAAACTACATACTGAAACTAGTCTCGTAAATTAGACTTTTGGCTCCTATACAGTGGTTTCACCATCATATACGATAACTCACCATTGAGTTCTTATATATATATATATATATATATATATATATATATATATATATATATATATATATATATATATATATATATATATATATATATATATATTGGATCATGTTAGTTGAGTCATGGCAATTATGTGTGAAAAGTAATATCGCCTTAATGTCCGTCAAGGCTTCGGCGGTACACCTCCACTCGATGGGCAAAATTTTTGATGACGTCTCTGCATAGTTGCTCCTCGATCTCACCAATATGCCTTATTATTTCATCCTTCAGCTGTTGAATTGTTACTGGCTTGTTGGCATAGACCTTACTTTTGAGATGACCCAAAGGAAGAAATTTAAAGGCGTCAAGTCACTCGATCGTGGTGGTCAATTGATCTCGCTGTTTCGAGAGATGATGCGGCCTGGGAACTTCTCATTCAATAAAGCCATTGTTGCATTAGCTGTGTGGCATGTGGTGCCGTCCTGTTGAAACGACAAATCTTCGACATCCATAGAATTCAATTCAGGTCATAAAAAGTTGGTTATCATGGCACGGTATCGCTCGCCTGTCACCGTAACAGCATCATTTTCGAAGAAATACGGTCCAATGATTCCGCTAGCAAAAAATGCACACCAAACAGTGAACTTTTGTGGATGCAGTGGCTTTTCAACAATCTTCCTGGGATTTTCATCAGCCCAAATGCCACAATTCTGCTTATTAACTAATCCACCAAGATGAAAATGGGCTTCATCGCTAAAGATGATTTTTTGCGAAAAATCATCATCGGCTTGTCTTCGCTCGTACACCCACTTAACGAATGTACGACGCTTCAAATGGTCAGCAGTCTTCAGTTCTTGTGTCAATTGAATTTTGTAAGGGTGTAGAGACAAATCTTTTGTCAAAATTCGATGTAACGTTGTTGTGGAGAGGTTCAATTCCTGAGCGCGATGACGGATAGAGGTTTCTGAATCTTCGGCCACATTCTTGCGCACTGCAGCAATGTTTTCAGCTGAACGGCGTAAACGAGCACGTAATGGCGTTTTCATATCTGCCACCGACCCCGGTTGTTTGAAGTTACGAACAATTTTCCCAATTGCACTCTCGGTTGGTTGATTATGTTGACCAAAAGAATCGCGAAGTGCCCGAAATGCGCTTCTGTTTGAACGTCCATTTTCGTAATAGGCTTCGATAACTTTAACACGTTGTTCGATTGTTAATCTTTCCATGGTTAAAATTGCCAAAGACTGAAGTTGTTAAATCTGAAAGAAAAAGAAAAAAAATCATTAGACACTTAAACTTAACTCACATTTAAAATCGGTCCAAGTTATTGGAACACCTTATATATATATATATATATATATATATATATATATATATATATATATATATATATATATATATATATATATATATATATATATATATATATATAAGGCCTTGGTCTTACGATGGTAGTTAATTTAGGAATATTTGGATGACAAATTGAATATAGGGTGCATCAAAGGAGAACATTTTAAATGAATGAAGTGTTAAGTAAATCTTCTAGTTGTTTATCATTAACAATTAATATATTGCTTAGAGAAATAGAAAAAAGTGAATGTAAAATAGCGAAAATTGGAGCGTATCAACTGTAAAGAAATGAAAAGGTTAAGATCATTCTTAGGAGACTAACATGTTAGTCTCCTAAATGTTAAAGATTATCTTGTGGATTGTGTATTGGTTTGTATGAAATCTGCTAACAGGAAGAAGTCTTGGCTAGAACTTGGTTGACTGGTTTATTTTTTCTGTGGACGTCATAATTCATTATTTCAAAAAATGCTCGAAGAAAATCGGCGACCCAGGGAAAACGGTGTAAATGGTCGAGGGCAAATTTTGGAAGCGAAAGTACAATCGAGTGCGTGTTAGCAAAGGTGTGTTTTTTCGGTGAGTTCGAACTTGAATCGAAAAAAACTCTTATGGTGCCGATTCCCGATAAAACTAGTGAAACTCTGATTCGAGTAATAAAAGAGTGGGGTTTGTCGGAAACCCACTGGGTTTCCTATGCAAAACTTTGGGTTGAGGGCTACGAACCCTCAACCGTTAACCACTCAATACTTCCTAAATCCACGAACAAGGGCCAACACACAGAATATTGAACGGCAAAGGAGAGATATGATAAGCCGAATACCAATAAACGGGAAGACAAGACAATTTTATCGGTTATCTCTAAACTGCATTTTTTGCGCGAAATTTACAGGTTTTTCACGGATTTCTCCTCGCCGCTGCAGATCTCTATAATCACAATAAATAATTTTTTTCGGTCTTGTGGGTTAGGTAAAGTTTGTTTAGGTTGCGGAAGAAAAATGAATGTTTTTTTTTCGTTCTGAGTCACGATGGTAATTCGACAGATTAACTCCCCCCAAATCGCCAACAGATCGTGTTACTAAACACGCTTGAATAACTTACTACTGCTAACATTCTACATCTTCCTTTGGAAAATAAAAATTAACGCACATTCGCATTAAAACCAAGGCGTGAGTGTAACTTAAGCCGCCTCATTGTAACTATTCAAAGCTGGCGCCGTAGAAGAATTCTTGCGTTGCTGAATCGGGTTGAAAATTGTCTTTTTGTTGTGATTTTATAAAGTGTGATAGACCCTCTCTATCATCGAAATATTACTCCTAAGACACTATTACGGCGATACGAAGAAGTATTACGGGCTTTGAGAGTCTAGAGTGCGTGCGCACGTCTTATATTCAATAATACCTTTTGTACAGTGCGTTACTAGTAAATCGATACAAAGTGTAGTGTGTGCTTAAGGGATAATGACCTTAGCAATGTAAGTTACTTGACCTTGGACAAACTTAGTAAGAGTTTAGCTTTCATGGATGTAACAGTATACGCAGTTTTTTTCTGAGCATACCAACTGAACTAAAAAAATCGGTACGCCATACTCGCGGCTCTCCGCGCCGAGAGAAGTGTGAAAAGACCTTCCGTACAAGAAGTGAGCAGTGCAGGGTAACTATGAAAAGTCTTAGTTCTACCCCATCTGGAATACTGCTGCCAATTATGGTCCCCTAACAAAAGTACAGAAATATCTGAGCTGGAAGACCCACAGCGAACATTCACAAGCAAGATCCAACAGAGCTGGGTGTTGCTGCAACGAGTTGCGACTTTGCCGCACTATGAATTTCGAAGTCGCAAACGTTTTGAAAAAGTCGGACTGGGCAAAGTTGCACCGCAAATTTTCCGTGACTTTTGCCGCGACTTTGAACAGGAACAAAGACGACTTTTTTGAAAGAAATCGCCGCGGCTGTTTTATATATGTTTTTCTGACTTATAAAAGCATGTTTCTCTTATCGCGCTGAAGTTTACTTTGTAATTTAGCGGAGTCGCATCTGGAAAAAAGTCTCAAGTCGCAAAGTCTCAGTCGCACCAGATCCGGCGACAAAGTCGCAAAGTCAAAGTCGCACCTGAAAAAATTAAAGTCGCGCCCAGCTATGGGATCCAAGGGATAGAACACCTTAGCTACTGGGGAAGACTAGAAAAACTGCACTTGTACTCACTCCAGTGGCGCAGAGAGAGGTACATCATAAGCTATAGCTGGAAGCTTTTAGAATACAGGGTCCCTAATGTCAACATCACTGCAAAGACCCACCCAAGAAGAGGAAAGCTATGTTATGTCAAGACTACCCCAGGAAGATCTCAAAAAATTACACCATTGACACACCATAGTTTCATCTACAGTGAAACACGACTCTTCAATTGCATCCCAGGAAATCTCAGGAACCTGAGCGGTATATCACCTGACTCCTTCAAACACCACCTGGATGCATAGTTGGCCAAGATCCCACACCGATCTCCCACGCCAGGGTACCCAAGCTCTAACTACAACAGCCTACTACACTGGACCATGGAGAGAAGAGAGCTGGCTGGCCTCAGTGGAGATCCATCTCAGCTGCGTCAATAAAAGACGGAATACCACTTCAAGAACTTCAATTCATTGTCCTTTTCATTCTCGGGCTTTTTGTTGCAGTCTTTGTTTTTACACGATTTTGTATTCCGTTTTGTTCGCCATCCTCGCGCATCATTTATTTTGATTCCTCTCCTCCGTTTTTATTTATTTTCCTCATTTTTCTCCACGAAAAATTCAACTTCCTCGTCACTTACTTAGTTTATTTCATCTTATCCAAATTCTTAGATCTAAGATGCAACGCAGCCGAGAGAGAACGCCATTTACACCCATCATCGTAGCTAAGCAACTGTGATGGGGGTATTTGTTGGATGGGAATAGCTTTAAATTGATTTTATAGCACATTCCTTATTATTAACCCGTGGTTTGGGGGCTAAGTTAAACTGGGGTTTCCCACTGGGCTATCGGCCGGAAGCAGTGAATCACTTATAATAAACAGGCAAATAAAAAAGAGATCTCGTTTCGCGTTGAATTTCACGTCAAAATTTGTAGCCCGGCCAGTGAAACTGTAGCCATGAAACCCACATTTCCTCCTGGATTTTCCCCTTCATTTGTATTCCGAGTAGTCGTCTGTGCTCCATGAGCTATCGTGCTTTCTTCATATTTGCTCCTAGAATGTGGGATGATCTACCTTCTCTTACACGCTTTTGCCCCTCCTTTGGTGCCTTTAAATGGGCCTTGAAGACCCCCTCCTCTCTCAAGGTTGCCCTTATTCGGTGGAAGAGCGCTCTGTAAAGACCCAAAGCATTGAAAGGGGCCATACAAAACCCCTGTCGGATTGCGTACCCTCCATGTTCCAAGGTCTTCCCTCAGGGGCCTCCCCAGCTATACATCTTGCATACATTTTCACTTCCGATAACTTCACCATTTTATATATCTCTCCTTGCAAGCTCTCAAGCGCAGATTCCCTCGTTGATTTTCTCTTCTTAGTTTCATGTAACAACAAGCGCTTGCGGGAACACTGCAAATTACTAGACCACGAAAACAAATGGCTCATTCCTATTGGCTTTTCTAATTCTTCAATTTAATTAAAACATTAAAGAAATAAATTCTATCCTCCGTAGTGACACTTGCGTATCACAAGAAATGAATCAGGAGAAAGGAGCCTTGACATTCACCTTTCCTTCATAGCCTGTGAGAGTAAGGGAATAAAGGGGCTAATTTCATCTGAATTGCTTTATTGGTACTCATCCTTTCTTCCAAACTTATTAGTAATTGAAGCGATTTTTGATAATTGGAGGAATGAAATTTAAGTAGACCAACAAGGGTATGTTTCTCTATCTGAGAAGGATAGAGAACGAACTAAAGCTATAAATCATAGAAATAACACAGATGTTAAGAAGAGTGAACAGAAAAGGCAAGGGTTAAGGGATGTAAGGCTTGCAAATCCTAAAGCTTGGATGACAGAGGAAAAATTTACAAGCCTCCAATGATCAAATATACCGAGCAAAGATCTCAAGAATTTAGGCGTTCCTCCTTCTTGCCGAGTTTTAGGGACTAATGTTGGGGAACCCATGGCCAGGAAGCCATGGGTCCCCCCACCTTATAGTAGTAGTTCTTGGCATTCTCAAATTTGTTTGGGTACTCATTGCCGCTCCTGCTTGCATGGTTATAATCCTTGTTACGATCGCTCCCTTTCAGTAGTGCTTGTCATCAATCCGACGCTATTAATCTTTGTTATCCTAGACCTTGTTTCATTCATTGTGAATAACAAAATTGCAGTAGTCTACGCCGTTCTCATTCTTAAGGGGGTCGTAATTGTCATTCCAAACTTATTGGCCTTGTCATTCTCCTTTCATGTTGACCTTGTAATTTTCATCCATAATGGTGGTTGGCCTTGTTGTGGCATTCTTTGCCATCATTTGCTTTGTTTTGTAACCCATATCATTTTTGGTTTTGCTTGGCTAGTAATAGTCGTCATTCTCAATCCTTTTGGTAGTCTTTGTTATTACTTTCGTCTTGTTAGGGTATATTTGTCATCTTTGATCTTGTAATTGCGCTTGTTACGATTCGGTGGTGGTAGACATTACATCTGATCAAGTCCTTAGGATTTAGCGCTCGTGAGAAAAGTTCCTTATTATCGCAATTCCTCTCCCATATTCGTTTTACCCCTAATGTCTTCGACCGCTTCGAGAAGTTTTCCCATGCTGGAAACAATATCATCCATGGTGCTGCTCTTCGAACCCCCTTGCCGCTCGCTGATGTTAGGGCTCGAGTCCACTTCTTGAGTTGTGGCGGCACTGCGTCCTTTTAGTTGAGGCCAGTCTGCATTGAGTTCAGCCAGTTGACCCCTGGCGTCATTGTCTCCTTCCAATTGAGGCCAGTCTACATTGGGCTCATCCAGTTGACCGCAGGCGGCATTGCCTCCTTCCAATTGAGGCCGGGCTACATTGGGCCCAGCCGGTTGACCCCAGTCGGCATTGCCTCCTTCCAATTGAGGCCGGGCTACATTGGGCCCAGCCGGTTGACCCCAGGCGACATTGGGTCTTTCCAATATAGGCCAGACTATAGTGGGTCCAGCCAGTTTATTCCGTGGGACCCTGTAAAGTAAATTGATCTCGGTTCATATATTGTATTCCAATGTCATGGTTAAAGTGGAGGAAAAAGATGACCTGTGTCTCGAGGGTCACACCCTCATTCTGAGAGAACTATGGATGTTCGAAGACGAAAATTAGGAACCTGCTTATTGAGTTAGAGGTTAAGATTATTTTGCTACTCTTGATTCGTTATGCTCTTTCTAAAAACGATTTGTTTTATCTTCTTATGGCCCTTTTTTTTACTAGGATACTCTTGTAGCGTTTGTTTATTTTTATTCTTCCTTACATTTCATTGCGATCCTCCTTTCTATTTGCACATTCATCTATCAATTTATCCACTACCTTCTTTTAATATGCCTCTTATACGCAAACTTTTCCTGTGGAGGACAGGTGAGGAAAGCAACCAAATAAGAGCAATGTTGCATCTCTCCTTTCCCTACATTTCCTTTGACCATCCTTCGAATAAGAGTTACGTGTCCGTCAACAACCGACATCTTCCTACCTCTTCGCTGGGGCTCCGTCAGCCCCGCTTCCGCTTAGGGACTCCTGCGCCACCAGGAAGATCAGCGTCACTGCTACACACGAAGACCTCGAACAAAGAAAAGGATTGACGTCAGCGTCGTTGTTTCGGACCTTGGAAGGGCTCGCCTTAAGATACTGGTCCTCTCCCGCTTCCCGGGGAGGACCAGGTGATAAATCCGTTTTACTATATTCTTAGTGCTCTCATTTGTTCTACGAATCCATTATCATCATCACCACCACTTTTCCATTACATGTTTTGCTGCGTGCATCCACGCCCCAGAAACTATCCTCCTACCACTTTACGCAGTACCAAGCACAGATTCACCCATCATGTTTTCCAAGCCAAATTGGTCATTCATAGAGATGAGGTGCTGTGGCTGTACATATCATCTCCTCCAGGCAGGGTTCACCCGCGACAGAATGCGCTAAACACGCCCCTTCAAACACCCCCTTCAAACACCCCTTCCATGCAAACCTTTCAACGAGAATATCACTCATTTGTCTGTAAATCCTTTTTTACTTAAACTCTTACATAATGAACCCAAATTTTGTGTCATCTTCCAACTATTCAGGCATCAGCATATTTATTCTTAAATATTCCCTTTACAAGTCAATTCTCATCCATTCTTCTTAAATACCCATAACCACATCAGAACATTATCGATTACAGCCTTATTCACATGTCTCTCTCTGTCTGTCTGTCTGTCTGTCTCTGTCTGTCTGTCTGTCTGTCTCTCTCTCTCTCTCTCTCTCTCTCTCTCTCTCTGTATATATATATATATATATATATATATATATATATATATATATATATATATATATATATATATATATATATATATATATATATATATTTGATACTAACAGTTAACCACTTACTCCATACATTTCTTGAAACAGTGCAGTTGGTACGCTTTCTCTAGATCCTACGACCAGTATATACTTCACACCATTTATCCTGTGCCTTTTAAGTTAGTTCTTTTAACGCAAACAATAAGCACAACTCACCTTATACAGCCCCTTACATCTCCTCTGTTTTCGCTCTTGCACATTCAGTCCCAAAATTTCCATTCATTTTTATAAGTCACCAAAGACATTTTCCCCTATAAATCTTGCATTCCGTTTTCACCATTTAGACAGCTGTACATTACAGCACTCTTCCATTCCTCTGCACTGTTCCACATTCAAAGGCATTCAGTAAAACTACTACATGCAATTATTACACAATCACCCACATTATCAGCATCTCGGCTACTGTCATCCACTTCGGCTAACCTCCCATTTTTCAGACCACACAGCGCTAATGATCCCTTTCCCACTTAAATGATTCATCTCATGATATACCATAACATTTTAGCCATGTCAGACAATTATATTCACATACGCGTTATCTCCCCTATCTCGCAATTTCCTATCCCACTTACACAAAAGCTTTCCACTTCGGGAGAAGTTTTAACTGTGCTGGAGGAGCTCACACAGCACAATTGTGTAGTCAGATATTCCTCTACTCATAACTTCAGCTTCACATCAAACACATTCATGAACATATATTTTTCACCTGGAGTAGATAAACGTACTCTAACAGAGGCGGATCTAGAGAGGGCTGAGGGGGTTGAAGTCCCCCCCCCCCCATTTCAGACCCGTTTATGTTCACATTTCTCTTTTAAGGCTTACTTGTATTCTGCTCTTCAGAAAGAGTTATGTAATAATATAGAATACATCTAAAAACGTTTTTTTAAAACCGTTGCGATCGAATGTATCATATATGATACATGTCTAAAATAGAGGTGAATCTCAAAAATAATCATTAAATTCATTAATATACTTTAGCTGACGTCCCAAAACTACAATTCATAACTTTTTAATGTGTGGAAAAAAAAGGATTTGAGAGTAGTTCTCCCTCACTTGTGTTATGCTGTTATTTATTATGAATGTTGTGGAAGATAACCATTATTAATCATCAATGCTCTTTGCTCAGACTCCCCAGAAAGAGGAAGTCAGGTTAATCCTCCCCCAGGATCCGCCACTGTACTCTTACATTTCCGCTCTCTTACATATTTAACCACACAAAATGCATTTATGCACATGTGTAGTGAAAAAAAAGACGTGTTTAGCATCACAACCTTATTTCATCACAGAAACCCACCATACCTTCTCCATTTTCATTCTCGATAGGTGAAACTCAAACTCCCGTCATTTTATATCTCATCCTCACACCCCTTCGACCTTTCATATCACCTATAAACATCAACTAATAATCTTTCTCACCTCCATCCACCACTCGTTTCAACTCTTTCCAGATTCTATCAGCATCAGCCTCGCTTCTCTTACTGTGGTGTCGAGACATTACAACCACGCAATATTTTTGCATCATGCCAGTCCTCGCTCAACAGCACCCTGTTTTCCCGTGCCACTACAAAGTTGCTCCTCATTCCACTCCTTTCCCAAATTCATTCCTCCTCTTGTTCGTCTCACATATCTCAAGCATCTCCAATATCTATCTTTTAAACACATTGACTAAATCTCCCCTCTTTCCAACATCACATTTGCCCCTCACACTCCATGCACCCTACACAAGGATGCGGATCAACTCGATTAACTGGACGTTGTTGTCCGCAACACTGCTGGCCGTTCCAGACCAGGATCCCTTATTCGGGTTTAGCCGTCTTTTACGACACACTTAACCCAATACATTAGGGGCAACCTTAAGCCACGCCTGCATGTCCATGACCAGTTATTATTATTATTATTGGATCACTCATTGGTTTAAAATTAAATTGAAAGGAGGTGCACATGTGGTTTCGTTCGCTTACAAATTCGTACATTGAACGGGTCGAATTGCACGCACTCGAGTCCATAGACGCGAGTTGTTCATGTCTGACTAGTCTCCAGAATGAGTCGAGTGGCCTTCAGAATTCAGACATGAGGGGAGTAAAACGGTACCCTTGAACCTACCTCATAATTCAGCTAATCTCTCTTATTAATTCTCCGTAATCTTCTTGATTCCGTTGATCCGCGACTCCTTTTTTTTTCGCCTCGGTAATCAGGGCGTCAGCTGCAATCTAGATTTAAGCTCACTCTCTTCCGCATATATATACAACAAAATAGGCAGTGTATGTTTTTTGTTTGTACGTTGGTTTTTAAACTTTAACAGTAAATTCAGGTTTGTTTTTGTAAGGAAGAAAAATGTTATGAATTTACGGAAATTCAACAATGATGTAAGCCTGGGTCCCATTAGACGAAAACCTAAGACTAACGAACCTTATACGCCTAGTGACACCTTAAAATTGCCCTTTGCAGTCGTGTAGACGCGAATGTGCGTCACCTACGGCGTTGGTTGCACTCGACCTATATGAGGAGAGGTGAGAATACACTTGAGGGTGTTTCTACCCTCGGTATTAGTAGACATGCGACCACAGACATGAGGCTTGATGATATTTTATCTTGATTAAAAATATATTAAGAGGAGAGTGACAAACAGATGCAGAAATGAAGTAGATATAAATGGCAGGAGAGAATTAATGGAAAAGAGGAAGAAAGGCCGTGAGTCACGCTAGTAGGAAAAATCCCGGGGGAGGGTGGCTTACATTCCCCTTAGAAGAATGACGTCAGATAAGAGATGCGGTCTTTGATTTCTCGTATTGATGGTGGAAGCTGACCTCATTACCCTGTACTTAGGAGGTCAGCCCCGTCGAGGGTACGAACTCATTATGGTCTCTGAAATGGACCCACTTCCCTAATTCGACCGGCTCCTTCGTCAACATGTCAATCTACCCGTCTTACGATCAGCTGATTCCCCGTGGGTCCACCAAGATTTCCCGTGGGTCCACCAATATTGCCCGTAGGCCCACCTAATTCAACCTTAGCCATCCACGACTTCCTGTAGGCCAGCCAAGATTCCCCGTAGGCCAACCAAGATTACTGTTGACCCACCAAGATTATCCATGAGACACCAAAATTCCCTGTGGGCCTACCAAGATTCCCCGTCGTTCCACCAAGATTCTCCGTGGGGTCACCAAGATTCTATGTTATCCCACCAAGATTATATGTAGCCTCACCAAGATTACCCGTGAACCCACCAAGATTCCCCGTAGGCCCACCAAGATTCTTCGTGGGCCTACCAATAAACTCAACAGAATACCCGGGTTTTTTGTGGGCAAGAAATAAAGTTATATATTTCCAGGTCCAAGAATTTCGGGCTCTGAAAAGCGACATTTAAAGGCATTAGTATTATTATTATTGCCATTAGGCAAGGAGGCCGTAATAATACCCATATCGTAATTTGGCACCTGTCGTAAAAGGCGACTAAACCTTGATATGGGACCGCTAGATAAGGCTTTATCCTACAAGCGTAATGCACAATGAGGATAATGGGTGGGGTTGTTGCGAAACTCGTCCTTCCAGGTCATATAATCCGCCTCAATATGTGAATTAAGTGGATATATGAAATGTGATGGGTAGATGTGATGTTTGAAAGAGGAGAATTAGAGCCAATGTCTTTAAAACGGGGAGATTTCAGATGCGTGTTTATGTGAGACAAACAAGAAGGAGAATGAACGGTTTGTGTGGGTTGGAGTCCGGTGAGAATGGTAGGAGCAAAGAGGGTGTGGCAATGCTTTTGATGCAGGGGATGGATATGAATGTGTGAACCTGAGAATTATGTGGGTGAAGTTGAGATTTGCAGAAGTGAAACTGTGTGTGGTTGTAGTGTATAAACCCTGTAAGGATTGAAGTGAAAGAGAGGTTTTCGAATGACTCGGGACGAGGGGTAGATGGGATTGGGAATGGGTGTCGGTTGATGTTTGTAGGACATGTGAATGGATGAATAAGTGATGAGAGAAGAAATAACTGGATAGTTTGGTACACCCGGAGAGAATGAAAGTGGAGAGAGGGTGGTAATGTTGTGTGCTGAAAGAAACTAATATGTAGCAGATGAATTCTTTCAGCCCAATCAATGTGCGTAAATACACATTGATTGGCCAAAGTAGATTGGCTGAAATTAAGAGTATGATTGATCTGTGTCTGAATGATGTGAGAGATGTATAAGATTTGAGCATGGGACTATCTGATCACATGATTGTGGTGTGTAAGGTTAAATTGGTTGGTGCATGTATGTGAAGAAGTGAGAAAGATGGAATGAAAGGGAAATGCTTGAGAGTCGAGGACAGAAAATAAGTGCGAGTGTGGAGTTAGAACAACTGTGGGAAAGATTAAGAAGGAAGCGGCAGTTAGGAAGTTAGAAAAGCAAGGCTGTGTGTGAATGTGGCAGAACTGGAAGAGGTGAATGACGATGTGAAGCGTATAGTTGAAAGCATCGGGAGGAAATACACATCTGACCTTCGAACAGGTAGCACGTGTTTCATAGAGCTCTCAGTCTGTTGATCTATTTTTCAGATTTTTCTACAGTTTGTTTTTTTTTTTCTCACCACAATCAGCGAAAGCTAAGTTGCTCTTCTTTTTTTTCTTATTACTACTTAAGTTCTTTCTTTGTTTGAATAAGTGATGGAGTTTGGGGATGAAAGTGAGCATGAGTGTCGGAATGTATGCATTGGTTGTGGTGTATTAGGTGAGGGGTATACATGTGTTGTATGTGGGCTGCGTGAATGCATTGTAGATTTAGAGGGAATGAGAAGGCAGGATTGAGACAGGATATGTAGGCTGGAGGGGTTAGTTGCTGAGCTCAGGAGGAAACTTAGTGTTAGGCCTAGAGCTGGGAATAGGTTAGGTGGTGAGGTAGGCCAGTTAGATGTTTCAGGGGAAGGTAGAGGGCCGGTGGAGGAGGTAGGATATGATAGTTCTAGTGATAGTGAAGTTAGCCCCCTTAGATTAGTTAGAAATAGGCCTAGTGAGGATGGGGAACAGTGGAGAGTGGTTAGGAAACATGAAGCTAGGGAGGCTTCTCCTGTTCTTTGTGAGAATAGGGTTGCCTCTGTTGAGGTTGTTAGCCAGGGGGAGAATAGGTGTGTGAGTCAGAGGGACACAGAACCTATTAGCTTGACTAATAGATTCAGTGCCCTAAGAGAGGAAGTAACTAGAAGAGATATGACTGATGGGGGTGGGGGTGGAGTTCGAGTGACTGGTAGTTTGAATGAGAATAGGAGTGGGGATGGAGTTAGGTCTGTGGGGGTTAGGAATAGGAGTCTGACTGAAGTGCTTGTGATGGGTGATTCGCGAGTTAGATATTTAGATAGGAAGTTGAATGCAAGTAGATTGAATGGTTTGAGGGTGTGTTTGCCGGGTGCTGGAGTGAGAGATCTGTCTGATAGGTATGAGGAGCTGGTGTCTGGCTGTGCAAGGGATGCGGTTGTGATTACACATGTAGGAGTGAATGATGTGAAGAAAGTGGGTGCATGTGAGTTACGTGAGAGGTACAAGAGGTTGATTGAAAAGGTGAAAGAAAGTAGAATGAAAGGTGTTGTGACAGGTGTGCTTCCAAGAATAAATGTTGGGGTAGAATGGATGTCAAGTGCAATTGGGCTGAATGATTATGTGAGGAGGATGTGTGAGATGGAAGGTGTCATGTTTGTGGATGGGTGGGATAGGTTTGTTGGAATGAAAGAAATGTATGCGATGGATGGACTGCATTTAAGTAGGAGGGGGGTAGATGTGTTGTGGGAGGAGTATGATCGTGTTATTAGGTCTTTGCGGGCGGGAAACTAGATACTAATAGTGGTCACGGAATTAGGAGAGGACATTATAGTACTGAAAGTAGAATGGACTTGGCAGATAACAGAAATAGGTTCCAAGGCGATAGAGGTGAGGTCATTCAAGTTTCAAGAGGTGCTTCAGGGATAGGGGGGTTAAATTGTTTCTATACAAATGCTCGTAGTCTTAGAAACAAGAAGGATGAGCTATTTAGTTATATTAGCAATGAGGATATAGATATATTATGCGTTACTGAATCATGTGTTAATGAAATAGAATTTAGTGACACTATAAGTGAATTTGATTTACAGGGCTATAATATGTACATTAGTCAAAGGACAGGTAGTATTGGTGGAGGAATAATTATCTATATAAAAAACAACATTGTTTCAAGTTTAAATACTTCAATAAAGCAGGATGGAGTTGAGTCACTTTGGATAGATATTAGGTTCAGTAAAAATAGAATGGTGCATTTGGGAGCTTTTTACAGGCCACCTGGGCAGACTGATGATATAGATGAACTAATGATAAGGGAAATAAGTAAGGGATGTGAAACAGATGCAGTTATTATTGGGGACTTCAACTTAAACTCTGTGGACTGGGAAAATATGATAGGTAGGGATAGAACAAGTGGCAGGTTCATAGAATGCTTTGAGGATAATTTTTTGAATCAATTTGTTAATGAGCCAACGAGGGGGGACAATATATTAGATTTAGTACTTTCTAACAGTGATCATTTAGTTCAAGAATTGACTGCTGGGGAAGCATTGGGAAATAGTGACCATCAGATAGTTCGTTTTAACTTGGGAATTGAGAAGGGTAAAATAACCAAGAATGCTGAAAAAGTTCCAAATTTTCATAAGGGAGATTATGTAAAACTTCGAAGCTTGCTAAATTTGGTAGACTGGGATGTAGAATTCAGAGGTAAAAATGCTTATGGGATGTGGGATACTTTCAAGCATATAATAAATGTAGTCCAAGAACAATGTATCCCAATGAAGGCAATTAGGAACAAAAGTAGGAAACCATTATGGTGGAATCAGGAGATAACTAGAAAAATTTCAGAGAAGAAAAGGGCATACAAAAAATTACAGGTACAAAATAATATTCAAAATTTAAGTGATTATAGAATGGCTAGGAATGAGTTAAATAAGATTATAAAGAAGAACAAAAGGGTGTCAGAAATTAAATTAGCTCAGGATAGCAACAAAGATCCTAGAAAGTTCTTTAGTTACTATAAAATTAATAACAAGTCTGGCAGAGTTAAAATAAGACCTATCAAATATGAAGGGGTTGTGAGAGAAACTGATGAGGAAATAGTTGAGGTACTAAATGGTCATTTTGCATCAGTATTTACAAAGGAGAAACTAAATAGTCTTATGTATAGTACTCATGGGTCAGGGAAAGAGGTGTTTACTAACATTAGTGTGGATTGGAGGACGATAAAAGGACTAATAGGTGAGTTAGATACTACCAAGGTCTCCGGCCCTGATAATATTCATTCTAGGATACTTAAAGAAGGGGTAGAAAGTATCTCAATAGCTCTGGAGAAGTTATATACTAGGTCACTGGAATATGGAGAAATACCCGATGATTGGAAGAGAGCGAATGTAGTCCCCATTTTCAAGAAGGGTAGTAAAGAGGATCCAAATAACTTTAGACCGGTTAGCCTAACTCCTGTAGTCTGTAAAATTCTTGAGAAAATAGTTAAAAAAGGGATTTGCCAACATCTAGAGAGGGAGGGGTTAATCAGCGATGTTCAGCATGGATTTAGATCAGGTAGATCATGTTTGACTAATTTACTAGACTTTCTGGAGTTTGTAACAGATCAAGTAGATAAGGGAGAGAATGTAGATATAATTTACTTAGATTTTAGTAAAGCATTTGATAAGGTACCACATAGGAGACTAGTTCATAAATTAAAAATGATTGGGATATGTGGGGGTGTTTCAAATTGGATAGCTGAGTGGCTGAAAGACAGGAAGCAAAGGGTAGTGCTAAATGGTGTAAAGTCAGAGTGGAGGGATGTTATCAGTGGGGTTCCTCAGGGATCAGTTCTCGGTCCATTATTATTTGTCATCTATATAAACGATCTTGGGGAGGCAGTTAATAATAAAGTGTCAATTTTTGCGGATGATACCAAATTAGCAGCTGTAGTTAAAGATATTGATGATAATTTTAAAGTGCAGGGGGATTTAAATAAATTGTTATCCTGGGCACATAAGTGGCAAATGACTTTCAACCTTGATAAGTGCAAAGTTATTAACATAGGAAAAGATAATAGAGAATTTAACTATGAAATGGATGGATGGGCATTGGGTGAGCTCAGTAGAGGATGAGAAAGATCTAGGAATAGTAATAGATAAGTCATTAAGGTTTTCTAAGCAGTGTATTGAAGCAAGAAATAGGGCAAATAGAGTGCTGGGTTTTATTAAGAGAAATGTCAGTTACAAAAGTAAGGAGGTTATTCTTAAACTCTATAACTCTTATGTTAGGCCACATCTAGAGTACTGTATACAGGCATGGTCCCTACATTTTAGACACGATATTAACCTTCTCGAGTCAGTGCAACGGAGGGCAACAAAGATTATTCCTTCCCTGAGGCACCTTGAATATATAGATAGACTGAGGGTATTAAATATGTTCTCGTTCGAAAGGAGGTGTGTGAGAGGGGATATGATTGAGCTCTTTAAAAAATTTTCTGGGATAGATAAATTGGATGTTAGCAAGTTTTTTGAGTTAGATGATGGAAATCGGACTAGAGGTCACCACTTGAAAATTAAAAAGCAAGGGTGTAGGTTGGATTTAAGAAAATATTTTTTCACCAATAGAGTGGTAGACTTCTGGAACAAATTGCCGCAGAGGGTAGTAGGTAGTCCAAATCTAAATGTATTTAAGAGTAGGTTGGATGAGTTTATGGGAAGGGAAGGTTGTGATGGTTCCTAAGTTTTGTATATATTAATATTGTTTGTATATATCTATAGCTGCATGATTTAGTTCTTGACAAGCCTTGATTGGTGATACCCTTGTTTCTGGATGCAATCCTCTGGATGTAGTTTTCCTGGGAGTTTGGGTGCCTTAAAAAAAGAGGCCGTTTGACTTGGATGACCTATGATGAGCCCTTGTGGCTTTTGTCATCTGTTATATTATATTGTGGGGGACTTTGATTTTGTCTTCCCCTGGTGATGGTGCTTTTTGTGGGTGGGTTTTGACGGAGGCGGATGACCTTTGATAGGCCCTTGTGTCTTTTGTCATCCGTGTAATTATGTTATGTTATGTTATGTTAAGTATAAAGCAACCCTCATAAATTTACCAAACCTTTTAGAATTTAGCAAATAATTCATAAATTTATCTGAGAATAAAATGTGAATTTTAATAATAGGTTTGAAGAGTAAAATGGCTAACATCCGATCGACCGACCTACGAACCGACAGTGTAACTTATAAGAGTCGCGTCTACGCGACCAAAAATAGGTCTTGAAAAGGGCACTTTAATCGTCGCGTAACCACTAACTTCCTATCATTTCCTCTATATGGGGTCTCTTTGAATGTTTACTCTAGTGGTTTGTGTCACCACTAGTTGTCAACCAAATCTATTAACTGCCCTTATTTCACTTGTTATTTATTAGCACACGTGTGTTTGTTTGTTGTTTTTGTTTAGGGGCAAGACACTCTATTTGCACATTTTTAAGAAAAATTAACGAATCCGATTTTAACAAATATCGTTCTAAATTTATAATATGACAAAAAACTAAAGCACTTACAGAAGCACAAAGAGCACTACTCAAACTTCTCCATAGCCAAGGGTTATCACAAGTCGAAATGGCTAAAAAATGAAAATGTTCAAGATATGTCGTCCAAACTAATATAGAACGATATAAAGAAACCAAAAGCTTTGTATTAAGGGAGAGAAGCGGCAGAAATCGTCTTAAATAGAGAAGACGGATCTCTCATTCGGGATTCACTCCAGAATCGCATAAAAAATCCTTTGAACATGCTAGGGAATTCAATCAAGTTTCAAGTTCAAAAATATCACCCAGATAAGTTAGGAGATTTAAAGATTAATAGTCAAAAAGGTGCCAGGCCAGAAAGAAGCCATGGATAATTATTTATGTAAACAAATAAAATGTTTACAGTTGGTTAAACATCACAAAACTGGGCACAAGAACAATGGTCTAAAGTCATCTGGTTGGATGAAAGGAATTATCATAATTCATTTGTACTTGCAAATGCTTACTAGTGTAGATGAGGATACCAGGGAGATGCTGTTGAACGCATAATAGGATAATAGGCGATAAAAAGGAAAGGGTAACATGTAATTAAACACTGTAGGAGAGCGGCAAATGAACAACCATTTGGACAAAAGAAGAATGAGGATCCCGATCGGAATATGGAATTATTTTGAAAGCAAGTGAGAAAAGCGGGGCATCAGGGGGAAAATGTCATCAGGGAAAAAATGCACCAGGGTAAAAAAATGGCATCAGGAAAAAATGGCATCAGGGGGAAAAATGTCATCAGGGAAAAAATGCATCAGGGTAAAAAAATGGCATCAGGGAAAAATGGCATCAGAGGAAAATGGCATCAGGGGAAAAAATAGCATCAGAGGAAAAATGGCATCAGGAAAAAATGGCATCAGAGGAAAATGGCATCAGGGAAAAATGGCATCAGGGAAAAAATGGCATCAGGAGAAAAATGCATCAGGGGAAAAATGGCATTATGAACAATTGGTAGATCAAGATTAGATGGCAAGAATACTAGTATAAGTTGTATAATGTGCTGATGGAAGCTGATGCAAATGTATATATGATGTCTTTGTTGGTGTAAATCGGCTGCTGTATCTGGTATGGAAGAGATGAGCATGCATGTATTGCTGTGAGAGATCTGAAAAATGGAAAGGTATCTTAAATATGTGATATAGTCGTTGAGGTTCTAAAATTTGTTGTGATTGTTTAATAGATTGGCTCTTGTGGCTGTGTTGTAAGACATTTGAAAGTGGAAAAGTGCCTGGGAATTGAAAGAGGTCAGTAATAATGCCGCTGTTAAATGATAATTGAGAAAAGGGCGAACAGAACTGCAGGAAGATAAGTTTGCTGAGTTTGTAAGCAAAGCATATGGAAGAATTCTGATTGAGCTGATAAGAAGGATAACTGAGGGATTGATAGGAGTGAACAAGAGTGGTTTAAAGCGGGCAGGGACGTGTAGATCAATTATTTGCACTAAGTCAGCTTGCTGAACACCAAAGATAAGATGTGTAAATTGTGCACTGGAGAAAGCTTATGATCGTACAGATAGAGAATCATTATGGTAAGTGTTAAGAAAATATGGAGAGACTGGTGAACAAATGGATCGTGTAAAGAGTATACAGTATGGATGTTGGAAGTAAGGAAAGCCCTAGAGTGAAATATAGACAGAGTGAGTGGTATGACATATGTGAGGAGGGTAGAGGTAAGACAAGGTTTTGTGATGTTACGGGGGCTGCTTAATATATTTATGGAGGGATGGAGTACTGAGAGTAGTAAATATGGGGTGAGACTGAAAGGAAATGGTGCGGTACTGGTTATATCTACTGGGCTTTGCAAAACCTCTGTCATACTCGGATTTTTTTATCTCTCGAGAGGTTTACGCGTATGATAGAAAAAGTTCCGTCAAACAAACTTAAAGTCCTACTTTTCCAGCACTTCTCATTAAAACTACTTTTCCATTGTGTGAAGCTGTGTCAAAATGGAAGTCAAAAGAATCGAAATTTCTGCTCTCCTCTCCGCGGACCACAAGTCCGACATCGCCAAGCGCCTCAACGTCAGTCGGATGACCGTCCTCAGAGTCGCGGGGAGGCTAAAGAACGGGGAAAATCTCAAAGATCGACCTCGTCCAGGAAAATCTCAAGTGGTTAACCGTTTGGCCTTGAGTGAGGTCTTCGAAAGAGCACATCTTGGTGGCCACGGCCTCCACAGCCGTCAAGGAGGAGGGCGGCAAGAGCGTGAGGTTCATGGAAAGGCCTCTGCTCACTGACCGTATGCGAGAACAACGTCGGGGGCGCTGCCGTCGCCTTCTCAACGACTGGAAGTGTCATGGCAATCGAATTCTGATTTTTTTCTAATGAAAACCCTTCACGGTCGATCCAGTCAATAATAAACAGAACGAACGCGTGGTAAACTTTGGTAAAGACGCCTCCGAAGTTCGCTACGTGTCCACGACGAAGTAAACGGCCTCCGTGATGATTCTCGGCGTTGTGGCATTCGAATGGCGTGAAGATGCCGCCGGTGTGTTTCGTGGCCGGTTACAGGCTCACCGCAGCCGATTACAGGGACATTTTGGCCCAGAAAGTCCTGCCTTGGATGAGAAAGATCACGAAGAAAGCAGACTACGTCTTTCAGCAGGATGGTGCCCCTGCCCACACGGCCAAGACCGTGTAAGACTGGTTGGGGTCAAACATGAACTTCTGGTTGAAGGACTTTTGACGGACGAATTCCCCTGGCCTCAATCTCATCGAGTACTGCGTGTGGGCGCATGTCAAGGACAAGGCTTGCAAGGTCGACAACACCAACGTCGACCAACTGAAGTCCTCCTCCAACCACGCGTGGACAAACATGAGGAAGGACTACCTCCTCAACGTGTGCGCGACTTTCAAGTCTCACCTAGAGTGCATCTTAGCCGTCAAGGGCAGCCACATTGATTAATAATACAATTTAAACACATATTTACGAGTATTTGTTAAATCAATAAAAAAATATGTTTAACTGCATCCAAAATATCATTGTGTCCTTTGTTGAGATCTTCGTAACGAGTGTAACAGGACTTTTGCAATACCTGGCATTTGGGGCATTGCGCTTGCAGTTTGTGGAATATTTGGGGCATTGCGCTTCCAGTTTCGGGAATATTGGGGGGCATTGCGCTTCCAGTTTCGTGAATATTGGGGGTCATTGCGCTTCCAGTTTGGGGAATATTTAGGGCATTACGCTTCCAGTTGCTGGAATATTAGGGGGGTTGCTATTTCAGTTTGGCAAATATTTGGGGCATTACTTTTAAAGGTTAGCGAATATTTGGGGCATTGTGCTTTAAGTTTTGGGACCATTTGAGGCATTGCTCTTACAGTTTGCGGAATATTTGGGGTATTGGGCTTCCAGTTTGATGGAATATTTGGGGCATCGCTCTTCCAGTATGAGGAATATTTGGGGCATCGCTCTTTCTGTATGAGGAATATTTGGGGCATTGCGCTTTCAATTTGAATAATTATTTAGGGCATTGCGCTTCCAGTTTGAGGAATATTGGGAGTATTGTTCTTTTCTTTAAGTTTAGCGACTATTTTGGGCATTGCGCTTCAGGTTTGGAGAATATTTTCTTGTTTTTGCTTGCGCTTCAAACCTTTCTCGAGATAAATAAACAAAAACGCGATGATTTAATTTTGAAGTCCATTTTTATTGTTCCGGGTAAGAGTTGGTCTGGCGGGGCGGGGGGGGGCAAGATAGTGGATGAACATGGTATCAGTTTAACGCGGTCTTTAAATGTTGCTACCTGCGCTTATTTACGACTCTTTTTGCTTCAATGATTTTAAGACTTGCTCATGTACACATATATACCCATTTACATACATATACAGGTTCACACACTCGATGGTCATTTTTAGGCTCATTAGTATTCATGTTGAGGTTGGGTGGGTATGATTCATATTTAGTGTATTCTCTTTTGTATATCTTTTTGCCTATTCACATTATCTTTTCCTCTTTACTCACCACTTTCTTTACTGATCTTTTCTTACATACTTTCTGCGGGAGATGCCCTCGTTAGTTTCGTAATCAATAATAATAATAATAACATGCACACTTTAATACACTGGATTGCTGGAGGTGATTAATGAAAAGGGTTATTTGTTATTGGGGTTAAAAAGTCGCTAATGTGTCGTCAACGTAACTTGTGTAGAATTCTGGTTCGAAGTTGTTTTCGAGCTGGGAAGTATAGAAGTCCTGGAAGGTGGGACCGAGGGGCGTTCCCATGGCAACGTTATCGGTTTGGATGTAAGTTTTCCTTTAAATCTGAATGTGGTTATTGTGCAATAGCTTTCTAGTAATTCTGAAGGTTCAAGTTTATCATTGTGTTTAGAATTATTTATCATTGCGTCGATTTTTTCTTTGACTGGAACGTTAGTGAATAAGGATTCGACATCTGATACCATGGTCCTCTACTATCTTGTCCCACTACCCTTTAATCCCCTTGTACCCGCGTGAGGAACCTTATGATTCAAGCTCGGAGGATGTTATAACTGAAGGACGAAAGATTAAAACAAAAAAAAACCCGGAATATAAACTAAAATCTTTCTGTTTTTTATGATTATTATTTACAGGTTTTACATACTGTAAGCTTATATGAAGGGACGAGATAATTCAATTTAGTCAATAATTGAATAATACTATCATATAAACAATACGAAAATGGACACTAGAAGGAAGATAACAGTTTTGAAAAAAAATGAATATACAAATTATCCATTAAATATGGAACCCAAATAGAATTTCGATATTTCATGAAGTTTTAATCCTAGAAAACCTAAGTATAGATATATCATGAAAAAAGAGACGAATTGTTTTCTTTTATCCGCTTTTTTTAATAACTCTTGCTAAATATTCTTTATTGCGAGTCGAACATTCCTATACCCTAAGGTCCACATTTCGTATGACTTCAGGAATAGAGTCTTATCTGATCAATTCCATTTCTTCAGAAATGTAGCGTTTGAAATCATAGATTTTTTTTTTAGGCACCTCCAAATATTCTCGCACAAAAATAGTCAAACGAGGAAAAAAATCTAGGAATTAGGAAGATTAATTTATATCTCCGAATCTTGAAATCAATCACAATTGAAAATTACGCTTTTAAGCATCTATTGCAGAATAACGGATCAGCAAAGACCAGGTGGTCCATATCATGGCTAGCTCAAGAAGTTAAATGATTTCAAATGAAATTCATCTAATATAAATCTATATATTGAAATAGTACTTAAGTCTATTCTTAAACATATTAAGAGAGGAACTTTGCACCACTTCAGGCTGTAATTTTATATGTAAAAATGTTTCGCTCAATTAATGTGTCAAATCGCGAATTTTTCAAATTTATTCCATTATTTCAAGGGTTTGCCCGATTATCTCAAAAAGTGATTCAAACTCAACATGTATCTAGCCTATAATTTTGACAACTTCGATCAGTTCTCCACGGAGTCGTCTCTTTTCAAAGGATAACAAATTTACGATTTGTAATCTCTCTTCATAAAATCTACAGTATGTCTAACATCGGGAATCATTTTTGTGGCTCTACGCTGAATTCTCTGCAAAACGTGGACATCCTTACGGTAGTATGGGTAGAAAATTGAACTGCGTACCCCAAAATGGGATCTGACTAATGCTTTATATAGGAAAAGCACAATTTCATTAAATTTGAACGCAAAGTTTCTAGCTATATATGCAAGAACTTTATTTGCCTTTCCTTTGCTGCGCCAGAACACTGTTTTGATGATTTCAGCTATTTTGAAATTATAGCTCACAGGTCACGCACTTCATCAACTGACTTTAAAGTGATATCATTTATTTTGTAATTGCTAAATAAGTTTCGATTGTGTAAATGCATGGATTTACACTTGCTAACATTAAACTTCATTCGCCACCTTTCTGACTACTCGAATAATTTTTCTAGATCTCTTAGTAGATTTTCGCAATTGGAAGAAGAATTTAAACTACTCCCTAACTTAATGTTATCTGTGAATTTAGATATTTTACATATTAGATCCATGTCGATTTCACAAATTATAAATAGTAGCGGACCCAAGACGGAGCCCTGAGGAACACGGAAGTACAACTTGAGCAGAGGCCATCGATAACAACTCTTTGTTTGCGGTTAGTGAGCCAGTCGTCTCTCCAATTAAGTTTATATATTATACAAAAGCCTTAAGTTTCCTGCAAAATCTTTTGTGAGGGCCGGGGTCAAACGATTTTTGAAAGCCAAATTAGATTCTAGGGGTTAGTTTATCAATTATAGATGTAAACTGATTGATCTAAAGGTCTTTGCATTGGTTTTTGAGCCTTTCTAAAAATTATAGTCACCTTATGAAATGGAATGAGACGAGAGTCGTTGGCAGCCAAGCAACGAAGAGAAGAAGAGAGTTTGGGGAAGTAGGGCATTCGGGCATCAATAGATATATCGAATTATCAGTTTGTTATAATTAACTCTGATAATTACATAGTATAGCCTTACAAAGTATAGTTTAGCCTGGCATAGTATGACAGATTAGACTAATCTAGCCTAGCCTAGCAGAGAATGTATAGTATGGCCTATCTTAGTCTAGATACCATAGTAAAGCTTAGCCTAACATAGCCTAGTACAGCCTAGCATATATAGGATAGTAAAGTTTACTATAGTATAACATAGTATATCATATTATAGTAGAGCATAGCCTAGAATAATATAGTATAGCATAGACTAACCTAGTATAGTTTAAAGAGTTTAACATAGTATTGCCTAGCCTATCCTCGTATAACCTAGGCTAGCCTAGCATAGTATAGCCTATCTACCATAGCCTACCTTACCCTAATCTAGATTTGCATAGTATAGTATAAGCATAGTATAATCAGCCTAGCATAGTATGAACTAGTCTAGAATAGTATAGCCTAGTTTAGCATAGTATATCCTATCCTATTCTAGCATGGTATATCTTGGCATAGCACACCCAACCATACTCTAGCCTAGCCTACCCTAGCCTATGCTAGCTTAGCATAGTACACTATATTCTAGCCTAGTCTAGCGTAGTATAGTCCAGCATAGCCTTGTATAGCCCAGCCTAGTACATCATAGCATAGAATGGCCTAGAATAGCATAGTATAGCCTAGATTAGCTTAGTATAGACTTTCATATATAGCCTAGCATAGTATATATTATAATAACCTTGCTTAGTATAGTATACCTGAGCCTATCACAGTGTATCTTATCCTAGCCTGCCTAGCAGAGTACAGTATACCAGAGCCCATCACAGTGTATCCTAGCCTAGCCTAACCTAACCTAGCTTATCAAACTATAGCTTTGCCTGCTTAGCAGAGTATAACTTATCCTAGCTTAGCGCAACTACAATTGTAGCCTAGTATAGTATATCATAGCCTATCTTACCCTAGCCTAGCTAGTAGAGTATAGTATATCATAGTATTGCCTAACCAAAACTAAACTATTAGATCTTAGCCTAGGGTTGCATATCATGCATAACATAGCCTAGCAAAGCCTCGCTTATCTTAGCCTGGTATAGCGAAGACTAGCCTAGTGCAGCATAGCTTGGTATATCATAGCCTAACCTAGCATACCATAGCGAAGCCTAGCCTAGTATAGCCTTTTATGCCTTGCCTAGCCTAATATAGCTTAGCGTAATCTAGCCTAGCATTAACTATCCTAGACATGTATAGCCTATACTATACTATTATACCCTAGTCAAGCATAGCTTATTATTGTCTATCCTAACATATGTACTATATGCTATCCCATCATAGCATATTATAGCCTAAATTAGCATAGTATATTTTACCCTTGTACATTATATCTTAGCATAGATTAGCATAGTATAGCCTAGTCTATAATATCCTAGCATAGCATAGCCTATTCTGGACTTGCCTAGCAGAGTATAGCATATTATAGCCTAGTCTAGTCTAGCAGAGTATCGGCCGAAAAGTTATGATATTATTGCTATAACAGAATAATTCCCCGGATCACCTTGGGAGGACTTTGGCAATTATATCATTCGAAAGAGAATGTTAAACAACATAAAGGTTTCAGATTTCTTTAGAATTGGCCGCATAGTTACAATGTTATTACAAAAAACAAAACAAAAAAGCAAAACGGGAACCGACCAACCGACCCTAGTGAGACGTAGAGTCGCACGCGACTAAAAATATAACATTTCCTAAAACTTCCAAAGTGCTGATTTTTTAGGTGTGTTTGAGTGTCCTATTCCATCTTACGATGCGGTTCTTACACTACAACACATTACAGCACCTCCAGAATACCATCCCACGAGTCAGATTTTAGCCGAAGCATCCGTAGAAAGCAATTGAGCTTAACTTCGTACCCCCAATAAGTTATTAGACAATTTACCCATTCAAAAATTGATATAAAACAAGGAACTGGTAATGATTTAGTAATAAATGGTAAAGTAAGTGTGCTGAATGGTCAGATTTGCTAGACAGTGGATCTTGTACGACTATAGGAACATGGAATTCGTGAAGGAATTGCATTTATACGAATCAGTTTTACAGAGTTATGCCGCTACAATTTCAGTTAGTGGAGGTAACTGAAAAAAAATTTAAATCTTTTAGAGAAATAGAATCTTATTTTAAATTTACTAATGTGAACAGAATAGGGGTTAATTTGTCTGAAATTATAGGCTTATTTGGTAAGGTAAATACAGTATTGGGCAAAGTAAATTCAAAACGGGCTAAAAGTATAGAACAAAACACCAAAATCTCCAGTTTCTGGAAATATTCGTTTCATTTCCATGAAAATCTCACGAAAATTCTTTGAGATATGCGTTTGATAGTGTCTAAGTTTTATTTCAAAGAACAAGGGATGAAAAAAGTTTATGAAGAAAGTAATGTGTATTTGAAGAAAAGAGCCGTCGGAGGTTAGAGGTTGATAAGTATAAATCCAGCCATAACCAGTAAACAACATAATTCACTCATAGAGAGATGAACAAAATATTGATAAGAAGTACGTAGTCCTTTTTTCTGAATGACTTTAGCACATCTTCGGCTGCAGGAATTCAACAATTCGTCGCGTTGTTTGTCGTGATTTTATTCCATTCTTCTTCCAATTTTTACGAGAGATCTTCAATATTCGCCGCTTTCCGAACCATAACCTTCTCACTGAATATCTTCCAGAGATTATCTTACGGGGTTTAAAACAAGGCTCTGGATAGGCTCCTTCATCATGCACGTCAATAGCTTTAGCATCTAAGAACTGCTTCACCGTTTTTTTGTATGTCAGGATCATTGCTCTGCATGAAAACAGGATCACGTACTTCCTATGTTCGTAGTAGAGAGGTGATCGCACGTTCCTGCGACAGATTCTTGTATTCCTGAAGTTTATTATTGAACAACGCCCTACCTGTTGCTTTGCATCCGATCAGAACAGGGCAAATTTGTTTCTTCGCTGAAAAACTGTTCAGCACTTAACAGGACATGCTCAGTAAGGAAGGCCGACGAGCCTCTTTATTCATTTTATTTACGATTGGTTTCTTACCAAGGGAGTGTAGCACGAGTCCCACATCTCCCAAATGATGGTAGCCAGTCTAGCGAGACTCAGGTTCAGGTTCTCCGCAACTTGACGTGACTTACCGTCTACTGTCTAAAATCGGCCCTTCATCGACATTCGTTCCATTGTGCGTTTTCTTCGTCAACTCGTACGACCTCGCACCCTCATTGAGATTTATTATGCATGAAATCATACTTTTTGACCCATCACAATGGTTCAAAATGTCAGACAGTGTCATTTCTTCACTTTTCCACTCGACAACTTGTTTTTCGAGCGATTTCTTGACCTTAACTCGCCTCACTATCCTGATAAATGAGTGATAATATCTGGAGCAGTCTACATATAACTAACAATGTTGCCCTACATACATACGGTGCGAATTTTTACGTGTAAACAAAAGGTTATTTCTTACAGCCACTAACCAATAACCATTCCACCTTCCATATATCGCTCGTCACAAGTTATTGCTGAGCCTCTCTTTCTCGTACTCACTTTTATCATTACAGCTGTCTCTTAAAGCACTGTAAATGATGTGTAGGATTGAATATCATTAGCTAGGTAGGATATTGCAGACTGGCCCTTTCTATGTTTTTCTTCTCTTTTTTTTATTATTATAGGTGTCTAGAGCTTGGGGGGAGGGGGACACTTTTGAGACTTTCAGGATAGACTTCAATTGCGACACAAGAAAAATTGCGAATCCTTTTTGTTCACACAGTGGTCGTGTACAATGGCGAAGGGAATTTTTAGAAGGTTACAAAGGCGGACGAGGGTTGCAATCAGATCAATGGTTCAGTCGTCTCGATCTTTCGTGCCACAGAAACAATCCCTGTTCTGATGGAGATCGTGGGTTCTCTGGCAGTGCTGCAGGCTTCCACGCTAAACAATTCCAAAAGTAGACCCAGAACTTCAGATGCCTGGTTTTCAATCGAACATGCGGCTCTCGCATCGGGTTAATAAGTCACGAACGCGTTCGCCGAAGAAGATCGAGACCTTTCAATACTCTTTAGAGAGAAAGCCTTCATTTGTTATTTACCCGTGATCATTATGTTAATTATAAGGCTTTTTTAGAGGCTGACTTGTTTTTAAAAGTTTTTTTTACCAGCGATTCATGGCGCTTGATCTAATCTCAATAAGACTTTTAATTTAACGGTGGAACTTAACCAAGAGTTGTTGCATCTTGTACAACCGCCATAAAGTCGAACCAAATCGGACCCCCATCCGCAAAAGTTGGTTGTTGAATGGAGTGGAATAAAAGTAAGAGAAAATGTGATGAAAGTATATAACCCAATAGGCTTCGAGGCAAATAGGCGCTACTAGTTTTGGAATCAAGGCCTCTCGTACAGGGTAAACAGAAGGGATTAAAATGAAACGTTTTGATATATGTATTCTTAAATACACTGGTATTTATGAGATTATACTTATCTTTTTTAAATCATAAAATAATATAATGTAACTAACGAAAACATTTATTAAGATAATGAAGAATACGGGAGTGAAGACAACCAAGATAAAAAAAACAGGAATACTAATAAAGACTACAATAGCATTTCTTCATTCCTATATTTTGGGGATAAGGAGTGGTGTGTGCGTGTGAATGTGCAAGAACAAGTTCGTACGACGGGTACAGGTACCTAGAAGTACGTCCTTGCCCCTCATTTGCGCAGCTCGTGAATTACCCCATAGGTTTCTTCTTTATTTTTTTTGCTTCAATTTCGTTGTTTGGACATTCATACTCACCTTTGTTATTACTCCTTCGGATGCGTGGCAGAATTTCCTTCAACTCTTTCATTTCATCTATATAACGAGTAAATCCTGGCAAGACCGGGGCACTAGCCTGTAACCAAGCTTGTAAATTAGGCGGTCCAGGGAATTTCGGGATCCTATAGAAGTCTTGGGCTTCTCTATACCCATCTTCAGTTGGCTTTCTTTTCTCCTTTTTAATTCTTTCTTCGGACTCGTTACTATCATCGTTGTTTTCCTCTTCTTCTTCTATTTTTGTTGCATCTGTAATTTCATCTTCTTTAGAGAAATTTCTATCGTTCTTTTTTCCATTTTCCTTGTTTATTACTCTATCTTGATCGTCTCCTCTGTAATTTTCAGTTTTCTCACGCAATTCCTTCCGTCTTCCTTTCCCTCTTCCTTTTTTTTCATTCCCTCGATCTAAAGCTCGATTCGTGGTTTCTTGGTCTTCCGCTCCCTTCCCAGAGACGGGAAGGGTCTCGGTTCGAGTTCCATCCGTAGTGGTCTCGTCGCTCGTTTTCGTGATCACTACATCGGAAGATCCTTGTGTACTGAGGTCACCCACAAGGGTGACCTCAGTAACGTCATTTGAGAACGGATCGAGGTCAACCTCCGTTCCTGAGAGATTATAGTTCGAGGGAAACGTGATCGGTTGAACTTCTGGTTGAGGGGTTGGGTTGGCGACGCAGCCCAGGGCCAGGGTGAAACCCAGAGACAAACTCAGGAATTTCCTGCAAATATTAGAAGAGTTAAATAGGAAACATGACAAAGAATTGGGGAGGGGTGGCATACACACATTAAGGGGTGGGGGAACGGCATACACACATTGAGGGGCAAGCGGCATACACACACACTCCATTCACTCAGGAAACCCAACTGAATAAACAAACCTTCTACCTGTTTGACTTGACCCACGGAATAATTTAACTCCCTACCTGATGAACTTGACCCCCTACCAAATACTTGAGAACCCATTAAAAGAAAAACTGAGTCACGAACTGAGCTCGTGAGTCAAGATGATTGAAAGGAAAACCAATACAACCACACGAGGTTGTGTTTTAATATTTGTTTGTCTTATTTTATTCTTTCCAAATACTCGCGCCTGGGTAAATTGACACCAGTCACAGTAATGCAAAAGTACTACTCGTTTTATCCCCCGCAGGATAGTTCAACTTATCGAGACTTGAGTCTACGGTTGCAGCGATTTCGATTCTCTTCATCTCTATTGTGTGGCACGACGCCTTCACGGGATAAGTCCTTTTCTAGCTCTTTGCCTCAAATTACGCCTTTTCTCACAAGAAACAAATCTCATGATGGCGAATAGAACACACACACACACACACACACACACATATATATATATATATATATATATATATATATATATATATATATATATACGCACCTCATTGAGAACAGATTTATTGACCAGCAAAACCCGTCAAGACTGAGACACTCCGAAATGGTTATTCTATGTGGCACGTTTCGAGATACTATTGGCACTGCTTCTGACACTGTGTTAGCAAGACCCTTTTAAAGGGGATAAACATAGGGGAGAGGCTTTGACTCCCTCTCCTTTTTGGTTCAGGGGAGGGAAGAAGCCGATGGGGAACAGGTTTCATGTGAAATGTTTTCAAAAACAACCATTTTTGTGAGCAAATGTTTGGCTTGCAAAATGTCGCGGAGTTGTGAAATTTGGGATTTTATTTCGTAAATTACAAACTAAGCAAAGATTATGCTACATATCTAGTTTTTTTATGGAATCATTCATATAATGTAACTAGACATTTGTGGTAAATGAATTCAGTATATATATTATATATTTATTTAGTTTTAATTATTTAATACTTAGTTAGACCTCCATTTTGCTTTAATTACATAAGAAAAAAAGGAGTGTGCAAAAAGCTAATCAATAGACTAGACGTAGCAGCTCCTGTGACAGCCATTATTCTTAGTGGCGTTGTATTTCAGTTGGATTTCATCACATTTTTCACAAATTTCTGACGTTATCTTTCCCACTCATCTTGTAATTTTTCATACAGTTGTTTTATTAGGACTTGTTGTAGTTATTATTGCTTTTCCAAGTACTCCCCACGAGTGTTCTATTGGATTTAAGTCTGGGCTCTGTGGTGGCCACCCCATAGAAGTGATATCCATTTCTCCAAACCAATTCTTGGTGTGGCTGGATGTATGGCATGGAGCATTGTCCTGCTGAAATATAACTTCATTTATAGGCGCTGTGGGATGCAATTTCTAGATAGATATCTCTAAAATTTGTAACATCATGGTGGCATAAGTTGTAGAATTCATTTTTCCTTAGCATAAAACATCTCCCCTAGCCCTGATCAAGAGATGCAGTACCATACCATGATAGAATCACCTCCATGATTTGCAGTTGGTACCAATGAAGCAGTGTAAATCGCCTCTCTAACTCTTCGTCTCACAAAGGTAGCACCAGAAGTGCTGAAAATCTGCAAAATTGTTACAAAAAGTGAATTTTTTAAATAATTTTATTTTAAGATATATTTAATTGTAATTACATAAATTAGATGTAAAATAACAATACCATAGTCTTTCTTACATACATGATACTTGGTTTCATCTGGCCAGATAACTTTAGACTATTGTTCATGTGTCCAATTTTTGTGAAGTTAAGCCAACTGTAAACAGTTTTTTTTTTTCATATACAATATTACTTATTTAGAACGATATTCAATACACAATAGTTATCATTTTACGCTTCTTTCTGGCCTGGCACCTTTTTGACTATTAATCTTCAAATCTCCTAACTTATCTGGGTGATATTTTTGAACTTGAAACTTGATTGAATTCCCTAGCATGTTCAAAGGATTTTTTATGCGATTCTGGAGTGAATCCCGAATGAGAGATCCGTCTTCCCTATTTAAGACGATTTCTGCCGCTTCTCTCCCTTAATACAAAGCTTTTGGTTTCTTTATATCGTTCTATATTAGTTTGGACGACATATCTTGAACATTTTAATTTTTTAGTCATTTCGACTTGTGATAACCCTTGGCTATGGAGAAGTTTGAGTAGTGCTCTTTGTGCTTCTGTAAGTGCTTTAGTTTTTTGTCATATTACTTATTTAGAACGATATTGAATACACAATAGTTATAATTTTACGCTAAATTATAAGAAATATTGGTTAAATACTGATTTTAGAAAACACAATTTTATTAATTACACACCATTTAGTAAAATGCTAAGTAATTCAGACATATTGGCAGAATATTTATACATATTAGCAAAATACACATTATTTTCAGACATATTTATAAATAATATGATCAATCCTAAAATATTTGATTAAATATGTTTATTATATAAATATATGGGGAATGTTTTAAACTTTTGGCCAAGGATGCATGACTCAGGTAAATGCGATACACGTTAAGTACAATATGGTGAACGTTACTTACCAGTGATGGAAACGCCTGGTAAAAATGTTAGAATATACTGTAAATGCTGAGAAAAGGATGAACAGTTTATTCCACCTCATGTTTAGCAAATATTTACATTTTTTTCTATTGACCGTTTCTCGTGAGAACATTTAAATCATTGTCAGTCGCGTGTACGCGACTATAAGTTACTTGGGCGGTCCGTAAGTCGACGGTCGGCTGGTAACCATTTTACTTTTCAAAGAGTTTTGGGGCAATAACATCGTGACTATTCTCCCGAAATTTGAAATGCTTATGTTGTTTTACATTCTTTTTCGAATGATATAATTGCCAAGGTCCTCCCAAGGTTAGCCCTGGACTTATTAAAATAAAACTAACTATGCGTCGGATTGCCCCACTTGTTGAAAGTTTTGAAGATCGTAAGGTCATAAGTCAAAATAATTGAGAGCACGCGACTTAGGTTTGTTGACCTTGTTTAATTGACCGGTTTTTTTTTGCGAGAACATTCAAGCTTGTACATTTGAATAATTCTTTTACTCTATGAACTTGACCCAAAAGTGTTAAAAATCCTTTCTGCCTCTGCTTACCAAAGCCAATGTATGACCTCATTATCCACCATCTAACCTAGCTTAGGGTTTTCGCCCTCGGTGGGTTAATTATTCCCTTAGCTGATTTCCCTCGATTTTTCTGCCTGTTTTTTTTGTGTGCGCTCTGTCTCGATTCTCTGGTCGGTAAAGTTTGCAATTGGTTCTCGTTCCTCTTCAGATTGACTCGGTCCGGCCGCAGTTGCTCACCCTTAACACCTCGTCTCTGGGCTTCCTCATCGGCAACCTGAGCCGCGTTGTGAGGGAGGTCTCGTCAGAGACGCATCTCGCACAAACTCTTGAAGATTTTCGCGGGAGACTCCACACTGTCAGCGTAAGTCACTACTAGTACTAATACTAGTTGCCTTTTCTTCTTTTTCCGTCCTATAGTTGATTTAATAATTAATCGGAGGGATAAATGAAGAAGCTTACTCCTATTAAGTTAATAATGTGTGTTTTGTTCTTTGTCCATCTCTATAATAAATTAAGAATATGGAAAAAATATCAATAAATTTATACCTCTAATAATAATATCTTCCCTATTAAGGATGGTAGTTGTAATATTATTAAACATAATAACTTAGATGTGCTAACAGTGAACCAATGGACCGTCGTCTTTTCCCTATTTTAATGTTCGAATCTTGATCACATTTAACCGCCTTTTACAACACGTGTCGGCACAAAATATTAGGTGGGGCAGAAAGTATTGACTCACTTAGGAAGCGGAAAGAAAACAAAAAAAATTATATAGATCAACAACAACATTTATTCTTCAAAATAAAGTCGATTATTCTCTATGATCTTCTTCCAACGATCATCCAGCATCCGAATCTGTCCCTGATACCAGGTTGACGGTCGGCCGGAACGTGGTTGATCGTCAAGGGTAAGATCTCCGGAGTTGAAATGTCTTTACCACCTCGAGACCTTCACCTGACTAACTGTGCCTTCTACTGCAGTATCGCAAATTTCCTTGACTCTTGTAGAAAGTTTTCGCTTGTAACAGTAGCGAATGAAAACTCTAATTCCACTTTATTCCAAACTCATTTCTGTCAGTTGGGGCTTACACAAAGAGAAATAAAACTGCACACGAGACACAAACAACAGGAGCGCACGGAGGCTGGTAGTCGAATGAGTAAGGCTAACCTAAACTAATGTTTGTGTTGCTCTTTCCGCTTCTTAAGTGAGTCAGAACTTTCTGGCTAACCATATATAATAGAATTCACCCTTCCCCATCCACATCATAGATAAGATTACTATCAATAAAACATAGTATCTCTTGTATGAATGGAAAGATCAATAGTGTCCCATTAAAGTGAAGGTGAGTGAGAGAATACCTAGAAGAGGAGTTGCTAATTACGAGAAGTCAGTCTCTATAAGTTTATAACTTGTAGAAGTCGTTAATGGTTTACTGGAGTTGGTTTATAAGGGAGAGAGAAATATAAAGATGGCGTAGGAGTTCAGTCGGCCTGCCGTTGCCTTTCAACTGAGGCGAGACTAAGAAAGACTGAAAGATTGCTGCGCTTTTCTATTGTACTGCGAGGCTCTAAATGGCTATGCACTGAAATGACTTGCAAGGTGGCTGCAGGATATTAATATGGTAGAATGCACTAAAAGTGTTATTTACAACTAAAGAAAGTCAAAATACTCAAAAAGTCTCTTTTAAACAGGGCGATGTAGGGACTTTGCAGAACTCGTTCGGCGGTATTCAAACACAAGTGAACACATTGCACTCCAACATCACAAGAGTTGCTTCTGAGATTATGACCCCTCACCAGCAAAGCCTAATTCAAAACCTCACAAATGCAGTAAACATTATTGTGAGTTTATTAAGAATATACTATTTATGGCCTAAACATACTTAATAACCAGGAGACCTTAATAATTATAATTATAATCCTTTTTGCAGAGAAACCGGGGCGATGGATCTGGGGTCTCAACAACCAGATTCCACAACCTGCGTCAGCGAGTGACCTCGCTCGAGTCCCAATTGTCTGATTTTGCTTGGGTAGAGGAGCGGATAGCCACCCTCGAGATGACCATATCTAATGGCACTGGAACTCCATCTGGAAACTTCAACCAAATATCGAGAGAAGTCCTGAGGCTGAAGACAATGGTGAGATTTCGAGACATATTTGAGTCCATTAAAGGAATCAGAGGTGATTGATTCCCTTTTGTCTCTGGTTTTATAACCTAAATTCAAGAATTAAGTTTTATTCTATGACCCCCTCCTCCCGAGGAGTTGGCTCCCTTGGGCAGGGAGCAGGTTCAGGGCAATTGATCACTGTCCTCAAAGCCACAAGGAGGTTTCACTCATGATTATTTTGGTTAAGTACCTTATGGTCATTTTCACTTAATTCTACCATTTTTTTTTAATAAGGAGTTACAAGTATTGAATAAGCCCTCAAAGTATTTATGGCCGATTTGAGGAGGTATGTGTAATTTGAGTACCCTATTTTTTAAGACCTGGGTGTTTTTTACCATCATTAATCATTGTTTATCATTTTCCTAAACCGAAATGGTGTGAATAAGTTTATTTAATCTATTTTTAAATATTTTTACACTAGGGCTTTTCACATGTTCAGGTGTCGATTCTACTAGTTGATTATCCTATACGAGAAGTAATTGCTACACGCACTACTGGAGAATAATTTTGCTTCTAACTTCCAGCCATTTCCACCAGTAGGATTTTCGCAAATAGAAAACAGCATCCTATAATCTAGATTGTCAATCCCAAGTAAAATTTTCTGGACTTTGATTATTTGCCTTTGCAATATTTTTTTCAATGAGAATAAGTTGAGTTCTGTGAGCCAACTTTCAGAAATTAGTCTGCCTGATCGCTGGTATTAGTTTATTCGCCATAGCCTGTACTTTCTTCAGCATTGCCATGTCTTTCCTGAAAGAATGTGGCCACACTTGTGTACAATAGTTCAAATGTGCCATTACGAGTAAATATACAAGAAAAGGACGATCTGTCAATTTCTAAATTCAAACTGCCCCTTGGTGTAACTCAGTATCTTCATTGATTTTCTTTTCTACTTCTACTTCAAGTACTTCTTGTCACGAGATTTCCAAAGTGTAATCTAGTAATATTTAGTCCTTTCTCTGATTTTCTAACCTATATGCATAAACTTTCACTTTTCTACATTAAATGGCATTTGTCATGTCTCAGATCACTAACATATTATTTCCAGGTCCATTTATAGTTTAGCAATATCTAGGAAATTATCACATTCATTCCCAGTTTAGTATTGTCCGTAAACTTAGAAATCCTACTAAGAATTCCCACATATGTGTCATCGATATATAATATAATGAACACCAGTGGTCCTAGCACTCTGCCTTGTCGCACTCTATTTGCTACTATGGCCCATTCAGATGCTAATCCATTGACAACTACTCTTTGTTTTCGGTAGCTAATCTAATCTGATCTGCTACTTTTCCACAAATTCTAGGCGCCTTTACATTTTTAGTCGCGGACGACTCTATATCTCACTATGTCGGTCGGTCGGTCACTCCTCGTTTTGCTTTTTTGTAGTTTTGATAATAACATTATAACTATTCGGCCGATTCTAACGAAATATGAAAAACTTATGTTGTTTTACATTTTCTTTTGAATGATATAATTTCGAAGGTCATCTCAAGGTTAGCCCAGGAATAATTTGGCAATAACATCATAACTATCAGCCGATTCTAACGAAATTTAAAACTCTTATGTTGTTTTACATTCTCATTCGAATCATATAATTGCCAAGGTCCTCTCAAGGTTAGCCCGTGAATTATTTTGTTTTGGCAATAACATCATAACTATTCAGCCGATTCTAACGAAATTTTAAACCATTATGTTGTTTTGCATTCTATTTCGAATCATATAATTGCCAAAGTCCTCCCAAGGTGAGCCGAGGAATTATTTGGCAATAAAATCATAACTATTCGGCCGATTCTAACGAAATCTGAAACCCTTATGTTGTTTTACATCCCCTTTCAAGTGATATAATTGCCAACGTAGTCCGAGAATTAGTTAAAGTTTTGAAGGTCGTAAGTTCATAAATCAGAATAAGTGACAGCACGCAACCTTTGGTCAGCAGACTTTGTTTCGTTAAACTCTTATTGAGAACCTTGTTGAGAGCCTTTCTAAAGTGCACTGCTCTCTCTTTATCATAGATGGTAAATATGTTATGATAAAACTCTAAAGATTATTCTTCAAACACGATATGTGTTTTCTAAAGCCATGCTGCGATTCATTTTTTAGTTTATGTTTTCAAAGATAGTGGACTATCCTGTGGGTAATAATTAAGTCAAGCAGGTTTGTTACAACAAAGGTCACGCTAATCGGCCTATAGTTAGTTGGATTTTCTTTCTCACCTTTTATTTTTGTCATTTTCAAATCATTATTATACACGGCACCTGTTGCAAGACATTGATCAAATATAGTTTTTAAAGAAAACTCGGCACAATTTCATCAAGACCTGGTGATTTGAATCAATTTATTTTCTTTATTTCTTTTAGAATTGTATATGTAGTACATGTTATAATGTCAAACGTCCTGGATCCTTTGTACTTGACTACTGTTTGTGTGATTGTTTCTATGATGTTTCAATGGTGAATACAGTTACAAAATGTTTATTTAATACCGCTGTTAAATATTGATATGTGAATTTTAGAGATCTATTATCCCCTATAATCGGACCGAAGCTGGGCTTACTGGTTTTCTATTAGCGACATGGGAAAAGAGCTCTTTTTGAATTAGCTTAGTTAAACTCCCTTTCTAAAATGCTCCGATTGGAGGCCCTCGCTAGTTTTCCGTTTTGAATTTTTTTTTTTTAATGATGGAAAAAATGGTATACTTCCGGAACCAAATTTAACTCCTTGTAAGGATTCGCCTTGACTCCAGGTCCTTGTTGAAACAACGCTCCATTTTAGGTTTACATTCCAAAGACGCAGTTTAAAAGAAGTTACAGTGAAATCTAAAAGGATTTACTCCTAATTTTAGATTTCCTTTAGCACATATAATGTTGATATACAACTACATGTACTTGTTTTTAATTTCTCCGTTACCAAATGGAGAATTTCAAGCGTGTAGCTAAAGAGTAAGTGGGTGGTGACGATTTCTTGGTTCACCGTTCAGTTCATATGTCGCGTGGCACCTCCTTTATTGCACCCAGTATTTTCATGGATAAATAGGGACTTCCGTCACTTTCCCTTTGATTACCTCCTGAGTGATAGGTGGATGGATGGAATTTCTGTTCATATTTATGTACGAAATAACTTTCAGAGATTGTTTCCAGGTGCTGAATATGCGGCGGAGATTCAATACATTCAAAAATAGACTCTACCAGGATAACTGCCTCTCTGACCCTTGCTACAACGCTGCCACTTGTATTGACGTCACCACTCCACGTGGATATGTGTGCCTCTGCCCCTCGGGTTTCGAGGGGAATAATTGTAACGATGATGTCAATGAATGTATAAACTTCGTTGGCACTGACCTCGGATGTCAGGCAAGGATTTATTTATTTACGCATATTTCAGTCATTTTGGCACGGAAAATAGCTTTTAAAATTCTTTGTTCTTAGTTTTTAGCTTTTTGGCCTGTAATCTTAGGGTGGGTTTGATTATTATTATGTGATTTTTCGTCCTACAAGCGAAAATTTGTGATTAAACTTAAATAAGACAAACAAAATAAAGTATCATTATTGAAGGTAGAGTGCTAGAGCTACAGATGGACTCTAACGTTTAAGACTAGTGTACAGTGCCGATTACGATTGTAAAGGGGAAAACCTCGCAAGACCTGTATGGCTGTAGCTCTTAATAAGACTTTGCCTTGTCCCTTGTCCTCCATCTTGCATGTATCCTCAATCGATAAACAATGAAGCTTTCGCTTTTTCTCCAATCTAACTTTAGCCTCCAAATAAGAGAGTTCAAATTCGTATTTTAAAATCTCTCTTTCTTTTTACGAACTTGTTCTTGAGCGCTTTCAGTCTCTTCTCGGTTTGCTATAGACTCTTTCAACATTGGTCCGTTTCGCTTATCCCCTTCCTCAATTTATCATTCACTTACTCCTTTTTATTCTTGTTCTGTTTTTCCCTTATTCTTTTGCTTAGATAAATCCCCAACAAATTTTAAAGATGTTAACCACCATAGAATATCTCCCCAGAACGGAGCCAGTTGTCTCAATACCATTGGAGGGTACTCATGTATCTGCGCCCCAGGCTGGTTTGGTGCACATTGTACCCAGAAATCAGATAATTGTAACTCCAACAACATATGTGGTCACGGTACTTGCATATCTACCCCGAAAAATGGACACCCGTACACCTGTTTATGCGACCAGGTTAGTTTGACAGCCTCCTTTGCCTTAATATTGAAGTTGGATGGACATTTTTATGGCAACCTTACGTTGAACTCAAAGTTCCTATGTTTGAGTCTTTCAATCCACGTTCCTACCAACCTATTTCTATTAATTAAAAAATGTTTATTCCAAACTCCTCTTAACGCCTTTTATTTCTCGGGGGAGGGGGGGGGGATCTACTGAGTGACGTGGGATTCTAACTAAGGGTAGCTACACCGTGTTGCAGCCTCAGGGAAGTCAACTCGATTCTGGATAGTGGGTTCCCTTACCTTAAACACCAGGGCTGGTCAGAGTGCATTTGAGGCCTCCATAAACAAACCCACCACACCAACACTGCCTCCCGCCACGGCACTTTGGGGGGGGGCATTGCCCCCGCTCTCTCTCATTCCGCTTCGGATTAATTCAAGTTTCTCTGATCTATTACCAGGGCTGGCAGAGTGCACCAGGAAGCCCCGTTTGCAGTCAGGATGTTGACGAATGCGCTGGACACAAGTCTCCTTGTTCAAATGACCCCCCTGTTCAGTGTATCAATAACTATGGATCCTTCGCCTGCGGGCATTGTCCCCAAGGTACGAACGGAAGGATACGTTTTTTTTAGACGTGGTTCTCCTCTCATAACCTGTGGCTCTTCTGCAAATCGTGCAAAAGTTCGTACGAACTTATCTAAAACCCTTGGTATTGAAAAAAATGATCAGGAGTAAAAAACGAGGGCATTTTTTTCCTCAGTAAAGAAAATATAAAGGGTCAGACAGATGAAGGAACAGGCAGATAATGTAAACGAAAGAATAACCCAAAAGTCTAATAATGACGCGAAATACAAAAGCAAAAGTCGCCAAACCCAAATACAGGGTGGCATAGGATACATTATAGGTCTCCGGATACAAGCTTGTGCATGGATCATATTTGAGAGGTTATACAACTTTCTTTCCTGTATCCCTTCCTCTATTTTCCCTATTCCAAGAGGGAATAACATTCTGTCTCCCTCTTGGAATGAAAGGGTGTATTTGCGTCCTTGGAATATTACAAATTTTTATCTTTAAGGAATGTAAGTTAATTTGCATACGCTTGTTCCTGGAAGCTTAGTCAACGCTGGGAAACTCCGGTTGGGGTGTCAGATTGATTCCACCTCATTTCCCTTATGTCGGGCAGTGTTGGTAGTTTTGCTTTCATTCCTAAACTAAATCTTGATAATTATCAGGCAATGGGGATGTTTCAGCACATGAAATCGCATAGATTAAAGACATTAAGATGAGGAATAGGACATCTTCTGCCAGGTCGGTGCCAGTGAGTCCTTCAAGCGCTTAGATTACGTCATTTAAGTACTCGCGAGATTAGTACACAAGAAAAGTGTTCCTAGTGCATCAACTCATGACGCGAAAATGATGTATGGCTCATGTAGGGTAAACATACATGAGCACTTTGTAAGCGTTGTTTGCCATAAAAAACGCGATAAATTTACTTAGAAGTGTATTAGGAAAATAAAGATAACTAAAGTATCAGGTACCGATAAACTGTCTCCAATTTATCTCAAAGAATTGGAAAGAGAACCAACAAAAACCTTGATATTAATTGTAATTTTCAGGCTTTGAAGGCAATGGCTTCATGTGCCGTGACGTCGACGAATGTCAAATGAACAACGGAGGCTGCTCGATGTACCCACGGGTAGAGTGCATCAATACAAGGGTATGATGGTCCTTTTACCGCACATTCAAAATTGGTGGACAAGAAAAAATAATTTCACATTTTTTTTTAAATACACAGGCGGACACCCACACCCACACCCACACACACAGACACACGCTAGGATCATAATAATAATATGAATATATTCGTCAAGAGTTTGGAAATATGATCCCCTCTACCACTCCATCTAGGTCTGCAGAGTTAATTTGTTACTGTAAGAGCAGTCTTTTCCATCCTCTCTCTCTCAAAAATTCAATTGCTTTTATTATGTGTAGGAAATTGCTCTTGAAGGTTTAGAATTTTTATGAGCCGCCTTCTCGGTGCCAATACCGAGGGGTGCTGCTGCAAGCTTAGTAACCTTAAGCTTTTACCGTAGCCCTGTTCTTTGCATTAGCCCCTACTTTTTTCATCTACTGTCTCTCCTTTCATTCTTTCCTTACTAATTTAAACTGTCGTTTTTGCGATTTTTTTTCCCCCCACATAAAGAACATCTCTTCCAGTGAGAGAATTTAATTTTGCCCCCTGTTATTGACTGCCCCCCCACCCCCAAGACATTTGAGCCCCTTTCCCAGTCACGGCATTTATTTTACTATTCCTGTTCTTCCTCTTCACCCTTGCTTCCATTTACACTAGTTTTCTTCTCATTCGAAATCGATGCTCCTCAGATCTCTGTAAATTTCAATGTCCTTTTCAGCCGGGAAGACGATGCGGCCCTTGTCCTTCAGGGTATTCAGGCGACGGCATGACGTGTACCCAAGTGCAGAGCCCCTGCCTCATGAACCCTTGTCACCCAATCGCCACTTGTCGCGACAACCCACGTAAGGAGCCACAAGAGTCTGCCTCAGATGGGTTGTATTGTCCCAAAACCCTCAAAAATCACTATCTTGGTGTTTTCACTTCTCCAACTTCACCCCTTTCAATACCATTCTTTCCTTACACCTTTTTATAATACCCCGCCCCCTTCACTCGTCCAAAGTCGCATTAGTGTAATTTCGTAGACATACAAAACTCCATCTTCAAGTCTTCAGGTTAAACCACCGTCCCAAAAAGTGAGGTTACTCGCATGAACTTTGGAAGTATTTCCCCGTAACTTTAAATGGAAATAAATAGTTTATAAGCTATTCCTGATTTAGCCATTTTAACTAATTAAGCATTTATATTTCGAAAATTATCTAGAAATATGTTAGACTTTTCATGGGGTTACTTCAGATTTAAATATGGCCTTAAATTTAGTTCACTATCTGCTTCCATCCTTACTAGGTGGTGTCTATTAAAATTAATAAAGATCAAGCAAAATGTATTGACTGAGTCGTCCGACTGAGTCGTCATTAGTGACTCGCGACTCCCAAAGCAGTGTCGCGGAGAAGAGCCAGACTTATCTCACTGTGGCTGTTCGAATTATGTAGGGCAGAGACATTTTATAAATGTTGGGTTGTTTTATCAGGTCAGCTTAGGGCAGGTGGGATTTTTCCCCGAGTGATTTTGTCGTGCCCGTATCACGAGTCACTGTAACATGTCGTGGTAAACAACCCCCCCTCCCTCTTTAATGCTTGTGAAAAGGGGCTCTGACTTTCGAAGGGTAACTTATAGGTTGTAAAGGGTGACCTAATGTGGTCAGTCAGGAGGTAAAAATGAGGACTTCTTCCTGATCTCCCTTCCTTTGACACGACAGGGGGAATAACACTCAGTGGGAGATTATCACCCGGTGGAAGATTACCACTCAGTGCGAGATTACCTCCGTGTGTGATAGTATTTATATACCAGATTGGTGCTGTTCACGCCCCGCTTGTCATAATAAGGCGCATTATGCCTCAAGTCGGCTTCCTGGTGAACCCTTAAGACCAGGCCGCCATTCACCCTACTCACCCTCGATGCTGTGTGCTTTCAGATATGTCCTCGTCCTACTTCACCTGCACTTGCCCTTACGGTTACCAAGGAAACGGGATTGGTCCCTCAGGGTGCATACCCACGTCTCAAGGGGGAACAGGTGGCGGGGGAGGCTCCTTCGGGGGAAACCCATGCGCGTCCAACCCTTGTGTGCACGGATATTGCAATCCTCACATGGGTAGCTTCAGTTGCGTGTGCAACCAAGGTTACACAGGTAAGCCACCAACCTGCACTTAGGGGAGGGTCTCGAGCTAGCACATAGTGGTAATTTAGGCTAATTTATTTCATTATAGCTTTTACCACACCACAGTGGGGATAATAAGACCCGAGTTCAGAACCGCGGGAGGCCATGGCATATGGCAGCTACCATAAAATCGAACCAAATGAGAGCCCTATCTAGTGACTAATCAAATCAAGTGTGATTTAATGTCGCTAAAGGCGGGAAATAGTGTTTCCCCTCGTCGAGCCCGTGGTTCTCGGTTAATAAGTACCCTGCTACCTAGAGGGGTCATAAGCACCAAGTAGGCGAACAACGAAAGAAAACAAAACAAGTCATAAATAGTTGAAAAGATCACGGACGAGGGGTGTTCAACCATAGATCCATTTTCAAGACTGGGGCACGGAGGGGACGCATCTCCCAAAACAAGTTCATATATTAGACCCAGGGGGTGCAAAAGTGCTTAATTGAAACCCTCTTCACAAGAGGAGGGGGGGGGGCTGGCGACTCTTTTGGGTTCTGAAACTATTTACATTTGCGATGCGTGACTAACATAAGCACAAGGGGTTGATGGGCGCCTGCGTAACCGAACCCCTGTCTCTTTTTTCAAGGCCCCACCTGCGCTCAACCTCTAGACAGATGTGCCTCCTCACCTTGTCTTAACGGGGGAACGTGCACTTCCACTCTGACGGCATACACGTGCATCTGTCCCTCTTCGCACACGGGTGCAAGGTGCCAGGATGTAAACAGAAGTGAGTAAAGTGATGGAAGAGAGTGAAGAAAGATTGAATGAGGAATCCAGTCGAGTGAAATAAGCAGATCATTCAACTCTCGTGTGTGGAGTAATAATAATATCATGGATGTCAGCTGAATTTTGTAGACGTAAACTAAATATCATCACACCCTTGTGTGAAATGGCGAATACCTTGAGCTGTAATATAATCCAAAGAATACAGTATTTTTCTCGGATTAAGGCCCACACCAGCCTCCATCTGCTTTAGCAGGCTATGACATGCAGCTGACAATACAGCAGTACAGTTGTGGTTACCATACTCCTCTACCAAAGAGAGAATCGCAACCAGTCCTTTACAAAATTAGTCCCATAGAAGAGACAGGACGGGGACGCATCTCGCAGCATTTGTTAAAGGGGATTCGAACTTCAAAGCTTCGAAGCAGCACCAACTTGAAAACACGACCCAAATACCCTCAAGGGCAATTCTTAAATATCTAACCTTGTTAAAGGGTGTGGAGGCGTTCTGAGGGGAACCGGGGGAGTGGTGGCGTATCCTGGCGAGGGAATGACCTCGTATCATCATAACGTGAGCTGCGCTTGGGTGATCCTCGTAAACCACACGTCTGTGATCAACGTCACCTTCACGGACTTCCACTTAGAGGGCAGCTACCACCACTGCGTCTTCGACTGGCTCCAGGTAAATACTACATAGGGCATTAAATTAAAGATCAGTAAAGAAAAACCTAACTACACCAGTATAACCATAAACTGACACCTGCACTTACAATATTAACCAACCCTTGCCGAATTCACAACAAAAAGGTCATACATAACATAACTTCACGGATGACAAAAGCCACAAGGGCTTATCAAAGGTCATCCGCATCCGTCAAAACCCGCCCATAAAATGCATCCATAGAAGTCAATCTAAATTATACGGAAATAATCGAATATACAGTTGAAACACCTCAGTTCGAGAGGCATTAAACTACATCTAAAATTATATTTTTAATGTCTAGAAACTTGGCTACAAAATGGCAATAAAAACCACAAACGAACACATCATATCGGCTTATTTCCCTACTCTGCAGCCTCTTCAAAATCGAAGAGGTTAGTAGTGAACAAAATCAACCCACACATCTCATTTGACTCCTTCCAATATGGACTTCGACTACTACAGTTAAAAAAAACATTGTTATTTGTTACCAACATTACCCATTACCAGCCTCGCTGAAAATGGCATGCCTCAATGTTTTGAGCCGCAGTGGACGCGTTACTGGCCGTCGCGCAGCCACGATCGCCCGAAACAAATTCTTCAGCGACTGGTATTCGTCTCTGTTTTCTTTCCCGGACTGGACCCTTTCCCTAACAGACTGGGTCTCCTACTTATATCCGACACAAACATCAGCCGAGGAGACTGGAAAACTGACGATGAAATCGATGCTCGGCAACGAGCTGGAACAGACGACGGCGATGACCCATCTTATACTATATGGATCCAATTAACTCCCACCACCGAGCCGATACACCAGGTGCCCGGAGGAGCAACATGCCCTCACTTGACAGTGCTCAAGAGAAACTGCTGCTTTCTCTCCCATGTAGGTGAGAGAAGCAAGGGAATAGAGGAGATAACATGAGAGAGGGTTTTTTTTGAGGAGGGGTGTGGAGGGTTGTGAGTGTGAGTGTTTAGGAGTATTAATAGTTGCCAGGATACTGGCTATTCTTCTTTATTCAGTTACAATTCTTCTATATTAATATCTTTCTTGTTTTTTCTAATTAATTTATTTTGGTTTGTTCTAAGTCTTTGTTTCTTATATACTTTGTTTCTGCGCTTGAGTATTTTTGCATTTGGGTACCCTTGCGGGTAGCGTCTCTTCTAATTGTCCTTTTATTTTCTCTTACTTTTTTTCTGTCATTCATGCCTTTGTTTTGCTTGTTTTTGCTTGGGTTAAGCATATTATTATTCACGTGAATATAGGTTGCCCTTCTTGCTGTAGGTGGAACCTACTGCTCGGGAAGGCTTTCTTTATTCAGTTTGCTTCTAGTATTCTAATTTCGTTGTTTATTTCTACGAGCTTTTCTTCTATCTTCGTCCACATCTTATTAGTTCGTTCTTCTAATGTCTTATTTATGGGTCGAATTTCGGCTGATTCTACTATATCTCTTATTTTCTTTCTTTCTCTTCTTCTAGTGTTGGTGATTATGTATGCTGCTTTATTTTGAATTCTCTGTATTTTTTTCTTGTTCGATATCGAAGTCACATGTAGAGAGATTGGGGGATACACCAGAACCGACTCGACGAATGCTTTGTACAGAGTTCTTTCCTTTTTTTGGCTTAGACTCCCTAGGGTATAGAGGAGTCTTAAGACCAATTTTGCTGAGGCGATCCTGAATTTTATGTGGTTGCAGTATCCACGACTTTCCAACTGAAGGCCCAGTACCTTCCCCTCATCTGAGTATTTGTATTCCGTACCTTCTATGGCTATCTGTGACTTTTTGAATCTTTGGAGAAGGATTATTTTAAATTTGTGACGTTTGTTTTAATTTCCCATCGTTTTTCGTAATCATTTATGTTTTTTATTTCTCGTGCTGTTATACGAGCCTGTCATCTTGGATTTGAATGGTTTGTCGGGATTATTTGGGTTATGTCGTCTGCGTATTGAATATTTAAACTGTTAGGTGAGATTGGGGCAGGTAGGTCGGCGGTAAATATGGAATACAAGGTGGGGCTTAGGCACCCCCGTTGTGGAACTCCTGTTTGTAGGGCGAAAGTGGGGCCTTCATATCCTTCAATGCATATTTGGGCCTTTCTGTTTGATACGTAGTCGGCTATAATCCTCTCCATTTTCTCACCGAAGTTAAGTTGGAGGAGTTTGTATTTTAGTCCTTCGACCCATACTTTGTCGCAGGCTTTATCTACGTCACGAAGAACTACATCGACATATCCTTTTTTGGCCCTGGATTGGGCAATTTTATCCGTGATTATGGCTAGGGCCATTGTGGAGTCTCTCCCATTCCTGAAGCCGAACTGTTGTCTGTTGTTTTTCGTTTTCTTCTAGGAAGGTATCCAATCTTTCGTTTATTATTTTTTCAAAGACCTTTCCCAGGAAATTCAACAGGGAGATTGGCCTGTAACCCGAGACCAAGTTTGCGGGTTTGCCCGGCTTCGGTAGGAACACCATCCTTGCTAATTTGAATTTCTCAGGGAAGGCGCCTATATTTAGGTAGGCATTAAATAGTTCTTTTATACTATTCAAATTTTTTCTGGGGCCTTCTCGTAATTGTACTTCGTTAGTGCGATTGTTCCTGGCGTTCTTTGCTTAAAGGTTTTCATAGTGCTTTTGATTTCCTCGGTTGTTATTGTGGCTCCTAGGCCTATTTGTTCGTGTCTGTTATTTTCGACTTTTAACGCCGGGGTTAATCTGTGAATGTTTTCTGCTATGGACTGGTAGACTAATCTTTCTGTTGTTCAATCAAAGTTTATATTATCCCCATCTTCAATTGTATAAATTTTGCTCCAATGGGCTCTGAATTTCTCTTCTATTTCCGTGTTGGTTTTGATGTGTAATCCGTTTTGTTCTATTATTTTGATCGGCTTTCTTGCTGGTCTGCCTTTTATCGCTTTTATAAGCCTCCAAGCTTCTTTGGAATCTTCAGTTGTGGCTGTTTTCTCTATAAGTTCTTGCCACAATTATCCTTGCTGTTCTTCTATTAAGAAAATCATTTCTTTTTTCAGTTGATTAAGCTCTTTTGCTCTCTGTAGAGAGGCCCCGTAGTTTCTTATTTCTTGATACTATATTTTGATGCTCTTTGCTTTTCTTCGCATTTCTGTTGTCCATTTAGGGTGAGGTAAGGTCTTATATTTTGTCAGTGGCACTGCTTGTTTGTCGGCCTCTATCATTGTCTCAATCAGTTTATCCATTATGTTATTCAGTTCCTCTAGTTTTTTCCCGTTAAGATCTGGTATCTTTCTAGTATTGGGGTGTATTTTTCCCAGTCTGCCCTTTTGTATGAATTCCTTGGTGTTATGGGAATCATTATGGGGTTCTGGTTGATCGTCACCAGGATTCCTATGTGATCACTGCAGGGGGATTGGCATTGGCTCTCTCTCTCTCTCTCTCTCTCTCTCTCTCTATATATATATATATATATATATATATATATATATATATATATATATATATATATATATATATATATTGTATGGAAAGTTAGGGGTTGTTAAAATTATATCCGGTCTGGTGGCGGATCTTCCCCTGATAAACGTCGGGAAGTCTGGGCCTGCCCTTTAGATTATTTCCCTGTCCAACAATAATTCTAAATTTTGTCCTGCATTGTTTATTCTTCGGTAGCTTGATTCCCTTAAGCGGGTGTTCAGGTCTCCTAGTAGTATTGTAGGATTGTTATTGCTGAATATTTCCATGACTGAATGGATCAGAACATAGGGGCGGCGGGGGAAGGGGGGCTAGGCCGCAGCAACAGTGAGGGGAGAGTATTCCATCTCTACTATCGCGGCCATGTAGGCTTCGTCGACCTCTCGTCCCTGAGTGTAGTGTAAGTTCTTTTTTAAAGCGATAGCCGCGCAATCGAACCTCTCTCCTGTTGGGTTCTTTTGTAATACATTATAATTGGTTATTTTTATGGGCACGTCGTTTTTCACCCCATGTTCCGAGATACATATGATATCTGCGTCTATTTGTCTAAATATGTTTCCATATTTTATGGCCTTAGTCTTCCATCCGTCCGAGTTCAGGTATCATATTTTTAGTTTACTATTTGTATTGTCCATTATCTTAATTTTGTTTTTTTGTCTTCTCCTTTGGGCTTTGGTATTTTCCGTTTGCAAGTTTGTTGAACGTTTCTTTTTTCAGAGGTCTAATATCATTGGGGAAGAATCAATGCGGTCTTCCCATATAAGTCTTTCGATTGCGTTCTCGTCATGGTCGGTTACATATGTTCATTTGCAGGTTCCTTTTTCCAGCCCTTTTCTGATGTCGGTGGGTCTGACCCCCTTTGGTAAGGGGTAGGCTTCATGTACAAAGATTCTGAGTTTGAAGTCTTTGGCTTCATACCTGCAGCATTCTTCATTTTTCGTCTCTTTTGAGGATGATGAGTTGGTTGTATCTTCCATGTCTTGTCTTTGTTTTGTTTTCTTAGGTTTTTATTTCTGCTTTTTTGTTTTTAGGTTCTTTGTCTGATTGTTCTATTTTAACTTCTTCTTCTTAGGTCTCTTCTGGCTCCTCAGTCGCCTTTTTCTCTTCCATTGCGGCTCCCACTTTGAGCATATCCTTTACTTGGAGAGTCTTTCTTGCCGTGATTCCGTATATGAGAGCTGATTGAAAGTTGGGCGGAAACCACATTTTCCTTACTCCATTCTTTTCGAGGGGAAGGTTGAGGGCGTCCGCAAAGGTCCCCGGTTGGGCAATATTATGCAAATGCGCGAACATAATACAAGCCAATATGTCCAACCCTGTTCCTTCATTTACGTTTATGTTTATTTTTTGTTCTTCTGTCTGTTTTATTTCTTTTACCGTTGCATTGGCCACTTGTGCATATGTTTGATTTTTAATCTTTTCTCTTGCCTGGGCCTGCTCTCTTTCCTTTCTTGTTATTTTTCCTTCCGTTTTGGGCAGTTTACTGCCATTGTCCTGTGTGGACCTTGACAATTTATGCACTTTTTTGTGGTCTCTCTGCATTCACGGAAATTGTGTCCTTCGCTCCCACATTTCGCAGCAGATTTTTTTGTCTTTGCTTGGGCAGTCTCTGATAACGTGTTCTTCCAGCGCGTAGCATTGGGAGCATATTTGCACGTTTGTGAATTTCTCCGTGTGTATGTTTTCGGGTGGAATTTTCATTCCATGGCCAAGAGACCGTTTTCCATCGCCCTATTGGCCTTTTCGGATGATGTGCAGGTCACCTTAAAAACATGAGTGTGCTGTCCAAATTTGATTATCTCTGTTATTTTCAAGTATTTGTTTTCCCTTTCAAGTTCTTCCTTTAGCTTCTCCTTTGTACGTGAGCCCACATAAAGGTCAACTTTTCTGCAAATGAATGAGCGATTAGCCTGAAGCTGTGGAGGTAATTTTGGTTGTAGTCCGATTTTACTTAAAATGCTTCTTCCTTCCGTTGTCACTAGCTTTTCCACGTCTTCCTGTTTGTGGCACAGGACTATATATCCGTTTGGGACATCTATGATATTGATGACCGCTATCTTTATCTCAGTGTAGAGTGCTCTGATGAGGGTCCCTCTCTCGGGTTTGGGTCTGCCAGGCTGCGTTCTCAACGGGAGCCTTGTGTACTCAATGGTGTTCATATTGTTAACTGTGGGGGGGGGGGGGTCCCTCCAACCCGTAGGTCAAGGCCCCGCTGATTAGGCTGTCAAGGGTGATGATGATGATGATGAGTGGATGGTCCCGGGTGGGCTCCTCTAGAGGGGTGAATAGTGACGGACATTTTTTTAGCTAGCGCGGAATGAACCATCTCTAGCCATGGGCGCCGCCTCCTTGAGGGAATTAAAAAAACCGTGGCTGCGTCCTACCTACACTGAGACGGTTGTGTGTCCCTCAGTGATCTCAGAGATCCCCCACAGGCGGAGTTGTTATACTCCCCTGCAGAGGTTGCAGCCCGGACAATTATCCGGGATTCCTCTGGTACAGGTTTCTGGCAGTGGGCTAGTCCTCAAACCTCCCTCCACCTGTACCCCCAATTATGCAGAAGCTACTGCCTTGCATAGTTCGGACGAGGTCGTGGTGACAGCTTTCATCATCGAGGGCACTTGGCCCAGGGGCGGACGGGGGGGGGGGGGAGTTTGGGCAGTCATATTGTTAAATTTTAACTGGCATAAAAGTATTTATCTTTCTCTTTTCCGGTACCTCCCTAAAGGGAGGATTTTAGGGTTGGGAGGCAAAACGGTGTGTGAGACGATAGATGAAAATAAGAAGTAATGAAATTTAAGATGAAAGGCGTTGAGTGATTCTTCAATTGCCAGTAACGTCTTTTTCTTTCTTCTTAATGTACCAGGTCTTCGGTGAATTAGTAATGGCTAATGTTTATCGGTGCTTTTCTTGAAATTTCTTTACCAAGCTTGACGTAGGTATTTAGACGGCTGTCCAAACGGCGAAGTCTCTCTCTCATGCCATCCTTTGCGCCCCTTTTAAATCTCCCAATATCTTTTTCACTCTCCCTACATCTTCTCCTTTTCCCCACAAGGGGGTGGGTGATTTAGGTGCATTGTCCCTGCTACAACTAAAATGTGGAGAAACACACTCTTTCCTGGCCCCGTTGCCTGCACTTGTGCACCCTTCCACCTCTAATGCCCGCATGAAGACCTGCGAATATATATATATATATATATATATATATATATATATATATATATATATATATATATATATATATATATATATATATATATATATTACACTATTTTCACTGCGCCTATATTCACTACTTTTTTACCTGCTGCGAAGCGCCCGGTCAAGGAGTCGCTTTTTTTTCAAAAGGAGTAAAGTTCAATTGTACCCATTTAGAGCCATGAAATGACCCATATGACCATGAGACATAGGGTTATTCACCCTGGAGATTTCAAATCTGCCATCGGATTTGGCGCTGGGTGGCGCCATCTAGTGGCAGAAGCCTAACTTAGCCATTCAAAGACACTTGTAAGTGATTTGAACCATGGGAAACCATCGCTGCAATAACCATTTATCATCTCATCACAAAACGTCGCGGGTCATTGGAGGGACTTTCTCTCTTATTTTTACAGATATCTCCTTATTAATTTTCTGCGTAGTAAAATCTTGCGCTTGAAATTTTCAAAATAAACACCACCATGCAAAGCAGAAATTTCAAAGAAGGCACATAATCAAAGCCTCCGACAATGTACCCGGATATGAACACCTAAAAACTGTTCGCGAACCTGAAAACCACAAAGACTTCAAAATGTCCTTCAGTTTTTTTTTCATTTTGAGATCCCATAAAGGCGGCAACCCATAAGAACATAGCCATCGCAATAGTTAACTATTAATATCCTCAACAATATCTAAGAATACACACGTTTTCCCCCCATAAGGTAGGAGAATAGAAAAGATCAAATAAAGCAAAAATTAAAAACCCCAAAGATCACAGGAAAACGTCCCCCTGGAGCAACGCGCCTTCCCTAAGGACTTGAGTGCACCGTCATCTAAAATTAGCTTTTGGCTCAAAAGTAACTTCAGATGCCCAGCAGGAGGTCTGTCTCCTTCAATGACCCTGACATCACAACATGGCGCGGAGGGACAAGGTGAGACCACAGGAGGCAAACGTGAGTGCTTTTCGTCGTCTCAGTACCAAGATGGGTAATGCGAGTGAAACTTTCCTGGACTTTGACATCAAACCAAAAAGTAGTACAAGGTCTGTATTATCAAACACTGAAATCAGAGAAGGAAGCCGCGTCTCGCAAGTATGCCTGATTCAGAGGAGACTCTAATGCGGAGTAGCCGTGACGTCACGGATAATACGAACGCAGTGATGTGAATATTTCAATGTCTCAAAGGCACTTAGAGCGTTATGTGAGTCGCTATATATTACAAAACGATCTCTCAGCTTGGTAGGGAGCACAATCAAGTGTAACCTGTGATATATTGCAACTATCTCGACCGTGAAGAAAGACGCAGCGCCAGGAAGTCTCACTTCCTTAAAAATAGGGATAGATAGCGTAGAAGCCAACTCCCTCTTCGCATTTAGATGCTTCAGTGTAAGCCGTTAACGACTGTCATGCACCACAATCCGTACTCAAAGAAATACAAACGCGAGATTCCCAGTGCTGTAGAAGCCTTGAGAACAATAGGTGTGGTGACAACCATTCAATCGTGGTATCATTCAAGGTAGCGTTTTGGGCAGAACAATCGGCACTACCGACCTGGCAGTTACTCCAAACTATAGCAGGAATTTACTAACCCTGAATTCGAAAAGCATATGACAGTATTAGCAATTCTCTTCTGCTTGGGCATCGTGAGAGCCGTTAGCGAGGAGGAACTCGCGTCTAAAAGCGAATCATCCGTAACAATTCGCTATAAAAAGCGACTGTTATCGCCCATGCATCGGCAAGAAGGCTCTGTATAGGTACGTGTGGAAGACAACAGTCACCATACGGGGACCAGTGTGGTGGATCAAATCCACTATCCATAATAGACGTTCTGATGCAGATGAGTAAGTCCGCATTCATAATCGTTTTGAGGGAATAATGAAAATGTAATAGGACAGCGCTATCAGTACCGCACTACTGAAGGCTACAGAGTGAAGAATTTCCATGAGATGGATACTAGAGAACATAAGGCTGAAAATTCAGCCTTTTATGTAAGGCGTCAGTCAAAAAAAATAAAGAAAGGAATAGGTACTAGTTCACTGCGTCAAGGCGATCCCCATTTAGAAAAAAGTCCTGATTCCGGTGATGCCTATGACCGTAATAGAAATGCACAACCTTGTATTTGGCCAAAGAGAATCAAAACCAGTGCGTTTCGGTATTGAGGAAGACGCTGTTAAGAGATTGTTAGACTCCGCCCTCCAAGGTATATAACTAGGCCGCGGCAAAATAGATCGAAAAGTCGTCTACGTAGAATGTGGTGAGCACAGATTAAAACAGCACCGAGGTGAGGCCGTTGATACAAACGGCACTACCTTGTAAGACACCCTAAGGGTTCTTCTCACCCATACGCGCGATCGACGTTCTCTTAAGAACTCAGATCATATCGGAAGGCGTTTCCTCGACCTCATTGAATGTAGGAGGTTCCATGATGACCTTTGACCAAGTGATATCATAGAACTTTTCATAATAAAAAAAATACCGTAGCAAAATGATGGCTGCGAAAGAAATCCTCGCAGATATCACTTATCCACTGGAACAGCTCATCAGACGTGGGGTGGAACGTATAGAAGCCTGATTTGAGTGAAGTAAGGCGACATAAAATGTTTACAAGGGATTATCAGGCAACAATGCAACTAATGATATCAGGGATTACATTCCTTTCGAGCTCAACGTCCGTAATTGCGTACTCTCCCTCTCACAATGCCCGCATAAAGCTGTGCGGTTCTATATTTTTCACACATTATTCTTTCCTTTATTTTCCCCACTTCCTTTAAAAACCTTGCGAGAGATAGGCTCGTGGAATTTCGCTTTAGACTATTAAAAGTTTACAGGAAAAAGCTAACCTAGCATTTACTAATTTTTCTACCATATTGCGCATAGTGGGTTATAGAAATTGAGCCGGAATAAGCCAGGGTGGAAATATACCTTCCCGGATTACAAAAGGCCAGCATGGTAGGAATTCGTCAGAAATGTCTTGGGAAGCTACCTTCTTACCTTATCCTATTGAACAAATCTAAACGAGAGGCAAAGCGTCGTCCACCCAAATGTCCTGCGTGATATTGTCCGAACAGTGTCGTCGATATCCGCACAAAACGCAATAGCAGAACTAAGCTTCCTTAGCCTGAGGAAGTGAAGTCCAGTCTGCGACCTTCAGCGACCATACTGGGTGGCAGGAATACTGACAAAGCAGCATCTCGGCTAGACGATGAGAAAATACACAAAGGACTATACCCCGGGCATATAGTCCGAGATGGTAGCCCGTTTTCCTGTAAAACAGAAGGAGGGAGGGGGAAATTACCACGAATGCTTTTGAAATTTCTGCAAAAGTGGTCCACCCATTGAGGGCAACGATTTTGAGACTAATATATATTTTTATTTTTTCATTCATTTTTTTAAAATTACGCGATAGAAATAATCCATAACGCTTTTATTTTACAAATGATTTTTTTTTAAGTTTGAACCTTTTATCCGAATTCTTTTAAGAGTTCAGAAAAATATATATGAATATCGAATGTTTTAAAATGTTTTAAAACCAAAATAACTCCAAATCGTGAAGTTCAGAAAATGTATTAAAATTAAGGAATGGGGTTTTTTGTGTGCATTTTTTCGTATATAAAAGCAAATTTTGATGGGGAAAAAGAAGAGCTCTGAGGATTATTTCTTCCGTACATTAAAAGAATTCCAATAAAAGTTTTTTCTTGCCTTTAAGTCTAGAAAATTAGCATGGATCTGAAAAAGAAAATTAGGCAGAGAGTAATGTATTAGGAGACCAGGTAATGGCTTCGCCACTTTCCCGTGGGGAGCTTGCGCTTCCCTACTAAGATTAAAATTTAAAATCTAAAAAAAAGCAGCCATGGCTAAATTTTTATAAATTTTCTGAACTTCGCCAATTTTCATAATTTTAAAAAGGAAATCTAAACTAAATTTCTTCCCTTTCAAAATATCACGTTGCTAAAATATAGAATTATAGAAAATATATAAAAATAAATTTTCTGAACTTCACCATTTGTAATTCTTTGTGTTTTAAAAATTTCACAAAATTTCGATACTTATATTTACTCCTGAACTTCACCATTTTGTTTTTTGATCTTATAAAAAAATGGTTTGAAATAACTTTGATAAAAAACATAAGTCATAACCAAACTAAGATGAAATTATTATTCAAATACTCAAAAAAATCCCCTTCTTAAATTATAGAGTTAGTGATGATGATGATGATGATGATGATGATGATGATGATGATAATGATGATTGCGAAGAAATGGCTACATTAAGCATCCTGGAGGAGTATAGGTACATTAAAGCCCCCCTCCCTTATGAGGAGAAGCGTGGGAAGGGTAGCCGGCGAAAATGCTTACCATGTGTGATCTCCCCGCCGCTGTGGGCAGTTGGAGCTAACATCTGTTTTAAGGCGACCACCTAAGGTCCTTAAACGACGCTCTAACGATCGAATTACCTACGAGACCCATAAACCCGTGGTTATGGAAAAAAAAGCGGTGCGAGTCAGAAGGCACGCCAAGTAGCGGTGCGGTTGCGAGCCTCTAATTTGCGAGCTGACTTGGGCACACCAGTGCCACCTCAGGAATTCTCGCTCGCCCCAGATGCTAACTCACGATTCGCCCCCCCCCCTTTGCCTCTGTGGCCTGGTCACTTCCCCCTTTAGATGGAGCGGCAATCCGCCTATAAATAAGCCCCGCAAAGAAAAAGAAGGAGATTATCAGAAGTCGATACGCCAGAGGAGGATTAGTTCGTGAAGATCGATCCATCAGCCAGACAAGAAGATTATTAGTAGTCGATTCGCCAGAAGAAAGATTAGTTCGTGAAGATCGATCTTTCAGCCAGACAAGAAGATTAGAAGTCGATTCGCCAGAAGAAAGATTAGTTCGTGAAGATCGATCTTTCAGCCAGACAAGAAGATTAGAAGTCGATACGCCAGAAGAAGGGTTAGTTCGTGAAGATCGATCCTTCAGCCATACAAGACTATTTCCGTGAGAAACGATAGGATCAGATTGAGAAAATCGATCCCCCCTTTCAGGGCCGTATTAACCTAAATAGTCAAGCTTTATATCGGTGCCATACCGAAGAAGCCTTTTCAGTCTGCAAAGAAGTCCGACTGAAGAAAAGAAAAGCCACTCACACTCGAGCGACTCTCACATCTCAAGCTCCGTAAGAGTGAGAGGAGAAGAACCCAGCCCCAACGAGCTCCCGTTCTTTAATTACGTTGAAGAATCAGCCCCCGTCACAGGCGACAAGCAATCCCTCCACGAAAATTCAACCAGTGGCCCCAACACTTCAAAGCAAGAGATAAGTCCTCCAGCGACATCCGGCAATCCCTAATACCTACCTGTAAGTTAAAAATAACATTTATATCTCTATTGCGATAGTAGAAGTTTAGTACGTCCCACGTTTTAAAGGAGAGTAGAAACCATTGTTCTTGAACCTAGGTCATATGTGTTTGTAGACGAGAGTACGTTAATTTAATGTTTAACGCTAATCAAATAGAGTCGCGATAAAAAAATACTAATCGGCAATTGGTATGTTTACGGGAAGCCTATTTGTTTATTTTTTGTCATTGAAAGATCTTTGATGCCAAAGATAGAAAGGTGTTAACTGTTGGTTTGTAATAGTTGAGTGTTTCGTTTAAAATACATGTTTATTTTGGTAGATTCTGGTGTTTCCTCTTATCCTTATGTGTTTAAAAATAGCTCTTCCTTAAGAACAAAACCACTGAATAGCACTCTTAGAACAAAGCCTACTTCATCATAGAAGTAACTCCCGCCCCTTAAAGCATACCGCTACTAAAAGGGTGTCAAAGAGTATAGGGATCAAAACCAAGGGTCATTCTACGACAATGATGATGATGATATGTACTGGAAACTGTTGCTAGAGGCAGATATGGTGTAAACCACAGACCGAAGGTTTACGGAGAAGCGCAAGCTTCTAATATTTAAATTATTGCAGGTTTATTAAAAATCAGCATCTCAAAAATAATTAAAAAAAAACAGTGCATTCATTCGCTGGATCCAAAAAAGCGCTCTGCTCCTGTTCATGTAAGAGGCAAGTTTCAGTCTCCCGAACTTCACTATTCGATCAAATGATGGCAAATATGGATTAAATGAATGATGTATAATTATAATCTTTTTCGAATATTCTTTTGTAAAATAAATTTTTGAATCTTTTTCAATTCTAGAAATTGTTCTTTCGAAAGAAAAGTGTTCAACCATCGTTGCCTGCACCAAAGTGGCCTGAAATGCAAGGAAATAGTTGCTAAGGGTGTTGCTTCATGGCGCACCAACTTTAGGATAATTAATGACTAAATAGAATGGTTACACTCCTGTAAATGATTCTTCTGGATGCCCAAAAGCTTCAAATAGAGGCCAGGGGCGCCTCTTGGTAATAGAGGTACTGGGGAAAAGCTCAACGGCCTCATCTATTGACTTAGATGGAGATGTCAGTCATTTCTCGAGTGGAGGTCACCGTACTCGATCAAAGCACCTTCGCAGTGGACTCTCGAGTGACGGAGGCCTTGCGATAGATATTTTAATGAGAAAGGGATTGCATCCGTAGAAGCCATCGATCACTACACATACAATGTCCCTTTGTGCATCAGGCAAGTACAGGAATACACTAAGATAAGAAAACGATGCGGTTAAATACAGAGGTTCGTGAACTTCCGCACATGGATTAAGTGAATCTATTCGTTGTTGCGAGATCCACTAGGAGTGGTGAGGAGTTGCTCGGGTCTTACCACTAAAACCACGGTAGGTCAGGTCCTGGCTTTCGAGAAGTAGCGTTAAGAATGGTATCTGATCAAAAACGTCGCTGTAGCAGAACCTTGAAAGAAAGGATATGCACCTAACCACACATATATACATTAATTTGGCCAAGCATTAACGAAAAAAATTCAGGTCTTTTCATTCATTATCTTTACTATTAGTTTTTTCTTCAGCTTATTTTATTTTTTCCCTATGTTCTTCCTGCATTCTTTCCTCTTACCCAAAATAATTTGATTAAGAATTCGAGGGTGCTTAACTTCCATAAAATGTCCATAAATAGTTTCATTTAGCGTCGCTACATTGCATGAAACGCTTCGTTTGCCTGAAGGAAATATACCTTCTATGGTACATGTGTCAGTCCTCTATCCATTCTCAATTTAACTCAACACGAGTTCACTTGAGATTAAAATGGTCCGAAAAAATCGAAGACTCCAGAAAATTTACTTCGTTAATCTGGATCGAAAGCGTTTTCTTGCACGGGTACCTTAGTTGTCGGCATCGCGGAGACGAGGTATTGGCTAAAAGTCGTCCTTCTTTGCAGATTCACGACGGTCCTAGGATTAGTTCCCACTTGATTGGAAGATTTTGTGGCAGGTCTACCCCCGGTGTCAACGGTACGATCATCAGTAGTCATAACGCCCTCTACCTCTGGTTCAGATCTGACCATAGCGATGCAAGTTCAGGATTTTCTTTTACGTGGAACATCACGGAACCAGGTAATTTCTTTAATTCTTTTTCAACTAAGTATATGCATCATATAAGAGAAAGGAGGCTTTCTTTACCTGTGGAGATACGAACCGTGTTCTATCATGTGCCAGTCCCTATATTGTCTGTCTCCTTGAATCGCACCTTCCTGATACTAGTATGATACTAGTAAACATGTTCACTTCATATACCCAAGTCATGGTAACATATTAGCGTTTCGCAAAGAGGAAATTACTCTCGAGGCTTATCATGTGCACCCTGGCGAGCATAGCTTATACCCATTCCTTGTGAAATAGTTCAAAGTTCACACATTTGTTCCGTTCGTAAGAGCTCATTTGCATGTTTATCGTCTACTTCATTTACATAAATAGAGCAACAATGGCAAGGAAAACCAAGACTCAATTCACGAATCGCATAGCTTGATTCTTCTATAGGAGTGTCCGCTCTCTTTGCTTGTCAAACCCCCTCTAAACCCTCACTACCTCCCAACATTTCCATTACTTTACAGTCTGTGGGGGAGCAATAACTAACCAGGAGCACGGAGCAATCAATTCGCCAGGATACCCCGGTCGCTATCCTCACAACCGCGATTGCTACTGGACAATGCAAGTGGAGCCCGGCAAGCGGATTCAATTAGCCTTCGCCACCCTGCAAATCGAGAATCATCCGAACTGTAGCTTTGATTATCTGGCGGTAAGCTCCCTTAAAGTCCCAACAAAGTGGCAGTAAGGTTTCGATGACTTGTCGGTAAAGTCTATTAAGATCCTGATTACTTAGGAATAAGATATTAAAGTATTTATTACTTGACAGTAATTTATCTCGAGTTCCTTCTGCCATTCCCTTCCCTTCTATTCTCTAAGACATTAAGCCTCTTTAATGGTTCCGATTACCTGGGAGTAAAGTATTTAAAGTCTAGATTACCTGGTTATAGGGACTCTTAAGGTATGGATTACTTGGTAGTAAGGTCTCTTAAGCTTCGGGATACCAAGGAGATATTTGTATTTTCGTCGTCTCACCGACTTTATTAAGAGGGAGATTAGAAGTTGGCAACTAAAAGTGACTGCATGCCCTCTATAATAATCCCATGAATGCCTCAAATGTCTTTGGATAGGTAGGGAGACTTTCCGGCCCCAACACTTTCTTAAGGCGTCATTTTATATTCATACAATTTTTCATTGTCCTAATTCCTATGCTAAAACAAAACGGTGTGGAAAACCGCTTCTTACCATGAGCGAAATTAGGCCACATCAGATGTGCTATGTCGCCGGATGGAATATGATATGAATCGATTTCATGACATCCGCCATGCGCTGAAGCAACACATGGCTCGGGCCCCACCTTCAAACTGTGGCTCTCTACTAAGATATTCATCAAACGATGGTAAAATGTGTATCCGAGCAAAAACAAAAATCTACTTTCAACTCAATTTTCAGCAGCCTAGGGCAATGATTTCTGCTAGCACCAAGTTGTAGGCTATCAACGTTAGGATGAAGTCAGAAAGATGGATAAAATAAGGCTGTTCCAGAATTGCTTTGAACCTAACAGTGGGTTTTTTTTTCTCTCTCTCTCTTAAAGATTCGAGACGGTGTTACGGAAGATGGGCCGCTGCTAAATAAGTTTTGTTCGTCTCAAACTCCGCCACCTTTAATCACATCGAGTTCAGAAGCACTGATCCATTTCCATTCTGATGACTCAATGTCAGACACCGGGTTCCACATCACCTTCGTCACTATGCCAGGTGAGGTTTCGTGCCTATCTAATTATTCTCGGCAAGGCTTGGTGTTCTTCCATTTATCCCCCCAAAGTTTCGTGTTCTTCCATTTATCCCACGCAAAGTTTCGTGTTCTTCCATTTATCACACGCAAAGTTTCGTGTTCTTCCATTTATCCCACGCAAATATCCATGTTATTCCATTCATTCGTCGCAAAGTTTCGTGTTCTATCATTTCTCGAAGCAAATTTCCATGTCATCTCAGTTATCCCCCGCATGGTTTCATATTCATCCAATTATCCACGCAAGGTTTCGTGTTCTACCATTTAGAACGGCAAGTTTTCATGTTCTCCCACATTTATCCGCCGCAAGCTTTCCGTCTTAACTCATTTATCCTGCCCACAGAATCGTGTTGACCTATTTATCTCCTTGTAAGGTTTCTAAGTGTTCTATTTACCGCACGAAATGTTTAGTATTCTTCCATTTAACGCCCGCAAAAGTTCCTGTTTTCTTAATTATTCTCATCAAGGGTTCGTGTTCTCCCTTGTATCCTACGCAAGGCTTTAGGCTCTTTCATTTATCTTACACAAAATTTCCTGTTCTTCCAATTATCCCCCGCAAGTTCGCAAGTTTTCTTGTTCTTCCATTCATCTCCCGAAAGTTTTCGTGTTTTTCCATTTATCAGCTGCAAGCTTTTTTGTTCTTCTATTTATCCCCCGCAAGTTTTCTTGTTCTTTCTTTTATCTCCCAAAGACTCGTGTTCTTCCATCTATCCCCCGCAATTTTTCATGTTTTTCCATTTATTCCCAGCTAGTTTTTATATTTTCCGTTTATCCCAGGCAAGTTTTCGCGTTCTACCATTCATCCACCGTAAGTTTTTGTTTCTTCCATTTATTCCCCGGAAGGTTTTGTTCTTTCTATCATATCACAAGGACTCGTGTGCTTCCATCTATCCCCGTAATTTTTCATGTACTTCCATTTATCCTCCGCAAGTTTTCATGTTCTCGATTTTCCCCCGAGGCTTTTCGTGTTCTTCCATTCATGCCTGCAAGTTTTCGAGTTCTACCATTCGTTCCCTCCTTAAGGGGCAGAGCGATGTGCTTACCTAGCAGTCGTGCTAGCGGGACGCAGCACCCTATCTAGCCCTAACTTAGCCTCTTCTCCGACTTCTGCTAACACTTACTTTCTTCATTTCTGTAACACTTCTACCACTTTCCCTCAAAGCATCTGGTTCGACTAGATAGAGCTGTTCCCTCTTGGTTCGGATCTGAGCTCGTAACTAGTTGCGGGGATGCCCAATTTTTTGGGACTGGCCCTGGTTTGCCCCCCCCCCCCGGGAAATCGCAGTGGAATATTAACAGTTACCAACACTTCTCCTCTCGTCTCTCTTTCTGGGGGACCTGCCAAGAATGGGTAGATCTCCGCAGTTGGTGTTCGGTCTGCGGGACCGGGTTTAAAACAAGGCAGGACAAAGTAAGGGATAACGAACAATCAGGATAGGTTATCCCCTATGGGAAGATGTCCCTAGCCTATCTTTATGGATCCCAGCGCCCGTGCCTATACGCCGATTGTGCTGTTTGCCCGTTCTCTGCGCTAACGAGCATCCGCAGTAGTAACTAGAAACCAGACGCCTGGTGCCTTTCTCAGGTTTCTGGCCCAATCGCCGATGTAAACCAGCTAAACGGAATGTTCATGGATGGAGTCAGCTCTGTTTTTATCCTAATAAATTATTTACTTCTTAAAAAACAAACAAACAAACCCAAGGAATGCTACAACCACAAGTATAGATAAAAACAGCGAATCCCCCCCATCCCCATCTCTCCCCCGTGAACTCCCTAGTTTGCTAAGAACTTCTCATGGGGCATAGGCTCTCCTCTCCCCACCCTCAACCGATAGAAGAGCTTCACCTTATCCCGTTTGGAGCTGTCCTCGGGTAACTTCAACTCTTCTAAGGAGTTTACGCCCCCTGTGCTGTCTCAGGGTTGCATCAAGTCTATCATAGCGGAAATTTTGTTTCCTCCTCTCCAAAAGATACGAGTTTGGGGGCTTCTCCGTTACGCCTTTGTGCAGAGTTTCCCTTGGATGACTCCAGTTTAGTGACGGGCCCCTTATACTTTTTCAGGGGTCTACCCAAAATTCTCTTAGTGGAGAGGCCACTTTCCCTTCTCCAATCGTGACAGATTTGGGAATTTAACCCTTATTTCCCTTCGGGGAGCTGTCTCCTAGCGACTCTCCCCTGGAAGCAGATCTCCCTTTGCTTTTTCAGGGGGCTGCCAAGAAAACAGCGAAGGAAAAGAAGCTCCGCCTAGGTTCTAAGCCCGATTATGGGCTCAGGTGAACCTCCGCAATTCCTTTAGAGGGGTAATAAGCGGCGTCTTCCTCCAGCTATTGACAGGACACCTCGTCAATATGAGGTTTGTCACGTTAATGAGAGCCAGCATACGCGCTTCCCTTCTCTTCCCAACGCAGGTCGACATGTCTGTCGCAGTGACGTTCATGACGGGCCATAGGCCATTTGAGTCGCCGGTCGGGATACTTCGAAATATTTGGAGGATGGCCAGTTGGAGGCCCTATAAATTGGAGATGATCTCGGACGTGACTCAACCACAGGTGGCAGGAGAAAAGTGGCTCGGTTCCAGACAAAACAAATGAGTCCGCCACTGTACAAGTTCCTCTTCAGACCGCAGGGGCCCACGAGGACTCACAAGGAGTGTAAGGGGCCACCTCCCCTGACCAGTGCCCATTAACAGTCAAGTTTTTCCGACCTCGAAAAATGATTTTGCTGAGTCCTTGAGGTCCCTTCTGGGGGTAGAGAGAACCGGGTACATTACCCGCCTTCCTCTCGAAAGAAGAAAAGCAACAATAAGAAATTGGAGACTAAGGGTTCCTCTCCCTCCGTGGGAGGTCCAGGAACGGACAGGTTCACTATCGTTTTGGCAAACGACAAGGCCTAGACCGGCACGTCCGGTGCCGATGCGTCCAAAGGAGGGAAGGCCCAAACAAAGACTAAAGTTGAATATGCGGTGAGTGGAGCCTCGATTACGACGGGATCCCTCATTCAGACTACCTAGGTATTTGGAGCACGTTGGCTTCAAATGTTTTCTAGTTATTTGATCCAGAAATGGCAGCATGTTGGCCAAAGTTCACATGCTTCATCAGAGAGCATAAGAAAATTTGACCGGCAGAAAGCCGAAGCTGACCCGTTTCTCTGATGGGAGCTTTTTGGTGAATGAGTCGGACAATTTAGAGGCGGTCATGATTAGTGCCCTTCGGAAACTCAATGGCTCGCCGGTGAGTGTGATGCCGCAATCTATCGTGAACTTCGTGAAGATAGTAGCTTATGCGAGGGAACTCGTGGACTACTCATTAGAAACATCACCGAAAAAACATCTGACCAAGGAGGGGCCGCGAGATGCAACCCTACACTCTTCGTCACTTTCGATCATGACAGGCTTCTTGAGTAGGTGCGTCCCGGTTGGTACCGCTAGCGCATGAAGATAATCATGCCACTGTCGCCGAAGTGCTGCTACTACTAACGCTTCGGCTATATGAATCACTCATGTAAACGTGCAAAGTGGGTTTACCCAAATTGTGTGTAAGTTGCTTCAAGGTCGAACGCGATGAGTCTTTGTCGTGTATGGCCAAGTATGTCAATCAAGAGAACCGCGCCTTGCTTCTTCGAAGCAACATGGCGCGTATTTCCTGGAAAAGGAAATCCTGGTTATTCAGGGCTGCGGATCGTCTCTCTTTTCGCGAAACTAAGGAATTGCTACTTGGCGCGCACAGCGCTGCCTGGGGCAGGGGGAAGAGAATATTCGCAGAGGGAGCCCTCCTTCCACCGATAAGTCCTCGAATGCGACAGCACCTTCAGTGCCTTTTTTGGCCAACAACGTTTGGAGTTCTGCCTCCGGGAAACGTGCGGCCATTCACATGAGTGTCTTTCTTCGAAGAGTCGTCAGCCTCTTCTTAGAGCTAGTCCTGGAAGGCATATTCCTTCAGTAGAATTGTTGTGGATTACGGGCCAACTAGGAGGAGGTACGGGGGCTATTATCCTCCTGTTCCTCGCTAGCTATTTTTTTCTGCATGAAACCTTATTGGGCGCGTGACCCCTGCATGCCCTCCCGGGGTATAAGGGTTTTGCAACCCCACCTCCACATGATGCGGCTTGGGCAAAATGGTCCGCAATTTACACCCGGCAGGATATCTCCGTTCTTCAATTTGTTATAAATACCTGGTTTCAGGCAGTGTCACTGATATATACTTGGATAGGAGGTATAGTGTAATTGCTTCATACATCCCACCGTCAGCCGAATTCAACACCAAAGAATTTCAGCCAAGTCGTAGCACGGTTGCCGAAGCCCTTTCTCTTGTTGGGAGATTTGAACAGTAGACACTCGCTATGGTGGGACTACACGTTCGATCCCAGGCGTCAGCACCTTACCGACATGATCGACGAGCTGGAGATAGGTGTCCTATATGTGGATAAATTTACGAACCATTGCCCGATAACCAGATCATTTTCCTCCATTGATCTGTCCTTCCTGTGTTCTCCGGATGCACGGTCTAATTTTGGATGAGAGGTAGTCATTTCCTTCAACTATCATTTTTCTGGGCCACTGCCGCATTTCAGTAAATGGCTGATTTCTCTGGCCCAGGGAAGGAGTTCAGGTCAGTTGATGAGACTTTTAGTTCTTCTCCGGCAACCTTGTTGCTGTGGCTCTGACTACTATCCTTAGAACGTCTGTGTTTTTCCAAGCTACCCAATTCATTGGTGTTCGGCCGAGTATGAGACGACCCTCAGACATAAGCGATATGCCTAACTGCGATATTGCGATATAAGCGCCACCCTAACCATTTCACCCTCGGAAAATTTCGTACAGCTAGGGCTAAGTTCTTGTATTTATTGAATCACGATCGCACGATTCCTTGTGTGCATAAGTGTCTTCAATTAACGGGAAGGCCCCTCCCTCTTGAATATGTGCGGAAGCGAGTCAAAAGGACTCGGGACAAGATCTCGCAATACACCTCCTCCTTTTCTTCAGGAGATCGGGACCACAATCTGGAACCCCGTGTCCGTGATGGACTCTTTAACGACCACTTTCTCCCTATTCCATAGCCAGGATGAAGCTCTGCCAGCATTCGATACTCGTCGTGATGTCGCTGAGGGCCACCGACTGGACAAGATCAGACAGTGGGCATCCTCCCATACTCCTGACAAATGGCTACTGTGCTGGCTTTTTGCAAAACGGGAAGAGATCACTCTACCCCAGTCGGTTTCAACGCAATTTTCTAACCACATGTGTCTGCAAGTTGATGAAGAAATTGATAAATATTATATCAGCCTTTTGCCTAGAGCGGAGGCTTCCTATCTTCCGTAAGTTCCACTCTACGTCTTGTGTTCTGTTATGGCTGGAAAACGGTATCTGCGAGGCTTTTATTCGTAGACAACACAACACCACATGATTTTGGATCTGGAGAAGGCCCATAATACAAAAGTATCATGGAGACCCTCCAAACGATCAGGGCTAGGGGACACCTAACAATTTTTATATCTGAATTTCTGCGAGATCGTCGATTCCGAGTGTGGTTGAGAGTAGTCCCTCCTACTCAATGAGGCAGAAAGAGAGAGAGAGGGTCCCGCAGGGAAGTGTCCTCAAGGGTCACACTCTTTGCCCTGAGCATCAATGGTAACACCTCGGTGATACTGAAGAAATTTCTCGCTACCCTCTCAGTGAACGATCTTTCGATCTCTTATGGTGCGACCCAGATACCAATTCTGGAGCGTTGATGCAAAGAAGCATCGAACTGCATCTCTTACTATCACGAAGCGCAAGGGTTTCGATTTTATTTGGTCAAGATTAAGGTGTGCATTTTTGCTCCCATCCACAGATTGAACCTGAAGTGAACTTGTTCGTAAACGGGATACCCCTGGCAGTGGTGGATTTGCACCGTTTTCTTGCTCTTGTTTTCGACCGACACCTCTCATGTGTGGCTCATATTTGCGGCCTTAGGGTCTCTTGTACCCGCACTATGGATATTCAACGTTCTGTGATATTCAGCTCTTGGGATGCTGGTAGGGCTACTGCTTTACTATTCTACCAATTCTTTGTTCGTTCGAAGCTTGAATACAGATGCTAGTTTTACGCATCCGCAGCCGAGCGTGTATTGCGGAAAGCAGACTCGATCTACCACACTGGTCTCCGTTTTACTACCATTGCTTTCCGCACATCCCACATTGAGAGCCTATTTGTCCCTGCCGGGAAGATACCACTCGTTCTTCGCCGTACACAGTGTGCAGTGTGGGCTTGTACGCGCGTGCCCGACGTCTCATTTTGTCGCCAACGGCTTTTACAGCTTCTTCGACCGATTTGAACGGTAGCTATACCGTCGAGAGACACCAGTCATACCTTAAGCCCTTTAGGAAATGGCTTAGGGCTAGGAAACTCCTTTGATACCTCGGTGTAGCTCTGCAGCTGATCACGCCTCTGTTTTGTCCAGAACGCCACCCTGGAGGGGAACACTTTTAACTATTTGTCACCACACCTCTATTCCCAAAGCTTCCATAGTACCGAGCGTATTGCTTTCAACCTTTTTTGGAGGACACTTCGTTTCATGCTGGATCTATGCAAGTTCACATGTTTGGCTCCAGGTCACAGCGGCGGGGGTGAGTGGGAGGATATTTCCATGCTATATCCGCTCTGTTTGAAGTTAGCGTAGCGGGCTCTATCAGACGCTGCGTATATTCCCGGTTGAGCTGGTCCCATTACACCGCTCGCTACGCAGATAACTTGTCATGTCCGGATTGTGATCTTTAGCAACTCACAAAGTGCCTTGAGTGCTCTTAAGAAATTGAAATCTCTACACACCCTGGTTCGCGGTATCTGTGATGCCACGTTTACCGCAATCCGGGAGGATGTTGAGATTATATTCTGCTGGGTTCTAGGACATGTGTGAAAGGCAGGTAATGAGTGTACCGATGGAGAAGCCAAAAAGTCCGCGAGGAGTAGGCGACAAGACCAGCTTATCGTTCTTCCTCACACCCAATACATGAAAGCGTTCAGAGCAGCCCTCTAGGCTGCCTGGCAAAAAAGATTAGAGACGGCTGAGGGGAACTTAAAGTTGCGTGCCATTGCGCCAAGAGTGTTCCCATGGACTTACCCCAAATGCCGCGACGTTTTCAAGTCATTTTCTGTCTTCTCCTGATTCCACCACAACGGCTTAATACATTTCTTCCTAATAGCCTTCATTGGAATAAACTGCTCCTGGACTATAAGTCTCTTGATGTTCTACCTTTCACTATTCCCTAGTTAGAACGAACCATCTGATGATCACTATTTCTCAATGCTTCCCCGACAGCCAATTCCTGAATCAAGTGATCATCATTTGAAAGAACCAGATCTAATATATTGGCACCCCTTGTTGGCTTATTAACAAATTGAGTAAAAAAATTATCCTCAAAGCATTCTATAAACTTAAAACTTGCTCTATCCCTTCCTATCATATTTTCCCAGGCCACAGAATTGAAATTAAAGTCACCAGGAATAACTGTATCTACTTCACATCCTTTACTTATTTTCCTGATCATTAACTTATCAATACAATCAGTCTGTCTGGGTGGTCTGTAAAATGCTACCAAGTGTATTATCCTATTTTTACTGACCTTAATATCTATCCACAGTAACTCAACTTCTTCTTGCTCTATAAAATTATTTCTGATATAAATAATCAACCTACTACCAGTCCTATCTCTTCTTTGACTAATGTACATTTTTTTAATTCTGTATTTCAAATTCATTCACGTTGTCATTAAATTTATTTTCATTAAGCCATGATTATATTACACATATCATCATCATCATCATTATCATCATCACTTACTCAATATTTTAAGAAGGGGATTTTTTTGAGTATTGATAATAATTTCATCTTAGTTTGGTTATGACTTATGTTTTTTAGCAAAGTTATTTCTAATAATTCTTTAATAAAATCAAAAAACGAAATGGTGAAGTTCAGAAGTAAATATAAGTATCGAAATTTTGTGAATTTTTAAAACCCAAAGAATTACAAATGGTGAAGTTCAGAAAATTTATATTTATAATCTTCTTCTATAATTATATTTTAGCAACGTGATATTTTGAAAGGGGGGAAATTTAGTTTAGTTCCTTTTTAAAATTTTTATAATTGGCGAAGTTCAGAAAATTTATAAAAATTTAACCATGGCTGCTTTTTTTAGATTTTAAATTTTAATCTTAGTAGCGAAGCCATTGCTTGTTTATATCTATATTTTCATCAATAATATAATTAAATAAATCATCTTTCTTATTTCTAAAGACAACTCAGCCCTCCTATCCCTGAAGCACCTCTTTTAAAATGTATACCTTCCGCTCTATCTCCTCTGTATCTCTTTCCTTTAACTGCCCCATCACGTACTCTTATTTTTTCCTGACCACTATCAGTAACTAGTTTCTCTCCTGCAAAGACTCAACGACACTATCTAACTCTTGCCACACATCAACCCCAGCCCGGCTTAGATGGAGTCCATCCAATGCATACAATGCCTTATTCCCATAAAACCCATTCCAAACATCTACAAACACTAATCCAGACTCCTCACACAGGCCTTTCACATACTCATTCAGTCCAATTGCACGATACAACCATTCCATCCCCATATCCAATCTCGGAAGCACACCTAAAACAACGCCTTTCACTCTACTTTCACTCATCCTTTCAACTAACCTTTTGCACCTCTCATAAGTCACACGAACCCAACTTCTTTCCATAATTTACTCCCACATGCGTAATCACAACTGCATCCCTCTCACACCCAGACACCAGACTATCATACCTCGCAGACACATCATTTTCACCAATACTCAGCTAACAAACTGTCACTCCCTTCCATTTGCTCGCACCCAACTTCCTATTTAAATATCTAATCTGAGAGTCACCCATCAAAAGCACCTCAGTCATCCTCCTATTTCCCCTAGGCCTAGCTTCACCATCCCTCTTATTCTCATTCAAACTAGCACTCATTCCACTTTCTGCCACAACCACACCAGACAAATCACTTTCAACCTCTTCCTTTCTCAGGGCATCGAATCTGTTAGTCAACCTAACCGGTTCCATGTCCCTCTTACTCACACACCTAACCTGTTTCAACCTATCCATTCTATCCATATTCACCCACTATTCATCTTCACCTACATCAGTCACTTCTATCTTTCCAGTTCCTAGTCTAGGCCTATCTTCCAACCTCCTGGTCCCAGCCACATTCTTTATGCGTTCACTCGCTTCCCTTCTCACTTCATGTACCAACACACTTAATCTCTTGCACTCATCCCGCAACCGACTCACCTCCTCTACCAAACCAGATTAGCACGAGTCACACTACCCAGGGGGCATTCAGGTACATTTGCTCTTCTTTCCATACCACCAAAATCACAAACTACATACACACTACTTACATTAATGGGCATACTCACTTCATCCAAAGCAACAGCCATACTGAGAAAAATTTTCAAAACCATTTAATTAAGCAATAAAAAAGTGGGGACAAAGCGGGCGGATAAAATTATCCCGCCATGAAGCGTAGACAAACGGGGCGTATTTCACGATTCAATTGAAAATATAATTTTTTTTTATTATATTTTTAATATTTTGAGATTTTAGCTTTATTTTGTTAATAAGAATCGCATCATAGTGTATTATATATCATTTTAAAGTTTTTTTTCTGAATTAAAATATGATAAGGACATTTCCTAATAACAAATTTTAAAGAAAATATCATTGATTTAAATAGCATTCCAGGGCGAAGCAACACGGTATAAAAACTAGAGGTCTAACGATATTTAGCAATTTTCTTTTGAATTCGAATATAATGTTAAGCACGATCCTGGCGCTTCGACAAACGAGGAAGTAAACAAAGTCTCATATACTTTATTTTATGCAACCAAAGCCAATATAGAGACTTTATAAAAATGCAAGTAGACTAAGAGAAGCAATTTTTTGATTTATCAGACCACTGCATGTTGAATTCTGAATTTAAATGTGGAACTACCACGAACAAAAGAATGTGTCAGGGGCATAAAACCATAGAATACCATAAACTAGAAGATGCATATGTGAAACAGTTTGAAGAAAGCATTAGAAATAGGGGAGATGATGGATTAAATATGGAGGAGTTTGAGAGTCTAATGAAGGAGAGTGCAGATAGAGATTTGAAGAAAGTCATCAAGAAAAGATACACAAATAAAGCAAAAGGGAAAAACCGAGCAGATTTGGTTCCAGGAAGAAATGAGAAGAGGTATCAGTAAGAAGGAAATATAATAGAGGTCAGAAAAATGCTAAGTCAGAACAAGAAAGGGAAAATTTTGATCAACTTTACCGAAAGTAAAAAAGGAAAGTGCAGAATATGATAAGGAAAGGAATAAAATGAAATGAAAATCACATAAGAGATAAGAAATAATAAAAATACAAACAAAATTTATGGAAAAACATAAATAAATTAAAAGGAATCCAAGGAGGAGAAAAGAAAATACCAACTGTACCAACAAGGGAAAGTGCTACAATTGCGACAAAGAAGGGCTCCAGACTGATCACTGGGCAAATTCAATTAAATATCCAAGAGTTGAAGAGGAAAAAGTGAGAATTGCAAATTGCACTTATCATGGATTCTAGGTCCAGAAAGAGCATCAACTGTGGAATGATTAATGCCCAGTTAGTTAGAAACAAGACTTATGAAATTAGAGAGCTCATCCATGATAAGTCACTTGATATTCTCATAATAACAGGGACTTGGTTGAATGGGAATACAGGCAATAACAGTACCATCAAATCCTTGTTACCAACAACACATAAATTTGTTCATCATTCACAAGTTACTAACGGTAGTGGTGGAGTTGGTATGATTATAAATAAGTGCTTTAAAAATGTTGTTGTGAATCAGTCTCCCATTGTACTCAAAACCTTTGATTCTCTTTATGTTGCAATCTCTGTGAGTAACAGAAAGTTTAGATTTATTTGCATCTATAGAGCTGAATGCAGATTTGACTCATTTTTTTGGCTTTCTACCTACCTCAACAGTCTGGATGTGGACATATTCTTCATTATATGTGGTGATCTAAACTTATGGGCTGATGTACCAGGTGATTTGAAGAATAAAAAATTCCGGGAAATATTAGACATCAACAATATGAAAGTCTGGGACTCACCTATTACATAACAACATAACATAATTTCACGGATGACAAAAGCCACAAGGGCCTATCAAAGCTCATCCGCATCTGTCAAATTACCATGACAACCAATCATCAATTAGATATTTTTATTATAGATACTCACAGTGCCTTGTTGAATATTCAAGTTGAGCCGTTCTTGTCAATCTTCATCACCTGGTTACATTGGACATAAATGTGGAAAATAGAAGGCTGTCACCTGATTCCTTAACTTTCAGAACCACCAGAGATTTTAATCCTGATACTTAGCTTGATACTTACATCTCTTTACTGGAGACTGAAAGTAACATTGACTGTACTTATTGAATCATTCCAGGGATTCTGAAAAGAGCCTGTGTAGACTGTATGACAGGATCCTACAATAGAATTTTTAATAAAGAATATGAAAGGCTATGTCCTATCATCACAAAAAAGGCTAGAAGAACTGACAGTCAACCATGGATCAACAATGAAATTATTGAAGCGAGAAATATGATGAGATTGAAAGAAGTGAAGTGGAGAAAAAATAAAAATGATACCAGAAGAGAATTTGTTACAGCCAGAAATGAAGTATACAAATTAATGAGAAAATACAAACAAAACTACTATAGAAATAAGGTTACTAAACATGCCCAAGTACTCCAAAAAGCTCTACAGGTTCCTTGATAAAGTCATTGGAAAATCAAAGGACAAGACTGACTCTGCCATTGAATAATGATAAAAGGATTTAGGCAACAAATTTGCAAAATACTTTGAAGAGAAAATTAACATTATTGTTGATGAGCTAAACATACCTGATGATGTAGGTCAGGTATATGAACTTGTGTTACCACATCCACCTGTACCAGCAGAAGGACTTACCAATTTTGGTGAGGTTAACTTAAAGCTTGTGACTGATATCATAAGCAACCTAAAGAACACCCACAATTACAATGATCCATTCCCAATCTCTCTTCTTCTTGGCTCGGCAAATTATCATAAATTGGTAATTATTTTCACTAATATTGTTAATCTTAGTCTCAAGTCTGAAAAATTTCCACTGTCTGAGAAGGCTGCAGTGATACATCCGCTCTATAAAGGAGAAGGCAATTCAAATAAGTACAAATACTATAAGCCTGTCTCAAACTGATAATTTTTATCAAAGATTATTGAAAAATGTGTCCTACAGCAATTCAATGATTATCTTTCATTGAACAATGTTCTTCCTGAATGCCAGTCAGCTTACCGCCCAAATACTCAATGGAAATGACTGCTTGCAGTGCTTGATGAGCTACTTACATCCTTGGATGAATCTAAAATCTTTAATGTTTCTTTTGGACTTGTCTGCTGCTTTTGATACTGTTGCTCATGATCTACTCTTGAATGATTTAAAGGATATTGGAGTTGGGAGCAAGGTATACAAATGGTTTTCCAGTTATCTGAAGGACAGAACATATAGAGTTCAAATCAATGATAAATTATCCGAGTCAAGGTCACTTATTAACATAACATAATTACACGGATGACAAAAGCCACAAGGGCCTATCAAAGGTCATCCGCCTCCGTCAAAACCCACCCACAAAAAGCACCATCACCAGGGGAAGACAAAATCAAAGTCCCCCACAATATATTATAACGGATGACAAAAGCCACAAGGGCTCATCATAGGTCATCCGAGTCAAGCGGCCTCTTTTTCAAGGCACCCAAACTCCCAGGAAAACTACATCCAGAGGATTGCATCCAGAAACAAGGGTATCACCAATCAAGGCTTGTCAAGAACTAAATCATGCAGCTATAGATATATACAAACAATATTAATATATACAAAACTTAGGAACCATCACAACCTTCCCTTCCCATAAACTCATCCAACCTACTCTTAAATACATTTAGATTTGGACTACCTACTACCCTCTGCGGCAATTTGTTCCAGAAGTCTACCACTCTATTGGTGAAAAAATATTTTCTTAAATCCAACCTACACCCTTGCTTTTTAATTTTCAAGTGGTGACCTCTAGTCCGATTTCCATCATCTATTAGGGGTGTGCCTCAGGAAGCAGTGCTTGGCCCTATCCTGTTCCTTATATACAGGAAACAGCTGACAAGTATATTCCAAAGGTTCTGCATTGAACCAACTCTTTGCAGATGATAGTCAGAGACAATCTATCATCAATGTGGTTAACCTGAGCATTGCCCAAGTTGTTGACCTTATTATGACCATCAAATACTGGCTAAAGAAGAAATTTCAAAAGTTAAATGAGGATAAGACCAAATTGATGCTTGTGGGATCTAAAAAGAATCTGACTCGTTTTAGAAGAGAATATAGCCTGGAACACATTGTGATAAATTCCAACCAAGTAAAAGTTGAATCTATGGTTAAGAATCTTAGTGTTCTCTTTGATGAAAATCTGACTTTTAGAGGTCAAATAGGGTGGTCAAGGCAACAAATTACCATCTGAGAAATATTTATTTCATAAGAAAGTTCTTGAATAGAAACTGCCTTAAGATGTTGACAGCAAAGCACATCCTCACTAGGTTAGATTACTGCAACAGCCTTTACTATCACCTACCAAACAAGCTCCTGAAACGATTACAAGTTGTGATGAATAAAGCTGCAAGACTTGTAACATATACCATCTTAAGAGACAGAGTCACACCTAGCTTTATAAATCTACATTGGCTACCACTCAAAGCACGAGTCGAATACAAGTTATGTTGTATAATTCACTTGGCATTAGAAAATAAATGTCCAGCTTACCTATTTACATACCTTTCCAGAAGAGATGGTCTTTGTAATCAACTCATTGTCCCACAAATTAATCTTGAATACTGGAAAAGATCTTTCAGATACTGTTCAGCCAAACTGTATAATAAGTTACCGCAATCCATCCTAAATTCGATGAAAATTAAAGTATTTAAGAAGTTGAAGATGCACCTATTTACCAAAGCATACAATCTAACAGACCAAACGATAAATGTGCCATATAAAGTATAATGCTATTCATTTGCCTAAGTAATTTTTGAGCCCCAGCCTCATGAACCACAAGAGTTTCGAATGGAGGGCCACAGAAATAAACTGTAAGATGTAAGTAAGAGTTTACATAGGAAAGGGAAGGGAGTAGGTTCAGACCAAGTGCCTAATGAGTTCCTCGCCAACCTTCCCAACACAGCACGTGCCTAGCTCCTCACACTTTTTAACCAAAGCTGGAGTTCAGGAACTTTCCCAACACCATGGAAGCACCCAACGCTAATCCCCATACCAAAGGCAAGCAAGGATCCAAAGCTCCCCATCTCCTACAGGCCTATCAGTCTTCTCTCATGCCTGGGCAAGTTGATGGAAAGGCTGATCAACACTCATCTCACCTGGTGGCTGGTCACAACTACCTTCTTCTAGCTTACCAGTTTGGTTTCCACCCTCAGAGAGGTACAGAAGACCACCTCCTCATCATGGAACATAATATCAGGAGAGCCTACCAGACCTGAACTGTCCTCATAGTTTTCATCGACCTGCAGGAAGCGTTTGACATGGCATCGCATGGGGTAATACTTCAGAAACTGATAACAATGGGATTGACCCCCCCCCCTTAAGATGGTTCCAGGACTTCCTTACCCTCAGGACATTTTCAGTTGCATGGGAAATAGTTTCTCTTCAGACCAACTCCAGCGTGGCAAACCACAAAGATCAGTCCTGAGCCCCACACTATTTAATATCCTGATGAGAGACATCCCAAAGTCACAGTCTACCCTGCTAGTGTATGCAGATGACATCACCCTACTGCACAGAGCTGACACACTCCTACAGGCACAAGAGGGGATCCAAGAAACAATAAACCTGTTACACCAGTGGACAACACAATGAGACCTGAAAATATATCCATATGGGGTAAATATATTTGAGATCTTGGGTGTGTGTGTGTGTATATATATATATATATATATATATATATATATATATATATATATATATATATATATATATATATATATATATATATATGCTCTTCTATCAATTTCATTTTTAGTCATTAATTTTATTTGATCGATATTGGTTATATTAAGTTTATTCATATAATTTTTCATTACTTTTATCCATCTGGTATATCTAGGGCTGTTCCACATCTCTTCCATTACTGTAATAATCAATATATTTTCACTCATAATATAGTTTAAATAATTTAATATTTGTTTCATGTCTCTTATAAACATTGTAGTTGCACCTATCTCTTCCCTTAACGTTACTGTTGGAGCTGATTCCATGTGGGCAGTGATGAACCTGTCAACGCACAAGGCAGAACTACCAACTTCCAAAAAGTTTTTCCAATTAATTTATTACAGGACCTAGATATGACTGAGCAAGTCATATTTGCCATATTTCTGAATATATTAATTTTCTCCTTATGTTCTTTAAAACAATCTACTTGATTATTTATAGTTACCCTCAGATATTTTATGCTCTCTACAACCTTAATATCACTTATTTTTTCAGTTTTATTTCAATCGAAAATCATACATTTACTTTTTTCTTTATTAATATTCAATCCAAAGTCCACTGCCACTCTCACCAAGACCTCCACCAACTGCTCCATCTCCTGGATTAAACTTGTCATCAGTAATCCATCGTCAGCATAAAAAAGTGCGAGCAGATATACTGTCTCATTTTTGTAATCAATCCTTATTTCACATATCTTTTTTATGATTAAATTTGTTACAAGTACAAATAGCTGTGGGGAACCTGTACAGCCCTGACTTATGCCACTAGTAACTGGTATTTGACAGATCTTGTTATTTAAATATAAAGATGTTTCATCACCACTATATAATTTTGATATGCTGGTTATTACATTAACAGACTCATGTATAGTTTATAACCCATGTTATAAACCGTCCCGGATCGGGGCTGAGGGGGGAGGGGACAACGTTCCTTAACCCCTGAGATGGTCTGGGATGGTGGGGTTTTAACAACCTGCTTCATCCCCACCCATACCTTCCTCACATAACCTTTCCTTCTCACTTCACCATCTATTTCTTTTTACGCCGTGTCCAAGGTGGAGCTGCCAGGCCACCAGGTGGTGTAGCGGGCGAAAATCTAGACTAACCACCAATCGATCCAACCCGCTTCCTACACTAATCTGCACCTGAGAAATTGAAGGAGAATGAAACGGATTGTATATACAGTCCCTTTACTTACAAAAAAAAATGTACAATGATAATTACAATAATATAATTATAATTTATATTTACAAGGGAAGTGTGCACACTTCAAAATGAGGCCAAATTCCCCAATCCAAACAAGATACCAAAAGAATTTTATAACAGGCGAATAGAACAAATTTACTTAAATATATCTACACAACGAAATGAAAAACAACAACAACCGAACGAAAAGGGGCACGCGCTATCACTTGTGTGCTGGAGGTGGGTGGTAGTAGGCTGGTACAAAAGGAGGCAGGCTCGTCAGCCAATGTGGGTGGGCAGTTCAGGTCTCTAGCGAGGTATGAAAGCCCTCCGTCTCAGGGCTGGGCGGAGCACTCGTCTAGAGAACCCCTCTCGCTGTCTGTCCAAGCTTCCACTCTCTGTAGAAGAGATATATCCTCCGTTTATGATCCATTTACTTATACATGGAAGGGAAACTAATAAGTGGGCATTACCCGAGTAAATTTATCGACTATCTTACCTCCTCTAAATGTATATCCAAACAATTTTCAGCATTAATAATTCTTTAAATATTTATCTTTAAAACTATTCTGTTTCAAAATATAATCTCTGAAAAGAGAATACAAACATCAATAAAATTAAAAACAAAACAAAATTTAAATTCCAGTTATTCACACACACACATTCTTACAGAATGAGGGAGAGGGTATTGATAAAAGGGGGTAGGAGAATGGCCCTTCATACACACTCACATTCGCTCCACCACAGTGGGAGGGCTGGTCCTGAATGGCGGCACCTGGCTCTGCTTGGCCTGTACGCAACCCTTGCAGGGCAGGCTACTGCATCCTGTGAAAAATTTAGGGTCACCATGCCCTATGATGAGAAAATTAAAAATCTACCTTCAATTTTCCCTTTTCCATCGATGGAGCCATCCTCGGACAGCTCCACAGAAAAAATAGATGTTTTCCCCCCTCCAAATTTCAATATCTGGATGGGAGGCTTACTCCTATCCTTCGCCTATGGGTGTAGGGGACTCTCCCTCACTCCCTTTTTCCAGCCGCAGTCCCCCTTTTCTTTCCAAGGGGACTGCCAAGAAAGCCAGCAGTCAGCCCAGTGAAGCGACTCAGTAGGGCAAACCCCCTTCGGTTGCTTCCCTCAAAAGACCTGCTGGCTAGAATATTGAACCTTGCCGGGGTCAAGGCCTATGCCTGCCCACGCATGACTTGTGACAACGCTGCCAACAGAACCTGCAATGTCCTGGGGTGGATGGCCAACTGGAGGCACCCCCCTGAGATAGACATGGTTCTTTAGGCAGATGGTAGGGCCTTCCATAGGAACGAATCCGGGCTCAGTGCCAAGCACCCCTATGCAAGGTCCTCCTCAAACGGCCTGGGTTTCCAAGGCAGTACAAGGAGGGGAGGGCTCTCCTCCGAACGGTGCCCCTGCGACTGCTAGGACCTTCTCCATCTCAGAGAAGGACCTGGCTGAGGTCCTTCTCCATCTGTGGGGACGGAAGGGTCTGCTGCCACTTCGGTAAGTGACCAAGCCAAGATCGGCACATCCGGCCCCTCTTTCCCCCCAGGTTCAGAGCCCCTGACTATGACTAAGACAAAAAGTGCATAGGGTGGAGCCTCAATAACATTGGGCCCCCTCATTCAGTGGTTACCTAGCGTTTTTGAGCCTGCTTCAAACACTTCCTGTTATTCGCTCCACTGATCTTGGCAGCATTAGCTAGTGTAATTGGTAGAGAGCCGAAGATAACCCGTTTCTCGGACAGGAGCTTTTTGGCAAATGCGGCAGATCACTCTGAGGCTGCCAAAATAAGTGCTCTTCGGACACTTGATGGCACCCCGGTGAGTGTAATGCTGCACTCTACCATGAACTTTGTAAAAGGAGTAGTTTATGCGAGGGAACTCATTGACTACTCCATAGCTGGCCGCCCATAGGGCGGTCAAGGTCGAATGCGTGATGAGAAAACAGGGAGAGGCCTCAAGACTCACCGCGACACTCTTCGTCACATTCGACTGATAAGCTCCCTGAGTTGGTGTGTACCGGTTGGTACCGCTCCCGCATGAAGGCATTCATGCCACTGCCGCGGCGGTGCTATTACTGTCACCGCTTTGGCCATACAAATAGCTCATGTAGGCATGCAAAGTCGGGGTCACCTGAAGTATGTGTAAATTGCTCCAAGGCTGCACACAATAAGTCCAAATTGTGTGTGGCCAAGTGTGTCAATTGCTGAGAGCTGCATCACGCTTCTTCGAAGATATGTCATACATATCTCCTTGAGAAAGAAATCCTTACCGTTCTGGCCCAGGATCGACTCTCATTCCGCGAGGCTAAGGACTTGGTCCTGGCGCGCCTGGCTCTGCCTGGGATGTCTTATGCCTCAATGGTTAGAAACACACCCTCTGCTCCTGGCCCATCCAGGCCAATGAGCACGGTTGTTTTTGCACCCATTGGGAGCTCTTCTGGGGGTTCTACTCAACCCGGGAACTCCCCTGGTAAAGCTGGTGGCACAAAGGGTTCACACCCAGCCTCAGCTAAAACCAGGGATCCCCCTTCTTACCCCAGCATGACTGTTTCCCGTAAGGCAAAACGGCCACGTGCCTCCACCGAGTCGTTAGACTCACGGGAGGCAACACCCCTGAAGTTGGTCGCCAGGCCATCTTCTGGGGTTCCTAAAGCTCTCCCGAAAGGAGGACAGCAACACACCTAGTGGTGGGCTGAGTGGCTCGGAGACAGGAAAAGACTCACATGGCGAGCCCAACCTTCCCCAATAAGTCCTTGAAGGTGCCCGGGATTCTGCCTCCAGGAAGCGTACAGACATGCCTGTGAAGGTCTTCTCTTCAAAGAGGGCCTCTGCGTCTCTTCTGAGCTAGGCCTGGAGGGCATATTCCTTCAATGGAATTGCTGTGGACTCCGGGCCAACTGGGAGGAGCTGCGGAGGCTCATCTCATCCCATTCCCCGTTAGCTATTTTTCTGCAGGAGACCATGCTAGGCATGTGCCCCCTGCCTGCCCTCCCGGGGTATAAGGGTTTTGTAACCCCACCACCACGAGATGGTTTACACCCGGCATGATGTCTCTGTTTTTTTTGCACTTTAGATACTTCCTTTCAGGCAGTGGCTGTGCAGCTTCACCTGGATAGGAGGTATACTATTATTTCTGCATACATTTCACCATCAGCTGACTTCGACGCAGGGCCCTTTCTCTTGCTTGGAGATCTGAAGGGCAGGCATCCTCTTTGGGGAGATTACTCAATAAATCCCAGGGGACAAGTCCTTGCCGATCTGATCTAAGAACTTGAGATAGCTGTCAGACCAGCATTTCGCTCTTCCTCACACCAACTACATGGTAGGAAGAAGATGGGAGATGGTCGAAGGGAACTTAAAGTTGCGTGCCATTGCGTCACGACTGTTCCCATGGACCTACCCCCCAATGCAGTGAAGGCTTCAGGTTGCTTTCTGTCATCTCTAAATTGGACAGACTGCCATTTGATGGAGCGCTCACCAGCGCCCTACTGTGAAGACTGCGTTGTCTCTCAGACTGTTCGTCACATTCTGTTGAATATCCCAGTACCGGGATGGGTGGCGTTGCTACCGCCTGTCCCTTGTACTCGGGACGAGTGCGTGCACATTGACTGGTGGACTTGTAGACTTTTTTGGGGAGGCCGGCCTTCTCCCTTTTATTTAACTAGGTTTTTTTGTTATTGTTGTTTTCTTTGTAGGTTGCCGGGGGAAGGGGGACCTCTCCCCGATCCGATGCCAGAACTTGCTTACCAATTGTTTTCATCTTCCCTTTTATCATGGTTTTGTTTTCATATTCTTATTTTAAAGTAGCCTAGAACTAGGCTGTGTGATTGCAGCAACTTATGCCCAAGTGGGCAGTTGCTAGATATCCTCCTAAAAAAAATTTAAAAACAATCATGTAGGCATCAGGGGAAATGAAATAGCAGACAGAGCTGATAAACAAGCTCTCATGTCGAGCCACATGATTCCTCTGGCTCTTGACCAGTTAGTAATCCGCATGCCCACCGAGCCTGCCCAGGCTACTGGGCAGGTACACGAATGGGCCTCTATTGAATTGATGCAACAGCCCACCTTAACCCCCAAACTTAACCCGCCATTGGACACACCAGACTTCACAGCCACCTTTATCAAATTGGATGGACCATATTCCCTGGTTGCCTGTGGTGTCACGAGTTTGAGGAAACCATAGAACACTTCATTCTGCAATGGCCAAGATACTACAGATTCACACTAAAAAAAACCAGCTTGCATCACTGGGGATTCACCAATATCTATCATAACCCTCCTAAGCAGCACATCAGGGGACCCCACCCATCGACAACAAACAGTGAGACTCACACAGGACTTCTTGAGGTCATTAGGACAATTGTCACACCTGTACAACAAGAATAACACCGATTGGTAATCCTGGGTGATGGGTTACCTCAGTGACCAATGCCCATTAGGAATTTTACAAGTTATTTAAATAATGCCGGGGGTAGAGGTGCAAGCCCCCACAATTAAGTGGGGGTTATGGGGGTAAAGCCCCAATCGAAATTACCTTAAAAATGATATATAATACAATATGATGCAATTGGAATAGGCTGACAAAAATATCCTCCCAAAGCACTTTTTTTTATTTGCCTAAGAAAAAACTTTGTCTATATTAAAAAACTAGTTTTTAAACACACATTCATATATATATATATATATATATATATATATATATATATATATATGTATATATATTATTAAAAAAGTTGAGGGTGGGCATAAACCAAACATTAAATATATATATATGTTTGTTGTTTCTCTATAACTCAAAAACTATTGAAGACAGACTGAAAATTGTCGTAGATTTGGGTTTACTACATCATTGTCAAGGAGTTTTAAGTGTTTGTTGTAATTTTTTTTTTAAATAATTAGAATTTTTGCTTTTCTAGTGTGACAATTAAAACTTACATTGCCCATGGAAAGATTAGTGTTTGACAGAGCAATTCTGCGACCACAATGTTTAGAAAACGCAATAATACGTATTATTAACATTCCCATGACTCAGATTATTTGAATATTTATTTAAAATTCCTGCCTATCTGCTTGAAACGTGCTGTAAAGTTTATGGCTTTCACCCACATATTCACACTTGTCTGTCTGCCTATCCTGCTGCACTACTCTGATTTCATGAGGCTGACCTACTTTCATGAAATGTCATGCCACAGTCCCGCTGATCGGCTGCGTGTGCTACTGTAATGTCATAACACTGACCTGCCTGCAAGAAATGTCATACCACAGTCCCGATTGCCCAGGTTGCCATGATGGTAGCCTATCTGCAGTAAATGTTATGCCACTGATTGGCTTGTAATGTTATGGCCAGCTATATATTGCCACTTCCTGCAATGGCAATGCAGAAAAACTCAGCATCTTTGCTCTGAACCAACGAACAAGAAATGTGGTTTATCTAGAAGCCCTAGAGAACTAAGAGTCCAGGACTCAGAAGTTGAATATGGAATGTCATGGTAATGTGAAAATTGTTCTCTTAGTCTTTCATGATACACTATTCCATCACTCAAAAGTAAAAATAAACCTTATATTTATATACCTACCAACTTTTTGCTAGTATCTAAATATATCCCAGAGACTCTCTCACCAAGTAGTAATATATTGAGTTATTACTATGAACGAAATTCAGGTTAAAGTGTGATATGCCTAATTGTGGAAACTACAAACCGGCACTATGGATTTATGGTTTAAGATTTATTATTGTAAGTATTAGGGATAGGACAATACCAGATTTTTAGCTGATACAGATACTCATTACGGATACCTGTACATTTACTACTTTTCTTATCCTTACCTTATTGATGTGCCAGTCATGTCATGTTTTTAACTATGTACTTCCACTGACATTTGTCTTGAGACATACATATACGGATGTAGGGTGTGCTAAGGCCTTTGCAATGGCAGCGCAATGATGTTAATTCCTATTTAGGTTTAGGGTAGGTTTTGGACTATTTTGATCCTTCTTTTACTAGGGTTCCATAGTTCTTCGATATATAATGTGTATTTTTCTACTTCAAAAACTTGTTGGGTTGAACAAAAGCACTTTTTCCAATGTGGTTTCCCCTATAATAGTATACTTTCTATGTATCTCTATTAGTCCTTCACAATTTAGTAAGAAGTGTCGTAATGTCTCTTGCTCTCCTCGGTTGCAGAGGTCACATTTTTCCTCCTCTCCTGTAAACCTCTTCCTCAAATTCAGCTGCAGTGAGTTGGTTCTGCATCTAAACATTAGCTTGGACTTAAATGAGTTGTCATATATATTTTCCTCCTTGATTACCTTATTCATAAAATATGTACTCAGTGTTGGTTTTCCCTCCATACCTCGTCTCCATCTCTCTTTTCCCCACTTTTTTATTCTCTCCTTTATACTTTCTTCCTTCAACTGATTCAGTTCTTCCATACTTCTTATGTTAAGTTCTTTCATATATCCGCTTACTCTACTTAGCCATTGATTTCCTTTATTATTTTCTTTCATCTCCTCCAATATTTCTTTTAGTAAATCACTAATTCCTTTCATATGTTTTGTATAGCTTAACTTTATATTTATATCTCTTTCTTCCATTGTGGCGCTTCCTATTTCTCCTCTTAAGCCTCCACTGCAGAATAATTTGGAGCACCCAGCACATGTCTCCACACTTTATTTTCTATTTTTTGTGGTTTTTCCAGTTTGGTTTTGTTCCATTCCACCACTGCCCCTCCTGTGAGTATGCTTCCTATTAGGATCTTGTTGCACAATCTCTCCACCACAGAGAATGCTATGTTTGACATTTTCCTTGCCTTTTCAATTTTATTTTCTTTGTTTTTTCATATATTTTTTTATTTCCTGTAATTATAATCCTTAGATATCTAATTTCTTAAACCACTTCTATATCATTGAGTTTTTCTGACTTGGGTTCTTTCCTATTTATAATCATGCATTAGCTCTTCTGTTTGTTGATGTTTAGGCCACTGCAGATTTCTCCATAATTAGGTTTATCATCTGTGCCATCTCTTTCCTACTATTTAATAATATGAGTCCATCATCTGCAAAAAAACACTGGGATGTACAATTTACTACTTCTAAAACCCATATGTCTCTCATTTATCTTTTTAATAATGCCGTTTATAAGTAACACAAAGAGCAGTGGGGAACCTGTGCAACCTTGATGTATTCCACTCTACTTCTCCGACTTTTCTCGGTCCCACATACAGCTCAGTCATGTCTTCTGTATACATTGTTACTATGATGTCTATAATCATGGGGTTGCGTTTGTAATTTTTCGATATTTTTATCATGCTTTCCTGTCTATCGAGTCAAAGGCTTTCTCGAAGTCTATGGCTGTCACAATAAGCTCCTGTTTTCTCCGTTTACTATCTTCTATAGAGTATTTTAAGATAAATAGATTATCCTCCAATCTTCTGCCTTGCGTAAACCCCACCTGTAGAACATTTACTTCTAATAATTTGATATGTTTCCCCCCCAATTTTTCTTTTATCAGATTCATTGTCAATTTGTAGTTGGTGTTAGTTAAGGCTATTGGTCTATGCTCTTTCTCTTTTGGATTACTCGTCTTGGGAATCATAACTGTTTTTGATACCTTACAGTCACTTGGTACAGAATTTGTTATCACCTTATTTAGACTTTTTTTAGTTCTTGTAGGCATATCCGATTTTCATTAAGCCATTTCATTATTTCCCCTTGTATCTTATCTGGGCCTGGTTGTTTCCTGCTTTTTATCCTGACCAAGTCGACCATCCTGCACTGTCTGCACAAGTCTTCCAGTAAGTTATTCATAAATTTCATCCTCTGTCCCCACTTGCTCTTATCCCCTCCATTCTTCCCAACAGACAATCACTCCAATTCTCTCTCCCTCAATATATGTCCCCAAAACTTCAATTATCTTCTCCCTATATTCCCTATTATCTCTCTCTACCCCTGCTCTCCTCAGTACTTCATTGGTAACTCAATCTGACCATGGTATTTGCAACATCCTCCTCAAAAAACACATACTGCTGTCTCCAATCTTCTCACCCTTACCATTAACTTATATAAAAATAGGTAGCCACCCATAGAGATTTATTGATACCTACTTCCTTAAGCTGCAAAGTGCAAATCTATAGAAATTAGCATCTCATTCATGAGGTCTAAGATTTAAAATGATGAATGAAAAGAAAGCTGAAAGAAAATTTATTTATAATGAAATAAAAACTAATCAAGATTTCCACATGTGTTAAAAATAATTAGCTAGGTTGTATAAAATAGATGGCATCTATATCACAAAAATCTAGCTACTAATACTTCCATCGTACTGAGAGTATTAGTATTTGAAGTAAAAAGTTCTAAGATTATAATTGAAAAACATGAGCATTTCTCCATGATCTGTTGATAGCCTATTTCTCTGTGGTGTGTAAATATTTCCTCCAATGCATGGTTCGAAATAGCCGTATTCCTTGACTTTGGCGTAGATAGTGAAGATATGATTTAAAAGATTTTTAACCAGAGTGAGTTGATGACTGGCCCATGCTACAAGCTATTACCTTGGCACAACACATATCCAAGTCCATGTCACAAAGATCATCAGGAGACTCTTGAAACCCTTCACTTTCATCGCCAGAATCAGTGCTGCTGGTTGAAGCAATAAGTGCATTTGAGCTTTCACCTAGCTTTAATTGTTTTAACCTTTCTTCTGTTCTTTTTAACTCTCACAATGTTGTTGTGGTTAGTCTTGCACATCTCTTCTTCATCTGAGCTGTTTCCAAAGAACTTAGTTTTGTACTTCTCTATTTTCTATATGTTTATCTTTCATTTTGAATATTATTACTTTACTTTTATTTGTGTTTATATCCAGTCCTTATTCTTGGCTTATTTCCTTTGGTTCCTGTATTCCGTGTCTTGCCTCTTCTATTGATCTGGATATCTGTAGTCCATCATCCACAAAGAATATTGTGTTAAATTTGAATTTCTCATATTTGTATCCTCCATCTACATTTTCCAGTTTTTCATAGGTAATTAATTTGAATAGTGTTGATGCTGTGACCCTTGTGCTATGCTGCTTGTTATGATAATTTCTTTTTCTATTTCATCATTTAGTTTTATTGTTCCTTCCTCTTGGTATTTTTTTGCTATGCTAGTTAGTACCTGTTTATCTATTTTTAATTTCATTGCTTCGATTATTTTTTCTATTTTTACTGAGAAATTAATAGCTGTGACTATTAATAGAGGTTTTTTTCTTATAACTAGTTTCTATGCAGTTGTTTAGTATTAAGAAGTGTCTTCTATTCTTTTTCCCCAAGTGAATCTTGATTGTTGTTCTTTGTCTTCATTGTTGAGTTTTATATTTTTTCCATCCTCTCTTTTATTTTCTTTCGCAGTTTGTCTTTTGATATCTTTTCTAGCTGTCTAAAGTTTAGCTTAAAGTTATCCATATATTTATTTATTTATTTCATATATTTCGATTTCTTGTTTTTCATTATATACCTCATAGGCTCATTATGTTTGCTAGCTATTAGTTAGCTTTTCTTCTGTTTTAATATATCTTGTAGATATGTCATTTTATTTTTCATTATCCTTGTGATAACCAGTGATGCTCCTCTCTTCTCTTAGGCTGCTTATAATAGCCCTTTGTTTGCTGCTAATATTGCTTTATTTACCTTGTTCTCCATTTTTTGTATGTTTTCTACTTCTCCCTGGTTCATATCTATTATGCTTGTGGTGTGTAGTAGGCTTGGTATCACTAGAGGTTTTGCCAATTTCTACTTTGTTGCAGCTTTTTGTAATTTTGGGGTAGGTCATGTTCCCAGTGTTTGCATTTTCTTGTGCATCTAGCTTATGTGGTCTTTAAAGCATTTCTTATTATTGTTAATAGTTACTCCTAGGTATTTTATACTGGTGCTAACTTCTATCCCTTCTATTTCCTCAGGTTGTTCTTTCATGTTAAAGATGATAAATTTGCTTTTTCTTTTATTAATTTCTAGGCTAGTCTTTCTTGATATCTGTTGAGAGCTTTGTTTTTACGGCTTCCTCTATAGACTATGATAATTGGAGTCCCTCATCTGCAAAAAATCGCATATTTATTTTAAGATTTTTGTCCTTGACTCCCATTTCACTTCTTTGCAGCACCTCAATTATCTTGTACATACTTAGTTTAAATAGAGTGTCAGAGATAGTGCACCCTTGCTTTATTTTACTTGTAACCTCTATTATTTATTCTTTTTCTGTATTTCTTGTTTTGGTCATTATTTTTGCTATTATATCTATTATTTGCAGGTGTACTTTATATTTCATTAGTTGCTTAATCATACTTTTCCTTCTTATAGAGTCAAATGCTTTTTGAAAGTCTATTGCTGCTATTACTGAAAATTTTAATTTCTATAAATTTCTTCAATACAGTATTTTATGGCCATTATATTGTTTTATATCATTCTACCTTTTGTGAAACCCGCTTGCAGTTCAGGCTTTATCAATATTTTGTGTGTGTTCTAATTTGTTTTTCACCACTGACAAATAATTTATAATCTTTTTTAGTGCTATTGGTCTCAGGTCTTTAACTTCTGGTTTTGTATTTTTTGCTATCATTTTTATATTTGATTTTTTCCAATCATCTGATATTTCAACTGTTTCTAATATTCTGTTGAAGCATTGAACAATTTTTATTATGCATTTAACATTTTTTCATATCGTTTTAAATAGCTCTCATTTGGCCTTGCTGCCTTCCTATATCATTTTTATTTGTATTTTGACTTCTGTTATTTCTATGTTGCTTAGTGCCATTATCTCTTCTTTCACTACAAATGTCATATCCATATGTTCTTTGATTGTCTTGGGTATCACCGTTTCTTTTACTATCTCACCATTCTCTGTTTTTAAGTTGCATTCCACATGCTTATGAGCTTCTAATTTATGTCTAATTTTTGTTTTATTATTAATACTGTTCCTAAATTCTCTTAGCTATGCTTTCTTTAAATCCTCATTCAGGGTTAATTGGTTTAAACCAAGCAAAAGAACTATGGTTTAAACCAATGAAAAAAAAACAACTTTTTTGTTTTGGTTTTATTGTTCCTTTTGGTTTTAATGTCTTTTTCTTATCTTTCTTGATATTCTAAAGTTAGCTACAAATGTATTAAATTATTATTTAAATATTGTTTATACTTTATACAACTATTTGCACCAAATTTCAGCAAATGTTTTCAAGTATATGCACTGAATCACTGATTATGCAAAAACTAGTACAATTTAACAGACTAACTTAGTGACTTTATTTAATTGGTTAAAAATCAGAGATGGGTTCAGTTTTTACCAGCTTCAATTAACCTAAGATTCAAATTCTTTTTCATAAATACCTACCCCGTAAGGGGCGCGGCGATTTGCCATCCTGGCCACTGTGCTGACGGGACTCAGCACCCCGTCCGACCCCAGCTTAGCCTCTTCTCCTTCCTTCAAAACACTTGTTTCCTTGATTTTCATACAACCTCTCCCACAACTTTCTCTGGTCAGCCTCTAATTTCACAGGGTAGATGCTGACCTTCTTCTCAGCCAACCGTCCCGGATCGGGGCTAAGGGAGGAAGGGACAATGTTCCCTAACCCCTGAGCTCTGGTCTGGGGTGGTTGGTTTTTAACAACCTGGTTCATCCCCACCCATACCTTCCTCACATCCCTTTTCCTCTCCTCTTCACAATCTATCTTTTTTACGGCGTGTCCAAGGTGGAGCCACCATGCCGATTGACTGCCAGGCCACCAGGCGGGAGGGGTGGTCCCAAATGGCGGCGCCTGGCTCTGCCGGGCCTGTAAGCACCTCTTGCAGTGCGGGCTACTGTGAGAGGTGATGCGCGATTGCGTTCTGTGATACAAATAGGGTCACCATGCCCAATGATGAATATAAAAAAAACCCCCAACCCCGAACTTCCCCTGTAACATCAACGGAGCCGCCCTCGGGCAGCTCCACCGGAAAAAATGGAGGTCCTCCCCCTGTGCTTGCGCAGGGGACCCTCCATATCTCTCTAAATGGAGAGGAGGCTCACTCCTCTTGTTCACCTACGGGTGTAGGGGATTCCCCCTCACCCCCTTCTCTGGAGGTGCTTTCAGGCACCTCCCTCTTTCCAGTGGCAGTCCCCTCTGTTCTTTCCAAGGGGACTGCCGAGAAAGCCAGCAGGCAGCTCGGTAGGGCAAACCCCCTTAGGGGGGAGAGGGAAGCCAGGCCCCTTTGGTTGCTTCCCTCAAAAGACCTGCTGGCAAAAATTTTAAACCTTGCCGGGCTCAAGGCCTGTGCCTCCCCAAACAAGACTGGTGACGCTGCCAAGGGGACCTGCGATGTCTTGGGAGGGGATGGCCAACTGGAGGCCCTTCCTGTGATAGACATGGTCTTTGAAGAAACCCAGCCTCATACGGTAGGGCCTTCCATAGGGGGTAATCCGGACTCGGCGCCAAGCACCGAACCCGAATCCGCCCCTATGCAAGGTCCTCCGCAAATGGCTGGGGCCTCCGAGGCAGTACAAGGAGGGGAAGGATCTCCTCTGACCGGTTACCCTGTGACCACCAGGACCTTCTCCATTTCGGAGAAGGACCTGGCTGAAGCCAGTCCATTTGGCTTGGGGGCTCCTTCCGGCGGAGGTGAGAAGCGGGTTAATTCCCCGCCCTCCTCTCCAAAAAATAAAAAGACAAAAAAGACTTGGGGCTCCTCTCCATCCATGGGGGCTACATCAGACCCCTCTGCCCCCCCAGTTGCGGAGCCCCTGACTAAGACCAAAAGTGCACAGGGCGGAGCCTCGATGACATCAGGGCCCCTCATTCAGAGGTTACCTGGCATTTCCGAGGCTGCTGGCCTTAAACGCTTCCTCGTTATTCGATCCACTGGTGGCACCATGTTGGCCAAGGGCAACATGATCCATCAGAGGAGAGGATTAGCTAGTGCAATTGGTAGAGAGCCGAAGGTGACCCGTTTCTCGGACAGGAGCCTTCTGGCAAATCCTGCTGAGGCGACCAAGATAAGTGCTCTTCGGACACTTCATGGCACCCCGCTGAGTGTGACGCCGCACTCTTCCATGAACTTTGTGAAAGGAATAATTTATGCGAGGGAACTCGTTGACTACTCCATTGAGGACATCACCTTAGAGCTGGCCGACCATGGGGAGGTCAAGGTTGAATGTGTGATGAGAAAACAGGGAGAGGCCTCAAGACCCACCCCTACACTCTTCATCACATTCGACTGTGACAAGCTCCCTTAGTCGGTGCATGCTGGTTGGTACTGCTACCGTGTAAAGGCATTTGTGCCACTGCCGCGGCGGTGCTATTACTGTCACCGAATCGTTCTTGTGGATGTGCAAAGTTGGGGTCACCCGAAGTCTGTGTAAATTGCTCCAAGGCTGCACATGATAAGTCTAAATCATGTGTGGCCAAGTGTGTCAATTGCGGAGAGCCACACCACGCTTCTTCGAAGCAATGTGGTGCATATCTCGTCGATAGAGTAATCCTGGCTGTTCAGGCCCAGGATCGAATCTCATTCTGCGAGGCTAAGGACTTGGTCCTGGCATGCCCGGCTTTGCCTGGGACGTCATATGCCTCAATAGTTAAAAAGCAACCCTCTGCTCCTGGCCCATCCAGGCCAACGAGCACGGTTGTTTCCATGCCCATTCGGAGCTCTTCTGCGGGCTCTACTCAACCCGGGCACTTCCCTGGTAAAGCTGGCAGCAAAAGGGGTTCACACCCAGCCCCGGCTAAAACCAGGGCTCCCCCCTCTTCCCCCAGCGTGACCGTTTTCCTTAAGGCGAAATGGCCATGCGCCTCCACCGAGCCGTTAGACTCACAGGGGGCAACACCCATGAAGCTGGTCGCCAGGCCATCTTTGGGGGTTCCTAAAGCTGTCCGCCAAAAGAAGGACAGCAACAAAGGAGCTTCGGCTCCTTCCTCTACGCCTAGAGGTGGTGCGAGTGGCTCGGAGATGGTGGTTCCTCGAAAAGAGGCCCCCCCGCCTCCGAAGCCACAACGCATGCCTAAGGTTTCGAGGTGGAGGGAGGAAAAGACTCGCATGGCAAGCCCAACCTCCAATAAGTCCTCGAAGGCGACATCGCTTTGTCCGGCCAACAGCGCCCGGGGTTCTGCCTCCGGGAGGCGTACGACCATTCCCGTGAGGGTCTTCTGTTCGAGGAGGGCCTCCGCGTCTCCTCCGACCTAGGCCTGGAGGGCATATTCCTTCAATGGAATTGCCGTGTCCCCTGGGCCAACTGGGAGGAGCTGCGGAGGCACGTCTCGTCACGTTCCTCGTTAGCTATCTTTTTGCAGGAGACGATGCTAGGCGCGTGCCCCCTGCCCTCCCTCCCGGGGTATAAGGATCTTGCGACCACACCACCATGGGATGGTCGGGCTGGGGGATGCGCGGTTTACACCCGGCATGATGTCTCTGTTCTTCCTTTCTTTTTAGATAACTCCTTTCAGGCAGTGGCTGTGCAGCTGCACCTGGATAGGAGGTATACTATCATTTCTGCATACATTCCACCGTCAGCTGACTTTGACGTGGGGGACTTCCGCCGCGTCGTGGCACGGTTGCCGAGGACCTTTCTCTTGCTTGGAGATCTGAACGGCAGGCATCCTCTCTGGGGAGATTACTCCATAAATCCCAGGGGACAAGTCCTTGCCGATCTGATCGAAGAGCTTGAGATAGGTGTCCTAAACGCATCACTGTCCTAGAACCGCTTCATTTTCTTACCTTGACCTATCTTTGTGCTTTCCGGATGCACAGCCTGATTTTGATTTGGGGGTGGTCGATGACCTCCATGGTAGTGATCACTTTCCCATTCAAATATCATTTTCAGGGCAACTGCCGCCTAGAACCCACCTCGGTGGTTCTTCGTGCGGGCGCGGTGGCCTGCATTTCAGGACATGTCTGAATTCTCTATCTCTGTCAAGGAGTTTAGGTCGGTAGATGAGGCCGTTGAGTTCTTCTCCGGCAACTTCATTGCCGTGGGCCTGACTACTATTCCTAGGACGTCTGGCTGTTTTGCACACCGACCACTCCCATGGTGGTTGGCCGAGTGTGAGACGGCCCTCAAATAGAAGCGTTATGCCTACATGCGCTATAAGCGCTGCCCAAACGATTTTACTGTCGCTGAATTTCGTAGGCCTAGGGATAGGTTCCGGTATATTTCGAAGCACGCCCGCCGCTCTTCTTGGCGGGCATACGTGTCTTCACTTAACGGGAAGACCCCTTTAGCTGAGGTGTGGAAGCGAGTCAAAAGGATTCGGGGCAAGTTCTCGCAGGACTCCCCTCCCGTTCTCCAGGAGAATGGGACTGCAATCTCGGACCCCGCATCCGTGGCGGAATCCTTAGCGACTGCTTTTTCCGAATTCTCTAGCCGGGATGCTGCTCCGCCAGCATTCATTGCACGTCGTGATGTCGCGGAAGGCCGCCGGCTGGACTTTACCTCCAGAGGCGGAGAACCCTTCAACGACAAGTTTACTGTGAGTGAGTTGCGTTCCGCTCTCGCTTCGTGCGCGGACACCGCCCATGGTCCGGACGATGTCCCGTACGCCATGCTTCGACACCTGGGTGAGCGAGGCATGGCCTTTCTGTTAGATATGTTCAACAGGATCTGGGTGGAAGGTCTTCTCCCAGACTCCTGGCGAATCGCTACTGTGCTCGCCTTTCGCAAGCCGGGGAGAGATCACTCTACTCCGACCGGTTTCCGCCCAATCTCTCTAACCTCTTGCGTGTGCAAGTTGATGGAGAAATTGGTTAATGTTAGATTAGCCTATTTCCTGGACAGCGGAGGCCATCTGTCTTCTGCACAGTGCGGCTTCCGTAAGTTTCACCCCACGTCGGATGCTCTGCTCCGACTGGAAAATGCCGTCTGCGAGGCTTTCCTTCGTAGACAGCACTACGCCACGGTCTTTTTTGATCTGGAGAAGGCCTATGATACCGCATGGCGATACGGTATCATGGAGACTCTCCATACGATGGGGGCGAGGGGACGCCTCCCAATGTTTATATCTGAATTTTTGCGAGATCGTCGATTCCGTGTACGGGTGGGGGGAGCCCTCTCTGCCCCAAAGGAGCAGGAAGAGGGTGTCCCGCAGGGAAGTGTCCTCAGTGTCACACTCTTTGCCCTGAGCATCAACGGCATCACCTCGGTGCTGCCAGAAGATGTTCTCGCTACGCTCTACGTGGACGACCTTTCGATCTCTTTTGGCGCGGCCCAGATGCCAACTCTGGATCGTCGACTCCAACAGGCATTGAACCGCGTCTCTCGCTATGCCGAAGCGCACAGGTTTCGGTTTTCTTTGGCCAAGACTAAGGTGGTGCACTTCTGCCGCCATCCACGGCTTCACCCCGACCCAGATTTGTTTCTTAATGGGGTGCGCCTGGATGTGGTTGAGTCGCACCGTTTCCTTGGTCTTGTATTTGACCGACGCCTCACCTGGGAGGCTCATATTCGCAGCCCTAGGGTCTCTTGTACCCGCGCCATGGACATTCTCCGTTCCGTGACGTTCAGCGCTTGGGGCGCTGATAGGGCTACCGCCTTACTTTTTTATCGATCCTTTGTTCGCTCGAAGCTCGACTACGGATGCGAGTTTTATGCATCCGCAGCCGAGCGTTTATTGCGGAAGGTGGATTCAATCCACCACACCGGCCTTCGCCTTGCGACCGGTGCCTTCCGCACTTCCCCCATTGAGAGCCTGTTGGTCGATGCTGGGGAGATGCCACTCGCTCTGCGCCGCGTGCAGTGCATCACTCGCCTGTACGCGCGAGCCCGGCGCCTCCCTCAGTCGCCAACAGCTCTCACTGCATCCGCAGCTGATCTCGATGGTGCCTATGCCGCCGAGAGACGCCAGTCATACCCTAAGCCCTTTGGGTTTAGGGCCAGGAAACTCCTTCGAGAGGTAGATATAGCTCTCGGGCCGGTGGCGCCCCTGGTTCTGCCCAGGACGCCACCCTGGAGGGTACCACATTTGGCTATTTGTCGCCACGCCTCTGCTCCCAAAGCTTGTAGTGCGCCGGGAGTATTGCGTTCGACCTTTTTGGAGCACACATCGTGTCACGCTGGTACCGTGCCAGTGTATACGGATGGCTCCAAGTCCCAAGAGGGGGTCGGCTTCCACGCCGTATCCCCTCTGTTTGAAGTCAGCGGGGCTCTACCAGGCGCTGCGTCTGTCTTCACGGCCGAGCTGGTGGCAATACACCACTCGGTACGGGAGATTACGCGACGTGCCCGGTTCGGAGACCGGATTGTGATCTATAGCGACTCACAAAGCGCCCTGGGTGCTCTCGGGGCATTGGAATCTCCGCATCCCCTGGTTCGCGATATCCGTGACGCCACGGTTTTGGCGAGCCGGGCAGATGTCGAGATTATCTTCTGCTGGGTTCCTGGACATGTAGAATTGCTGGGAATGAGCGCGCCGATGAGGGCGCCAAAGAGTCCGCGAGGACTCTGCGACCGGACCAGCGTTTCGCTCTTCCTCACACCGACTACATGGCAGGAATACGGGCAGCTCTTCGGACTGCTTGGCAAAGAAGATGGGAGACGGTCGAAGGGAACTTAAAGTTGCGTGCCATTGCGCCGCGACTGTTCCCATGGACCTATCCCCCAATGCCGCGGCGGCTTCAGGTTGCTTTCTGTCGTCTCCGAATCGGACACACTCGTGTGACGCATCGCTATCTGATGGAGCGCTCGCCTGCGCCCTATTGCAACGACTGCGTCGTCCCCCAGACTGTTCGGCACATTCTTGTCGAATGTCCCAGTCTGGGTGATCTTCGCGCACGATACCTGTCCCAGTACCGGGATGGGCGGGGTCGCTACCGCCTGTCCCTTGTGCTCGGGACATTCGTGCACATTGACTTGTGGACTTGTTGACTTCTTGGGGGAGGCCGGCCTTCTCCCTATTATTTAAGCAAGGTTTGTTTGTTTTTTTATTTTGTTTTGTTGTTTTTTTGCCTTTGTTTGTTTGTTTTTTTAGTTGCACACTCCTGCACCGGGGGGACCTCTCCCCGACGCACCAGCTTGCTTCCTTTCCCCCTTTTGGGGTGTTGTTTTTTTTTTCTCTCTTTAATTTTATTTTAAAGTAGCCTAGAACTAGGCCAGTTTTAATACGGTGACTAATGCCCAAGTAGGCAGTAGCCAGATGAGCTGTTAAAAAAAATAAAAATAAAAAAAAATCTCATCTCCCGAATCGGGCTCACTCGTGTGACGCATCGCTATCTGATGGAGCGCTCGCCTGCGCCATATTGTGATGCCTGCATCGTCCCCTAGTCTAGGTGATCTTCGCGCTCGTCACTTGTCCCGGTACTGGGATTGGCGCCGTCGCTACCGCCTGTCCCCTGTACTCGGGACGAGTGCGTGCACAGTGTCGGGTGAATTTTTTGACTTTTGGGGGGAGGCCGGCCTTCTCCCTATTAGTTAAGCAGGTTTTTTTGTTTTTATCCCTTATAGGTCGCACACTCCTGTGCCCGTGGACCTCCCCCCGATGCAGGAGCTTGCTTACTGCTCCCTTACTTTTCCAATTTTACTTTTTGGGGGTGTTGTTTTTTATCTTTTTGAATTTTATTTTAAATTAGCCTAGTACTAGGCCAGTTTTTAATTCGGCGACTAATGCCCAAGTAGGCAGTCGCCAGATGAGCTCTTTAAAAAACAAAAAAACACACAAAAAAACATTCCTTCATATAAATGGAGCTGTACCATCAATCAATTACCATCCTGATCCTATATCGAACTAAATCGGTAATTTTATATTGTTTGTTTTGTTTTTCAAAAAATAATCTACCTGGCATTGTGGAGTCTTTTTAATCATATTCAAAATTCTATTATATTTATTTTTATTCCCCAAAAGATTGGTCTACTTTTTTAATACTCACAATGCGAACATAGGGCCTTTTCAATATCAAAGTTTTAAGAGTTTAGGGTAGCTGACCTCATCCTCTTTAATAGTATTACATATATATAAAATTTGTCTCAATACACCCAATTTCCGCTTCTCAGTTTCTTCCTTCACCCATTATTCGAGTCTTCTAGATCTTTTTGTGACATATCACCACATTTCTATTTTTCCATTTTATTTTTATGCTGTGTAATATTATAGAGTTTTTGTTTTCTTCAAAAGACAAATATTTAAAAGCTAACTTCATATTCTTAATACATAAGTTTCTCCTAATCAATTAAAAATTAGGAAGCTGTATTAGATATAATTAACTGACCAAATCTTGCTGCTACAAAAGAATTTAGATGAAGTCCATCCAGTCTAAACAGCTTTGACCTTTCATATGCCACTGTTGTTTTACCAAATTTTATGAACCCATATTTTTTACTGTTTTCTGCTTTTTTCATCCTATGACATTGATGCGTACCAACACCAAATTAAGATAAATAAGAAGCATATTTTTTAAAATTTTCTTCATTCTCTCTCACTCATCACTGTGTTTTATTACTAATCTTAAAGTTCATGACTTAACACATTGAGCACCAGAGGGTAAATCTATGTCACTTTCCCAGGGGACACAATTCTTTTTTACATATAATTTGGTGCTAAATGTGTTTAGAAGTAGTTTAGTACTAATTTTTCAAACTTTTCAGTTTTGAAGCATGGTGTTTATGTCAAAAGTTTCTTGGGGCCCACACATTCATAATTGTATTGAAAATCTCATAGGATGGCTATCATATATGAGTGACTCTGCGCTCATTGAAATGCCATAGCCCTCCAGGAAATTTAGCTGGCATGCACTGGTGCTAGCCATGACACTCAATGTGTTAATGGGCTTCCTTAGTTAGCAGTATATTAAGGTGATAAAATCTGCAATTTTGATTCAAGTTCTCACTTTTCCACAGGAATTCCGGGATGCGGAGGTCTATTGACCAATGACGAGTCCGAATTTTCACCTCCCACACTATCCAGTGAATACCACAACAACCTAAATTGTGAATGGGTGATTAGGGTTTCACCAGGAGAAAAAATAGAGCTCAATTTCACATCTTTTGACATTGAGTACCATCGTCATTGCCAGTGGGACTTCCTTGAGGTAGGATTTAACATCTTTCAGGGATTTTGGGTGTAAAAAGTTTTGTTTGTCATGGGATCACTCAAGTGCTCAATAGAACAACTTGGGCAACAGTGAAATATAAGGTGTTCGGGTTAAATTCAATGATTTTTAAATGTCTATTTTTTTCAGGAACATGTTGATTTATTGGTGAACAGTCAACTGCATTGGATAGCATAAAGAGTAAAGATTTAGTTGAGAAAAAGTTAGCTGACATGGAAGACTGGAATCCATCTAAATATTGGAAAATAGTTACCTGCATCATGATGAGTTGAACTGGGTATCAAAAGTCAGACATCATGACTGATGCTCAATGCTCTCTTAACACTGTAAAGGCTGTAAGACATGATATGAGTAGCTGCAATTGAGACTATGAGGCTGTAGCCAGCAGAAAGGAACACAACAGGCATTCACACTCGATCTGCTCATGGCAATTCATCTAACAACTGCACGACAAGGTGATGGAAGACCCAAGCCTCATAATCTGGGCTCTGGTGAGAGAGATGAGTATTGATAGTCACCACCATTAAGTTGGCCCTGAATAAATACCTTTGCTATCAATTGTACAAGAGTCACAAGAGACAAATTCTGACAGCCAATGCTAACGAGCTCTGTTTGACAAAGGCAAAGTAGCTCCTGAACAAGGTGAAGCATCCTGTTGAGCTGGGAACAATTTTGTTCATCTGAGATGAAAAGAACTATCAGGACCAGTTGCACAATACCCAGAACAACTCGTGGATTGCCTGTAATTATCCATGCAACGTTCCACATATCATATAATGGCTGAGTGCATTGAGTTGATAGAAAGATGGATGGCCAAAGGTCCACTCACTTGCCTGTGAGATGCCTGCTAGATTGGAAGGAGACGCAGATACTTTTTTTTATTAATATAGGGTCTTTCAATAAGGTCGCTCGATTTTTAAATGTAAATAAAACAAGTTGTGTGTGATATATGCACTCAATTTATTTTAAATTTGAAAGTACATTTTATGTCATTAAGTGTGGAATATGACGTCATTCCAATGTCCGCGGATTATTCACATAGACCTGCGATTTAAGGTAGCCCCAAAGAAAGTAGTCTAATAGCGTTAAATTGCATGATCTCAGTGGCCAGTTGATGTTGCCCCTGCATGAGATTACCCTGCCCTGAAATCACTGGTGCAAAATGTCTATTGTGGCGTGCGCAGTGTGGCATGTAGCGCTGTCCTGTTGGAACCACATGTCATCAGTATCCATATCAGGCATATAATCCAGTTGAGGCCACAAGAAGTTGCTTATCATCGATCTGTAGGTCTTGCCATTGACGGTTATGGCAATCCCATCTTCGTTCTAAAAAAAATACGGACTGATGATTCCGTTAGACGAAAATCCGCACCAAACAGTGACTTTGTTGGGATGCAATTGGTGCTGGTGTATCTCATGTGGATTGTTTTCATCCCAAATCTGACAACTTTGCTTGTTCACAAATGCATTCATCCAAAAATGGGCCTCGTTGCTGAAGATGATTAAAAAAAAAAATTGGGGGCAACTTCCAACTGCTCTAGAGCCCAATCAGCGAACACATGGCGTTGTCTATGGTCGTGTAAGTTGGGATTTTGTACGGTGCAGACCCAAGTCCCTACGCATAATTTGCCAAACTGAAGTTGCAGAAAGGCCAAGTTTTTGTGAACGACGAGAAATTGACTGCTTCAGATTTTTCCTTACACACTCATTTACGGCAGCAATGTTTTCAGCAGGCCTTGCATTTCGGCGATGTACGGGTGGTGGCTGGTTGTTGATAGACCCTTTTGCCTTGAATTTGGCCACCAATTGTTGAACAGTGGACTTTGCAGGACGATTGTTGGCGAGGATAGAAATCACGTAATGAGCGGAACGTTTGTCGAACAGAGCACTGATTTTGATAATAACATTTGATGATTTGCAAATGCTGTTCAATGCTATAACCTTCCATTATGACTTGCCAAGTACTAACTGAACAGTTCACAGTGAGGTTGCCAGATGTTGCTTTAACAACATGGCTACTATCGCCTGACAAAGCTTGAGCGTCCTTGTTGAAAGACCCTGTATATATATCCCCAATAAGTGTTACTGTTAGGGCCATTGTTCTTGTTTTATATTAATGATCTTGACTTGGGTATAAGTAGTGACCTGAGCATGTTTGTTGATATTACTAAGGTAGGATTATACGGCTTGACTAATGGTGAGGTATCACAAGATGAATTGACCTTACTTTTCCAATGGGCAGAAAATGTCAAATAGAAGTTAACATAAGCAAGTGTACTTGTACTGTACTTATTATAGGTAGGTGTAATCCAATGAATAATTATAAATCGAATGGGAGAGTTTTAGGAAGGTCTGAATGCAAAAGTGACTTAGGTGTCCATGTAAGTTCTGACCTCCAGCCTGAAAAGCAGTGCACAAGTGCTAGGAATAAAGTTAATAGGGTATTGGGGTTTATTGGGAGGAGTGTTAATGGCATTCTGAAACTGTACCTGGCATTAGTTAGGCCTCATCTTGACTATGCAGTGCACTTTTGGTTACCCTATTATATGATAGATATTGGTTTACTTGAATCTGTGCAAAGAAGGATGACTCAGATGATTCATTGGTTGAGGAGGTTAACTTATGGTGAAAGGCTTAGGAGGCTAAATCTTAATACATTAAAAAGAGAAGATTGAGAGGATTTGATTGAAGTCTTCAAGTGGGTAAAAGGTTATAATATGGGACAAGTTTAAGTTTAGGAAAATGATTGGTAGAAATTGGTTTATAAATTGAGGGGTAGATGAATGGAATAGGCTCACTAGTCATGTGATAGGACCATCCTCCTTGTGGAGTTTTAAGAATGTATTGGATAGATTTATAGATGAGGATGCTTGGTGGGAGTGAACTGGGTGATGATTAGCTTTTTGCAGACTCCTTTTCATATGTTCTTATTTGTCTGGCTTGCTGTTTGTGTACAATATATCTAAAAAGGTTAATGAGGGATTACACAGTGATTTTGTGGACAGGTTGGTCTTGTGCTAAGGAAGAGTTGCTTAGATTTCCGTGTGAATCCAGATCTGGATATGGGTTCTGGATCTCATTCATTAATATTGTGAGGTAAGGCATTTTCTGACATTTGGCAGAGTTATGCATTCTATGAGTGCTTTCTAGTTACTAATGTCTTTCTCCTCAGGAAGAGGGGTTTTCGGCCAGTACTTGTAACCATCTCTTCTCTTCTGTACCTTTTTGCTTGTCCCAGAGCATTTGGAATGAACTGATCCATTTGGAGTTGAAGGTTTATAATTCCCTTGTTAATCATTTAAAAATCATGGACGGGAACATCCATCTTGCAATGCAGCCCCCTGCAAACTGGGTTAGGTGCAGCATGGGCAACCACACTGTATTTGACATCTAGAGGATGTCATCCAACTGGTCCCATACCCACCAAGTAGTTTCATTTTTGATATATTCTTGCATGCATTTTCACTTTTTGTAACTTCACTCCCTTTGTGAAACACCTCGAATCTTTCCATCAGTAATGCCTATGTTGGTTTTCTCTTAGTTTTAATTAATAATAATAATTTAATTGTAATGATGACCTCCCAAAGTTCGGGGGGTGGGGGGGGGGGAATGGGTTACCAGCTAACTCACAGGAAAAATTAGACACTGGGCTTGACACACTTGTTTGAGGATTCTCCGTGTCTAGACCTCTGTCCTCTTTATGACTTGGTTCAGGGTTGTACAAATTTGAATAGATGATTATAATAATAATGCTTTATTTTGTGTATTGCTATTAAGGGCCAGTGGCCTTCTCAGAGAGCATGTCTATCAACCAAGAAAAAACTTGTGAGATGGTGGGTGGTCTTCAAGCCACACTTGAACTCACCATGAGAGGTGTGATAAATTATGTCACCATAACTGAACCATAACAACAAACCATTAAAGCATTGATGAAACTGAGAGAGAAGATTAATGAGGTATATTGGGAAAGAGATGCAATGACCGACGCAACAAATAAGACCTAGAGTTAGTGATCAAAATATTAAGTCTCTTTACCTCTTGAAACCCCCAGATCCGAGATGGTGGAGAGCGGGATAGTCCACTAATAGGAAGATTTTGTGGGTATGATCTTCCAGGCCCTTTTATGTCATCTTCAAACCAGTTGTTTGTGAGATTTGTGTCTGATTTTGTCATGACTCACACTGGCTTTAGAGCTAGATACAGAGTGGGTGAGTATTGCTTTGATTTGCATGTAATAGGCCAAGAGTGATGATCTATATAAGCTTGTATTCTTCATAAAAAGATGAATGTGGAAATTTAAACTTGGTTTCAATACTATATTGTAGATAATTGTTTTCATACTCATCTCTACTCTGTAGTATCAACTAATAATAAATAATCTGTCCATGAAATTTCCTAACTATCATAATTTGGATCATAATGCCCAATGAAAATGGGTGTCTGGAAATTTTTTATATACCTTATACAGGCTTCATCATTTATTGATGTTAAGATTTCTTTGAGCCTTCTACTAGTTTCACCTATGTTCATTCATCTTTTTTCATCATGCTTCACCTCGGATAGGATATGGACACATTGGATTACATAACATTTACCCCTTGTTTCCCAATTAACAAAAGGAGTCAAACACGTTGATTTTTGTTTGTCTGTGTATTTTTCATGTTAGCAACCATGAGAACCTAATCTTACTCTAACCCAAGAACTTGAATTTCATATGCTAATAAATATGAGCAGTGGCACTCTCTAAGTAATTCTAAAGCCTGTCTACTTTTCAATAATTCCAATCTCATCTCACAAAACCAAATGAGTGTGATCAAGTTTTATCCTCACAACAATCTCGTTTCTCTACAGGGTGTGGTGGTGAATTCTCTGAGGAAACAGGTGTTCTCCAATCCCCCAAATATCCAAGCTATTATCCCCATAACAGAGTCTGCATTTATGCTATAAGACAACCACTTGGAAAGGCAATTCTGCTCAACTTTACAGATTTCGAGTTGGAAGATGGACAGACTTGTCGGTTTGATTATCTTAAGGTAAGTTTTGATGTGTATCAATGGTCCTTACTTCAAAACATAATATTTTAAATTCAAATGACCCTATACAGGGTTGCCATATCATTCTATATTATATAGAGTTCTCTATATTTGAGCTGTTTCTCTAAATCACTCTATATTACTCTATATTAGAGGTCTCACTCTATATTTTTCTGAAGCACTCTATATTCTTTAAATAAATGGTACTTTGCCATATAGTCAATAATACAAAAAATAAGTGTGTCAAATATCCAAGTTTTCCTATGTTACAAATGTGATCCTATTTTCTCTCTCCCTTTTTAAAGTTCTATTTTTCCTACTTAGAAAACTCAGCGCCTGCAAGAACAGTCCCAATGAAGCACATCTGAGGGACACTGCTGGGGCTCCTTTGGTTCCACAGATTTTAGTGTAGTTTCATTTTCATAATTTTGTTATTTGTGGAATTTCCAAGTTGTAGCCCCTATTGCATTCTCTTAATTCTATGCCATTTGTAACAGTATAACAATTGACAATTCATTTCTTTTTTATCATGTATTCTCAGCATAATTACCTTTTTTTCTTTTCAGGAAATTGTTTTAGTCTTAAGTTTCTAGAGCTGGGTATCCTACTTGGTAATTGGTTATTCCCCTTGATTAGGTATCCTATGTAGTAATAACCAGTATCTAGATAGTATGGCATCAAAACACCAACAGAAATATAAGAAAGACTGGGAATGTAGCAAGGATTGTAATGATCTCTTGGAGAAATGGTGTTCAGAAGATGCAGGGGATCCTTTTAATGGATACTGCAAGTGGTGCAACCGAAGGATTTCTGTCTTCAATTTGGGAAAAGGTGCTCTTCTGCAGCATGCTAAGACAGAAATACATAAAAAGGCAGCCAAACAAGTGAAAACTTCTAAGTCCATGAAAATGTTTATTGTTCCCACATCATCCAAGATTTCCAATGAAACCCTAAATGACTTAACCACCAAAGCAGAACAGCTGTTCTCTATTGTGTATGTTGAACATAATTTGCCATTCCTTTTTGCAGACCACCTTGACCCACTTTTGAAGCGGGTTTTTCCTGATAGCAATGTTTCTGAACAGTTCCAGTCAAAAAGAAGTAAAGCAACATATCTAATAACTGATCTGATCTGATGAAGGTGACTCAGCTTTGCTTTGTCATCAGCGCTGAGCATTTGTTGCTTTTCTTTAGCTTCCTTTATATTTTTCCTTTTTGTTGCGGTTCTCTTACTATGTATTGCCTTGAATCTGTTGCTCTAGAATAGATTTCCTATAACTCCATATTTGATTTAAATAGGCTTTATTTTGATGAATTATTTTGTCTCATTCTTTATTTTCTCCAAAATTTAATATGGCTTTCAGTGATTTATTTTCTACTGCAAAGTTCTCCCTAATTCCTTTCATTCCTTTACATTTTTTTACAAAATGTTCCACTCTCTTCTCTTCCTTCATTACAAATCAAGCACTGTGTGTCGCCCCCTGTCAGTATTGCTCTCCAGTTTAAGTTTAGCATATTAGTACGACATCTATATAATAATATTCAGCCATGGGTGTTGTCATACCAATTCTCCTCCTTGATCTCTGTCTTGAACCTATTCTAGTGTTTATTTTTGTTGCATTTCTGCCTTCCATTTAATTTCTTCATACTTATTTATCCTATCATATATTTGATTCTTATTCAGTTCATCTAGTTTATTTAGATTTTTTATGTCTATGTTGCCTAAATATTTTCTTGCTGTTTTAAACCACCGGTCATTCTTCTCTTCCATATAACTTTCCTTGAATACTTCTTTTAGCAGGTCATTGTTACTCTTCAATATATGTTGTATATAAGTTAGTTTAGTTTTCATATCTCTTGTTAGCATGGTTGATGTTCCCACCTCCCCCTGCAGGGTTACTGCAGGTGCATAACTTGGTGCCTCTAGCACTTTTCTCCATACTGAGTTTTCTGTTCTCTGTAGTTTCTCTAGCTCCTTCTTAGCCCAAACGCTTAGTATGCTAGGGAGAGCAACAGATTTCCAGTAAGTTTTCACCATTAACAATTTGTTACTTGCTCTTTCCCTTATTGAATATGTCATGTTGGCTAGCTTCCTTCCTTGTTCAATCTTTAAGCACTTATGTATTTTAAAACATTCAATTTTGTCACACAGGGTTACACCTAAATACTTTAATTCATGTACCACTTTAATGCCTGATATCTGCTCTGGTCTTTCTTTTATATTAAATATCATGCAGTAACTTTTTTGTTTGTTCATTTCTAGACCACTCTATTTAGAGACTCTTTTGAGGGTATCTATTAGTTGTTTCATACCTTTGATTGAGTTTGTGATCAGTAATCCATCATCAGCAGAGAAAAGCAATGGGATATAAACACTATCACTTTTAAATCCTATTTCTGTATTTATTATTTTTTTAATTATAATATTTAGTACCATGAGGAATAACTGTGGTGAACCAGTACAGCCTTGCCTAATACCGTTCGTTACTTCCATGTCACATATTATCTTGTTATCTATATATATATATAATATGGTTGAGTCTCGTGTATACAGTTTTGCTACAATATCTATGACTTGTCACACTTATTGTAAATGAGGCTTTCTATCAGTGCTTTCCTGTTTATTGAATCAAATGCTTTCTTGTAATCTATTGCAGTTATGACCAGTGTTTTCTTTAATTTTTTACTGTTTCTAACACAGTATTGTAATAAAAACAGGTTATCTTCCACTCTGCTCCCTTTTGTAAAACCTGACTGAAATTCATTTATTTCTCCATTCCTATATAAGTGTTCAATGATTTTGCTTTTTAGAAGTCCCATAAAAATTTTATACCCTGTATTTGTTAAGGCTGTTGGTCTAAATTCATTGACTTTTGGTTTTGCCACTTTGTGGATAAGTACTGTTTTAGATCTTTTCCATGTTTCTGGTGTCGTTTTTTCTAATACCTCATTTAGTGCATTAGTTAGTGTCTTTATGCCAATCTCACTTCTTTCAAGGCATTTATAGAGTTCTCCTTTTAATCCGTCTGGTCCTGGCTGCTTATTCTTTTTAATTTTCACAATATAATCTTTTACTTCCTCTTCTCTGAATTTTATTTTATTCATTCTGACTATCTCTTCATCTATCATAGCTACTTTTGTTGCATCATAGTGCTCCTTGACATGGTTTGGTATTATCTAGTATTTAGGATCAATGTTCCTCTATTCTAATATCTTGCCCCTCTTCATTAGACTTAACTCCACATGTCATGTCCATATGTTCTGTTAACTCTGCTGGAAATGTAATGATTTCTACTGGTTTGTTGTAGTACACTTCTATTTTTTCTCTATTTTCTTCCTTATTGGGGTAATTTTTAATGGTTTTATCATTCCAGACTGTGTCCATCATATTTTCTGCTTTTTTCTATATGGTAGTCTAGAATTTCTTGACTTTTTCTGGAATTCATTTTTCTTCTCATATTGCACCATTCTCTGCATAAACTTTTTGCACTTCCCTTTCCCCATCTTGTATTCCTCTTAATTTGTTTATATTTTTCCATAGATTTTTATTAGAATTTTTGCTATTTCTTATCTGTTCTGTTATTTTCTTTTCATGTTGTTCTTTTCCTGTTCTAATCAGATTTTTGCACTTTCCTTTTCTGCTTTTGATAAAGTTGGTCATATTTTTCTTTTTCCTGTTCTGATTTGGCATTTTTCCGACCTCACTTATATCTCCTCCTCACTGATATCTCTTGTTGCATCTCTTCTGTAAACCAAATTTGCTCAGTTTTCCCTTTTCTTTTATCTGTATATCTTTTTCTGATTACTTTCTTTAGATTTATATCTGCACTCTCCTTCATAAGGATATCTAATACATCTCCCTTATTTCTTATACTTCCTTCTATATGTTTCACATATGCATTTTCAGTTTCTCTGTCTCCTAACCTATAGTATTCTTCGGTCTTATATTCCTGGTGTACTTTTTTACACTTAGCCGATCGATATCTAAATTCAGCAGTTAGCAAACAGTGGTCTGACAGATCAAAAAGTTGTTTTTCTTTGTCTATTTTCATTCTAACAAAGTTTCTGTACTGATTTTGATTGCATAAAATAAAGTATATAACACTTTTTTCATTTCCTTGTACTCTAGTGTTCAAACCCTCAGTTCTGTAATCACCGTTTAGTATGGTCAAATCCCATTTTTCAATTAGTTCTGTTAGGAGCCGGCCATTTGCATTCTCCTTTTGTTTGCCCATGTAGCCAAGATGGGCATTAAAGTCACTTATAATCAGAATATTCTCATTTTCGTATTAGTTAATCTGGTATTTAGTTGTTCCACTATTTCCTGGTTCCTTCTCACTTCCCTTACATCCCAATACATTAGCAACACTACCATTTTTTCTCCTTGTATATTTATATTTGCTTCTAGTATATCTGGATTTTCTAGGGGGTATTTCTTTACTTCAATATTTTGATCTTTTCGGTATAGTATCAAGAGACCTTCCCCTTTCTTATCTGATATATTCCTCATACTTGAAATACTACCAATATTTTCTGCATGGTTAATCTTTGAATATTTATGTTAAGTTTCTGTAATACATATAATTCCATTTCCTTCTGTCCTTAACATGCTTTCCAACTCCATATTTTTGAAGCTAGTAAGTCCTTGTATATTTGGTAGTTTGATAGTGTAGCTTCCTGTTGTATTAGTTGCTTTGAAAAAAAACTCTTTCTAATTGGCCTCTTTTGATGTACCATCCATATTCCCCTTGTTCTCTTTTTTCTCTTATCTTCTCTTTTAGCTCCTTTTCTCTTTCTCTTTCATTACGTGTCAGGTCAGGTTGAATATATACATGCTTATACTCTGGCTTAGAAGTATATTTCAACTTCTTTGCGTTTTTAATGATATGCCACTTCTTTGTAGAGTACTTTAGTTTTATTAGCATGCATCAGGTCCTATTGTTCCTATCCCTATCTTTCTGTTCTATTGTTCCCAACCTAGCTATTCCTGTTATTTCAGATGGTGTGTATCTTATGGTGAAGACTGAGTTGATAAAGAAATTAAGGACAGCATTTCTCTCTTGATTGATGAAAGCAACAAGAGATTTGGGTGTAAATATATGAATATGTTAGTCTGGTTGTTTGATGAGGAAGAGGGCCGAGCTTGTGTTCATTTCTATAGAACTGTTACCTTGGGTCATGCATGAGCTGAAGACATCACAAAAGCTATTGTCCATTGTTTTGAAGAAGATATCATTCCATGGGAAAACCTTATACAGATGATGTTAGATAGCCCAAATATAATGCGAGGGAAAAACAGTGGTGTGCTTAAACGACTTAAGGACTATGCTAATCATATGTTGGACTTGAGAGTTTGTTCACTCCATCACATAAGTAATGTAGCACTGTATGCTACAAAAGATAGCCCAAATGTAATACGAGGGAAAAACAGTGGTGTGCTTAAATGACTTAAGGACTATGCTAATCATATGTTGGACTTGAGAGTTTGTTCACTCCATCACATAAGTAATGCAGCACTGTATGCTACAAAAGAATTTAGTTAAGATATTGAAGATTTTTTACAAGATTTATTCTACTTCTTTCGAAATCATCCATCAGCAGTTGAAGATTTCAAAGGATATCAAATTATTTTTGATCTTCAGCTGCATAAAATTCTTCGTTATGTGGAAACAAAATGGCTCAGCCTTCTGCCTGTTGCAGAAATAGTTTTGGAGCAACTACCAGGCCTCCAGGCCCTCTTCAAGTCACTAAGTGAATGTAAGGAAAATAAATCAGGCAGCAGTCAAGATTTAAAAGGCTTCTGTGCTTTCTGAATAAACCTAAATTAGCTGTCTACCTTAATTTTCTTTGTCATGGGCTTCAGGCATTCGTTCGCTTTGAAAAAAAAATTCAGAGTGAGCAAACAATGATCCAGTCTTTATTATGAAATGATTGATTGCACAAAAAATGTCTTGCCTCATGATTTATAAAGAGAGATGTGTTAGCAAAGATAGTTACAGGGAGAGATTTTCTTGATTTGAAATACTCTGAGTCCCAGAATCAACCGCCAGATGCTACTCTTAGTCTGGGTACAGGTACCACACAAGTCCTCATGAAGCAAAAGGATCACATCTCTCATCACAGCAAAGAGGAAATACACCGCAAGGCAAATACATTTTATGTGAAAGCTTTTCAAAAATTTCATTATTATTTACCATTCCATACTCAGATCCTGGAAGATTGAATTTTTCTAGACCCTGAAGTTAGGAAAGAAGCCAATGTTGTGGAGGCAGTGAGAAGGGTTGCCCAAAAGCTCCCCACAGTTATTCCTCCTGACAGTATAGATGATGTAATGGATGAGTGGAAGCTGTTTGCTCTTGATCCATATGTTGGGAAAATAATTAATTCAACAGGTCAGCTTACACAACATAGACCCAAAATAGATCTGTTTTGGTGTAAAGTGCATCAGATGAAGTCTGCTACAGGGCAGGCAAAGTATCCTTTGTTGGAAGACTTGACAATAGCATGTCTGGCTTTAGCCTATGGAAATGCAGACACTGAACGATCATTTTCAGAAGTGGCCAGTATAATGAGAAAGGAGAGAGCAAACCTGGAATGTTACACATTGAATGTTATTCTGTCAGTGAAGAGCTACCTCCGAGTAAAAAAATCAGAATTGTACCAACATAGAACTTGAAGAAAACCTTCTCTTCTTTTGTAGAAAGGCCCACAGCACATGAAGCTTGACAAAAGAAACAACAGATGGAGAGAAAATCAGAGGGACAGGCTAAAGAAATTGCTGGAGAAATCAGCATGCTAACTCAAATGATCCAAGCTGAAAAAGACAAAAGAGTGTTAGATTTAAATCTGCTCAGGTTTCAGTATACTGTGCATCAAAAAAGGAAGTAGAAGCTGAGAAGAAAAGGAAAGAAGCCATGGAAATGGTTAAAAAAAGCCCAACAGCTCCTAAAAGAGGCAGATAAAGAAGGAAAGGAAGCTGCAATTGCCAGGGAGGCAGCAACAAAGAAAGTGAGAAGGGAAGAAACAAAAATTGTACAAAAAACTATCAAGAGAGCTGCTGAAGAGAATGTCAGGCAAAGCAAAAAATAAAAGAATTTTAAATATATAATTCAGGTATAGATTTTGTAAGAAATCTTAATTATAATTTTAAGCTTTCTATTTTGTATTCAGATACCTGATGAAGTAAGTTTTTAGTTTCATATTTTTTTGTATTTAGATACCTGATAAAGTAAGTTATTTTCATTTCATATCAGGCTTAGTAAAATTGTTTATGATTAAAATAATAATAATAAAAAAAATTATAGCAACTGTGATGAAACCAGACTGAGGCATTGTGAGCTGCTGTTTTATTGGCATGCACATACACTGTTGAAAGGTTAATATTTATTCATGTGAATATCAGGGATATAGTCTTCCTTTGTTTACAGTATATGTAATGGCATAACTTTTTTTTACAAGATTTATAAAGTTAAGCAAAACAATAACACCTTTATTTATAGTGTAGATGTATCCTTGATAGTTTATATTGATTGCATAAAAATGTAAAGTTCTTGTTATTATAGTTATGTGTGAATATTCAGGCTGATGGAGACAAAAAATATTAGCTTCAGTTCAATAGGAGTTATTATATTTAGTTTGGTTTAATATTTTGATTTGTTAGATGGAATACAGATCCAGATTTTTCTCTGGAACATTACTTAAGAATAAAAAAAATTTGCTTGAAGACAGTGCATGTTCATATCTGGATATTCTGAGTGGGAACTGTATACAGTGTACTGTAATTCAGTGTACTGGCTCCCTGGCCAAGCAGTCTTTCATTCTATTGGAAAGTTGCAATGCTTGTAGGGGGAGAATAATATGGCTCCACTGATAGTCATGCTTGTTAAATGCAGGTTTTGTCATGTCAGCCTTCATTTATTTAGCGATGAATGGCTATAGTTGCCCCAGTGCTTGGCATTATACTGAAATTCCATAAACCAACCAACAACATATGTAATACAGTTAGCATTACATCATAGATTTACATCTAATGATGCCAGCTTTTACTCTATACTTTCCAGTTTCCTTCTCTATATTTGAAGGGGAAGCACTATATTTGATATTTTGCCCAGTGGCAACCCTGCTATATAAATCAATGTACTTGTTTGTTTTTTTCCCCTGGACTAGAAGTCATAGTTGTTTGAAGATGACAGGAAGCATGCTCAATTAATAATAATGAAAGTTCTTCTTCTGCACCACACTGCCCGTAAGTGGGTGTAGGCATGAGTCAATGTTAAAGGATGATAAAACAAGATTAAGATGAATAATTTAGTATATGATCAGGCAATAAATTAAATCCCCTGAATTAGTTCAAGACTATAAAATTTAAACATGGAATTATAATGTAAAGCCAACGCCAGTATTGGTAAAAGCTCTGGGCATTGATTGGGTTAGATTTAGTCACCTACTACCGTTCTATTTTAATTTAGGATTACTAATAATTATGGATTAAATTAGTACTTCAGTCTCACAGAGCATCATAATTATTAAAAAGATGGTATCCCATATACATATATGAGTGAGCTAAACTCAATGTAAGACAGGGTACTAGATGCCCAATATAAAATGAGCCAGTGTCGTCAGTGCATGACTGACTTCTTCACAGGTCATCCTAATAAAGTTAAATCTTTAGATTGCTGGGAATTTGCACTTGCAGTAACAGTGGATTATCTTGCCAATGACAGATCAGGGAGGTTCCTTACTCAGTTGAAGTTTGGAGAAGTGCTTTCATGATTTCCTTTGATGTCAAACAGGGTGCAAAATGCACAGACTTGAGTTTTTACTGATTTACGACTAGGAACTAAAAGCAAGCTTGTTTATTTTTAAATTGGTAACAAGTTTCCTAAGGATTGATATCAAGGATAAATAATAGTAGTGAGTCAAAGGAAAAGGTGATTCATTGCAGTGTAGCCAGTACAGAGGTCTAAGGCTATTAGAACATGGAATGAAGGTATGGGAGAAATTATTGGTCTTAAAAGTTGATTAACCTACTGGAAACATTTACATCATAAGGGAGAGTACATTTAGATACTAACCAAGACTATAAAATTTAAACATGGGATTATAATGTAAAGCCAACGCTAGAGGTCTGGAATTCCGTAAAGGGTTACATGGAGAGTATCATCAATCCAAAGGTAATTTAATGTAAGGGTACTTGACTCAGCTAGAAGGATGGCACCCACATTTAGGCTGATTTGGGAAATTTGCAGTTTCAACTGATAAATTAAATGCATCTTCACTTTCAGCTAGATGATTTCTCAATCCACTGAAATCGCATTTAACTAATCCATTTTTTGACAAGAAACAAATAGTTTTCATTCCCTATTCAATAAGACATAATAGCGCCCCACACAGATGAAAAATCAGCCTCCACCAAAATTTGAACCAAATATTTGTACAAATCCTTAACCTACAACTTTGTTTTTCTCATTTTTTCAAACTATGATCCACCCTTGTCTTGTTTCATTCTTCTAAATCAAAATATTTATAATTTATCCATTTTAGTGAACATTTTATATGTGGAAACCATGCCTGAAAATGACACTTCAAGTGTAGTCTGACATAAGTTGTATAGGTAATCTTAAACTACTTGCCCTTATATTGTTAATAGTTCATTTGTCCTTTTTATTACCTCACTTTGATTGAATCTAGCTAGTATCTTTCCATTTCTTAACTATACTCCCTGTTGTCCCTTCATATATGAAGATCCCTTAACCAACATCATTGATATAAATCAAGAATATCAATGCATCCAGAATGGATCCCTGAGGTACACCAATGATAATATCCTTCAATTTTATATTGCCCCATTCAATTCTACTCTCTGCTTCCAATTTCTTAATGACTCTGCTATCCAACCTAAGAGTAAATCTCATACGTCTTTAATATATGAATTAGCTTTATATGAGGGACTTTATCAAAAGTTTTACTAAGATCTAAGTAAATTATATCTATGCTTTCTATTTCACCTGAATGCTTTAGTGTCTCAATCTAAAATGTTGACCTACCTGCTGCATTTCTATTCCCAATAGGTGATTGATGGCCTGAACCCAACGTCTCCACTGTTGGGAACTTACTGCGGACCAACCCACAGAGTCCCAGAACTGATCACCTCTTCACTCAATGGATTAATGCTCAAGTTTGTGACGGATGGTAGTGTCACCAACCGAGGATTTTCTGCCTATTACTCCACCATTGACATAGGTTGGTATCCTAAGTTTAGAATCATGTAAGAAGTAATATTGCAAAAGGGTTGGGAGAATGGGGGGGGGGAGATGCAGGGGTGTTGCACATTCTCCTGCTCACAAGTGTTTTTATGCCCCAGGGCTCTGCACCTTCCAAACATTTTCACTTCCTAAATTCTCTCTTATAACCCCCAAATGTTTACTAATTTTGATTAAGATTAGTTTTTTATTTATTTTTTAGATATAAAATCCAATATAAATCACAGTCCTTGAGACTGTTTTAAAGCATTTGATGTCAGGACTTGGAGCCAAGAATCAGTTATTTTCACATTAGACAGAGAAGATTTTAAAATATATCACAATTAAAATGTTACATTTGTTTAACTAATTATAAAAGTTTAATCTTGATAAATTTTTAAACCAATTAACTAATCACAAAAGTTTAATCACAATAAACTTTTTAACAAATTAACTAATTCTAAAAGTTTCATCCTGATAAATTTTAAACCAATTAACTAATTATAAAGTTTAATCTTGATATATTGTTAAACCAATTAACTAGTTATAAAAGTTTAATCCTGATATATTGTTAAGCCAATTAACTAATTATAATAAAATGTTTAATCCTGATATATTGTTAAATCAATTAACTATCACTAAAAATTTTTAATAGTGGAGAATTGCACTAAACACAATTTTAACAGCACATAATTAGAATCTGTGCAATGGTATCTCCACCTGAAGGTTTTAAAAAAATAGCTTGTATAATTATTATTAAGTGATAGGAAGTAAAAATCTGTGAGTTGTATTACACTTAGTGGATAATTTGCAGTGCTAAAAACTGGAGAGGACTGCAATTCTCTTGATGTTGAAGTGAAGATAACTTTGCTAAAGTTAATTTTTATGTATTTTTAAGCCCACAACAGACATTTATCATTGTGTTGTTTTTTGGTCCTATTCCTAAAGTTAGAAAATTTCCTGAGAGCCTTACACCTTTTCTCTTGAAAAAGGAGCCCCACCCCAACACTTTAAAAATGGCTTTGCTGCAAACATGAGAGTTCTTAGTTACTTGTCTTTTGATTTTAAAGATCTCTAGGGGTAAAACTGCTAAATTCTGGATCAACCCTTTTTTTGGGGGGGCTGAATGCCATTTTCTACACTTTTCTGCACAGTGTGATTGATTATCACACCTGCAACTATCCTTTGGTAGTTGTAGAAAAGAGTTCCTTTTACCTAATTCATTCAAGATATAACACTTATCTTCTTGAAAGAGATCTTTTTTACACGGTTATTTTATTAGAAAATACTTCTTGAAAAGATGTCTAGATAGGCGTAATCAAATTTCAGGAAATTGACTATAAACTATGTAATAACTGTAATAAAGGATGTTGTGAGTATCTACCAAATTGTACTTATTTCATTCATAAATGTATTTGAAACAATAATTTTGAAAACCTTTTCTGGAAAATTATGAGACAGTGAAGAGGTATTGTATATAATCTTTAGACACATTTTATAAAGGTATAGTGAACAAAACACACAAAAACATTTTTTTTATTTAAACAGTGATTAGAGAAGATTAGTAATGTTTCTGCTATTATTCACAAATAAATTGTAATATTTTTTCTTCCTTGACATGATACACTTTGTAATTTCAGCTGTTATTTAATTCCAACAGAAGTATTTTTTTTTTTTAATTCAGCTTCTGTGAATTTTTCCTTTTTACCTTTTGAAACCATGTCTAAGAGTGTTCCAAATGCAGTAGTTCATGGGATTGCAATCTAGTGTTTGAAGCGGCTATTCATCTGTGTAAAATGTGGGACTGTAAATCACATTTGGGATAAAGATTTTCTTTTAAAAAATTGATATAAAACTTCAGAATTCACTTTTTCATTTTGCAGAATGAGGAAAGTATCATTTCTTACCATTCCATGATATATTGGTCCAAACCCTAAATTTTTTTCCAAAAAATGACTTGTCTGAATGGATAAATAGCTTTTTCTCACTAGCCAAGAATAACATGGTTCCGTGGATTCAGAAGACTCAATAGCAAAATACTTTTCATTTTTAAAGATTATTTCATTAATATTATTAGATGAAAATTTACCTAGTCATTTCCTACATTGAAATTATCCTTTTTCTATTAGATGAAAATTTACCTAGTCATTTCCTACATTGAAATTATCCTTTTTCTATTAGATGAAAATTTACCTAGTCATTTCCAACATTGAAATTATCCTTTTTCTATTACTGTGTCATCACATTTTGGAGATTCTAATTGTTTTAAATGCTTTAAAACAGAACGTATATTTAGTCATAGCAATTGTTCTCTGAGAGCTGCATGAACGAGATCAATATGCTTGTAATTAGCAGATGTTAGTAACAGTTAACATTTTCTGATATCGTCACTGACTTAGGACTACCACTTCCTCCTTTCTTTCTTTCTACTTGATATCTTAAATTTTTTTTTTAGTAACCTATTCACAAAATAAACATTGGCTTTAATTCCTGAAAATTCCTTTAAAAATTCTTTTACCTCTCCATTCTTTCTCCAAGAAGCATCTTTCAATAATTGTCTTTTAACTTGTAGTTAGAACCATTCTTTAAAGGGTTGTCTATAAAAAGAAAAAGGCAGACACTTTACACTAGCAGGCTTAGCCTATGCAAGGAAAGGGAATTAAAAAAAAAAGAAATTGTAGGAAATTAGGCTTAGGCTTTTTAAAGAGTGCATTCAATTGATGTTAAATGTTGATTTTTTCACTTCACCATTTTAATAGAGTTCTGACAAAAGTACAGCATGAAAGTTCCTTAATTTTTTATTGATATATATATATATATATATATATATATATATATATATATATATATATATATATATAACTATAGATTTTAGAAAACAAGCAATAAATTTAGTAAGTGTGAAGCATATACTTTGGTTCATCCCCAACCCAAACCTCCACACCTTCCTTGCATGCCTATCATACACAATATCATCCACTTATCTCTCTACCAGTCTTCTAAACCCTCACTCACACAGTGAATCAATCTTTTATGTATTCTCCCTAAGAATTGCATATCTGTAGTCTTATATACCTAATCTCTTCACAATTCTATTCTCATCCATTCGCCTTGCAGCCTGTATTAGTTCAGAACATCTCAGTTACAACCACATCTTACCTTACATGATATATGCATATCTCACTCGCACACCCTTCTCACATCCAACATTACTCACAAATTAGGGAGGGGGTGGGGGGTATACTGCTCTCACTTTTGGTCTTTCCACTTCTCTCTATACCATAGTTTCACCTCCATATACCATCAATGAGGCCAGTATACTCTCATGGAATCTTTTGCTAGATTTCACACTTGCTCAATGAGAACAAGAACTCTTGCTCTCTACTATCAAGAAGCGAGTTCAATCTGTTTAACGTCGCTCATTCTATAAAAAATAGAATCCCTCAGACTTTATGTTGTCTAGCATTCCTCCAGACAATGACTGCCTCTCTCCATTCATCGCTGAGCAAAGTACTGCTTACATTCGGATGGCACCTCTACTACAACGATCCCCTCAATGGATTACCTTTGAAAAACAAAGCAACTCCTGATGCAAGCTTGCATGCAAGCCCATACTTAAACCTTTGTCAAAGTGCAAGCCACCATCAACTTACTACTAATGACTCAAGTGTTTTCCATTATTCCCTTCACTGGAAATCCAACAACGATATTATGCATGTACACACACACACCCAGCCACCTTCAAAGAACGACCAATTGCATTGGCAGACATCATAATTTTATTTCATATAATTATCATCGGTCTCTAATACTCAAAATCAACCCTTTCATGACTCAATTTATTTGTTGCTTTTCAATGAATATAAGTTCTAAAGAGTGCAGGTTATTGCAAACCTATCTATCATCCATCGCAATAATCCTTTTTGAGCATCACTAATGATCTAACTGCCCCTGATACTTTTCTGTCATTCTAAACCTTTTATCAAAATCGACCTCACCTTTATCTCTATCTTTCACAATACACTCTAGATAATTTAAACACTAGAATTTGCTTGAGACATAAGTCTCTGACTCTATCCTCATACCATATCCCTTTTTCAACCATGAACACAATTACCCTAGTGTTTCCACATTAACTTTTAGCCTTCCTCCTCACACATTCTCTCTCTGCCAAACGCTTCCATAATATTTCAAAAGATCTCTCACTCTGAACTTCTAACACCAGGTCATCAGCACACTTCACTATAGATAACACCAAATCCATCACCATTTCTAATGGGTCTAACATTCCTGTACATTACTCCTGATGTTCTCTCAGCACTCAAACCATAAAGCTATGGTACTTAACCTGCTTTGCTATTGACATGATCATATGCTTTCTCCAGATGCATGAACCCAGTGTTTACCTTACATCTATTATCCTCTGTTTTTTCAGCCAGATGCCAACATGTAGAATTTATTACATACAGTCCCAGCTGCCCTCATTCTCACCTTGCTCATCCCAAATGGATTCTGCCATTAACCTTCTTACATATTAATTAGAATTGTTCTAACCAAATTCAACATAATGCACTTACACCCTTATAATTTGTGCATTTACCCCTCTCCTAATTTCCCTTGTGCATTGGTGCTATCAAAGCATTCTTCCAACCCACACATGAAAAATCTTGAACTTGAGAGGGGTCTTTGAAATTTAAGAAATATGTATCTGAAATTGAGCAATGTTTAGATAGGTACAAAGAGCAAAGCCAATGCATTACGAAACACAAAAATTATGTATGCATTCACAACTAATCCAATACAATATTGGCACATATAAAATGCATTAATCACAAAAGTAGGGGGAAAGAACAAAAATTATCTAAAGGATTTCATCATTGATTTTAATCTGTTGAAATGCCACTTTTGTGGTTAAAAGGCTACTTTCCTTTCAGGTTGAAGTTTTATGATCAGATGCATTTTTAAAAAAGCTTTTAACAGAGAATAATGTTGATTGTACAACTGAAAAAGGAAGCATGTAGCTCTGATACAGGTTCTATATAATAAAATAAGTTAGTTCTCTATAATTTTTTCATTTTCACATCCAGTGCAATGTGGAAAGAAGCAGGTTTTTTTCTTTATAAATACAGATCATTTAATACAATTTCAATGGTGTGTCTAATAATACAAATGGAGTGATACACATAATACAAACTATCTCACCCTCACAGATAATGCCTAGAGGTAACAAGGAGTAACAAGGAAAGAAAGTACCCTAGAAGACCTTACGGTCCATTCGATGAGGGTACCTTTGGACTAGCAGTCGAGCGGGCACATCTCTGCTCAAATACTTTATGTCCTTAAACAGCCACTTTTCAAGACCCTGTCTAGTCTTGACTTGAACTGGTCAACAGATTCACTGTTGACAACTTCCACAGGAAGTGCGTTCCAACTACTGCAGATACTCTAGGTGAAATTTTTTCCACACAGATCGTGGTTCAAGTTTAAAGCCGTGATTTCTTGTTCTGCTCTCAATAAGTGTGAAAATATCCCTGTAGTCAACATTTTCAAACCCTCAAAGTATTTTGTAAACTTCGCTGAGCTGACCACGCAGTCTACGGGTTTCCAACGAGAAAAGATCAAATTCCCTTAATCTATCTTCATAACTTTTATGTCTGATAGAGGGAATCAGTTTGGTTGCCCTGGCTTGCACGTGTTCCAATCTCGCGATGTCCTTTCGAAATGAAGGACTCCAAAATTGTGCGGCATACTCCAGGTGCGGTCGGACAAGTGATTTGTACAAACACAGTACAATCTCCTTGTTCTGATATCTAAACTGGCGCTTTATGTAGCCTAGCATCCTTTGGGCCTTTTTCTCTGCCTCAATGCACTGTTTCGAGAACTTGAGGTCACTAGTGATTGTTACACCCAAGTCCTTCTCAGTGTCGGTGGATTCAATATCACTGCCATTAAGGATATGCATCACTTTGTATTTGTTGACCTTAAAAGGCATTTGCCACGTGTCTGACCACTCCCCAATCTTCCGAAGATCTTCCTGCAGGCGGGCAGTATTTCCATCCTTTGCAACGTTCATACCAAGCTTGGTATCATTCGAAAATTTGGAAATCTTGGCAACCATGTCACCGTCCATGTCATTGACATAGATGATGAATAGTAGTGGTCCCAGGACAGAACCTTGAGGCACCCCGCTAGTAACGGGCGCCCACTCAGAAGCCTGTCCATTCACCACCACCCGTTGCCGTCTGCCACTTAGCCAGTTCTCTATCCAGCCGGCTACTTTTCCGTCTATGCCCAGTGCTCGCACTTTCCGGAGAAGACTGCAGTGTGGTACCTTATCAAAGGCTTTCTGAAAGTCTAAGTAGACCACATCCACCGCCTTGTCCTGATCGTGCTCACTGAAGATGAAGTGGAAGAATTCCACAAGGTTCGTCATGCATGACCGTTGCCTTCGGAAGCTGTGCTGGGAACTCCTCAGTAGCAGCTTTGACTAAATGCAACGTCATTTTGTCCACCATGATGCTTTCTATGAGTTTACCGACTATCAAAGTCAGACTGATAGGTCAGTAGTTTGACGGTTGGCTACAGTCTCCTTTCTTAAAGATAGGAGTCACCTCCGCTTCATGTCAGTCTCTAGGAACGCATTCAGTCCAGATTGACATGTTTAAGATTGTGCTCAGGTGTCGTGACACTTGATCGCGCACTTCTTTCGACACTTTAGGTAGAAACCCATCTGGGCCAGGTGACTTATTCGTCATTAGGTCAGTGATCTTTTTTATTTCTCCTTCAGTGTCCATATCCTCCAGCTTCACCCGAGTAGGAACTCATTGGCTGGGGGAAGGGACCACACTCCAGTAAACACTGAAGAGAAGTAGTCATTGAGGAGGTTAGCATTTTCTGCATCTGAGTGCTTTAATGTCCCCTCCTCATTCCTTAAAGGTCCAATCGTTCAACGGATTCGTTTACGGCTGTTTACATATCCAAAGAACTCCTTGTGATTCTCTTTACAAAGTTTCGCCACTCAGAGTTCCTCAGACCGCTTTGCTGCCCTTATGCTGGACTTCACTCTCCTGGCTAGCCTCCGGTATTCGTCAAAGTCACCCAAGATATTCGATTGCTGGTACACATTTCTCTTCTTCCTAAGCAGTTGGCCGATTTCTCGAGTAAACCACTTTGGTTGAACAGAAGACCGATGGGGGCATTTCAGAGGGATGAAACGCGATTGAAGACTCATGAATGTGGTTTTGAAACTGTTCCACAAGTCTTCAACAGCCTCACACACTTCTAGCCTCGCATCAGTCAGTCCAGCATGTAGACATGCAAAGTCTGCTCTTCTCAAATCAAGTTTCCTCAATTTACTAGTTCCATGCTCTGCCTTGGGGACTTTGATTACAAATCTATTTAGTTGGTGGTCCTCAACGATGTCATCTTCAGAGGTGAAAACCAAGTTGAGGATATTTTCGCCTTTCGTTGGTTCTCTCACCCATTGAGTCAGGAACTCGTTCGCAAACTCCAGGAGTAGTGCGTTCTCGCCACAGGGTTCTCTGGTTTCCCAGTCAACTTGTGTGTTGAAATCCCCCATGACCATACACACTCTGTCTTTTACAAGTTTGCCCAACAGCTGGTACAGACTCCTGTTCTGTTCTAAGAGTTGGCAGGGGGTCTATAAAGCACTAGGGTCCTGTATCTGGCAGTACCTATCTCTAGGTCAACACTTAGTAGTTCATGGTCAGATACAATGTTGCAATCCATCGAGTTGAGAGTATCCTTGACATACAACATCACACCGCCACCCTCTCTGTCTGGCCGATCTTTCAGGAAGAGCTGGTAACGGGAAATCATGAATTCACCTTCAAAATCTCAGCTTGAGGTTTTTATCCACGACTCCGTTATGGCCTTCATCTCAGGTTCTTCTGTTGCTACGCGGTCACGAAGTTCAAGAAACTTGTTTCTGATAGACCTCGCATTAAACAGAAGAACCTTGAGGGAGTCCCCAACTGTAGGACTTCCTATGCTCTTCCGTTTCCCTCTGGGTTAACTTGCTGATGCATTTAATTGGGTTGGGTAAATGAATGAATTTTTGCACCCTTTTATGAGATACTAATATTTTAGGGTGATGTCACTAAATAGAGCTTTCAATAATCTTGACAGGGGTAATTTAGCATCAGTTAAACTGCTGATATTTTCATCTCATTTTACTCAAATGGCAACAAAGTGCTTACAAAAAACATTTATTCCAATTTTCATGGTCATTTGAATTTTTTTTAATAATGTTTAGAAGAAATACATATGAGGCAGTAAGGTAAAATGTACGATAAAACTAATATTTGTTTAGGTACGATCTTTTCCATTGATGCTCCATCTGGATCCAAACTACAGCAGCTAACAACTCATGGCTGCTATGGCAAAATTGACCAGACTTAAATATAAAACTTTCAAATGATAAAAGAAAAAAAATCATAATTTTTGGCACTAAACTTCAGTTTTCTGTTTCATCAAAAAAATCACTCTTGTTTCTCTTATTTTGATGGGTGATAAAAAACATCTAATAAACCATTCCTTGTTATACATCTGATATTTTTGCTATTTATTTCTGACTTTAGTAGTTATCTTTGTCATTCTTGGTTACTTTTCAATTTTACTTTTTCTTTTGTTCCAGAGTTTAGGTCGGTAGATGAGGCCGTTGAGTTCTTCTCCGGCAACCTCATTGCCGTGGGCCTGACTACTATTCCTAGGACGTCTGGCCGTTTTGCACACCGACCACTCCCATGGTGGTCGGCCGAGTGTGAGACGGCCCTCAAACAGAAGTGTTATGCCTACATGCGCTATAAGCGCCGCCCGAACGATTTCACTGTCGCTGAATTTCGTGGGGCTAGGGCTAGGTTCCGGTATGTTTCGAAGCACGCCCGCCGCTCTTCTTGGCGGGCATACGTGTCTTCACTTAACAGGAAGACCCCTTTAGCTGAGGTGTGGAAGCGAGTCAAAAGGATTCGGGGCAAGTTCTCGCAGGACCTCCCTCCTGTTCTCAAGGAGAATGGGACCGCAATCTCGGACCCCGCATCCGTGGCGGAATCCTTAGCGACCGCTTTTTCCGCATTCTCTAGCCGTGATGCTGCTCCGCCAGCATTCAATGCACGTCGTGATGTCGCGGAAGGCCACCAGCTGGACTTTACCTCCAGAGGCGGAGAACCCTTCAACGACAAGTTTACTGTGAGTGAGTTGCGTTCCGCTCTCGCTTCGTGCGCGGACACCGCCCATGGTCCGGACGATGTCCCGTACGCCATGCTTCGACACCTGGGTGAGCGAGGCATGGCCTTTCTGTTAGATTTGTTCAACAGGATCTGGGTGGAGGGTCTTCTCCCAGACTCCTGGCGAATCGCTACTGTGCTCGCCTTTCGCAAGCCGGGAAGAGATCACTCTACTCCGACCGGTTTCCGCCCAATCTCTCTAACCTCTTGCATGTGCAAGTTGATGGAGAAATTGGTAAATGTTAGATTAGCCTATTTCCTGGACAGCGGAGGCCATCTGTCTTCTGCACAGTGCGGCTTCCGTAAGTTTCACTCCACGTCGGATGCTCTGCTCCGACTGGAAAATGCCGTCTGCGAGGCTTTCCTTCGTAGACAGCACTACGCCACGGTGTTTTTTGATCTGGAGAAGGCTTATGATACCGCATGGCGATACGGTATCATGGAGACTCTCCACACGATGGGGGCGAGGGGACGCCTCCCAATGTTTATATCTGAATTTTTGCGAGATCGTCGATTCCGCGTACGGGTGGGGGGAGCCCTCTCCGGTCCAAAGGAGCAGGAAGAGGGTGTCCCGCAGGGAAGTGTCCTCAGTGTCACACTCTTTGCCCTGAGCATCAACGGCATCACCTCGGTGCTGCCGGAAGATGTTCTCGCTACGCTCTACGTGGACGACCTTTCGATCTCTTTTGGCGCGCCCCAGATGCCAACTCTGGAGCGTCGACTCCAACAGGCATTGAACCGCGTCTCTCACTATGCCGAAGCGCACAGGTTTCGGTTTTCTTTGGCCAAGACTAAGGTGGTGCACTTCTGCCGCCATCCACGGCTTCACCCGACCCAGATTTGTTTCTTAATGGGGTGCGCCTGGATGTGGTTGAGTCGCACCGTTTCCTTGGTCTTGTTTTCGACCGACGCCTCACCTGGGAGGCTCATATTCGCAGCCTTAGGGTCTCTTGTACCCGCGCCATGGACATTCTCCGTTCCGTGACGTTCAGCGCTTGGGGCGCTGATAGGGCTACTGCCTTACTTTTTTTTCGATCCTTTGTTCGCTCGAAGCTCGACTACGGATGCGAGTTTTATGCATCCGCAGCCGAGCGTTTATTGCGGAATGTGGATTCGATCCACCACACTGGCCTTCGCCTTGCGACCGGTGCCTTCCGCACTTCCCCCATTGAGAGCCTGTTGGTCGATGCTGGGGAGATGCCACTCGCTCTGCGCCGCGTGCAGTGCATCACTCGCCTGTACACGCGAGCCCGGCGCCTCCCTCAGTCGCCAACAGCTCTCACTGCATCCGCAGCTGATCTCGATGGTGCCTATGCCGCCGAGAGACGCCAGTCATACCCTAAGCCCTTTGGGTTTAGGGCCAGGAAACTCCTTCGAGAGGTAGATATAGCTCTCGGGCCGGTGGCGTCCCTGGTTCTGCCCAGGACGCCACCCTGGAGGGTACCACATTTGGCTATTTGTCGCCACGCCTCTGCTCCCAAAGCTTGTACTGCGCCGGGAGTATTGCGTTCGACCTTTTTGGAGCACACATCGTGTCACGCTGGTACCGTGCCAGTGTATACGGATGGCTCCAAGTCCCAAGAGGGGGTCGGCTTCCACGACGTATCCCCTCTGTTTGAAGTCAGCGGGGCTCTACCGGGCGCTGCGTCTGTCTTCACGGCCGAGCTGGTGGCAATACACCACTCGGTACGGGAGATTACGCGACGTGCCCGGTTCGGAGACCGGATTGTGATCTATAGCGACTCACAAAGCGCCCTGAGTGCTCTCGGGGCATTGGAATCTCCGCATCCCCTGGTTCACGAAATCCGTGACGCCACGGTTTTGGCGAGCCGGGCAGATGTCGAGATTATCTTCTGCTGGGTTCCTGGACATGTAGGAGTTGCGGGGAATGAGCACGCCGATGAGGGCGCCAAAGAGTCCGCGAGGACTCTGCGACCGGACCAGCCTTTTGCTCTTCCTCACACTGACTACATGGCAGGAATACGGGCAGCTCTTCGGACTGCTTGGCAAAGAAGATGGGAGACGGTCGAGGGGAACTTAAAGTTGCGAGCCATTGCGCCGCGACTGTTCCCACGGACCTATCCCCCAATGCCGCGGCGGCTTCAGGTTGCTTTCTGTCGTCTCCGAATCGGGCACACTCGTGTGACGCATCGCTATCTGATGGAGCGCTCGCCTGCGCCCTATTGCAACGACTGCGTCGTCCCCCAGACTGTTCGGCACATTCTTGTCGAATGTCCCAGTCTGGGTGATCTTCGCGCACGACACCTGTCCCGGTACCGGGATGGGCGAGGTCGCTACCGCCTGTCCCTTGTGCTCGGGACGAGTGCGTGTACTTTGACTGGTGGACTTATTGACTTTTTGGGGGAGGCCGCCCTTCTCCCTTTTATTTAACCCGATTTAATTGTTGTTGTTGTTTTTGTAATTGTTTTTGTTATTGCTTTGTTATTGTTATTGTTATTTCTTTTTATTGTTTTCTGTTTAATTTTTTAAAGCAGCCTAGAACTAGGCTGTTTTTTACGGCGACTTATGCCTAAGTCGGCAGTCGCCAGATAGCCCTTTAAATAAAAAAAATAAAAAAATCTTTTGTTCCAACCTTTTTTCTTCATTGAATATCTTATCATAATTTTATCTTTAATCATTATATAAATCATCACATGTTCATTGATTGCAATACTAATGATAATGCTATTGGTAGTAATAATTTATGATTAGAATATAGCACTTATAAAATGTTTTGGGTACTAATGCTATGTAGTAAATTGTTATGCATACTGTGGCAAGAGAGTAATAAGTTGTGAATGAGGCCCTAAGAGGCAAGAAACATTGCCACAAAAAAATTATATACATTTCAAAGATTAAAATAAGGGATATTAATATGGGATTTTTTTTTTTTTATTTTTAGCCTGTGGCGGCATTATGCATAGTCTGAGTGGCACTTTCAGTTCTCCAAACAGCCCAAATCAATACCCAAACAACATTGACTGCCGATGGGTAATACAAGTACCCCCACAATACACTCTACAGGTAATTTCTCCCCATTCTTAAATGCAGACATATTTTTAATGGGTTTTCTTGGATATATGCTCAGATGATAGATGGTATGTACTGTCTTGGATTATATTTAATGAAAAGATGTGCCTTAATGGTGAAATAAAGATCTGAATCATTATAATATTCTCCATCTGGTTTTCATAAAAGATGCAAGACAGTCTGAAATGAGGCACTCGTAGGTTCCCTACCTCTCAATGTTTCCATTGATCCCTCACTTCTCTCTAAAGTGTTTTTACCATCCCTTGGTGATGAAGTTCTCTTATGACTCCACTTCTAGGATAAGTCCACTTGAAGTGGATTCTCTAGAGCAACTGACTGACTGATTTAATATCTTGCTTTGGATTTTAGACTCTTAGCAATTGCTGTTGTTATAATATAAACTGCTAAATGTAATAAATAGTGCTTTCTATTGTTAACAGTATATTTATCTTGGTATAAAACCTTCAAATATCAACAAAAGTAGATTATGTAACATCTGGTGCAGCATCCCGCAAATTACTTTCATTTCAGGTTGTCTGGCACACTTTTTCCCTCGAGCATCACTTCAGCTGTAGTTATGATTACATTGAGGTATTCGATAATTCCACAATACCAGGAACTGGTGGAAGAATTGGAAGGTAAGATGTAAGACCTTCCATTCAGCTGTCCTCCCACTTCTTAATAGTACTCATTTTCCTGTTGCAATCTTCCTGCTGCAAACTTCCACCATGACCCATTAGTTAGGTTAACTACCAACCTACATTGAGCATTTTTCTCATATCTACGATCCCTAACTATACAGGCAATGAGAATCACCATCAGTGATAGGCAGAGTACTATTAGACTAAATCCCAAACCAGAATGATTCCTTTCTTTTATCATTCACCCAACCAACATTTGGTGACTGTAACAATTATCTCGTATTCCACAGTCGATACTGCGGCAACACAGTACCACCCATTATGACATCACTGGAAAACATCATGACAATCCACTTCCATTCAGACAGTGCTGCCCGCCATGATGGCTTCTCAGCCTCGTACCATGCTCTTCACACAGCCAGAAGTGAGTGACAAATTCCCTTTATATACTAATCTAATATTTATTTTTGCTCTTCAATATATGTACATATTTGTTACTTCTAGCTAAGGTCTATACCATACTTAATTTACTCCCGGTTAAATATTTGTGTTTGTTTTGGGTATTGACTGCCCCCATGCCTTACCAGAGTGACCCATTTGTGATGTGGGAGGTATCTTTCCCCAGAGTTGATGTCCAATGGAATGGCATTGAGGAGGTGGTTTGGACCCAAAGATTGTATGTCTTGCTTCCCGTACGGGCGGGGGTTTTCCTTCATGGCCGTGGTGCTGATGGGACTCAGCGCCCCATCCGGCCCCAGCTTAGCCTCTTCTCCTTCCTTCAGTCAGCCTGTGTTTCTCCCCTACAACCTCTCCCAAGATGGGAGACGGTCAAAGGGAACTTAAAGTTGCGTGCCATTGTGCTACAACTGTTCCCATGCACCTACCCCTTAATGCTGCGAAGGCTTTAGGTTGCTTTCTGTCGTCTCTGAATTGGACACACTCACGGGACGCACCGCCATTTGATGGAGCGCTCACCGGCGCCCTACTGCGAAGACTGCGTTGTCCCCCAGACTGTTTGGCACATTCTTGTTGAATGTCCCAGTCTGGGCGATCTCCGCGCACGTTACCGGTCCCAGTACCGGGATGGGCGGGGTCGCTACCACCTGTCCCTTGTACTCGGGGTGAGTGTGTGCACATTGACTGGTGGACTTGTAGACTTTGGGGGGGAGGCCAGCCTTCTCCCTTTTATTTAACTGCTCATTATTCCTGCTCATTGCCTTTTCCTTTTTTTATTTTTAGTGGGTTTTTTGTGTGTGTTTTTTTTAATCTTATTTTAAAGTAGCCTAGTACTAGGCAGTTTTTAATATGGCGACTAATGCCCAAGTATGCAGTCGCCAGATGAGCCTTAAAAAAAAAAATATAACCTCTCCCACAACTTTCTCTGGTTGACTTCTATTTTCACAGGGTAGATACTGACCTTCTCAGCCAACTATCCCCGATCGGGGTTGAGGGGGGGATGGGACAATGTTCCCTAACCCCTGAGCTCCGGTTTGGGATGGTGGGTTTTTAACAACCTGCTTCATCTCTACCTATACCTTCCTCACATCTCCTATCCTTCTCACTTCACTATCTATCATTTTACACCGTGCTCAAGGTGGAGCCGCCAGGTCACCAGGCGAGATGAGTGGCCTAAAATGGTGGTACCTGGCTCTGCCAGCCACTTATGCACCCCTTGCATAGTGGGCTACTGCGAGGGGATGATTAGTGTCTGCATTCTGCGAAAATAATAGGGTCACTATGCCCAATGATGAAATTTAAAAAAACCTTGCCTTAATTTTCCCCTGTCCACTGTCGGAGCCGCCCTCGGGCAACTCCACTGAAAAATTGGAGCTCCCCCACTGTGCTTTCACTAACAAGAACTTCCAAAAATCTTTGACCGGAGAGGAAGTTTACTCATCTCCATTGCCTACAGGTGCAGGGGGCTCCCCCTCACCCCTTTCTTTGGAGTCTCCCTTATGTGCATCCATCTTACCAGTGGCAGCCCCACCTTTACTTTCCCAGGGGACTGCCAAGAAAGCCAGCAGGCAGCCCATAACCAGCTGCTCCCCATTGAAGTGGCTCTGTAGGGCAAACTCCCTTAGGGGGAGAGGTAAGACAGGGCCCATCGGCTGCTCAGATACTGAACTTAGCGATGATTAAGGCCTATGCCTCCCCATACAACCTGACTTGTGGCACTACTGCCAATGGGACCTTCGATGTCTTGGGGGAGGGGAAAAGGAGGCCCCACTGAGATAGACATGGTCTTTGAGGCAACCCAGCCTCAGAGAGTAGGGCCTTCCATAGGGGGTGAATCCGGGTTCGGCGCCAAGCGCTGAACCCGAGTCAGCCCCTATGCAAGATCTTCCTCAAACGGCTCGGGTCTCCAAGGCAGTACAAGGAGGGGAGGGATCTCCTCTGGCTGGTGCCCCTGCGACCGCCAGGACCTTCTCGATCTCGGAGAAGGACCTTGCTGAGGCAGGTCCATCTGGCCAGGGGGCTCCTGTCGGCAGAGGAGAGAAGGGGGTTCATTCCCTGCCCTCCTCTCATAAAAAGAAAAAAAAGGAAGAAAAAGACGGGGCTCCTCTCCATCCACGGGGGCTGTGAGGATGGATGGGTCTGCCGCCACTTTAGTAAGCGACCAAGCCAAGATTGGCACTTCTGGTCCCCCTGCCTCCCTGGATGCGGAGTCCCTGACTAAGACCAAAAGTGCTAGGGCGCAGAGTGGGCCTCAATTATGGCCCCTCATACAGAGACTACCTGGTGTTTTTGAGCCTGCTGGCTTCAAACGCTTCCTGGTTATTCGCTACACTGATAGCAGCATGTTGGCTAAGGGCAACATGATCCATCAGAGGAGAGCTTTAGCTAGTGTAATTGGTAGAGAGCTGAAGGTGACTCGTTTATCAGACTGGAACCTTTTGACGAATGCGTCAAATCCCTCTGAGGCGGCATGATTAGTGCCCTTCGGACACTTGATGTCATGCCTGTGAGTGTGATGGCGCACTCTACCATGAACTACCAGTAGCTTATGGGAGGGAACTCGTGGACTATTCCAGAGAGGACATCACCTTAGAGCTGGCTGGCCATGGGGCGGTCAAGGTCAAATGTGTGATGAGAAAACAAGGACAAGGAAGAGTGTAGGGGTGACTCGAGAGGCACCCCTACACTCTTCATCACATTCGACTGTGACAAGCTCCCTGAGTCGATGCGTGCTGGTTGGTATCACTACCGCACGGAGGCATTTGTGTTACTGACTGTAGCGGAGGTGCTATTACTGTCACCGCTTCAGCCATACTAATCTGTTGGCATACAAAGTTGGGGTTACCCCAAATCTGTGTAAGTTGCTCCAAGGCCACACAGGATAAGTCCAAATCGTGTTTGGCCAAGTCTGTCAATTTTGGAGAGTCGCACCCCGCTTTTTCGAAGCAATGTGGTGCGTATCTCCTTAAGGAAATCCTGGTCGTTTAAGCTCATGATTGTCTCTCATTTCGCGAGGCTAAAGACTTGGTACTGGCGTGCCTTGCGCTGCCCTGGACATGCTATGCCTTAGTGTTGAGAAAAACCCCCTCTGCTCATGGCCCCTCCAGGCCTCCGAGCATGGTCGTTTCGACTCCAACAGGCATTGAACCGCGTCTCTTGCTATGCCGAAGCGCACAGATTTTGGTTTTCTTCGGACAAGACTAAGGTGGTGCACTTCTGCCGCCATCCACGGCTTCACCTCGATCCAGATTTGTTTCTTAATGGGGTGCGCCTGGATGTGGTGGAATCGCACCGTTTCCTTGGTCTTGTATTCGACCGATGCCTCATCTGGGAGGCTCATATTCGCAGCCTTAGGGTCTCTTGTACCCGCGCCATGGACATTCTCCGTTCCGTGACGTTCAGCGCTTGGGGCGCTGATAGGGCTACTGCCCTACTTTTTATCGATCCTTTCGTTCGAAGCTCGACTACGGATGCGAGTTTTATGCATCCGCAGCCGAGCATTTATTGCGGAAGGTGGATTCGATCCACCACACCGGCCTTCGCCTTGCGACCGATGCCTTCCGCACTTTTCCCATTGAGAGCCTGTTGGTGGATTCTGGGGAGATGCCACTCGCTCTACGCCGCGTGCAGTGCATCATCTGTTCCTTGTTATTGGGACTAGTTCGTACACAGTGACTGGTGAACTTATCTACTTTTGGGTGGTGGCCGGCCCTCTTCCCTTTATTTAACTAGTTGTTGTTTTTGTTATTTTTGTAGGTTGCACGTTCCCCAGTTCCTGGAGTTTGCTTCCTGCTTCTTGCCTTCATTTTCTTATCTTGTTGTTTTTTCATGTTGCTATTTTAAATTATCCTAGTATACTATGCAGTGGTAAGTACGGCGACTTATGCCCAATTAGGCAGTCGCCAGATGAGCTCTTAAAAAAAAATGTAACTCTTGTTGTGCTATGTTCTACGGGGGGATTTTTGTGGGTGATTAGGTCCTGGTTTCTGGATGGAGGGATTTCTGGGAGTAGCCTACTGCAATATGTCTTTTAGATTTAGTACATGTCATGTGGAAGATTGCATGTAGTTAGTTGGTTGGCTCAGCTTTAGCGTACTATGTAGGAGTTGTGTTTTGCAGTGTAATTGGTTTATTGAGATTTTATGTTTGCTTCTTGTGGTGAGGCAAAGTGCTTTGTTTGTTTTTTGTCTTCTGTAGTATGCTGGGATGAATGGGTGCATTAATGGCTGCCCAAACTGTAGAGGTATTTGCAAGTATGGAACAGATAATGTGGACAATGGATTCCTTGGAGTGTGTAAATATAGTTACAATGAGTGTCCAGAGGGTGTTCATTTATGTATTAGCTTTGTTTGTAGTGTTTTGATGTGTTATAGGAAATTTTGTCCTGTATCAACGGAGGAGCAAGTTTGATCAAATGATTCAGGGTGCTTGTTGTATTCCACTTCGTATATTGTGAAGTAGGTAACAGGATTTTGAAGGTGAAATGGTCATTGTGTTCTATTGTGTGCAGCGTTTGAGTCTGGTAATTTTTTTATATAGATCGGGAGCTGCTTTAGTGTGTTTTGATTTTTTTCATGTTAACCATAAAACAGCCGCAGTAACCTGAAGAGTCCCTCAAGTCTTAAATAGGGAAGGAGATACCATGGAAATCACCCTTCCCTCAGATTCAGAACCTCCTGTGTATCCTGACATGGCTCCACTGTGACAAGATGTGGTCCAAGAAATACTAACATAATACTCCCAATGCTGTAAAAGCTTTGAGAGAAGAGGCATGGCAACAAATATTTAAAGGTATTCCCCAGGGTAGCATCTTGAGCAGAACTAACGTCACCACCTGCAAGAGAGTTGCTCTAAATTCCTTATGAAGTTGCTTAACAATAAATATGAAATGCTTAGGGGCACGATTGTTGTCTCCTATCAGTATAGGAACCATCAAAATTGGGCGCAAATGAAATGATATCCTGTGGTGATGAGGGAGATGCTAAGCCCCCATCTAAAAGTGCATAGGGCTTTGTGCACTGTATAAAGCAAGTGGTTGCGCCCAAGCATCGATAAGGAGGCACTCTTTAGGGGACCTGCTAAAGGCATTGGTCAAAAAGGGAAGATTGGTGTGGTGGATTATATCCACTTTCTGTAAAAGATTCCTGGAGGTGGATGAGACAATCTCACATCTGTAACCTTGTTTAAAATGCACAAAGCACCGCTAAAGCATTAAACGATATCCCCATCAGCACCCCAATTGCTGAGTGCCCAGATGTATGAAGTGTAACGTGGAAGCCATGTTGCAGCTAACATCTTGAGTATTGCGAGCCATCTTAATCTCAACACCCACAGATACCTTCCTTCCTGGCCCCAATACATGTAGTAGGAGCTTTGGCTATATATCTCCCACACATTCTCACTTTCTCCATCTTCACCACTTTGTTTACAGATCTCTTCCCTCACAAATATTCTATGCCCTTGTTGTTTCTTTTCTTTAAATAAAAGAATTGCCCCTCTCATTACCCTTGAGTAAATTGACGGGAATTTTATTATTTAATATGAAATTATGGCATAATTTGTTCAAGTTCTTGTAGAAATTACGGAGCAAAAAATTTTGAGCTCTTTCCTTCGTCTGTGATTTTGCCATGAGATTTGAATGATTACAAGAGGTTATTTGTATCGGCAAGTACCATCTGGACCTCCTGTGGAAGTTCTATTTCATATTTAACCTTTTGTAATCTCAATCTATACAGAATTGATGTTTTCTACCTGACCCTCACATTGACACAAATGAAACTTGCAATATCTATACATTATTGACTGTTCTCCCAGCAAATGGAAGGGGAAGGGTGGCTCATACACTCTGCACCTTCCACACTGTTTTACTTCTCTAACTTCACCAGTTCTTTTGCATATTTTCAAAGATCTTTTGCGGGATGATGCTCTCTTTTGGTTTTCTCATTTTAAATAAATTTATACAAAAATCTAGGCCTAACCCTCATAAATGCCTTCTTCATGCTTTTGACAGCTTGTGGTGGCCATTATCATACGAGCTCAGGGATGATCCAGTCCCCCAACTACCCTCAAGGCTACCCTCACAGCAGAACTTGTTCTTGGACCATCACAGTGGCTGCCAACCACCAAATCAGACTCAACTTCACTGACTTTGATATGGAAGGCCATGAACCAAATTGCCCTTATGACTTCCTCGAAATCAGGTCAGCAGTTGCGTGCCTTTCAGGTTCCTACCTCATCAAGTAGCACCCTATTTACCCCCCTGTCTTATGTACCTACAATGACTTTACTGCAGGAGGTGGGGGTAGCCAATTGTTTAATGCAAAAAATAATACTAATGATAGGTGATGTAAAGCCAAGGAAGAGGTGATAATGACTATTTAGGCAAATGTTGTAAAGTATTGAAATTAGGTACCATTTATTTAATTTTTGGTTCAGAGGTGCTAATTTTGAGTTGTGACTCTTATTATGTAGATTAACTCTATTTTACACAATAAGGTTATAAGATACAAAATATTTGTTTGCAGATAAATTAAAATTCTAATATCAAATATCTGTAATAAAAAGAGGAAAATAAATAGATTAATATTTTTTTAAATGTAATTCAACTACACAAATTAAAAGTATCTATTGGCCTAACTATAATTTAGGCATCAATAGGTTGATTTGTGTGGCCTCCTTCATGAAGTCTGTCTCCTCTCTAAATCTTAACATTTTCCTGTGGTCCTCTTGAAATGTGCCATGGCTCCCAGGACTCCATATAGCCCCTGTTCGGGAAATACTGGTTTAACTCTTGAGATTCTCAACTTCTGGGTCTTAGATTGATAGCTCCTCCTTTATAAAATATTCTATCTGCAGATGCCATGTTGTTTATAGTATTATTTTTGATAAAATACAATTCACCCGTTCAATTCTGCCTTCACCTTCCCTCTTTTGAGCCTATTCTTCGGTGGTGGTCTCCTTAAGAATCACTAATAACAAATGAAACTTGTGTCCATGATAGTCCTTGGTGTTTTTGATCTGCAGGAATGGCGGCCTCGCTTCTTCACCTTTGTTGCAAAAGATTTGTGGACTCAACAAAACTGTGTCGTCCATCTTTTCCCATGCCCATCAGCTCTTTCTGAAGTTCAAGTCAGATGACAGCTTCTCAAAAAGAGGCTTCCAGCTGTTCTGGGAGGAAACTGCAACAGGTGATTTTTTCATGTTTTTTGTTGCACTTTGCAACTAGTAGTTGTTGTGAAAGAACCTCATAAGTAGAGCTATTGGCCTTCCCTTGTGCCTGCATTAGTAACGATATGACAAAGATGATGTCCAAAATACAAGTTTGAGTGATCTTTGTTTAATTTAGGGGTGAGCATACATACATCGGACAATTAAGTCTCCATGCCAGCAATACATTAAACTAATTTATTTGGAATCAATGGTAATTGAATTATTTAAGGGGTCTTAGCCCCTGGGTGGTTGTGTGGCACCTTTGGTGTTATCTCCATAAACGCTGGTTAACTCCACCATTGCCCTTTTTTGCAATTTTTTTTAGCAAACAAGCAAAAATGAGGGAGGATGCAATTCAAAAATTTTTAATAGCCTGACACTTTGGTACTTCTTCCGCAGGTTGTGGCGGCACAGTAACATCTCCCACTGGTGAGATTGCATCCCCTGGCTATCCACAGTCATTTAACCGGTTTGCTGAGTGCTACTGGACCATCAAAGTGAACAAAGGGTCCCGAATAAGGTTCCACTTCATTGACCTTGATTTCCACGAGACCTCCAATGAATGCTATCATGATTATGTAGAGGTAAACTAGGTTTTATAAAAAGAGTTTTAGAGCATTGTCCTTCTGGTGGAAGAGTAAGAGTATTACCATTCATCATGTTTTGCTTTTTCACCTGTGTCTCGTAGAGTGTGTGAAAACAGCTAAGCGTGATATAGGCAGATGTGCTGAGCCTTGTACCCATTTCCCTGTATAATAATCTTATAGATATGTTAAATGGCCATGGATTGGATCAGGGTGTTCACCGGAATCGACCCCTCTATCTCCATTTCAGGATTCTATCCTCTACTGCTTTCCAACCAATGGCATGGACACATGTCAACCTCAGGTGGAAAAGATAGACAATCCGGTGCCAGTTGCCCATCACAAAGTGATTTCCAAAGAATTGTACACTATCAAAAATTCAAATGGGGATAAAACAGATTTGTTGGTAGAGCCTATAATGATGGATCAAATGTTAATATGTGTGATTGTTTTGACTGGAGTTCAAATTTCTTCCCTAATTTAGTATCCAGAATTCGGCATATCTTAAACCAACTCAAGTACCTAGAATCTTTTTTATTATTTAAAAAAATGTGCTGCCACACTCCAGCTGATGTTGGAAGGATAGTGTGCTCTCTCTCGGCCTCAACGCTCGCAGTTACATGCCTTCCATGCCCTGAGGCCTGCAAGAAGACTGTGGCTATGTATCTTCCACACATTTCACTATATCTCTCTTCACCACTTTGTGCGAGAGATACCCTTTTGTTTTTGCTTGAAATGCAATTAAAAAATGAAACTGTCATTGTTTCTAGCTGAGAGATGGCCCTAGATTGACTTCACCCTTTAAAGGTCGCTACTGCACACTCCAGGGCATCGTGTCCTTCAACTCGACTGGAAACGAAATCAGGGTCAAGTTTCGAGGAGGATGGAGCGCTGGAGGCCGCGGATTCAGGGCCCGGTATCATTCCAGTGAGTTTGGGAGATGTGCGGTGGCCCTTTGTAATTTAATGTCACATGCATCTGCCTGCTATATGTAATCTGTGCCTGCATGCTTTATTCCTGCTATATTGTGAAACTATTCCCTGGTAAGCCGGGAATGTAATCTGAGTTGTGGATCATCACAGAATGTATCAAAACATCAGTCCATTGAACATTGCTAAACAATCCTTGCAGTTGAACAGTCATGAGCCCTCTCGGAAACGGACTGCTAGCTTTCTGATCCTGATGAAATTCCCCCATAAAAGGGTGAATGTTCTCGTACACATCAATACAAAATCCTGTGTACAAACTTGTTTGTGGTGAATTTGTATTATGCAGGAGGCTTTTAGGAAGATCAGAATGTGAGAGAGACTTAGCTAATAGGATATTGGGGTTTATTGGGATGTGTGTAATAGAGTGCTGATGTCATTCTGAAACTATACCTAGCACAAGTTAGGCCTCATCTTGATTATGCGGTGCAATTTCGCTCACTATATTATAGGATGTATATTGGTTTGTGTGAGTCTGGGCAAAGAGTTGAATGGGACTTTATTGACATCTTCAAGTGGGTAAAAGGTTATAATCGGAGAGACATAAGTAAGATTCTTATTTTTAGTGAACGGGATAGGGCACATAGCAATGGATCTAAGCTGGACAAGTTTATAATTGGTAGAAATTGGTCTACAAATCCAGTGGTAGTCATGTGATAGAAGCATCATCCCTGCCTAGTTTTAAGAATGGATTGGATAGATTAATGGATGAGGATTCTAGGTGAGGCTGAACTGGGTGATGGGGACAGGAGCTACCTTCTATAGGTTATTGATTAGCCTTTTGCAGGCTTGTTTTTTTATTTTCTAATGTAACCAACTGGTAAATCTGTATAGCTGAGAATATCGCCTTCCTAATGAAAGAAGCACCATGTAATATTTTGTATGGTGCTATTCAAGGTCACAGGACTTCACAAGGCATCTAACCAATGTGAAGAGACTTGAGAGAAGGGTCAGCTCTTCAATGCACATTAAGAGTCAACAAATGAGGAGGGGGGGGGGGGAGGTAGTAGTAGCAGACAACCATTCCACATTTTAGGATCAAATATGGAGAAAGCTCGATTACCCATTCGGCACTGACGATTCTAAGAAATGATCGCTATTGGGACTGAGATGGAATGCAGTGCTCCTCTCAGGGCTGGGAAAAGGTTCAATGAGAATGCATCTAGGAAATGATTGCGGTGTTTAAGATTTTATAGTTAAGGAAGAGGAACTTGAAGGTGATTCTGGGTGAACAGGTAGACTGCAGTTCCCAGAGCATGGGGGGTGAATGAGAAAAACATTCCTGGTGGTGAAGAACACTCCTTACAAAGTTTGGAACAAGTTGAAAAGATTGAAAAGTGGAAGCGTTGGATTCAGCGATAAGGAAGTTTAACTAAATATAGAGGGTAGATGAAGAAATTGTAGATGGTGATATTGAAAATATTGTGGTCAAAGTGGTAGTGAATATTGGGAAAGTTAAGAAGGAAACGAGGAAAGACTTGCAGACATTAGTGACAGGATTTTTGAGAGGTAGATGTTGATCAAAAGTGACCCTGAAATTTATAACAGTGTTGGAAACGGGACCTGAGGAGCATTCATGGTTAAGAAACAGAGCAAGAGTTTTTCAGAGAGCCACATCCGATAGGGTAATCACGTGCATCACCTCCATTTTGGCATGGTTGGGGTTCAGAAAGTTGTCTGAGTGTCATTCAGTAGTTATGTCGGAATACCATATACAGATAGATTTCTATGAGTGTCAGGAAAAGCACAGACTGAGTGTGACAAATGACTTTTCTTGATTGAGTTTGGAAGTACCAGTTCGCTCTTGCCCGATTCATTAAATTCTCTTACAATAGAAAGAAAATTTGATTTCTTAAAAAAATAATCTGGCCTGGACAATGAAGAAAAAGGCAGACAGATGGATACAAAAGTGGATAAAGTGAGAGGAGCAGCAGTACAGTAACGAATCTCTGGAGGGAGTAGTGCATACACCCAGAAACAAAGTGCATGATACGAAAGTACAAATTTGTTTTGGTGTTTTTATAATAGTCCCTTCTGGCCCTAGTATTTAAGGGTAACAAGTTTTTGTACTGGTATTTATTATCATTGAATTTTGCACAATTTCTTGTCTTTGTAGCTAACCACCCTTTACCTCCCTCTGTCTGTCCCTTCCCACAACCCTTTCACAAACAGGTTTTCCACTTCACATGATTTATATTCTTACCCCCTAATCTTTGTCATTCCCTAGCTAGTGTGTGTAATTCATTCAGAATGCTTTCAAAAGAACAGCAATGCATCCTTCGTGACTTTCTTTTCTTCCTCACAGTTTGCAACACAGAGTTGCAGGGCCTCACAGGGGTGATCGAAAGCCCCAATTTCCCTAACATGTACCCACATGACCGCGATTGCACTTGGGTCATCAAAGCCCCGCGAGGGAATTCGATCAATGCCTCCTTCAGCCACTTTGAGGTTGAAGACCCCGCGTCTGCCACTTCTACCATCTGTGAATACGACTTTGTTGAGGTGAGAAGAAGTCTTTGATTTGTATTTTATAAAATAAAACAAAAACTAATGAGGGCACCTCCCCAGAAGGTTTTTGGAGGGAGGGTGTGGGCTGGAAGAATGCTCACACTGCCTTCCGCTGCATGTCGTAAGCGATGACCACGCCTGGATATGGGCTGCTGGCGTGAAGGCGAGATATGCAAAGGCGGTAATGGGCAGGGATGTCTCGGACATTGTCCAGGAATGTCTTAAGTGACATTAATGTTGCTAACCACACATTGTGGAAGAGTAGTTGATGGTGATGAGGTTTGCAAAAAAGTTGGGAAGTTTTGGGAATGGAACATGTGTGGAGATTACATAGCTCAAGTAGACAAGTCGGGCTGCTAGAGAACGGAGTAGGAATCAAGAGTCCTGAACCTGACTATCCTTTCACAACAAAGGCACCATCCCTCCCTCTTCATCTTTAAAGTTGGCTCTAATCGTGTGCAAGAACCAAGAGATTTCCACTAATTTGTACACCTGTGGAGAGATCTAGTTGTTGGTTAGTCACTGGTTGCTCACATATGTTCAAGTTTCAGTCACTGGTCGCTTATGTATTTTTAAGTTTAGAGTCACTGGTCTGTATTGTATGTTCAAATTTAGAGTCACTGGTCACTTAGTCGCTTATGTATGTTCAAATTTATTTAGTCGTTGGTCAGTTAAGTATGTTTAAGTTTGGAAAATTCATTAACTTGAGAAGTACGAACTTAAAAGAAAGATGGTCATACCCACCATTAAATCGATGTAATGCATTGGTGTTTGTCAGGTTACCAAGTTATTGGGGATAATCAGAAGTAGTTCACCAATGAGGTAATTCGGGTTCATCTCTTAACTCCTTACAGACTGTATCAGAATCCTTGATGTAAAATCAATTGCTACTCATGTGGATGTAAGAAAGGGTGGGGGTAGCATTCTATTACCCTAGTAACATGTGTTGTAAGAGGGAGGACCTCGGAGGACTCCTCTCGCTATAGCATTGCAAAAATAAAGACAAGGGAGGTCCAACCACTGCCACTCGTCCCATGGGAACAGGGTTTTTTTTCTTGTTTCCGTCTACCACCACAAACTTTATCAATGATTAGCATTCAGAGATTCTTTTTACTTTTCAGATCCCCGCAAGGGGGGGGGGGCTGTATTGTTTACAGAATAAGGGTCAGGTTCTATAAGGTTACCCTGACCCTCATGATCCAGAGAGCCCTACGGAGTCTGTTCTTTTTGTTTATCTGAACTATGACTTTCTATGCATTTTTCTAGTCCTTTAATTTTGCCACTTACAAATAAATCTCATCAAAAACTTTCTAACTGAAATCTCAAATTGGTTTTCTTTCTCACTTAATATATTCACTTTCCAGATGCGCGTCGGTCACCAAACTGGGCCAAATACGGAGCGGACAACCAAGGGACACTTCTGTGGGTCCTCCCTTCCCAGCCAGGTCTCGTCTGGACCCGGAATGGACATTATGGAAGTACAATTCAAGAGCGATGAGTCTGTGGCCACAAATGGCTTCCGAATGGAATGGGTTGTTTACGGCAAGTGCCCTCCTCCCTTTCACAAATTAGCCTTTTTCTCAAATGTACCCAAATGTCCTTTTTCCAAAATTCCCACCTTTCCAAAATGATCCCATTCCAAAATGCTCCACTTTCCTAAATGCCCCCCTTTCCTAAATGCCCCCCTTCCTTTCCTAAATGCCCCCCTTCCTTTCCTAAATGACCCCCCTTTCCTAAATGACCCCCCTTTCCTAAATCACCCCCCCTTTCCTAAATGACCCCCCCCTTTCCTAAAGGACCCCCTTTCCAAAATAGCGTTGGATGATTAGTTTGCATAGAAATTGGGTTTAGTAGACTCTTGATGTATCAGGAAAACTTGCGAGTGTAGCATTTAATAAAGAAGGAATGATGACTAAATATAATAAAAAATGTGTTGATCTCTCATTAAACCTAGTAAATAAGTCATTGGATTTCTACACCTACGTGTCGGGTTCGATTCCCAGCTAGAGTGGAGACAAAAAAATGTCTACCATTGCGTCTCGATTTTTATTCCCCTTCAGTGACGCCTGCTTCATCCACATGCGCCACATTCTGTTTGAATACCTGTCTCTGCAAGCTGCGCTTGTGGTATCTGCCACGGGAATTTTACGATGGGAGGTCCGACCGTCTATCTCTAGTGCTTGTTTTGGGTTCTTGTTGCCTATGTGTGTGTGAGGTCTTATAGCTATTATAAGAGGTGGACCTCTAAAATATATCAGATTATTTTAAAACCAATAGTTGATTTTTAGATGGTGTTTACCCAAGACCTTGAATGAGGTCTTGGTGTGGGAGACTTCTCTAAAATATTTCTTTTTCAGATTGTTACCAACAATTACCTCCAGTATTCTAACCACTGAAAGGATTAGCCTTTTAAAGTTTACTTATATACTTTTCTTAACAGGATGCAGCGAGGTTTTGCGTGGATACCGTGGCACTTTCCAAAGTCCCAACTACCCGAATGCCTACCCCACCAACACACAGTGCCAGTGGCAAATCATCGGCTTCAGGGGACTCAGAATCAAAATTCGAGTGGAAGAATTTGACATTGAATCTTCATTTCACCCGTCTGAATGCACCTTTGATTCCCTTAAGGCAAGAAAATGAAATTTCACTTTTGCTGTTTGCCCTATGCCTAATAAACCTTGCTATGTTTTCCTGAGACTCTAAGGCACTTAAAGCAGGCTCTATTGCCAATATCCTCGCTACAGTTCTTCCTATCAGCCACACGAATGATGCCACCAAAGATAGTATTTTTTCCCCTTTCGACTGACTGAGTAGGAATCTTTCATTTAACCTTGAAATCATTTCATTTGGTATAAGAGACCTTGATGTTTTCTTGATAGTACTATTCTTCTCACAGGTGTACGGGGGCGAAACGAAGGAGGCACCCGTGCTATTAACCCTCTGTCACCACGAGGAAGGGGTCAAGGAGGTCACTACACAGGGATCGAATGCTTTAGTCTATTTTGAAAGCGATGGATCAGTGCGAGGCAAAGGATTCAGAATATCCTATGACCAGATTCAGGGAGGTAATCAACAATCCCTTCAAATTCACTAAGGATAATATGAAATTTTAGTTCAGAACCCGCACGCCCCACCCGCCTTATTCCAGTTCGGTTGCACCCTGTATGTGAAACCACATAAGATGTAATTTTGTCCCTTATGTAGAAGCAGTGTTTGTAAGACGCGTTAAACAAACCCTCTCTTCCACCTAGGCTTGAAGACACTTAGGGAGGAGAGTGAAAACATAGTAAATCATTCATTCCACATTATAAGCACAAATATTGTGAAAGCAAGATCACTCATATAATACAAGAAGACAGAAATGGTGGAGGGCCTGAACGGAACATTATCAGAAGCTGCAATAGGGTCAGTGAGGAAAACAGGCAGGAGGGTGCTAGGGTTGAATGGGCAGCCAGTGCAATTCATGAAGTAACGGGTTATATGATAATCGCAAGTATTAGAGTAATGAATCTGAATGAAAAATGGAGAGATAGGGGCCTAATTACATCCCTTCCCCCCCCACACACACACAACCACCGCGTCCTGTGTCTCTCGCAGCATGGATGAAAGAATAAACATTACAGAACATGAGAGCAGAAATAGCATTTACCCCTTCTAGATGTGATAAAATGACAGACAAACATAGTTTTTTCCTAATGGCAGGCAGTAACAATTTAAGAGGCCAATGGAAAGAGAGGAAGTGAGTGGACACAAAGAGAGGCTGGCTTAGTAAAAGGTGGTAGGAACTGAGTTTGTCATTGTGGGGTAAGGTCTGCTGGGTTCATCTTGCAGAAGATTATGTAAGATGAAGCAATATAGAAAACAATAGATATCTTTGTTACTGGTTTCAATAAACCGAGGTACCTTATTCTATGGTAGGTTGATGAGTGAGCTTGTTTAGTGCTTCCTTTGAGGAAGAACTAAAACCTTTTAATAGTGCAAGTGAATAGGAAATGGGATATGTTTGGGAAGATGAGATTGGAGGGAGGTTTATGTCAGGAATGGGGTGAGGATGAAACTAGATGTGAAAGGTAACAGCAAAATCATAACAAATGAAACTATGAGGGGAAACAAACGATAATTAAGTTAAGGGGACTTAGCCATATATACTAAAAAAAAACGAGCAAAACACTTCTTGCCAACACAAGAAAAACACATGGAAATTCTGCCTCACATTGACGATTTACAAATAAAACAAGCAAAACGTTATTCCGTTCAAAATAGAAAAAAAACTTACATAAGACACTCTATATCCTCACTATGAAAAAGATAATAGTACACTAAAAATTATGAGAAAACTTTGAGAAAGCTTTTTTTTGTCAATTTTTAGGCATAAAATTGGCACATCTGCTCGGAACTAAGGTTATTATTACTATATTCCACAGTTTGCTACAAAACAATGAGCGATATGTCCATAACCACCTCTGAAAGACATCACACTAAACACTCATACCCATTATTTCAGCTTCTGCAGAGGTTCAAGAAATGAATAGTCCATGTCAGGACCAATGCTTCAGCTTCAACACTCGACTTTTATGCTTCCTCCCTTTTCGCAATTCATGCTCCGCTGTGGATGCACACAACTTGCATCCACAGTCTTTGTTCAATTTTTCTATCTTATCACTATTTCCTATAAAAAAATGTCTTCCTTAGAAGACAATTGATAATTTTTAATATAGATTATTCTTTATTCTGAATCTGCCCTTTATGGAAAATATGCCAGTTCTAGAAGAGTTACGTGACCTTGACTCTATTACCCTATTAGTCTTGTTTTGGCTACTCAAGCTATGGAACTTTCACACATATCCCTTAACTTATGCTCATCAAAACATGGAGATGCCATCGTTGCTTCCACCTTTAGTTTTAAATGAACCTGTTGGATTTTGACTTGTTTTTAAGATCACTTCTCTATCAGGATGCGGAGGGGATTTCAAGTCAACGAAAGGAGAGATTCACTCCCCTGGGTACCCGGTCTCTTACCACAATGATGCTGACTGCGTGTGGCATTTGGAGGTGAATGAGAATCACGTGGTGGAGCTCGAATTCAAGGACTTTGATATTGAACACCACAACAATTGCTCTTATGACTATGTGAAGGTAATTAGCCACTTGAGTTGCTCCCCAAAACCCCAACTCTACTTCAAAGAGGATTCCGATCACAGGTTGTCCCAAGATTTTGGTAACTGTCGCAAAGCTGACCCTAATCAAGCTCCCACACAAAGCCTATTATACCCAATGTACCTTATTTTTGCTTATGGATAGATGCAGTGTTTTCAATCAACTAAGAAGTGTAGGGGGGTGAAAAGGGTTTAACGCCCCATCCCAGACATAATTGAGGTAAAGAATGATGAGCTAATAGAGAGATGCAGAAAAAGCAAAATGAAAAGAAGTGTAGAAATTAGATGAAAATGCAAAAAAAACTGGCCTCTACAGAATACAGGTCATTAAAATGGAGAATTTGGAAGGGGTAGAAATATTGGTTAATTATAGGTTCAATAAAAGGGAAACCATGTTTTAAAAATTAAATTTAAATCAAAACAAGTGACGGCATCTCCTGCAGGAGAGATCTGTAAAGAAAGAGTGAAAATGTGTTGAAAATATATAGCCACATATCCTCCTTTCTGCAGGCATTGGCAATGAGAGGCCGCACAATCTCCCAAATGTCAGCTGCTACATGCTGGCCCATGCTACATCTGATTTTCTTGCAGTAGGAACACTGGGGCATACAAAGAAAGCAATGAAGTGCTTCCAGGTTCCTTACACCTCCTAAAGAAAATTGATTTCATTTGTTGTAATTTTATTATTATTATTAGAGTTACCATATCTGAATTCTTTTTGAGGCACTCTTTAGGTGGGGGGGGGTGAAGGGGGCATCGTTTTGAGTTCTCAGTAGAGACCTACAGTTTCAGGTGGAGACAACCACTGTTCACTAGTGTCATGTAGCTACTATGTTGACCAGAACCAGATTTCCATCCAGCGACTAACCACATCTGATGTAGCTTAACAGCTTGCAAAACTTGGGAATAATACAGAAGAGCAGTGTGAACCATTTAAATATATGGAACCTAACCAACCTCTACTTAACCCCCTAACGTTCAAAACTAACCACCTTTTACTCATTCTCAAAATCTTTGGCCTGTAAATGCTTTTTCCACTATCTCATTGATATAAATTGTAAAATTATAAACATTACATTGATTTACACTCCATAAACATCATCAAAATCTAAACAATTCATCCCCCGGAAGGGGCGCGGCGATTTGCCATCCTGATCGCCGTGCTGACGGGACTCTTCACCCCGTTCGACCCCAGCTTAGCCTCTTCTTCTTTCAGACACCCTGTATTTCTTCCCTACTTCATCGTTTTTTATTCAACCTCTCCCACAACTTTCTCTGGTCAGCCTCTAATTTCACAGGGTAGATGCTGACCTTCTTCTCAGCCAACCGTCCCAGATCGGGGCTGAGGGGCGAGGGGACAATGTTCCCTAACCGCTGAGCTCCGGTTCGGGATGGTGGGTTTTTAACAACCTGCTTCATCCCCACCCAAACCTTCCTCACATCTCCTTTCCTTCTCACTTCACAATCTATTTGTTTTTTCGTCATGTCCAAGGTGGAGCCGCCATGCTGAGGGACTACCAGGCCACCAGGCGGGAGGGGTGGTCCTGAATGGCGGCACCTGCCTCTGCCAGGCCTGTATTGCACCCCTTGCAGGGCAGGCTACTGCGAGGGGTGATGAGCGTATGCATCCCGTGATAATTTTAGGGTCACCATGCCCAATGATGAAGAAATAAAAAAATCTCCCCTTAATTTTCCCAGTTCTATCGTCGGAGCCACCGTCGGGCAGCACCACAGAAAAAATGGAGGTCCCTTCCCCCTGTGCTTGCGCAGGGGACCCTCCAAACTTCTCTAGCTGGAGAGGAGGATTACTCCTCTCCTATGCCTACGGGTGTAGAGGACTCCTCCTCCCCTCTTCTTTGGAGGTGCTTTCTGGCACCTCGCTTTTACCAGCCGCAGTCCCCCCTTTTCTTTCAAAGGGGACCGCCAAGAAAGCCAGCAGGCAGCCCATAGCCGACCGCTCCCTATTAAAGCGGCTCGGTAGGGCAAACCCCGTTAGGGGGGAGAGAGAAACTTGGCCCCTTCAGTCGCTTCCCTCAAAAGACCTGCTGGCAAGAATACTGAACCTTGCCGGGGTCAAGGCCTGTTCCTCCCCAGACATGAGTAGTGATGCTGCAATGGGACCTGCGATGTCCTGGAGGTGGATGCCTAACTGGAGACCCCCCTGAGATAGACATGGTCCTTGAGGCAACCCAGCATCAGACCGTAGGGCCTTCCATGGAAGGGAATCTGGGCTCGATGCCAAGCACCGAACCCGAATCTGCCCCTATGCAAGGTCCTCCTCAAACGGCCCGGGTTTCTAAGGCAGTACAAGGAGGGGAGGAGCTCCTTGAACCGGTACCCCTGCGACTACCAGGACATTCTCTATTCGAAGAAGAACCTGGCTGAGGCTGGTCCATCTGGCCTGGGGGCTCCTGCCGATGGAGGGAAGAAGCAGAGAAGCAGGTTCATTCCTCGCCCTCCTCTCCTAAAAAGAAAAAAAATAGAAAAAAGACTCGGGGGGGGGGGGGTCCTCTCCATTTGCGGGGGCTGCAGTAACAGATGGGTCTGCTGCCACTTTAGTAAGCGACCAAGCCATGATCAGCACATCCGATCCCTCTGACCCCCCGGGTGGAGAGTCCCAAACTAAGATGAAATGTGCGCAGGGCGGAGCCTTGAAAACATCATGGCCCCTCATTCAGAGCCCGCTGGCTTCAAACGCTTCCTCGTTATTCACTCCACTCATAGGAACATGTGGGCCAAGGCCAACATGATTCATCAGAGGCGAGCATTAGCTAGTGTAATTGGTAGAGAGCTAAAGGTGACCTGTTTCTCGGACTGGAGCTTTCTGGTGAATGCAGCGGATCGCTCTGAGGCTGCCAAGATAATTGCTCTTGGAACATTTGATGGCACCCCGGTGAGTGTCACGCTGCACTCTACCATGAACTTTGTGAAAGGAGTAGTTTATGCGAGGGAACTCGTTGACTACTCCATAGAGGACATCACCTTAAGAGCTGGCTGACCATGAGGCGGTCAAGGTCGAATGTGTGATGAAAAAACAATGAGGGGCCTCGAGACCCACCTCTACACTCTTCGTCATGTTGGACTGTGACAAGCTCCCTGAGTCGGTGCGTGTCGGTTGGTACCGCTACCGCGTGAAGGCATTCGTGCCACTGCCGCGGCGGTGCTATTACTGTCACCGCTTCGGCCATATGAATCATTCATGTAGACGTGTAATGTCAGGGTCACCCGAAGTCTGTAAATTGCTCCAAGGCCGCACACGATAAGTCCAAATCGTGTGTGGCAAGTGTGTCAATTACGGAGAGCCGCACCCTGCTTCTTCGAAGCAATGTGGTGCATATCTCCTTGAGAAAGAAATCGTGGCCGTTCAGGCCCAGGATCGACCCTCATTCCGTGAGGCTAAGGAATTGGTCCTGCAGCGCCCGGCTCTACCTCGGACGTCTTACGTCTCAATGGTTAGAAAGACACACTCTGCTCATGGCCCATCCAGGCCAACGAGCCCGTTGTTTACGCGCCCATTCAGAGCCATTCTGCGGGTTCTACTCAACCCAGGCGCTCCCCTGGTAAAGCTGGCGTCACAAAGGGTTCACACCCAGTTCCGGCTAAAACCAGGGCTCCTTCCTCTTCCCCCAGCGTGACCGTTTCCCGTAAGGCGAAACGGCCACGCGCCTCCACCGAGTCGTTAGACTCACAGGAGGCAACAGCCCTGAAGTTGGTCGCCAGGCCATCTTCCGGGGTTCCTAAAGCTGTCCCCCGAAAGGAGCTTTGACTCCTTCGTCCACGCCTAATGGTGGGCTGAGTGGCTTGGAGACGGTGGATCCTCGAAAAGACGGCCCCCCCATCCGCCTCCGAAGCCGCAACGCCCGCCTAAGGTTTCGAGGTGGAGGGAGGAAATGACTCGCATGGCGAGCCCAACCTCCCTCAATAAGTCTTCGAAGGCGACAGCGCTTTCGCTTTGTCCGGCCAACAGCGCCCGGGGTTCTGCCTCCGGGAAGCGTACGGCTATTTCCGTGAGGGTCTTCTGTTCGAAGAGGGCCTCCGCGTCTCCTCCGAGCTAGGGCCTGGAGGGCATATTCCTTCAATGGAATTGCCGTGGACTCCGGGATAACTGGGAGGAGCTGCGGAGGCTCGTCTCGTCCCGTTCCCCGTTAGCTATTTTTCTACAGGAGACCATGCTAGGCGCGTGCCCCCTGCCCGCCCTCCCGGGGTATAAGGGTCTTGCGACCCCACCACCACGAGATGGGGGATGCGCGGTTTACATCCGGCATGATGTCTCCATTCTTCTTTTCACTTTAGATACCTCTTTTCAGGCAGTGGCTGTGCAGCTTCACCTGGATAAGAGTATACTGTTATTTCTGCGTACATTCCACCGTCAGCTGACTTCGACGCAGGGGACTTCCGCGTCGTGGCACGGTCCCTGAGTCCCTTTCTCTTGCTTGGAGATCTGAACGGCAGACATCTTATCTAGGAAGATTACTCAATAAATCCCAGGGGACAAGTCCTTGCTGATCTGATATAAGAACTTGAGATAGGTGTCCTAAATGTGGATGAATTTACGCATCACCCCCCGAGAGCCGCATCATTTTCTTGTCTTGATCTATTTTTGTGCACAGCCTGATTTTGATTGGGTGGTTGTCGATGACCTCCATGGTAGTGATCACTTTCCCCTTCAAATATCATTCTCAGGGCAACTGCCGCCTGAGAGCCCACCTTGGTGGTGCTTGGCGCGGGTGGGGTGGCCTTCATTTTAGGAAATGACTAAATTCTTTATTTCAGTCGAGGAGTTTAGGTCGGTAGAGGAGGTTGTTTAGTTTTTCTCCGGTAACCTCATGGCAGCGGGCCTGACTACTATTCCCAGAACGTCTGACCGTTTTGCACGCCGACCACTCCCGTGGTGGTCGGCCGAGTGTGAGACGGCCCTGAAACAGAAGCGTTATGCCTACATGCGCTATAAGCACCCCCCGAACGATTTCACTGTCGCTGAATTTCGTCGGACTAAGGCTAGGTTCCTGTATATTTCGAAGCATGTCTGCCGTTCTTCTTGGCGGGCATACGCGTCTTCACTTAACGGGAAGACCCCTCTAGCAGAGGAGTGGAAGCGAGTCAAAAGGATTCAGGGCAAGTTCTTGCAGGACCCACCCTCCCGTTCTCCAGGAGAATGGGACCACAATCTCGGACCCCGCGTCCGTGGCGGAATCCTTCGCGACCACTTTCTCTGCATTCTCTAGCCGGGATGCTGCTCCGCCAGCATTTAAGGCCGCCGGCTGGACTTTACCTCCAGAGGCGGAGAACCCTTCAACGACAGGTTTACTGTGAGTGAGGTGCGTTCTGCTCTTGCTTCGTGCCCGGACACCGCTATGGTCCGGACGATGTCCCGTATGCCATGCTTCGACACCTGGGTGAGCGAGGCATGGCCTTTCTTTTAGATTTGTTCAACAGGATTTGGGTGGAGGGTCTCCTCCCAGATTCCTGCCGAATCGCTACTGTGCTTGCCTTTCGCAAACGGGAAGAGATCACTCTACTCCGGCCGGTTTCTGCCCAATCTCTCTAACCTCTTGCGTGTGCAAGTTGATGGAGAAATTAGTAAATGTTATAGAAAAAAGACGGGGGGGGGGAGCTGCGGGGCAGATGGGTCTGCTGCCACTTTGGTAAGCGACCAAGGTAAGTCCAAACTAAGACGAAATGTGTGCAGGGCGGAGCCTCGATAACATCAGGGCCCCTCATTCAGAGGCTACCTGGTGTTTTCGAGCCCGCTGGCTTCAAACGCTTCTGCACAGTGTGGCTTCCGCAAGTTCCACTCGAGGTCGGTCTCTGCTCCGACTGGAAAATGCCGTCTGCGAGGTTTTCCTTCGTAGACAGCACTACACCACAGTGTTTTTCGATCTGGCGAAAACCTATGATACCGCATGGCGATACGGTATCATGGAGACTCTCCACACGATGGGGGCGAGGGGACGCCTCCCAATGTTTATATCTGTATTTTTGCGAGAACGTCGATTCTGCGTACCGGTGGGGGAAGCCCTCTCCGGCCCAAAGGAGCAGGAACAAGGTGTCCCGCAGGGAAGTGTCCACAGTGTCACACTCTTTGCCCTGAGCATAAACGGCATCACCTCGGTGCTGCCGGAAGATGTTCTCGCTACGCTCTACGTGGACGACCTTTCGATCTCTTTTGGCGCGGCCCAGATGCCAACTGTGGAGCGTCGACTCCAACAGGCATTGAACACTGTCTCTCGCTATGCCGAAACGCACAGGTTTCGGTTGTCCTTGGCCAAGACTAAGGTCGTGCACTTTTGCCGCCATCCACGGCTCCACCCAGATCCAGACTTGTTTCTTAATGAGGTATGTCTGGAAGTGGTTGAATCGCACCGTTTCCTTGGTCTTGTATTTGACCGACGCCTCACCTGGGAGGCTCATATTCGCAGCCTTAGGATCTCATACCCGCGCCATGGATATTCTCCGTTCCGTGACGTTCAGTGCTTGGGGCGCTGATAGGGCTACTGTCCTCCTTTTTTATTCATCCTTTGTTCTTTCGATGCTCGACTACGGATGCGCGTTTTTTGCATCCGCAGCCGAGCGTTTATTTCGGAAGGTGGACTCGATCCACCACACATACCTTCGACTTGCGACCGGTGCCTTCCGCACTTCCTCCATTGAGAGCCTGTTGGTCGATGCTGGGGAGATCCCGTTCGCTCTACGCCGTGTGCAGTGCATCACTCGCCTGTACGTGCGAGCCTGGCCCCTCCCTCAGTCGCCAACAGCTCTCACTGCCTCCGCAGCTGATCTCGACGGTGCCTATGCTGCCGAGAGACGCCAGTCATACCCTAAGCCGGTTCGGAGTCCGGCTTGTGATCTATAGCGACTCACAAAGCGCCCTGAGTGCTCTCGGGGCATTGGAATCTCCGCATCCCCTAGTTCGCCATATCCGTGATGCCACGGTTTTTGGCGAGCCGTGCGGTTGTCGAAATTATCTTCTACTGGGTTCCTGGACATGTAGGAATTGCGGGGAATGAGGGCGCCAAAGAGTCCGCGAGGACTCTGCGACCGGACCAGCGTTTCGCTCTTCCTCACACCGACTACATGGCAGGAATATGGGCAGCTCTTCGCATTGCTTGGCAAAGAATATAGGAGACGGTCGAAGGGAACTTAAAGTTGCGTGCCATTGCGCCGTGACTGTTACCATGGACCTATCCTCCAATGCCGCGACGGCTTCAGGTCGCTTTCTGTCGTCTCAGAATCGGGGACACTCGTGTGACCCATCGCCATTTGGTGGAGCGCTCGCCAGCGCCCTATTGTGATGAATGCGTCGTCCCCCAGACTGTTCGGCACATTCTTGTTAAATATGTCCCAGTCTGGGCGATCTTCGCGCACGTTACCTGTCCTGGTACCGGGATGGGCGGGGTCGCTACAGCCTGTCCCTTGTACTCGGGACCAGTGCGTGCTCTTTGACTGGTGGACTGGTAGTCTTTTGGGTGGAGGCCGGCCTTCTCCCTTTTATTTAACTAGGTTTTGTTGTTGTTTTTTTGTTATTTTTGTTTTCTTTCTAGGTTGCACGTCTCTGCGCTGGGGGGGAGTGGGACCTTTCCCCAATGCCGGAGCTTGCTTCCTAATTGTTTTCATCTTCCCTTTTTATTGAGGTTTTGTTTTCATATTTTTATTTTAAAGTATCCTAGTGCTAGTCTGTGTGATTGCTGCGACTTATGCCCAAGTGGGCAGTCGCCAAATAGCCTTCTAAAAAAATAAAAAATAAATAAATAAACAATTCTTCTTCTTTATCAATCCTTGTCAGCAGAATAATAAAATCCCAACTAGTCAGGATCCTAGAGTTTTATAAAAATAATGTTAATTAATAGAGAAAATTTTTCATTCCATGCACCAAAGATGTAATGCACAAATTTTCAGTTCAAAGATGAAGAATTGATGCATAAATTTTCAGTTCAAAAGAGAATATTTATTAGTATAGCGTGAACTTTGCCTTCATTAGTTAGTTATCCTTTTTAGTGTCTTTTCAGTCTCGCTTCTACAAGGTAAGACATGCAACAGTGGACCGTTATTCCCCTCTCTCCTTAAGTTTCTTGAGAATACTTGTTTAATTTGCATGAAAATTACACAGAATATTATTTGAAATTTCTTTATGATAGTGTTCAAGTTTCATTAGATAGAACAACGAATAAAGAAGTTGTTAGGTAAATAAGGAGTACCCATAGAAAGGATGTGTGAATGCAGCCAGAATCAGAAAACAACATAATTATCTCATAAATAGTCAAACAAAATATTAATAAGTATGTAGAACCTTATTCTGAATGATGAGCGACTTCATCAATAGTTCATCCTTATCAAGTTTAAATGAGCTCTGTGCGAGCCAGTTAGTTCATCACACAAATATTTTCTACCTCCAAAAACTGGTTCAGTGTCTTTGCTGTGTAGCACCGAGCATTTCTGCCTGAAAACAGGCTCTCATACAGATTTTTGTATACTGTAGCATTTACTTCCCAACCCTAGAAAACATGGCCCATACCATATCCCTTTGCTTATGAGTTGTTTCTTAGCAGGAGACTGTGCTGTGAGACTTACCTCTCCCAACCCATGTGAGACAGTCAGGCAATCTTACTGGGTTTTGCAAAAGTTCTGTTCCACTCATTTTTTTTTTAATCTTTTGAGAAGTTTATGTCTGTGATAGAAAAAGTCTTGCCTTGTGTGAGACAGATCATAAAGGGGGCGGAGTATGTTTTTCAGCAGGATGGTGCCCCAGCCCACACGGCCAAGACCGTGCAAGAGTCCTTGATGTTGAACATGAACTTCCTGTTGAAGGATGTTTGGTTCCTGCAGTCGCCTGACCTGAATCCCATTGATTACGTGTGGGGCATGATGAGGGCAAGGCCTGTAAGGTCTGCTACAGCAACGTCAAAAAGCTGAAGTCCTCTATCAACCACATGCATGCCAGCATGAGGAAGGACTTAGTCCGCAATGTCTGGACAACCTTAAGGTCTCACCTGGAGTTTGCACTCACTGCTGAGGGCAGCCACATTGATTCATATTATAATTTAAAAACGTATGTTAAAACAATAAAAAACACATTTTCTTCATCTGCTTGAAGGGACCTGGAATCACATTTTTTTTACCAATTGCAATGCCTTGAAATGTCTGTCAGTGTCATTCTTTCTCCTTTCACTGAATAACCTGCTTTATGAAGGTTTTTTCAACTTTCAATCATCTCATCATCCTGACAAATGGGTAATTCCCTCAGGAGAAATTAGCAATTCAGTTTTGCCATATATACGTTACATTTTTTGCATGTAAACTGACAGTTATGTTATCCTCCTCTAGTTTTAGATGCATCTTTTGTTCAAGTATACATTAATTTCCTCACAACTTATTCCCTCTTCTGTAAAGTGAAACTTGGAGACTACAAGAGGCAAATTTGCAAAAAATATTTTGAATGATTTTCATGCAAACTAAACCAGCATTTTCTGGGAAATGTAGATTTGGGTATTTTGTTCTCTAATTTTGGACACTGTAGATATAAAAAGAAGTTGGTAGGTGTTTTTGCACCAATTGCACTCATTTAGGATTATATTTATTTCTCAGTGAAGACCACCATTTGAACGTGGGATCCAAACTGAGGGTTTAGCAACTACTGTGAAGTTGACCTGAATTGGAACTTATCCAGTGACTAACCTCACCCGATGTGGCCTAACTTTGCTGTCAACCATAACTAACTGTAAAATATTACATATTAACTATGTATTTGTGATGATAATGGTTGTAAGAGAAACATGATTTTTTTCCCCTCAAATATATCAGAAAATAGAACAATACTGATGCATATTGGTGAAGGTAAAAAGAGGGATTAGCAAGACTTCATTACAAAAGTTTTTTCAAATTTTACGAGTTTATATAGTGATTAAATATCTCTGAATATTTCTGCATCCCAACCCTTGGATTGTTTGTCCTTGGCCCATTATTATTTGCACCATCCTATATGTTTGTTCTTTCCTTTTCCCTCTGGCTCTTCTAACCCGAGCTCCCTTCCCTTATTTGTAAGTGTTCCCATGATGAAAGAATCTGTCCCTAGGTGTATGATGGAGCCAACACAGACGCACCTGTTCTGATGGGCCACTGTGGGGAGAACCTCCCATCTCCATCCACAATTCGATCAACTGGACACTACATGACTGTCCACTTGACCTCGGATGAAAGTGTGAGCGGAACAGGATTTAAGGCAGAGTACAAACAAGTGAGTACTGCATTATGATAAATTGTAAACAGAATCATCCTATCGCATCGATGCACGAGGTGTACTTGTGAGGTAGTTCTTTGGATACTTTTGAAAGGACTGGAATATTTTTCATTTTAAGAATTGACCCCAATTTAGAAAATCCTGAAGGAACTTGTCAAAGGATTGACATGGAACAGGGGCTTTGTGTACCATTCCAAACTACTTTCCTCCATGTCTGCTCAAGCTACATACCTCCCACACATCTTCACCTCCTGTAACTTCTCCATTTTTTGAAAACACTTCAAAGTTTTCTGGATAAGATGCGTCCCTTGTGTTTCTCTTGATTTTTTCTTCAATAAAATGAAAGAACCCCCGAGGTCACTGAAGAAAGTTCATGCCAATGCCCATTGCCATTGCTCTCCAGGCAGTTTATTTTATCATGCAGTGCAACAAATTCAGGTACAAGGCTTCCTGGGTAAGCCACCAGGTTTAGTTGAGTTTTACGATGAGAGGTGTAAGTTATATGCTGGATTTGTGGATGTTGTGAAAGCATATATGTAGGTTGATAGGGAGGCTATATTGTGTGAGATCAGTGAGTGGTGAGTGCTGTGTTACTCTATACTGATGACCTGGTGTTAGTGCCTGAAGTGAGAGTGATTTGAAAATTTGGATTGAAACGTTTGACATAGTATTTGTGAGGAGGTGGATGAGAGTAAATGCAGAGAAGAATAAGTTTATAATGATATACCTCAGGCGTATCATTAATATTGTCGCATATCATATGGCGCCCTCCAGAATCACATGCATGAGGGTTCTCATGAGAGAGATTTGCCTGAAAGCTCAGAGAATCCAAAATCACCTGTGCAAACACAAATCTATGTTAACAACAAACAAACATATCAGTAGCAAGGCTGCTCTCACTCTAAAGATACAAGTTAACTCTGCTAATTGAATCAACTTGAAGTTGCAATGTTCAGTGTTCCCCAGGCTACTAGGTTCCACCTACCCAACTGCCTCACAATTTCACATTGTTTAGGAAAAGATTGCACTTCCATTCAACATTGAGACTTAAATCTAGCTAGCTATTCTATTTTTACAATGCACCCCCATTAATTTAATTGAGCAAACTGAAGCAACCAATAACTCGAGTGACTTCACACCCTTTGATTCAAGTAACTTCACTATCAACCATGCAAGCAATTGTGCAAACTCCCACACAATTCTATGCTTGCACTCACACCAACTCATACCCTCTCATTGAATTACTGCACACAACTAGAAACATGTCAGAATCCAATGCCACAGTAATGTAAACACAAACAAGCAGTACAGTGCCAAGAATGGCACTTTACATGCTTTCCATGGAAAGGGACTTGTAAGAGAATATATGAGTGGTTGTCCCAACATATGAAAGATTGGGAGATTGAGTAAAAAGGTGGAATGATTAAGTAAGAGCATTTAAAAGGGACTGACAGATGGACAAGTAGATGATAGTGTGTGTGATAGGTGGGCATGGATGGGGTTGGTGAGGGGGGGGGGTGCAAAGGATGTATGACCCTGGATGAACCCTCAGTCGACTTGAACCCACAACACATAGCACCCCATCAATATTGAAGGCTAATGATATAGAAAAAAGATAGGTAGCTTTTGAGATAATGCTACCCTAGGTTAATTACATAGACAAAACTTTCTTTACCTTTTTTCTTCTTTCCGCACACATGGGCTATCTCCAAATATAGGCAATACCTAACCGAATGAAAAACCAAAACCAAACTTACAAACTAACACCAGAGCTCTATTTACCATCACTGTCCACCACAATAACAACAAGCTGACACATTATCCTGCACCTGCATCTCATGATGTCACATCCCTTTCATTCTCAAAAGTGTAAACAAAACTACCTCATTTGAGTATTCCTTCAATTAAATTGACCCACCACAAAAATAACCTAATATTTCTCCATAATAAAATGAAGTATACCTCTCAACTTTTAGACACAAATAATCAAGCATTTCATCATCTTCCTTATAACTAAGAAACCCATAAATAGGTATCTTGCCAAGTCTTGTAAACCAAAAATAATCAGCTCTATGCTTAATGGGGATTAAAGGACTGATTGTTTAGTAACATTGGTCCAATACACCCTAGCCTTGGTGGAAAAATGATTGATATTAATATAACTGCTTTTAATTGCAAAACACCCCCCCCCCCCCATCCCAATCTCAGGGTAAAAGTAATGAAGTTGGGGAAATGAAAATATGTGGAAGACAAAGGCTGATGATCCAAAAGAGGAGACTATTTAGGTAGCTTGTGAGCCAGAGGATGTGTAACTCTCCCAAGCTTTCACCCATAATGCAATTAAAGGATGTCCCTTAGTTGGATGCCACAGCAGCCCAGGAGTGCTGAATCCCCCCACCCACACACAAGTAATATTCACCATGCTGTCATAGAGTTACACAGATGAACAGGCCACAACAGACCTTGCGGTCCAAACTAGGTTGCCTGAGATAAAAGATAATGAGAAAGATAGTAACTACCTTTAGAGTATTGGTATTGGTCAAAATTTTGTCTTTATGAAGGCAAATTATTGACTTTTTCAAAGAAAACAACAAGTATTGTGATTTATCAGATCCAAATTTTTACAAGGATGTTGCCTTTTTATGTGATGTGATGTCAAAACAAAATGAGTTAAATACTTCATTGCGAGGCAGAAATAAATGTATTTATGATATGTGGCAAAAAATTCAGGCATTTGGAAAGGAACTGTTGTATTTCAAGTCCCTTTTGGCTCAATCAAAACTTTCAGAAGAACACTCTACCCAGCTTAGGAAGGTAATGAGTGCAAATGAAGATATCTATGTGTATTTTGAAGAATATGAGTCGGTTTTAGACACATTGATAGAAGAATACAATAAAAGATTCAATGATTTTGAAAAGCATAACATCACTCTGAAACTTGCTTTTCAACCTCACTTAGTTGATGTATCAGAGGCTCCTGAAGAGTTACAAATAGAGTTTATTGAAATGTCTGAGGATAATATCCTGAAGTCTGTTTGATAAGAGAGAAAATCCCTTCAAAATTTAGAAAAATGCAATAGAATATCCTCGTCTTCGTGAACATGCATGGCGACTGATTTCCTGTTTTCTTCAACATACTGTTGTGAATCCACATTTTTGTACTTTGCCCAAATCAAGAATTCACTGAGAATTCACAGTTGACAGACGAGCATTTGGAGGCCCTATTAAGACTAAGAAACACTATGCTAGAGCCTGATATCAAAATGCTTTCTCAAAAGAAGCAAACTCAAAGAAGTCATTAATTTGTATAAAAAATGTACATGCTTGCGTACTGTATATTGAATATTTGAAAATGTTATATTCTCGATGTTTATATGCTATCTTCTTATAAGATTATTGTTCCTTTGCTTGTTCCTTGAATACAAAGAACCTTCTTTCTTAATTAAAATAATTTGAAAATGTCATGCTTTTGATATTATTCCTTTACTTATTATTTTGAAAACTTACATAAATAAAGTATTTGAAAATTCTACGTTTGAAATTATTATGCTTTCTCAAAAGAAGCAAACTCAAAGAAGTCATTAATTTATATAAAAAATGTACATGCTTGCCTACTGTATATTGAATATTTGAAAATGTTATATTCTCGATGTTTATATGCTATCTTTTATAAGATTATTATTCCTTTGCTTGTTCCTTGAATACAAAGAACCTTCTTTCTTAATTAAAATAATTTGAAAATGTCCTGCTTTTGATATTATTCATTTACTTATTATTTTGAAAATTCTACATTTTCAATATTTTTCATTTACATATTACTTGTATAAAAAGTACTTACTTTATGAGTGATGATGAATTGTAAGATGGCCTTTGTGCACAAACAGGTTCCCCACCCTTGGTCTAGGGTTTGAGTCCCAGTGAGGAGCCAAGTTGGACTATAGGCAACTCCAACCACATACATCAATATACACAACCCATTATAACACTCTGTCCCTGTCCTTCACACATATACTGTACATCACTTATGTTTAGGGACCAGCCCAAGGTGTGTTAAAAATCCACACTCCCCTGCCATGGAACCGGTGGCTCTCCCTTGAGCCACTCATGGGATTCCTGTATGAGAAAATGTATCTCCAAACCAGCATTTCAACTCAATTGAATGATCATATTTTGTTGTATTAGATGCGCAGTTGATGCTCTTGAGATGGTATTCCTTTTACCCCTACAAAAAGGAGAGGTACTTTTGTGCTTGTTTGTTTTTAATTTGAATTCATTCTTTTCCTTTCTCTCCATAAGGCCTGCGGTGCTACTATTGAAGTGCCAATGATCATGACGAGCAGTGCCATCACATCACCGAAATTTCCTGGTTTGATTACACCACACACGACCTGCACTTGGCACTTGAAGGCACTAGAAGGTAATAATAATTAAAATTCCTCTTTTCTCTGTGGTATGAAGTAATCTTGAGCCCTGTTAGTTTATTAGACCCAGTTTGAGGAGCGGGAGCAACTTACTCATTTGGTTTTGCCAATGGAAAAGTATGGAAATGAATTATTTTTGGTTTGAAAAAAAGATTGTTGCTTATTCCAAAGGATGTTGTGAATGATTTTAGTTCCTGAATTTCCTCGTTAGTTGAAATGAAGTTAAATAAGAAAGGTTTGTTTTTGAATTATGACAATGGAGATAATATTGAATAAACCAAGTCAAAGTTGAATAGTGTGATGAGGAAGCTTTGAAATGTATGTGAAAGGTGGAGAGGGTCAAGATTGGTTGGATGGTAAAAACCTCACACCAAATGCAAGGATTTTTGCCTAAGAACAAAACAGTGTGACAACCATTTTTATGGTTGTCCCCCAGCTGAGGGTGGAGAGGCCTTTCCAGGGGCAATTAACTGGATTCAAAAGAAGGAAGAAAATAGATCTATAGTTAATATAGCAATCTGGTAGACAAGCAGAGTAGAGATAATGTAAATAATCCATTGTGAAAATACATATACAGTGTTTGGGCTATATTTGATGATATTTAATGGGTTTTTTTTTCAGGAACAGGTTGATGTATTAGTAAAGTCAACAGCATTGGATAGCATACAAAGTAAAGTTTTAGTTTTGAAATAGTTAGCTGACATTGGAAATGAGTTACCTGGTGCTCAATATGCTGTTAACACTAAAGGCTGTAAGACATGACATATGAAGCTGCAATGAAGACTGAACCTGTGCTCACCAGAAAGAGACTGGGTGGAATTCATCCAACAGCTGTTGGAAGACCCGAGCTAGGGAATCTGTGCTTTGGTGAGAGAGATGAGTATTGGAGTCGCCACCATGAAGCTGGCCCTGAATGAAGACCTTCGCTACCAGTTGTTCAAGAGGTGCAAGAGACAAATTCTGACATTCAAGGCCAAGAGGAAGCCCTTGACGAAGGCAAAAAACTCCTGAACAAGCTGAAGCATCCTGGTTCTTCTCAGATGAAAGGAACTTCTGCCAGGACCAGTTACACAACACCTAGAACAACATGTGGCTTGCCTACATTCCATGTGATGTTCCATGTATCATGACAAAGTTCCCCCAAACTGTGATGGTCATTGAGGGTGACGCCATGCCGCCTCACATCGTTGAGCAGTGTTTTAGGTTCAAGTCAGATAGGTATGTGGGGCTGCTAAAGACTGGTCAAATCTTGGTTGGAGAGGGTTGCTGCTGGACAGCTATATGTGTGGCAGCAGGATTTGGCTCAGTGCCATACATCCAGAAAGAGTCAGAAGTTGTTGTCAGAGAATTTATACTTCTTTATCAGCTCCACTTTCTCGGCTCTAGATTCCCCGATTGTAATCCCATGGATTATTACTATGTGTGGGGCCAGTTGAGACATACCCTAACCGCTCTGCCTGCAACCACAAGGCCAAGCTAGTGGCCCAAGATCAAGGCGGTGTTCGCAGATCTCGCCAAGTACACAGTAAGGATCGGATGCACCATGTTCTGGAGTCATGTTAAAGTTGTGGTGGAAGTTGAGGGCAGCTACTTGTAGTAAAGTTATCTACCAGCCATAATCTAGTTGATATTTTTAAATACATTTATTTTTGACTGAGATATTGCAAGGTGGTTTCTTTTATGCAAACCATCAAATTTAGTCCAAACACCCTGTATTTCTATTCAGTCTCAAAGGAGTTTGGGGTTTTGAAGTGATCTTCAAGCTCCAAAAGGCTCTCTTTGCCCTGAAGTTCTCTCTGTGCTTAAAAATGATCTTTGTCTTCTAGTCTCCTCTGAGCTACAAAAGGATCTTTGTGATCTAAAATCATTTACAAGCTCCAAAGGGACCTTTCTACTATGAGATTATCTTCAAGCTACAAAGGGATATTTGTGTTCTGAATTCATTGATCCTTGAGCTCCAAAAGGATTCCAAGGTCTAATGTGATATTTGTGTTCTGAAGTGATCTCCAAGCTCCAAATTGATTTTTATGCTCTAAACTAATCACAGGTATAAAGCAATAATTGTGCTCTGAAATGATCTTCAAGGTTGGAAGAGAGCTTTCTGATATGAAGTGATCCATTAACCTCTAAATGGATGTTTGAGCTCTGAAGTTATCTCGTAACTCCAAAGAGATGAGGTCGGCTTCCACGCTGTATCCCCTCTGTTTGAAGTCAGCGGGGCTCTAGCAGGCGCTGATTCTGTCTTCACGGCCGAGCTGGTGGCAATACACCACTCGGTACGGGAGATTACGCGACGTGCCCGGTTCGGAGACCGGATTGTGATCTATAGCGACTCAGAAAGCGCCCTGAGTGCTCTTGAGGCATTGGAATCTCTGCATCCCCTGGTTCGCGATATCCGTGACGCCACGGTTTTGGCGAGCCGGGCAGATGTCGAGATTATCTTCTGCTGGGTTCCTGGACATGTAGGAATTGCGGGGAATGAGCGTGCCAAAGAGTCCGCGAGGACTCTGCGACCGGACCAGCGTTTCGCTCTTCCTCACACCGACTACATGGCAGGAATACGGGCAGCTCTTCGGACTGCTTTGCAAAGAAGATGGGAGACGGTCGAAGGGAACTTAAAGTGTCGTGCCATTGCGCCACGACTGTTCCCATGGACCTATCCCCCAATGCCGCGACGGCTTCAGGTCGCTTTCTGTCGTCTCCGAATCGGACACACTCGTGTGACGCATCGCTATTTGATGGAGCGCTCGCCTGCGCCCTATTGTGACGACCGCGTCGTCCCCCAGACTGTTCGGCACATTCTTGTCGAATGTCCCAGTCTGGGTGATCTTCACGCACATTACCTGTCCCGGTACCGGGATGAACGGGGTCGCTACCGCCTGTCCTTTGTACTCGGGAACCAGTGCGTGCACATTGACTTGTGGACTTGTTGACTTTTGGTGGGAGGCCGGCCTTCTCCCTTTTATTTAACTAGGTTTTGTTGTTGTTTTTGTTATTGTTTTCTTTATAGGTCACACGTTTCTATGCCGGTTGGAGGGGGACCTCCCCCCGACGCCGGAGCTTGCTTCCTAATTGTTATCTCTTTTTATTGTTGTTTTCTTTTAAAAATTTTATTTTAAAGTAGCCTAGAACTAGGCTGTTTGTTTGCTGCGACTTATGCCCAAGTGGGCAGTCACCAGATAGCCCCTTAAAAAAAAAATAAAGTAAAACCAAAGGCAAAACTCAAGCTTCCGATGCCTCCTAGGTCATACTCCAAGACTAAGCCTAATATGACACAAACTACTTCTGGTGGTAGTTCAAATCTAAAATCTCCTACCCCTAAGGGTAGGAAGAAATCTACTGTTATGCTTAAATTGTAACAATGTTTCCAATTATTCATTGGAACCTCCAAGGTCTCTTTCCTAAATGGGAAGAGTTCAAGCTCCTGCTTAAGGATTACAATCCCGATTGTATTGCTTTACAGGAGACTTGCTTGGATATTCGCAGAGTACCCAACATTTCAGGTTTTGTGGGATATTACAAGAACCCCGGAGAACCAATTCATGTTTCTGCTCTTTTTTGTTAACAACAGGGTTCCCCACAACCGGCTCTCTCTTAACACAGACGTGCAGGTGGTTGCTGTCCGCCTGTTTTCCAGTCGCCATTATTCGGTCTGTTCTCTGTATCTTGCTCCTGGCGAGGAAAGAGATACAGCTGTTTTATCTATGAAGTTAGCTAATTTAATTTCTCAATTTCCTCCTCCCTTTTTATTGATTGGTGACTTGAATGCTCGACACTCCTATGATTGAGAGATTTCTGGTCACTAATAATGTTTGCTTTCTTAACGATGTCAGCCACACATCATTTCACATCCAGACAAACAGCTTTACATGTGTGGACTTGTCTCTGTTCACCAAGCTGTAGACCTGATTTTGACTGGGCATTGGATCCTGACTTGCGAGACAGTGATCACTCCCCCATTGTAATAACACCGTGTACAGGTGGTCCTCCTCCACCACCTAGCAAAAGATGGAATACTAAAAAAGCAATGTTTTGGCCGGATCATTTGCTAATATTTCAAGCCCAGACAACTATTCTATCCAATTCCGGCGCTTTAGGCTCCAACAGGAGCAGCATCCTATCAACTTTATGGAGCCTAACATGGATAATGAGCCTTATAACTGGCTCTTTTCTATTCATGCGCTCCATAATGCACTGAAGCACTGTGGATCCACTGCACCCGGATCGGATGGCATTTCCTAGGATATGATTAGGAATATGCATCCATCCCTCCTCTCACCTTTGCTGGCCATCTATAACTTCATCTGGATTAGGGGTGGCTTCCCTTCTATGTGGAGGGAGGTTGTGGTTTTACCTTTTGAAAACCAGGAAAGGATGGGACAGAGCCCACCCATTACCGCCCCATTGCCCTTACGAGTTGTCCATGTAAATTGTTTGAGAGGATGATAAATACAAGACTTGTCTGGTTTTTGGAGACAAACCATCTTATATCTCCCTCTCAATCAGGGTTAAAAAAAACAAAAAACGGAGTACCATCGACCTGCTTGTTAGAATGGAGTCTTATATAAGAGATGCTTTTTCAAAGAGGCAGTATTCTGTTGCTGTTTTCTTTGATATTGAGAAAGCATATGATACCACTTGTAGGCGTGGTATCTTTAAGCGATTCCATGATTGGGGCCTGCAGGGCTTTCTCCCTAGGTTTGTTGAGCAATTCCTCATGTGGCTCACACTACATGTAAAAGTTGGAAATGCCCTATCAGAGCCTGTAGAGCAGGTTGAGGGTGTACCACAGGGAAGTGTCCTCAGTGTCACCTGCTTCTCTGGGGTCATCAATATCATTATCGCAAATCTCCCAGCTGAGATTTCCTCAACTCTATATGTGGAGGATGACTTAGCGCTTATCTGTTCATCGCCTAGACTTCCATTTGTCATCTGTAAGCTACAGTGGGTTATAAATACTGTAGCTGATAATGCTTCTTCCAAGGGCTTCCACTTTTCTGCAGTAAAGACCAAGGCTGTCTACTTTTACAATCATAGATCGATGACATGAGAACCCTCCCCATTGGTCACTATGGTGTGCCTGTCACCTTTGAGCCCCATTTCAGATTCTTAGGGGTGATCTTTGATTCAAGGCTTTCTTGGAGGCCTTAAAAAGATCTTGTCTGAAGAGAATTGACATAATGAAATTACTGTCACACACTTCTTGGGGAAGTGATCAATGTACCCTGGGGCTTTTGTATTCAGCATTGGTCCAGTCAAAGCTGGACTATGGGTCACGGGTGTACTCCTCTTCCTCACTGTCCATTCTTGAAAAATTAAATACTGTGCATAACCAGGGTATGTGCCTGACTTCTGGAGCCTTCAAGTCCTTCGCTGTGTGGAATGTCTATGCAGAGAATGGGGCCTTCCTCTTCCTTTTCACAGGCTCAAGTCTAACCTCAAATATCTTTTTAGACTTGATCAATTACCATGGTCACAAGTATATGAGTGCACGTTCAATTGGCAAACAGTGGCTCCATATGATAGATTTCCCTCTCTGGCTTGCCCCTTTGTTCTGTGCATGGCCGAGCACACAGGACATCTAAGGGAGTTTTCTGTTAGCTTCTGTTTTCATTACCAAAGATTTCCCTATGGCTCATACCACCTGTAGTAGTATTCAAGGGGCTTACTGGTAGGCCCAAGGATCAGTTTTTGCCTGTAGCCTTGAGAACCATGTATGATCAACACTCCTCCCACCATCCGCCTAGTACCTTTGTGTTCACTGATGGGTCCAAGTCATCTGACGGAGTTGGAGCTACTGCTGTCTTCCCATCTCAAACTGCATTGGTTCGACTACCAAGTGCAGCTTCTGTTTTTACAGCAGAACTTGTTGCCATTCTTGCTGCACTCTTTGTTATTGCTCCTATGCCATCTAGTTGTCTTATGATTTTCTCTGACTCCCTTAGTTCTCTGGAGGCACTGGGTGCCTTTGATTCTAGCCATCCACTGGTTTCTAAGATCCAGCGATGGCTTCTTTATCTTTCTTCTATTAACAAGATTTCTTTTTGCTGGGTACCTAGTCACGTGGGCATCCAAGGTAATAAAATGGCGGATGCTGCGGCCAAGGAGGCAGCATCATTGGGGATACCTCCATCAGCCCGAGTCTCACTTCGTGATGCCTATCCTCTCATCACCAAATATGTAGTCAGCTTATGGCAGAAGATGTGGGATGAGCTTCCTCTCACCAAGCTCCATTCCTTAAAACCTTCAGTCTTTCTATGGCCACCTATCATGAGACCATGTAGACGAGGTTATTTTGTGCTGACTGAGGATAGGCCATTGCTGCCTCACTCATGGGCACTTGATGAATGGTCAGCCCCCACCTTTGTGCATCCTATGCGGGGTGCAGCTGTCCATCCTTCACATCTTTGCTGATTGTTCCCTTTTGAGAAATCTTGGGAGGAGGGTCTTCCCTTTCATTACTGGGCAAATAGCCCCCTAGCAGGTTCTGCAGGGCATCTTGTTGAGACTCGTGTCTCTTTTAGTGTGAATAGAATTTTTCAATTTTTAGAAGAATCTAATCTTTTAGCCAAAATTTAATATAGTTTCATGATTTTATATTCTCTGTTCTTGCATCTATTGTTGATCCATCTATAGTCCATGTTTTTATCTTTTATCGAGTTCTCAATAGTTCATTTTTTATATCCTTTTACACCTTAGATGGTTTTAAATTCCTGTACTTCCATTCTATTAATTTTAATTTCATAGCTATATTTTTGTATATTCTCTAGATGTCTATATATTTACTGAGAATTTTCATGCAAATTACCCAGCCGTGAATTTGGCTGCATGCTAGTTCGTTTGGGCTTTGCAGCATTCATTTTCGGCACTATTCATTCATTCCTCAAAATTTAAAAAAAAAATTGAATCATCATATATTTAGATTATTACCCAAAAGTATTATCAGTTTCTAAAACTTTCTAGAACTGTCTATAACTTTGTATAACTGTTTAGAATTTTCTACAAGTTAGTAATTTTCTTAGTTACCAATTAGTAAATTCTGTGAGTTGCCAATTAGTATTTTCTTATACATACTTATGCCTACTACTGTTTGTATAATTTTTCTTTGTATTGTGTGAATGCAGTGTCGTAGTGAACTATAAAACTTGTCTGAAAATATGAACATACCAGACACTGGTTTTGAACCCAACCAAAGAGCCACATAATGGCAACTATAATAGTCTCCTTGATTTTCTGCAGGGTCAAACATTCAGCTAAGATTCACCCACATGAATATTCGAGGTTCTGAGCTGATTCAACCAACCAATGTTTCCTGTCCACTCGATTATCTCCAGGTGAGGCCCTTTAGCTCCTTCACCTCTTCCCCCATCACTGCTGTTTTAAGTTTGGACCCGCTTTTTATGTAAACCTAAGTGGGAATCCTAAAAGTCTACCTCTGTTTGTAAAGATGGTTCCCTATCCTAGAAAGGGGCAATTCAAAGTCTCACCATGATAACTCAGAAAGGAATCGCTAGGGCATTCACACAAAGCTATGTTTAACACTATCAGACTTACAGAGATGGGTATAAGTTTGTGTGTTTTGGTTCATGTAGTTTTACATAAGAAGGAAGAGGATTTGTCAAGTTGATTGAAACATTCCACTGATGGGTTTGGATAAGAGTGTGTCCCTGTAAGTAGAGAAGCACAGCCTGTCTTAAAATACCTCTCTACCACTTGGTAAACATGATTTATTAAGGCAGGTAATAAGATCCTTTTATTTTAAAAGGACTTTACTGTGGTAGTGGTTTAAGAATAATAGGTTGTGTAAACTGCACATTATAGAGGATGGCTAAATGTGACTGTGCCCATGCAGGAAATTGGCTGGACTGAGAATCCATTTTTTTCTTTACTAATCTTATAAATGCTTTCAAGCTCCTAGGTTTTTCCATTAATATGCATTATTGTGTTTTATGAAATTTGAGGTTTATTTGTGTGACTAGCCCCCATAAGGGGCGCAGTGATTTGCCATCCTGACCGGCGTGCTGACAGGATCCAGTGCTCCGTCCGGCCCCAGCTTCGCCTCTCTTCCTTCCTTCGGATAGCCTGTATTTCTCCCCTACTTCGTCGCTTTTCATACAACCTCTCCCACAACTTTCTCTGGTCGGCCTCTAATTTCACAGGGTAGATGCTGACCTTCTTCTCAGTCAACCGTCCCGGATCGGGGCTGAAGGAGGAGGGGACAACGTTCCCTAACCCCTGAGCTCCGGTTTGGGATGTTTTTTTTTTAACAACCTGCTTCATCCCAACCCATACCTTCCTCACATCTCCTATCCTTCTCACTTTGTTCTTCACACTCTTATCAATTTTACACAGCGTTCAAGGTGGAGCCGCCATGCCGATGGACTGCCAGGCCACCAGGTGGGAGGAGTGGTCCTGAATGGCGGCACCTGGCTCTGCCAGGCCTGTAAACACCTCTTGCAGTGCGGGCAACTGCGAGAGGTGATGAGCTATTGCTTCCTGTGAAAAAAATATGGTCACCATGCCCATGTATGAACAATAAAAAACCCCCCAACCCTCAACTTCCCCTGTTCCATCAACGGAGCCACCCTCGGGCAGCTCCACAAAAAAATGGAGCCCCCCCTCCTCCTGTGCTTGCGCAGGGGACCCTCCATATTTCTTTAACCAGAGAGGAGGCTTACTCCTCTCCTACGCCTACGAGTGTAGGGGACTCCCACTCACCCCCTTCTCTGGAGGTGCTTTCGGGCACCTCCCTGCTTCCAGCGGCAGTCCCTCCTTTTCTTTCCAAGGGGACTGCTAAGAAAGCCAGCAGGCAGCCCATAGCCAACCGCTCCCCATCAAAGCGGCTCGGTAGAGCAAACCCCCTTAGGGGGGAGAAGGAAGCCAGGCCCCTTCAGTCGCTTCCCTCAAAAGACCTGCTGGCAACAATATTAAACCTTGCCGGGGTTAAGGCCTGTGCCTCCCCACACAAGACTGGTGACACTGTCAAGGGGACCTGTGATGTCCTGGGAGGGCATGGCCAACTGGAGGCCCCTCCTGTGATAGACATGGTCCTTGAGGAAACGCAGCCTCAGATGGTAGGGCCTTCCATGGGGGGGAATCCAGGCTCGGCGCCAAGCACCGAATCCGAATCCGCCCTTATGCAAAGTCCTCAAACGGCTTTGGTCTCCTCCAACCGGTGCCCTTGCGACCACCAGGACCTTCTTCATTTCGGAGAAGGACCTGGCTGAGGCTGATCTATATGGCCTAGGGGCTTCTGCCGGTGGAGGTGAGAAGCAGGTTCATTTCCCGCACTCCTCTCCTAAAAAGAATAAGAAAAAGACTAAAAAGACTCAGGGCTTCTCTCCATCCACAGGGGCAGCGGGGACGGATGGATCTGCTGCCACTTTGGTAGGCGACCAAGCCAAGATCGGCACATCGGGCCCTTCTGCCCACCGGGTCCGGAGCCACCGACTAAAACCAAAAGTGCACAGGGCGGAGCCTCGATAACGTCGGGACCCCTCATTCAGAGGTTACCTTGCGTTTTCGAGCCCGCTGGCTTCAAACGCTTCCTCGTTATTTGCTCCACTGATGGCAACATGATCCATCAGAGGAGAGGATTAGCTAGTGCAATTGGTAGAGAGCCGAAGGTGACCCATTTCTCGGACCGGAGCCTTCTGGCGAATGCGGCAAATCCCGCCGAGGTGGCAAAGATAAGTGCTCTTTGGACACTTGATGGCACCCTGGTGAGTGTGACGACGCACTCTACCATGAATTTTGGGAAAGGAGTAGTTTATGCGAGGGAACTCGCATAAACTAGAGCTGGCTGACCATGGGGAGGTCTAGGTTGAATGTGTGATGAGAAAACAGGGAGGGGCCTCGAGACCCACCCCTAGACTCCTCATCACGTTCGACTGTGACAGGCTCCCTGATTCGGTGCTTGCCGGATGGTACCGCTACCGCGTGAAGGCATTCGTGCCACTGCCGCGGCGGTGCTATTACTGTCACCGCTTCGGCCATACAAATCGTTCTTGTAGACGTGCATAGTCGGGGTCACCCGAAGTCTGTGTAAATGGCTCCAAGGCCGCACACGATAAGTCTAAATCGTGCGGAGAGCTGCAACCCGTTTCTTCGAAGCAATGTTGTGCATATCTCCTCGAGAAAGAAATCCTGGCCATTCAGGCCCAGGATCGACTCATTCCGCGAGGCTAAGGACTTGGTCCTGGCACGCCCGGATTTGCCTTGGACGTCATATGCCTCAATAGTTAGAAAGGCACCCTCTGCTCCTGGCCCATCCAGGCCAACGAGCACGGTTGTTTCCGCGCCCATTCGGAGCCCTTCTGCATGTTCTATTCAACGCGGGCGCTTCCCTGGTAAAGCTGGCGGCAAAAAGGGTTCATACCCAGCCCAGGCTAAAACCAGGGCTGCTCCCTCTTCTCCCAATGTGACTGTTTCCCGTAAGGCGAAACGGCCACGCGCCTCCAACGATCACTAGACTCACAGGATGCAACACCCCTGAAGTTGGTTGCCAGGCTATCTTCCGGGCTTCCTAAAGCTGTACCCGAAAGGACATCAACAAAGGAGCTTCGGCTCCTTCGCTCAGGCCTAGTGGTGGGTTGAGTGGCTCGGAGATGGTGGTTCCTCGAAAAGAGGGCCCCCCTACCTCCGAAGCCGCAACGCCCGCCTAAGGCTTCGAGGCGGAGGAGGAAAAGACTGGCATGGTGAGCCCAACCTCCCCCAATAAGTCCTCGAAGGCGACAGCGCCCGGGGTTCTACCTCCGGGAAGCGTACGGCCATTACCGTGAGGGTCTTCTGTTCGAGGTGGGCCTCCGCGTCTCCCCCGAGCTTACCCCGTAAGGGGCGCGGCGATTTGCCATCCTGGCCGCCGTGCTGACAGGACTCAACACCCCGTCCGACCTCAGCTTAGCCTCTTCTCCTTCCTTCAAAACACTTGTTTCCTTGCTTTTCATACAACCTCTCCCACAACTTTCTCTGGTCAGCCTCTAATTTCACAGGGTAGATGCTGACCTTCTTCTCAAGCCAACCCTCAGTCTATCTATATATTCAAGGTGCCTTAGAGAAGGAATAATCTTTGTTGCCCTCCGTTGCACTGACTCGAGAAGGTTAATATCGTGTCTAAAATGTGGGGACCATGCCTGTATACAGTACTCTAGATGTGGCCTAACATAAGAGTTATAGAGTTTAAGAATAACCTCCTTATTTTTGTAACTGATATTTCTCTTAATGAAAGTCAGCACTCTATTTGCCCTATTTCTTGCTTCAATACACTGCTTAGAAAACCTTAATGACTTATCTATTACTACTCCTAGATCTTTCTCATCCTCTACTGAGCTCAGCCAATGCATATCCATTTCATAGTTAAATTCTCTATTATCTTTTCCCATGTTAATAACTTTGCACTTATCAAGGTTGAAAGTCATTTGCCACTTATGTGCCCAGGATAACAATTTATTTAAATCCCCCTGCACTTTAAAATTATCATCAATATCTTTAACTACAGCTGCTAATTTGGTATCATCCGCAAAAATTGACACTTTATTATTAACTGCCTCCTCAAGATCATTTATATATATTAATGCCCATCGGCTTTTACAAACTTTCAGATTTAATGAATGACTCCTTCCCCCCCCGCCCCATATAGTTTCTTATATCAAGGGTTTACTGTATATGCTCAATAACCCTTACAAAATAATTAAAAATGATACACAAGCAATTTTTATTTTTTTATAAGACCAAACAAGAATTATATATAGATATAGATAAGAAAAAGGGAAGAGAGAGATAGCTATAGAATAAAATATAAACTTCTGAAAAGTGAAGAGTGCTCAATGACACAGTTTCGAACTCCACCTATTATTTTATTTTCTTTACCGGCTAAAAGAATTTATATTATTTTATTCCATGCGCTATATCTTCTTTCTCAATCTATATATGATCCTTGTTTGGTCTTATATAAAAAAGGACAAAATCTTTTATGTATCATCTTCCTTAGATAGTCATGGCTAAGTAATCATAAGCAGAAAGTAGTTTTAAACGGTAAATTTTTGGAGTGGAAAAATGTAACTAGTGACGTGCCCCAGTGGTCTGTGTTGCGACCATTGTTGTTCCTTATTTATGTAAATGATATGGAAATTGGCCTACTTGGTAAATTTTCCATATTTTTGGATGACAAGATCTAGATAAAATCCAGTATGGTCTAATAAATGGAACATGAAATTCAATTTAGACAAGTGTAGAGTTTTGTACATAGATCGAAATAACCCAAGTTTTAACTATGAAATGGGTGGTGAAAATCTTATCTCCATGAATGAAGAAAAAGATTTACGGGTGCGGATTTCAAAGGATTTTAAATTTAACAAACTGTGACAAAGTGTATAAGAAAGTGAACCGAATGCTTTGATTTATTGCAAGAAGTTTTCACTATAAACACAAAGATATAATCATATCTTTGTATAAAAGTTTAATAAGGCCACACCTAGAATACGCGATACAATTCTGTCACCTTATACACATGTAAACATCAATAAAATGGAAAGAATTCAACAACGGGCAACTAAACTAATTCCCTTGATTAGAAATAAGTTGTATATTGAAAGATTAAATATACTAAAACTACCAACTCTCAAAACTAGGCAATTGCGAGGCTAGCTTATGAAGTATTAAAAATTCTATATAAATTTGAAAATGTAAATTATGAATTTTTTTTAAGTACGACCAGGGTATCACACATAACAAGGGTTTTAAACTTAAAGGATGGAGGTTTCAAACCAATATAGCTGAACATTTTTTCACCTTTAGAATTATCAAGAAATTGAACGCACTCCCCACACAGGTAGTAAATGTTAGTAGTGTGAATAGTTTTAAAAACAAAATTAAGTTATTTTACGAATAATGATATTGTTTAATACAGAGCCCTGTTATCTATTGAATGTCGCATGAGAGCATTGTGGCAACAATATCCAAAGGAGACTATTAGCATATTAATATAGAATGGGACTGGCCTTTGAGTGGACTAAGTAGTCCTTGCTGGCTATCTGTAACTATATATATATGAGTAAATTTTAACTTTGGAATTTTTAAAACAAAAAAATTATATATGGTTATATTCAGAAAAAAATAAATATAATAATCAAATACCTAATTTCAAATTTTTTAAAAGAAAGAATATTTCAAAACAAAAAGAATTACAAATGCTAAAGTTCAGAAAAAAATGAGAAATTAAGACATGACTCTTGGGGAGGGGGGTGTCATATATTCAAAGATGTTATTGAAGTTCTTTCTAAAATAGGTTTTCTATTTTAATCTTTGGCAGGATGAAATAGCTACAAATGAGTAAAGCAAAATTAAATTATTACAGCAAATTTAGATCAGAAAAAAGAGCTTTCAGAGTGTCTTTCTATACTTAAAAGAATTCCGATAAAAGGGCCTAGAAAATAACCATCTATCTGGAAAAACCTAGACCATTGCCTGAGCCAGATAGGGATAGGCCATAGGCTACAGACCAAAGATCTGCCTTTGAAGTGCAAGTTACTCCTGTAAGGAGGAATGGCAATGCTGCTCCTTATATATATATATATATATATATATATAATATATATATATATATATATACAGTAAACCCTCGATATAACGAACTATATGGGGCGGGGGGTCGTTCGTTAAAGTAAAAAGTTTTTTAAACCCGATGGGCGTTAAAAGCAATGGAAATAACGAACCAAGTTTGTTATGGATATGTAATACATATGTAATTACTAATACATATATGTAGACTACACTACATAGTATTGATATGAACCTTGCACTGTAGGAGACATGTGACACACCAACCTCACTCAGGCTGGTCGTAACGCTTGCCTATTAAACCCGATGGAGTTTGGCTAGGAAATTTGGTTTGTTATATCCAAAATTCGTTATATTGAGGGCTTACATATATATATATATATATATATATATATATATATATATATATATATATATATATATATATATATATATATATATATATATATATATATATATATATATATATATATATGATAGAAAACCACTATATAGGAGCATAGAATTTATTTACAAGACTAGTTTTGGTATGAAGTTTACCATACACTCTTCAATCGCATAGTGAGATTGTAATGTACACAAGAGTCACTACATAGCCTCGAAATCTGACAAAAAAAAAAGGAGAAAAAAGGTCATTAATCAGGGGATGTGGTTATAAGATCATTAACTATACTGTTTATGATGAGGTTCCAGGAATGGGAGCTACATTTAAATTGACCATCCGAAAGATTGAAATTGGGAATTTCTACTATTAGTATCAATTCTACAATTTTTCTTTTAGCTAAATCTTTACAATTGTACATTATTTGCAACTTTTGAATAATCTATTTGGTGGTTGTAATTGCTAATGTGGTTAAACATACTGGATGTAGTACTGCCTCACCTGACATCACCTTTATATTTATATATTCATTTTTTTAAATATTCTCCCAGTCTCTCCTATATAGAACGAGGAACAGTTAATGGATTCACACAGGATTACATATACAGTTACCTCATTTGGCTGATCCATGGGCTTAGTCAAAGGGAAAGATATGAGGAATGGAATAAGAGTATTTAAAAGTGGTTCAACCTCCTTTGAGGAGGGGAGAAAATGGAATGGATAGATAATTTGTGCTACTCACTGTGTTTTTCCTTGGGGCTGTAGTATGTAGATATAGCTTTAGATAAGCTCTCATTGGTGACTTGGAGGGGATAATTTAATTCAATGAATCCACAGATTGTATATGTAATGCAGATTCTACATGCTCTCAAGAACATACCTGTTGCAACAGCTTTTTTAATGCTAATATCATGATTTGAAAAGAAATTGATGTAAGAATTAGAATGACTCAGTTTACGGTGCACAGTGAAGCTAATTTGGTCAATGACTTACAATTTTGACCGAGAAAGGCTATACAATTATTTTTTTCCCCATTCTACTTTAAAATTGATGGTGGGATGGCAGTCATTATGATTTTTATAGAAATTGTCAAATGAATTTAAACTTTTTATAGGCCAAATCGATATGACATTGTCTACATACCTAAACCATACAAAAATTGGGTGTGGAATAACAGAAGGGAGTAAGGTAACTTCAAAATGTTTCAGAAAAAGGCTACATAATATGGGTGATAAGGGCTTGCCCATGCTAAGTCCATATTTTTTATGGAAGAAACCCATTTCATTAATGATTAAATTGTCAGGTTGAGCAACGTTTAAATACCCTTGGAGGAACAAGACTTACTTATATCAACTGACTTTTACCTGAGGGTACCTTATTCATCTCCTCCTTTTCTTACTTCCATCTATCTCACACCTACATTCTCTTATTTTTACTCCATGTCATTGGCACATGCTACACCCATCATTTGTAGAGCTTAGGTTATGCTAAAGCATTGTAATTTATGGTTTAGTATACAGAGTGGCAATGTCATTAAGTGACCCATTTTGTCTACAGGTGCTTGATGGTGAGAGCCTTACTTCTCCTGAGAAACATCGCTTCTGTGGCACACACATCCCACGCCCTGTATTTTCAACATCCAATTATTTGACACTTCATCTTCAGACAGTAATGGCTGAAGGAACAGGTTTTAGGTGAGAATTTCAAGGTTTTTGATAGTAAGTTGGCAATATTTACCCAGATTTTAAAATTTGGGAGATTAATGATTTTTTTTTGTGTGGGGGGGATATTCTAAGGGAAATAATGGTCCATAAATATTTATATTTAATGCTATATGTTCGCTCCTTGGTATCATTTGATTATCACTTGCTTTCCCTCTTTTGGAGGATAAAACCAATTTTGTTTACTTGAGGTTTAGCATTTATAATCACCCATAGCTAGGTGTTAACAGTACACTTGGAAGTACGTTTTAATTTTAAAGTAGATTGATAAGTACTATTTTCATGTACCAAAAATTTATGACATGCCTCCTTCACACGGATTCTGTGCTTGTATTCAGGCTTCCTATTCTGTTCCTTTGGAGACCTGTTTGCATTTCCATACATATCTTTTTATTGGAAGTTTTTAAACATTTTCTCTTGGAGCTGTTGATTAGTAGATGCTAATAAAACTGTCGTCTAGATTCATTTTTGCTACCTGTGTCGCTCCTGCCCAAATGCTTCTTTTAGTTATTGGTATGTCCCATATCCCCTCTTTGATTACTCATGTCTCCATTGAGAGCACCAGTTTTCTTTCCCACTCCTGTATCAAAAAGGTTTGATATAAAAAGAAAAATGCTCCGCCTGTTGTCTTTTGTGCCAGCTCCTTCACAGAATCTTTTGGTCAAATGGTATTGGGATACAATCAAATGAAATCCAAATTTTGTTTTCCTCTTCAGGGTCTTGTACTCTTCCGTGGATACAGTGTGTGGAGGGACCTTATTCGCATTATCTGGTGAATTTGCTTCTCCTTCCTATCCTGATTCTTACCCAACTTCCTATGAATGCATCTGGACAATTAATGCAGGAAAAGGTAAAATACTATAATAAATACTCCTAAACCACCTTAATGACAATCAAAAGGAGTTAAAGTTCTTCTATATGAGACTTCTTTGTATGAACTTGTTCCAGGAAGATTTGACTACAACCTCCCCACCCCTAGCCCCATCCCCTAATTTACAGATGTACTATTATTTTTTATCTTCAATATTACTACCTTCCCTGTTGAATCTTTTTTCTTCTACCAGCTCTCCTCCTCATTTATCCGCTGAATAAGCATGCTGTTGTTGAATTACACAAATTGTGTTTGGGGGATTAAACATTATTCTTTGACCTGAATCCCTAGTAACTGTCACAATAACTCTTTTAATCCTTGCAGGGAACAAAATTGAGCTTAATTTTGAGTCATTTGATATTGAAGAAAGCGATGGGTGCAATTTGGACTATCTAGAAGTTCACGAGAGAAATCCAGAGGGTCGTCTGCTAATTCACAATTGCAGTAACACAATTCCACCACCTGTAACTGCTACAGAAGCTTTGTGGGTCAAATTTATCAGCAATGACCAGGGCACAGCACCGGGCTTTTTAGCAAACTTTGCAATATGTGAGTAAGAATGGATAATAATAATAATGGATGATTACATAAAATTCTAGGTTGGATCCACTTTTGAGATCACAGCTGTATTAACACAATTCCACCAACAGTAACTGCTGCATCAGCTTTGTGAGGGAGTCAGTCTCTCTTTCTGCCATTGGCTCATGGATATAAAGACAACATAAACAATATTTCACTTTTTTCTTGTTCCTGTGTTAAAAGTGTTATTTTACCAGTTGTTTGTAACTAAAGTAAATGAAAAAAATCTATTTTGATCCCCAAACTTTGCATTTGTAGGTAGGGCAATTAATTTTTTCATGGAAAATGATGTTAGGGTATTATTAATTTTTTTTCAAAGCATCATAGAAAATTGTAAATCTTATTTTAAAAAAAGCATTGGAATGTTGTAGAATAATATTTGTTCTAAGGAAACCTTCCAAAGTATTCTAGATTTAAAGAGAAATTTCTAGAATTTAGTAGAATTTTAAAAAGTTTCAGGAATGTTCCAGAACTTGCCAGAATACACCCCTGGAAACATTTAGAACCTTCTGGAATATTACTTCAGAAATATTTCTATTGAGATTCACAGATCTGCTATCATTTCAGCTCTAGCTACCATAGTTAACATATGAGAATAGAAATGGCATCGAGAGGCTGCAATCATTCTCCAGATGCATTCTTTTATATCTGAAAACAAGAGCAAAAAGGTTTAGTGTGACAGCATCTATATGAGAATGTGTGAAGCTTAAAAAGCATACTTTGGTATGCCAGTTGGGACCACACACCCTGGGCACCTCACTTTGCTTGTCTTCACTGCAATAAAACTGGAGGAAAATAAAATTGTTGTAGAGTAAAATATTAATGTCACAAGTATTTAACTTATTAGGTTTGTTTGTAAAGTGAGAGAGTAATAAAGTATATTTTTCTTACTTTTACAGGATGGTATAGAGGGATAAGAAGAGCCATGAACTTTGCTATTCCCAGGATTTGGCGTGAACCCATTGACCACTCAAGCAACTGCTACTTCTGCATGGTGGAACCTTCCAACTAAGTTGCAAAAATGCACCTGCTATTTCCTATCCCAATCTTCCATCCTCTATTAAACCAGTACCACACAGTGCTGATCTTCCTGTACCTACCCCTCCAGAAAGGAATAAGTTACCCTCAGAAATATAGCGTGTTGAAAGGAATCCATACTATCCAAACCAAAGAGACCTCAATGACCTTGTCACATATCTTGGCTTGTTAAAGTCAAATGCTGAGAGCTTTTGATTTCCAGACTCAAAGCGTGGGATTTTCTAGATTAAAATTTGCAAGTAACAAGCCAAAAGAGCCATCATAAATATTTTTCATGATTCTTTACTTACCAAGCTGGACTATGCTACTGCACTGATGCATCTGATATGTTTGTTTGAAGCAATTGGAATTACATGTAATCCAGATGAGCGGGCTCTTCTTTCAGTGTGTCATGGATTTTGAGGCAACCACAAGGCTGACAATTATATGGAACTGGTTGAAAACTTAGTGAAAAGTTATGGCCAAATGGGCTGCAGGATGTCCCTGTAGGTGCACATCATTGATACCCGTCTTGTCAAGTTCAAGGAGAATATGGGAGCATACTCAGAGGGGCAAGGGGAACTATTTCATCAAGATATATTGAACTTTGAAACATATACCAAAGAGTATACAATGAAAACATGATCTGAGACTACATTTGGGCACTTATACAGGAAAGTGATTTACATTCCAAATGAAAATCGAGGAAAACTGCTCACTTCTGACTTTTTTATTTGATTTTATTTATTTCTTGTGGATGTTTCAATAAAATTGTGGAATTTAAGTCTTTTTAGCCCTACAATAGATGGAACCCCCCCCCCCCCTCAAATTTCTTATTCTTACTAAATCTTTCATCATACAAACCACAAAAGCAAAGTTTAAAACAAAGAATGGTTATTTTCTATTGTTTTGCAATAAAAGGAGTTGGAAAATAACACTTACTGTTGAGGAACAAAAATTGTCTTAAATCGTATTATCTAAATATGATTATGAATCAATTTATATTAGACATAGCCTGATTCTTCTTCCTCATCCTACCTGTTGATTGAATATTAGTTTTCAAGTGGTTTCATCACACATTATGTTTGCCTTTTTCTTCCTACTTAGCCTTGCAATGGGCTGTCTAAGGTATTGCATTTGCAACCATGCTGTAGCTGACATTAGGAGGATTATGTGTCCTCTAGGCATCAGCACACACAAGGCCAACCTAACAAACTTTCTAGCAGATGGGCCCTTGTGTTCGCTTCTTAACAAAAGTATAATAATATTAACACTTTGCCGCAATTACCAAGGTGTTATTGTTATATATGGCTCTTTAGCTGAGATTCCTCTTTTTTCCATTATAGTTTCTTAGGCACTGTAAGAGTATTTAAGTTATCTATATATATCTAACTTGCACCTTGCTTCCTACTCTGAAATATACACAAATTTAGAAAATAGAGGCAATGAATATTGCATTTCAATTTCACCTTTGTTATGGTTCTGCCTTGAAAGGCATTTTTAATAACTTGCTATCTGATTGTATGTCTTAACTCCTTTTAACACCATCTTCTCTCAAACAGTGTCACACAATGATCTCATCGGGGAATCTGGAGAGATCATGTCTCCAATATATCCTCATTTGGTCACAACCAGAGCTGAGTATACATGGAAAATCGTCGTTCCTTTCCGAAAATACATTTCGATTGAAATCCTCGACATGAATATTGAACTTAACGCGCTAGAAGATGTCTGCCATTCATCACTCGTGGTAAGATGACCTTTTCTGTACATTGGAGTCTTGTTTAATTGGTTGTACTTTAAGTTTAGAAATTCCCCACCTCTAGGGTTGATGATTTAAATTTGAGGATTGCTTTTGCATTTTTATGGAAATGATAGGGGAAAAGGTAACATAAGAAAAAGGAGTATAACTTCTATGCTAGTAAAAAGGGATCAAGGGAACATGTTGAACTGAACCACCAGGGGCACATTCGGACCTTAAGATATTATTAGCTCCAAGATACTAAGTTGAACTCTCTATGGTAGAATAAATAAAAAAATACAAAAGTAGATCAGAAGTAATGAGCGTGGCAACATCTCAAGTTGTTGTTTTTTTACACACCAGAGGAATGGTCTTCTTTGAGGAGCTGGTTACAGGAGAGTGGTGCCCCCTGCCGACCCCAACCACTATAAGCTTTCCCTTGGTTCCTCAGACTCTGTATCTTCCACGCATTTTCACTTCTGCTAATTTCAATACTTTTATCACATATCCTCAAAATCCTTCTGGTAGAGACATTCTCATTGGTTTCTGCTTTTCTTTTAATGGAATAAAATATTCAAAAAAATCTTTTTACCTTTTCTAGATTCACAATGGGCCCTCTGATGACAGCCCCATTGAATCGACTCTGTGCGGTCACAGTTCGCCTTCAGAGCCCATCATAACACGAGGAAACTTGGCTTACATCAAGTTCAATGCCAATTTCCGCCATGAAGGCTCATCTTTCAGACTTCGCTACACAACCATTGATTCAAGGCCATGGAATACTATCCAAAAGGTTGCAGGTGAAGGAGAAACTATGTTGACTTTTATTGGAATCTTGCATCTTATGTGCAATTTGATGCTTCTTTTGCAATAGCCATTAAAAAATCTTATCAAAGGCAGAAAAATCCTTTACAAACTTATGGATTAACATAAAACAACTCATCCATTAAGGGATTTGAATCAATTCTCATTGACTCATTTCAGCCATACAAAATCATTCATAGCCACAGCATATCGAGACAATGTTATTAATATTTATATATGTATTTTTGGAGGGTGTAGGAAAGATGTTTTGATCTGGTATACCAGATTTATTTTACTAGGGAAAAAGATCTGTAGCCCGCAGTGAGTACAGGCAAAAGCAACTAGTTGAAAGATGGCAACAGCTGGTGCCACTATGATATTCAGTATTGCAAAAGTCCTGCTACACTCTTTACGTCGGCGAGCACGCGCTCCCCACAAGACCTGAAGGCCGCACACATATTCTGGACGAAGTCCTTCAGGCTGGCCCACACGTGGTTAACGGAGGACTTCAGGTCGTCACGTTGTTGTGGCAGATCCTCAGGCTAAGACCTCAACATGCCCCCACATGCTGTAGTCGAAGGGATTGAGGTCGAGCGACTGCGGCAGCCAAAATTCCTTTGTGTGGGTTGGGGCACTGTCCTATTGAAAGACGTAGTCGTCCTTCTTCGTGATCTTTCTCACCCAGAGCAGGTCTTTCGTGGCCAAGCTGTCTCTGTAATCGGCTGCGGACCACACCGGTGGCATCCTCTCGCTATTCGAAGCCACAATGCCAAGCATCATCACAGAACGGGTGCTGGGTCGTGGACACGTAGCGGACTTTGGAGACGTCTTGACCGAAGCTTACCACGTGGTCATTCTGCTTGTCAACGACCGGAATGACTGTGAAAGGTTTTTCATCAGAAATAATAAAAATTTGATTTCCTTGACTTTTCAAGTTGTTGAGAAGGCGACGACAGCACTCCCTCCCGTCGTTGTTCTCACATACAGTCGGTGAGCAGAGGCCTTTCCACTCACCTCAAACTCTGGACAACCCTGGACATCATGGCCACCGAGATGTTCTTTTTCGCGAGCGCATTCATTTTGAGTTTCGGAGCACTTTCGAAAGCCTTTCTCACAGCCAAACAGTTGACAACTTGAGGTCTGCCTGAACGAGATTCATCTTTTCAACTCATCCTTAGCTGAAAGAATGAGTGAAAGTAGAGTAAAAGGCGTTGTTTCAGGTGTGCTTCCGAGAATGGATATGGGGATGGAATGGTTGTTTCATGCAATTGGACAATGAGTATATGAAAGGCCTGTGTGAGGAGTCGGGATTAGTGTTTGTAGATGTTTGGAATGGGTTTTATGGGAATAAGGATTGTATGCATTGGATGGACTCCATCTAAGTCGGGCTGGGGTTGATGTGTTGTAGCAGGAGCTAGATAGTGTCGTTGGATCTTTGCAGGCGAGAAACTAGTTACCGATAGTGGTCAGGGAAATATAAGAGTACAGGGTGGGGCAGGGAAAGGAAAGAGATGCAGAAGAGATAGAGTGGAAGGTATAAATTCTAATAGGTGTTTCAGGGATAGGAGGGCTGAGTTGTCTTTATACCAATGCTCGTAGTCTTAGAAATAAGAAAGATGAGTTATTTAGTTATATTATTGATGAAGATATAGATATAATATATGTCATAGAATCATAGGTTAATGAAAATAAATTTAATGACAACATGAGTGAATTTGAACTACAGGGTTATGATATATACATGAGTCAAAGGAGGGATAAGACTGGCAGTGGGTTGATTATTTCTATCAGAAATAGCATTTCTTCAAATCTAAATAATTCTATAAAGCAACGAGAAGTTGAGTCACTGTGGATATATATTAGGCTCAGTAAAAATAGGATAATATACTTGGGAGCCTTTTACAGACCACCCGGACAGACTGATTGTATTGATGAGTTAATGATCAGGGAAATAAGTAAAGGATGTGAAGTAGATACAGTTATTCTTGGTGACATTTAAATTCTGTGGACTGGGAAAATATGAAAGGAAGGGATAGAGCAAGTTGTAAGTTTATAGAATGCTTTGAAATAATTCTTTGACTCAATTTGTTAATAAACCGACAAGGGGTGGTAATATATTAGATGTTTTTTTCAAATTATGATAACTTGGTTCAGGAATTGACTGTTGGGGAAGCATTGGGAAATAGGGATCATCAGATGGTTCATTTTAACTTGGGAATAGTGAAAGGTAGAACATCAACAAACTCCATAAAAACTCCAAATTTTTATAGGGGAGATTACGATAAATTATGCAGCATGATAAATCAGATTAGGTGGGATATAGAATTCCATGGAAAGAATATTTATGAGATGTGGGACACTTTTAAGAGTATATTAAACATAGTCCAGGAACAGTATATCCCAATGGAGGCTATTAGGAAGAAATGTTGGAAGCCATTATGGTGCAATCAGGAGATAGCTAGGAAAATTTCTGAGAAAAGGGCATACCACAGATTACAAAAAGAAACTACTTTTGACAATTTAAATCATTATAGGTCGATCAGAAATAGCTAAATAAGATTAAGAAGAAGAGCAAAAGGGTGACAGAAATTAATATAGCTCAAAATAATAATAAAGATCCAAGGAAATTCTTTAGCTATTATAGAATTAATAACAAATCTAACAGTGATAAAATAGGGCCTATTAGATATGAAGGGCTTGTGAAAGAATCTGATGAGGAAATAGTAGAGGTTCTTAATTATCATTTTTCTTCAGTATTTACAAAAGAGAATCCAGATAGATTAATTGATGATAATTCTCGGTCAAGGGAAGTAGTGTTGAATACCATTAATGTGAACAGGGAGATAATTAAAGGGCTTATTTTTTTAGTTAAATACTAGTAATTCATCTGGCCCATACAACATTCATTCTAGGTTACTCAAAGAAGGTGTAGATAGTATTGCAGTAACTCTTGAGAAGATATATACTAGATCACTATAGTTTGGAGAAATCGCCAATGATTGGAAATTAGCGAATGTAGTGCCAATTTTTAAAAAGAGGCGGAAAGACAACCCAAATAACTTTTGGCCGGTAAGCTTAACTTCTATAGTTTGTAAAATTCCTGAGAAGATTGTTAAGAAGGGATTTATGATCATCTAAAGAGTGGTAGGTTAATAAATGATGCTCAGCATGGGTTTAGAAGAGGTCGATCTTGTTTAACAAATTTACTGGATTTCATGGATTATGTAACTAAACAATTAGATAAGGGTGAGAATGTTGATGTAATTTACTTAGATTTTAGCAAAGCCTATGATAAGGTTCCACATAGAAGACTAGTTCACAAATTAAAAATGTATGGGATATGTAGTTTGATTTTTGAACTGGATAACTGAATGGCTGAAAGACAAGAAACAGAGAGTTGTGCTGAAAGGGGTGAGTTCACACTGGAGGGACGTTATCAATGGCGTACCTCAGGGATCCGTTCTAGTTTATATAAATGATCTTGGGGAGGCTGTAAATAGCAAAGTGTCAATTTTTGCTGATGACACTAAATTAACAGCTGTAGTCGAAGAAGTTGAGGGTAGCTTTAAACTGCAAAGTGACTTAAATAAGTTATTATCTTGGGCTCAGAAGTGGCAGATGACTTTTAACCTTAAAAAATGCAAAGTTCTTAACATGAGAAGGGATAATAGGGGATTTAGCTATGAAATGGTTGGGCATTGGCTGAATTCAGTTGGGGTTGAGAAGGACTTAGGTGTAGTTTTGGATAGGTCACTCAAGTTTTCAAAGCAGTGTATTGAGGCAAAAAATAGAGCAAATAGGGTGCTAGGATACATTAACAGGAATGTTAGCTAGAAGAGTAAAGAGGTTATCCTTAAACTCTACACCTCTTATGTCAGGCCACATTTACAGTACTGTATACAAGAATGGTCACCAAATTTTAGACATGACATCAACCTGCTAGAGTCAGTACAAAGGAGGGTAACAAAAATGATACCTTTCCTGAAGAACCTTGAATATGATGATAGACTGAGGGTATTAAATATGTTCTCATTTGAGAGAAGATGTGTGAGGGGAGATATGATTGATATTGCTTACTCACCTAAATGCAATGTTCATTTAGTAGGCCTACTATGAAACATTCTTCATCACTGATTGAAATATAAGTGTCACTATCACTACTCTCATTTGATTCATTGTCACTGCATGGCTTTTACATCACTATCTGCATAATTATCACTATCACTTGAAGACATCGTTCAAATATACAACAAAATTAAAATTTATGCTATATATTACGCAATCGATCACAAGTAATTTCCAACTGGCATAGAACATAGTTTTGCCTTGAGAGGATAAACAAACCCCGCCTACAAAGTGTTTCTATTGGTCAGTTGAGAATGACGTCATTATAAGACAGACACTTTGAGTAATGCTCAGGAATGTTCATAGCGTACTCCAACAAAATTACAGAACAGAAAAAACAATCATTTATTTCATGACCATAACCATTTCGTCATCGGAGACATGCGCGATAGTAGGCGTGATGAAAGCAGTTTTGTCATCATAGTGAAGGGGTTAATACCCCCTAATTGTATATTGTAGATGCATGATCTGACACAATCCTATGGATGCATTTTGTGGGTGGGTTTTGACAGATGCAGATGACCTTTGATAGGCCCTTGTGGCTTTTTCTCATCCTTGAAATTATGTAGTTATGTTGTTGAGCCTCTCCACAATTCTGTGGATGGTCAGCCAGTTGATGTTGAGCTGCTTTATGATGTCGGACTTGTAGCCCTCTTGCAAGGGAGTAGAGATCTCAATTCTTTTCACTTCCATCTTGACACACCTGCACACAATAGAAAAGATGTTTTAATGATACATGCTGGAAAAGTAGAACTTTAAGTTTGTTTGATGGAACATTTTCTATTACACATGTAAACGTCTCAAAAGATAAAAAAACAAAACAAGTATAACAAAACTTTTGCAAAACTTGGTATTAATAGATGTCGACAAGCTGAAGATCTGTTACTTTAGGGATGCCATTATACAAACTAAGTCAAGATTCCATGTTACTAATGTCAATATAAATTTGTTCAATAACACTGTTACAATCAGATACATTGCATATTTGTGATGTTGTAGTGTAGTGTTTTTGGAATCTTCATTTTAATGAGGTTTGGGGCAATGTAGTGAATTTCATTTGCTACTACTGTTCATAGTCCAAAAGGGATTCTATGAGTAAAAAAGTTTATGACAGTTTTGGAATACACACTCCTTGTCCTACCCATTATTATTATTCAAACTGCTCTGGTGTGAAATATAAAACATTCACCAATGAGCAAATAAATTCCTCATCACTCTAAAACTTACTCCTGCAAACCCTAAGCCTAATAAAGGGAGAAGAGTCCATTGGGGGTGAAAATCGTAATAAACCTGTTGATGAGTGGAAATAATGACTAAGAACTGACTTCTTAATGCCTCTGCTTCCCCAGATGAGGCAAAACATCTTTGGGAATAGGTGATGGAGTGTTTAAGGGCTATGATTTAAAACAATTTGGATAAGTATCGTTGACATATTTTGTAATTTGAATTGATGTAGGTGAGTAGTTGTGTGTAGGGGACAAAAAAGGGTGTGTGGATAGATAGCTGAAAATAGACAGGTGGTGAAAAGAGAAAGAAGGGTGCAAAGGGATGCTAGGTGCCTGGTGGTCAGGCCTTTCGCTTTCATTATTTTCTTGTTGTGTAGTTTTTGTTGGTGGTTATAGTTTACATTTTTTCATGGTGTTCAAGCCGTTTGTCTTCAGAATTTTATGTTCTTTGGTATACAATATGCATTGCTGTTATTTATGTAATAAATTACTTTAATTTTGTACATAGTTTTTGTTGTTTGTTTTGTTTCACCTGTAAAATTAGTTTCATTTATTTCTTCTCTCTTCTCGTCTCTTAGTTGATGACATATTTTCGCTTCATCAATTTCTACTATTTTTTAGGTACCACTAACCAAAAATTTATTGAGATAGTCTCATTGAATTTATTATAAAATAAATATAATAAAGGCCAGACCTTCCTAATTAACTCATAGATGATAGGAGTCATTTTGGGGTTGGATTTTCTCTTTAGTTAGTTCTTTTTAATATCTTCCTTGTGGACATTTATCCCATTTGTGATCTGACATTTGCACCACCTTTCATATCTAAAACCATCACAAACTAATATTCTAGCCCTTCTTCTGTGATTACTAGAGAAGCTAACCATTTCAAACTTGAAAGCCTAGAATTATGGTAGAAATTTTAAAATCGCAAACTTTTCTGTAAATTCATAACTTTAGATATAAAATTCATTTTAACCCATTCGACACCCAATGGCCTTTATACGACATAATTTAGTGCTACATAATCGCCTGAGGGCGATTTTTTTTTTGTCAAACTCTTATGTTAGTGAGGAATCATCTAATAAAAATACATAAATCGCCCAGGTCAGTCCTTCTTTGTTTGTAAAATTTTATTTATGAATGAGTATAACTTGATTTGGTTCTAGGCCTCCCTCCCTCACGGCCGCCGCGAAATGAGGCTGATTTATTACTCAGCTGTATAAACACACCGTTTTTAATGACTCTTCCTTTCTTTTTAATTAAATACACTTATGTTTTTCATTTTTTTTATCTAATTAAAATGAGTAAATGCCCACTCGAAAAAACTAGGTTTTTGTGCGCCGCTTGATGCGTTTACGCACCAAGGTTACCCTGTCCAGGGTTAAAAAGGCTTAAACTAACCATGGATTTCAATGAAAATTTGTGGAAGAACTGAGAATTATTAATCATAATTATAAATAGGTAAAAAGGTTATAAATATTTTTTTAATTATATCAGTAGAATAATTCTTTCCAATTAAAATGATATATTATTTGATTTATAAAAAGAATTAAATATTTTATTTGAATTATTTTTGATAATGTATACCATTTGTAATTTCACCCAAGACGATTTTGAGTAAATTAGCCCAGTGCTTTAAAGATTAAACAAAACCCTAAAGGATAATTAGGCACCAAATTATATCTTTAACTTTAACTTCTTTTTTTTTTACAATTTTGTTGTAGGAAATTTTAAATAAATCATTTTGCATCACCACTTGAGGTTGATGAAGTCTGCCTCAGCAATTCTTTCCATCCTTAATTACTGTTTCTTTCTGTTCATTCCTGTCTTTTTATTTTTTCTTACTGTATTTCCGTGCCTGGTTTGACCTGACTACAGGTAAAAGAAGGCATAAAATTTCATAAACATATTGAATAAGGGACTATTGGATCTTTCTAATATTTTGTTCCTCCTTAGGCCCGCATGCTAACTGCACTTACATTGTAACTGTGAACACAACGACAATTATCCGAAGCAAGAACTTCCCGAACAATTATGACAATAACATGAACTGTCAGTGGACATTTGAGACAGAAAAACATTCTCGGTTGAGGCTTTCTCTTGCATTCGAGCTAGAAGGGAGTTATCAATGTGTTTTTGATAAACTCGAACTTTTTGATGGTGAGTTAAATAATGATAAACAAACCATCTGCCAACCTGGGGATATATTCCTTAAGTTTGTACCCTTAGGCAGACTCCTTTGGGTAACCTGAACTGCTCGTACCATAATCCCAGTCTTAATAAATATGATTTGATCGTCTCTTCCTAACTCTACCATTGAATTAGTTCTTTATTGTGTTGTCGGATGTTATTCCGGAAGGCCTTCCTATCCCCTTCTCCCTTTAATAGCCACTTGATTGACACACAACAGAATTACCGGCAACAAATAAAGGAATAGAAAGGAGGAAAGACGATCAGCATGAATGGGAGAGGCAAAGAAAAATGAAATATAAATTGAGTATCAGTTATTCATGGTATAGATTTTGGTACTAAGTTCATATGTTAAATTTATATTTATCAATTTTACTCTTTAATATATTTCTAGGCTGATCGGTTATCTAACTCAAATGACTCTCTTAGTTTATATCATTGAAACCATTAAGTATTTTAAAGAATTTGGTGAGTTGATGATGCAAATAAAAATTTTCAAGTGAGTAAGTTAAAAGCTTTCATTCTGACTTTATATTTTGGAGATTAATTTCATGACTGCTTTGAAAATGTCCTATGGTTGAGATGTCCTTCTGTGCATTGAAGAGACAAAAATTGAATGCCATTGTCTTAGTGAGGTCTGTATGTTCTTTATATACTGTGTCAATAAAATAATTTCTCTCAATTCAAATTTAAAACTCCTTACTATGTATCCCAGAAGTCTGTTCATTTTTTTGTTGTGACTGCATTGTTTTGACATTTCTTGGTCACTCAAAATGAAGACCACCATATCTCTTTTCCTAGTCACCATGATTAGACAGACTTGTATTTTACTCCACAACACTGTGAATTCTAAAAATAGTTTGCTCTTCTCCTAATTTTGTATCTTCAGCAAGTTTTTAAATTTTGCACAAGATCGTTTGTGTGCTATAAATAACAATACACCAAGAATGGATCCTTGATGAATGCAGGAAGTGACCAAAGCCCAGCTTGAATTTATCTTAGCAACCACAACTCTGCCTGTGCTTAGCTAACCAGTTTTTGATACATTTAAGTGCCCTCCCCCGCCCTATTCCATGCAATTTTAATTTTAACTTTATCACAGGTCTTTTATGTGGAACAGTGTCAAATGCTTTTTTTTAAAAGAATTGAAATTAACTACATATATGGACTTTGAGGACTACAGGCTTAGCTGAGTGGAAACACTTCTCCCAATTACAGTGAAGTTAAGCCACATTAGGTTTTGGTAAGTCGCCAGATGGTGTGCTGATTCGGATCGACCTAAGATCAGGTGCCATTCAATGTAGATAATTGTGGCTATAATCCCTTGTTAAAGTGTAGATAACCTTTCATAAATAAAGGCTTCAAAATGTGGCAGACCAGCAGTAAAACCCATACCAAAATTTGGTGGTTGTTTTTTTTTTTTAGTTATATTTTGGTTGAAGGTTGAGATCATTTTGTGAAAAATTTTGACCAAGCTAAACATGAACGATATCACTGGAAATCAGTTTGTATATCATTTATTACATTTATGGAATCTAAATACTCCACCACTGGGTATCATAATAGTAGAGTTCAAGAGTTTCTCAATAATAAAAGACCCCGTAAGGGGCGCAGCGATTTGCCATCCTGGCCGCCGTGCTAACGGGATCCAGCGCCCCGTCCACCCCCAGCTTAGCCTCTCTTCCTTCCTTCAGATAGCCTGTATTCCTATCCTACCTCGTCGCTTTTCATACAACCTCTCCCACAACTTTCTCTGGTCAGCCTCTAATTTCACAGGGTAGAAGCCGACCTTCTTCTCAGCCAACCGTCCCAGATCGGGGCTGAGGGGGAAGGGGACAATGTTCCCTAACCCCTGAGCTCCGGTCTGGGGTGGTTGGTTTTTAACAACCTGCTTCATCCCCACCCATACCTTCCTCACATCCATTTTCCTCTCGTCTTCAAAATCTATCTTTTTTACGCCGTGTTCAAGGTGGAGCCGCCATGCCGAAGCACTGCCAGGCCACCAGGTGGGAGGGGTGGTCCCAAATGGCGGCGCCTGGCTCTGCCGGGCCTGTAAGCACCTCTTGCAGTGCGGGCTAATGCAAGGGGTGGTGAGCGATTGCGTCTCGTAAAACAAAGAGGGTCACCATGCCCAATGATGCAAAAAAAACCACATCTTCCCTTAATTCCCCCTATAAGAACGACGGAGCCGCCCTCGTGCAGCTCCACAGAAAAGATGGAGGTCCCCTCCCCCTGTGCTTGCGCAAGGAACCCTCCATATTTCTCTAACCGGAGAGGAAGCTTACTCCTCTCCTTCGCTTATGGGTACAGGGGACTCCCCCTCACCCCCTTCTCTGGAGGTGCTTTTGGGCACCTCCCCTTTTCCAGCGGCAGTCCCCTCTTTTCTTTCTAAGGGGACTGCCAAGAAAGCCAGCAGGCAGCCCACTGCCGACCGCCCCTCGTGTAAGCGGCTCGGTAGGGCAAACCCCCTTAGGGGGGAGAGGGAAGCCAGGCCCCTTCAGTCGCTTCCCTCAAAAGACCTGCTGGCAAGAATATTGAACCTTGCCTGGGTCAAGGCCTGTGCCTCCCCACACAAGACTAGTGACAATACAGCCAACGGGACCTGCGATGTCTTGGGAGGGGATGGCCAACTGGAGGCCCCTCCTGTGACACACATGGTCCTTGAGGAACCCCAGCCTCAGACGGTAGGGATTTCCATGGGGGGAAATCCGGGCTCGGCGCCAAGCACCGAACCCGAATCTGCCCCTATGCAAGGTCCTCCTCAAACGGCTGAGGAATCCGAGGGAGTACAAGGAGGGGAGGGATCTCCTCCGACAGGTGCTCCTACGACTACCGGGACCTTCTCCATTTCGGAGAGGGACCTGGCTGAGGCTGGTCCATCTGGCATTGGGGCTTCTGCCGGCGGAGGTGAGAAGCTGGTTCATTCCCCGCCCTCCTCTCCTAAAAAGAAGAAAAAAAGACAAGAAAGACCAAAAAGACTCGGGGTTCCTCTCCATCCACGGGGGCTGCGGGGACGGATGGGTCTGCTGCCACTTTGGTAGGTGACCAAGGTAAGATCGGCACATCCGGCCCCTCTACCCCCCCGTGTGCGGAGCCCCTGACTAAGACCAAGAGAGCACAGGTCGGAGCCTCGATGACATCGGGGACCCTCATTCAGAGGTTACCTGGCGTTTTCGAGCCCGCTGGCTTCAAGCGCTTCCTCGTTATTCGCTCTACTGATGGCACCATGTTGTCCAAGGGGGACATGATCCATCAGAGGAGAGGATTAGCTAGTGCAATTGGTATTGAGCCGAAGGTGACCCGTTTTTCGGACGGGAGCCTTCTGGCGAATCCCGCCGAGGCCGCCAAGATAAGTGCTCTTCGGACACTTCATGGCACCCCGGTGAGTGTGACGCCGCACTCTACCATGAACTTTGTGAAAGGAGTAGTTTATGCCAGGGAACTCGTTGACTACTCCATTGAGGACATCACCCTAAAGCTGGCCGACCATGGGGCGGTCAAGGTCGAACGTGTGATGAGAAAACAGGGAGGGGCTTCGAGACCCACCCCTACACTCTTCATCACGTTCGACTGTGACAAGCTCCGTGAGTCGGTGCGTGCCGGTTGGTACCGCTACCGCGTGAAGGCATATGTGCCACTTCCGCGGCGGTGCTATTACTGTCCCTGCTTCGGCCATACGAATCGCTCATGTGGACGTGCAAAGTCGGGGTCACCCAAAGTATGTGTAAATTGCTCCAAGGTCGCACACGATAAGTCCAAATCGTGCGTGGCAAAGTGTGTCAATTGTTGAGAGCCGCACCCCGCTTCTTCGAAGCAATGTGGTGCATATCTCCTTGAGAAAGAAGTCCTGGCCATTCAGGCCCAGGATCGACTCTCATTCCGCGAGGCTAAGGACTGTGTCCTGGCGCGCCCGGCTCTGCCTGGGACGTCATATGCCTCAATAGTTAGAAAGGCACCCTCTACTCCTGGCCCATCCAGGCCAACGAGCACGGTTGTTTCGGCGCTCATTCGGAGCCCTTCTGCGGGCTCTACCCAACTGGGCGCTCCCCTAGGAAAGCTGGTGGCAAAAAGGGTTCACACCCAGCCCCGGCTAAAACCAGGGCTCCCCCCTCTTCCCCCAGCGTGACCGTTTCCCGTAAGGCGAAACGGCCACGCGCCTCCACCGATTTGTTAGACTCACAGGAGGCAACACCCCTGAAGATGGTTGCTAGGCCCTCTTCGGGGGTTCCTAAAGCAACAAAGGAGCTTCGGCTCTTCGCCCACGCCCCGAGGTGGATCGAGTTGGTCGGAGACGGTGGTTCCTCGAAAAGAGGGCCCCCCCGCCTCCGAAGCCGCAACGCCCGCCTAAGGTTTCGAGGCGGAGGCAGGAAAAGACTCGCATGGCGAGCCAAACCTCCCCCAATAAGTCCTCGAAGGCGACAGCGCCGGAGGTTCTGCCCCCGGGAAGCGTACGGCCATTCCCGTGAGGGTCTTCAGTTCGAGGAGGGCCCCCGCGTCTCCTCCGAGCTAGGCCTGGAGGGCATATTCCTTCAATGGAATTGCCGTGGACTCTGGGCCAACTGGGAGGAGCTGCGGAGGCTCGTCTCGTCCCGTTCCACGTTAGCTATCTTTTTGCAGGAGACCATGCTAGGCGTGTATCCCTGCCTGCCCTCATGTGGTCTAAGGGTCTTGCGACCCCACCATGGTGGCATGGACGGGCTGGGGGATGCGCAGTTTACACCCGGCATGATGTCACCGTTCTTGCTTTATCTTTAGATACCTCCTTTCAGGCAGTGGCTGTGCAGCTGCACCTGGATAGGAGGTCTACTATCATTTCTGCGTACATTCCACTGTCAGCTGACTTCGACGCGGGGGACTTCCGCCGCGTCGTGGCACGGTTGCCGACGCCCTATCTCTTGCTTGGAGTTCTGAACGGCAGGCATCCTCTCTGGGGAGATTACTCCATAAATCCCAGGGGACAAGTCCTTGCCGATCTGATCGAAGAGCTTGAGATGGGTGTCCTAAACGTGGATGAGTTTACGCATCACTTTCCAAGAACCGCTTCATTTTCTTGCCTTGACCTATCTTTGTGCTCTTCGGATGCACAGCCTGATTTTGATTGGGGAGTAGTCGATCACCTCCATGGTAGTGATCACTTTCCCATTCAAATATCCTTTTCAGGGCAACTGCCGCCTGAAAGACCACCTCAGTGGTGCTTGGTGCGGGCGCGGTGGCCTGTATTTCAGGAAATGACTGAATTTTCTATCTCAGTCGAGGAGTTTAGGTCGGTAGATGAGGCCGTTGAGTTCTCCAGCAAACTCATCGCCGTGGGCCTGACTACTATTCCTAAGACGTCTGGCCGTTTTGCACGCCGACCACTCCCATGGTGGTCGGCTGAGTGTGAGACGGCCCTCAAACAGAAGTGTTATGCCTACATGCGCTATAAGCGCCGCCCGAACGATGTTTTCGCTACGCTCTACGTGGACGACCTTTCTATCTCTTTTAGCGCGGCCCAGATGCCAACTCTGGAGCGTCGACCTTAACAGGCATTGAACCGCGTCTCTCGCTATTCCGAAGCGCACAGGTTTCGGTTTTCTTTGCCCAAGACTAAGGTGGTGCACTTCTGCCGCCATCCACGGCTTCACCCCGACTCAGATTTGTTTCTTAATGGGGTGCGCCTGGATGTGGTTGAGTCGCACAGTTTCCTTGGTCTTGTATTCCACCGACGCCTCACCTGGGAGGCTCATATTCGCAGCCTTAGGGTCTGTTGTACCCGCGCCATGGACATGCTCTGTTCCGTGACGTTCAGCGCTTGGGGCGCTGATAGGGCTGCTGCCCTACTTTATTATCGATCCTTTGTTCTTTCGAAGCTCGACTACGGAGTCGAGTTTTATGCATCCGCAGCCGAGCGTTTATTGCGGAAGGTTGATTCGATCCACCACACCGGCCTTCGCCTTGCGACCGGTGCCTTCCGCACTTTCCCCATTGAGAGCCTGTTGGTCGATGCTGGGGAGATGCCACTCGCTCTGCGCCGCGTGCAGTGCATCACCCGCCTGTACGCGCGAGCCTGGCGCCTCCCTCAGTCGCCATCAGCTCTCACTGCTTCCGCAGCTGATCTCGATGGTCCCTATGCCGCCGAGAGACGCCAGTCATACCCTAAGCCCTTTGGGTTTAGGGCCAGGAAACTTCTTCGAGAGCAAGATATAGCCGGTGGTGCCCCTGGTTCTGCCCAGGACGCCACCCTGGAGGGTACCACATCTCGCTATTTGTCGCCACGCCTCTGCTCCCAAAGCTTGTACGGCGCCGGGAGTATTGCGTTCGACCTTTTTGGAGCTCACATCGTGTCACGCTGGAACCGTGCCAGTGTATACGGATGGCTCCAAGTCCCATGAGGGGGTCGGCTTCCACGCCATATCCACTCTGTTTGAAGTCAGCGGGGCTCTACCAGGCGCTGCGTCTGTCTTCACGGCCGAGCTGGTGGCAATACACCACTCGGTATGGGTGATTGCGCGATATGCCCGTTTCGGAGACCGGATTGTGATCTATAGCGACTCACAAAGCGCCCTGAGTGCTCTTGGGTCATTGAACTCCCTGCATCCCCTGGTTCGCGATATTCGTGACGCCACGGTTTTGGCGAGCCGGACAGATGTCGAGATTATCTTCTGCTGGGTTCCTGGAAATGTAGGAATGGCGGGGAATGAGGGCGCCAAAGATTCCGCGAGGACTCTGCGACCGGACCAGCGTTTCGCTCTTCCTCACACCGACTACATGGCAGGAATACGGGCAGCTCTTCGCACTACTTGGCAAAGAAGATGGGAGACGGTCGAAGGGAACTTAAAGTTGCGTGCCATTGCGCTGCGACTGTTCCCATGGACCTATCCCCCAATGCCACGACGGCTTCAGGTCGCTTTCTGTCGTCTCCGAATCGGACACACTCGTGTGACGCATCGCTATGTGATGGAGTGCTCGCCTGCGCCGTATTGCGATGACTGCGTTGTCCCCCGGACTGTTCGGCACATTCTTGTCGAATGTCCCAGTCTGGGTGATCTTCGCGCACATTACCTGTCCCGGTACCGGGATGGACGGGGTCGCTACCGCCTGTCCTTTGTACTCGGGATGAGTGCGTGCACATTGACTGGTGGACTTGTTGACTACTTGGGGGAGCCCGGCCTTCTCACTTTCATTTAACCAGGTTTAATTGTTGTTTTTGTTATTGTTTTGATATTGTTATTGTTATTTCTTTTTATTGTTGTTTCCTGTTAAAAAATTTTAAAGTAGCCTAGAACTAGGCTGTTTGTTTATGGCGACTTATGCCTAAGTCGGCAGTCGCCAGCTAGCACCTTAATTAAAAAAAATAAAAAATTCTGCACTTCCCCCATTGAGAGCCTGTTGGTCGATGCTGGGCAGATGCCACTCGCTCTGCTCCGCCTGCAGTGCATCACTCGCCTGTACGCGCTAGCCCGGCGCCTCCCTCAGTCGTTAACAGCTCTCACTGCATCCGCTGCTGATCTCGATGGTGCCTATGCCGCCGAGAGATGCCAGTCATACCCTAAGCCCTTTGGGTTTAGGGCCAGGTAACTGCTTCGAGAGGTAGATATAGCTCTCGGGCCGGTGGCGCCCCTGGTTCTGCCCAGGACGCCACCCTGGAGGGTACCACATTTGCCTATTTGTCGCTACGCCTCTGCTCCCAAAGCTTGTACTGCGCCGGGAGTATTGCGTTCGATATTCTGGAGCACACCTCGTGTCACGCTGGAACCGTGCCAGTGTATACGGATGGCTCCAAGTCCCAAGAGGGGGTCGGCTTCCACGCTGTATCCCCTCTGTTTGAAGTCAGCGGCGCTCTACCAGGCGCTGCGTCTGTCTTCACGGCCGAGCTGGTGGTAATACACCACTCGGTACGGGAGATTACGCGACGTGCCCGGTTCGGAGACCGGATTGTGATCTACAGCGACTTGCAAAGCGCCCTGAGTGCTCTCGGGGCATTGGAATCTCCGCATCCCCTGGTTCGCGATATCCCTGACGCCACGGTTTTCTGGCAGATGTCGAGATTATCTTCTGCTGGGTTCCTGGACATTTAGGGTTCGCTGGGAATGAGCGTGCCAAATAGTCCGCGAGGACTTTTCGACCGGACCAGCGTTTCGCTCTTCCTCACACCGACTACATGGCAGGAATACGGCAGCTCTTCGGACTGCTTGGCAAAGAAGATAGGAGACGGTCGAAGGGAACTTAAAGTTGTGTACCATTGCGCCGCGACTGTTCCCATGGACCTATCCCCCAATGCCGCGGTGGCTGCAGGTTGCTTTCTGTCGTCTCTGAATCGGACTCACTAGTGTGACGCATCGCTATTTGATGGAGTGCTCGCCTGCGCCCTATTGCAACGACTGCGTCGTCCCCCAGACTGTTCGGCACATTCTTGTCGAATGTCCCAGTCTGGATGATCTTCGCGCACGATACCTGTCCCGGTACCGGGATGGGCGGGGTCGCTACCGCCTGTCCATTGTACTCGGGACAGATTCGTGCACATTGACTTGTAGACCTGTTGACTTTTGGGGGGAGGCCGGGCTTCTTCCCTTTATTTAAGGTTCTTTTCTTTTTTTTGTTTGTTATTGTTTTGTTTGTAGGTTGCACTCTCCTGCACCGGGGTGAGGGGGACCTCCCCCCTCTGCCGTGATTGCTTCTTGATTGTTAAGTTTTTCCAATATTTATCATTGTTATTTTCTCATAATTTTATTTTAAAGTAGCCTAGTTCTAGGCTGTCGTGTTTTTCGGCGACTTATACCCAAGTGGGCAGTTGCCATTTGGGCTCTATAGAATTAAAAAAAAAAAATCATCACACCTTCCATAGATTTCTCTCTTTGTCATCCTCTTGATCTTCCTCCCTCCACCATTCCAGTCAGCACCACAGCCTCCATCTCATTCCTCATCATTACATGTCCAAGAAATCTCATTTGTCATCTTGTCGTCATCATTTCCCTCTTTACTCCCATCAGCCTTAGCACATCCACATTAGTTCTCAATACTCAACCAGTACACAACCTTGTCTTACACCATGTATATCAAACCACTCATCCTGGCTATATTTCATCACAATATCTGCCTCACCTTTCCTATAAAGACTTTACACCATCCAATAGTTTACCACTCACTTGATACATCCTTAACACCTTCTATGCTGCTTCTATATCTATTAGGTTGAGGAATAAGTTCTTGCATTTTTTAAAATTTGTGTTGATTTAAGTTTTGTTGATGCGATTTGTGCACATATTAAGAAACAATAATAAATAATGAGAGCAAAATTTGCAAAGGTTAGGCTGGTCTCTTAACAGCGTAGACTATTAGGCTTTTGCTTAGGCTACATCTTGAAGTTGAATAATAAGTCATTGCGGTTTATTTAAAAGTTGTGTTAATTTAATTTTTGTTCTGTACCCTCAAAATGGAATGTCAAGTTGAAAGAAAGGCGCATTTTCTACACTTGTTATTCATTTTCAATCGAGACGGGAACAATGCAAACACATCCAAAGCTCATCACGATATTTCTGCTGTGTATGGAGAATATGCCTTATCAAAAAGGACAGCTCAATGGTGGTTTTGACGTTTCAAAAACGGTCATTTCAATCTTAATGACGAAGAATGTTCTGGTCGCCCCATTAAGTTGGATGAAGATCGATTGAACGACCTTCTTCATGAAAATCCTCATCAATCGACTAGAGAATTGGCGTGTGATCAGAAAACTGTAGTGAATCACCTTCATTTGATTGGGAAAGACAGATTTCTTCACCGCACCATCACTGGTGATGAAAAGTGGTGTGTTTATGTCAACATGAACCATCAAAAACAATGACTTAGCCCCAATAAAAAAACACTTCCGCGATTAAAGCAAGGACTTCATCCATGAAAGACGATGCTGTGTGTGTAGTGGGATTGTGAAGGCATCATTCTTTATGAGCTCCTTGCGAAAAAGATTGTTAATGCAGAACTCTACATTCAACAAATGTATCAACTCACTGAAGCTATTCGTGAAAAGCGACCTCATCGATGTTATGGAGTCCTGCAACACGACAATGCTCATCCTCACACTGCCAATATGACAAAAGATGCCATCCAAATGCTTAATTGGGAAATCCTGCCGCATCCTCCATATTTACCAGACTTGGCTCCATCGGATTTCCATCTGTTCCCGATCGCTCTCCAACAATTTGCGTGGCGTTTCATTCAATACTGATGTGGAATTAAGAACCTGTTTAGACGAATGCTTCAAGTCAAAATCCAGCGATTTTTATTGCAGAGGTATCGAAAAACTAGTCGAACATTGGGAAGGATTCGTAAATAACAATGGAGAATACATTATTGATTAAATTGCATATTGTTATCAATTAAAAATGAAGTTTTTCTAAAATTGTTAATGGTAATGAATAAATTTGATAAAACTGCAAGAACTTATTCCTCAACCCATTACATGATCATAATCTTTCTCCAAATACATGAATCTAGCATACACTTTACTCCTCTTACTCTTTATTTTTTTAGCTATTTCAGTGCAAACAATTTATCTACACACACCCTCCCACTTCAAACCCCACCTTGTTCATCACCTATCAAACCCTCAGTATCCTTCTTTTACACCCAATCATAATTTTTCATGATACCTAATATCAGGAATAACTCTCCTGCTTATGTGCTCATCTATGTATATTTACCACATTTTTACTTCCTTTTAACTTTACCCATTCATCATGAACTTCTCAGCAACTCTGGTAATATCAGACCTTAACACTTATGGGTTGGTTCGTACACCATAATATCTTCTTTTTCCTTCATTTCATTACTTATCTTTTAATCACTTCTTTTCTTTCTTCTCTCAGATCTTTCCATCATCCTCTTCAATTGCACATAATCTATTAACCATGCCCAGTCTTTAAAAAGAGTTGAAAAAAGAAAACACAACTTAAAAAATAAATTTAGGAAGCCACCTATGTTGCAGGAATTGACGGGAAACCTCAGTGGAATAAGACAGCAATCTTATGCCGGAGGGACCAGGGATTGAAGGTCTTCTTTTCGAGTGGTTCTCTCTACCGGGTCAGGTTCATTACAGACAGCTCTGTGACAGCCAAGGGCTTCTCAATCATAGTCAAAAAAGGTGGGTCATTCATCTATCAATGCCATTTTAGTTATGATACTAAGAGTTAAAAGGTTCAGCTAAGTTGTATGTATGATTTTTCATCCATTAAATTGTGGGGTTAAGGTGACTATTTTTTTCCTCATCCTCACCATTGTGCTCATTCAATTTGTGTTGGTTTGTCAATTCCACAAGATGGTGCAACGGATTAGCACCCTTGCAGTTCCATGTGACAGTAATTAATTATTTCTTACAGGATAATTATATAATTCTTGACTGCCCATCTCAGTTGGAATCTGGGTGAAGTTTCCAAGACTCAGTCTCTGCAAACCTCACCCATTAGTGTGACATCATTCAAAGCTATCTAGTAAAACAAGGAATTGGATCTCGAAATGGCTTTGATATCACACAAGTGCAGAGACATTCACTGAAACTAGGCTCTTACTACATTTAAGATTTAAAGTCAGGATTTAAATAAAATCAGCTTAGGAAAATTTTAATTGATGGACAAGTTATATACTAGGTCATTGGAATATGGAGAAATACCCGATGATTGGAAGAGAGCGAATGTAGTCCCCATTTTCAAGAAGGGTAGTAAAGAGGATCCAAATAACTTTAGACCGGTTAGCCTAACTCCTGTAGTCTGTAAAATTCTTGAGAAAATAGTTAAAAAAGGGATTTGCCAACATCTAGAGAGGGAGGGGTTAATCAGCGATGCTCAGCATGGATTTAGATCAGGTAGATCATGTTTGACTAATTTACTAGACTTTCTGGAGTTTGTAACAGATCAAGTAGATAAGGGAGAGAATGTAGATATAATTTACTTAGATTTTAGTAAAGCATTTGATAAGGTACCACATAGGAGACTAGTTCATAAATTAAAAATGATTGGGATATGTGGGGGTGTTTCAAATTGGATAGCTGAGTGGCTGAAAGACAGGAAGCAAGGGGTAGTGCTAAATGGTGTAAAGTCAGAGTGGAGGGATGTTATCAGTGGGGTTCCTCAGGGATCAGTTCTCGGTCCATTATTATTTGTCATCTATATAAACGATCTTGGGGAGGCAGTTAATAATAAAGTGTCAATTTTTGCGGATGATACCAAATTAGCAGCTGTAGTTAAAGATATTGATGATAATTTTAAAGTGCAGGGGGATTTAAATAAATTGTTATCCTGGGCACATAAGTGGCAAATGACTTTCAACCTTGATAAGTGCAAAGTTATTAACATAGGAAAAGATAATAGAGAATTTAACTATGAAATGGATGGGCATTGGCTGAGCTCAGTAGAGGATGAGAAAGATCTAGGAGTAGTAATAGATAAGTCATTAAGGTTTTCTAAGCAGTGTATTGAAGCAAGAAATAGGGCAAATAGAGTGCTGGGTTTTATTAAGAGAAATGTCAGTTACAAAAGTAAGGAAGTTATTCTTAAACTCTATAACTCTTATGTTAGGCCACATCTAGAGTACTGTATACAGGCATGGTCCCCACATTTTAGACACGATATTAACCTTCTTGAGTCAGTGCAACGGAGGGCAACAAAGATTATTCCTTCCCTGAGGCACCTTGAATATGAAGATAGACTGAGGGTATTAAATATGTTCTCGTTCGAAAGGAAGTGTGTGAGAGGGGATATGATTGAGCTCTTTAAAAATTTTTCCGGGATAGATAAATTAGATGTTAGCAAGTTTTTTGAGTTAGATGATGGAAATTGGACTAGAGGTCACCACTTGAAAATTAAAAAGCAAGGGTGTAGGTTGGATTTAAGAAAATATTTTTTCACCAATAGAGTGGTAGACTTCTGGAACAAATTGCCGCAGAGGATAGTAGGTAGTCCAAATCTAAATGTATTTAAGAGTAGGTTGGATGAGTTTATGGGAAGGGAAGGTTGTGATGGTTCCTAAGTTTTGTATATATTAATATTGTTTGTATATATCTATAGCTGCATGATTTAGTTCTTGACAAGCCTTGATTGGTGATACCCTTGTTTCTAGATGCAATCCTCTGGATGTAGTTTTCCTGGGAGTTTGGGTGCCTTGAAAAAGAGGCCGCTCGACTCGGATGACCTATGATGAGCCCTTGTGGCTTTTGTCATCCGTTATATTATATTGTGGGGGACTTTGATTTTGTCTTCCCCTGGTGATGGTGCTTTTTGTGGGTGGGTTTTGACGGATGCGGATGCCCTTTGATAGGCCCTTGTGGCTTTTGTCATCCGTGTAATTATGTTATGTTATGTTATGTTAATTACAAGAGATTTGGTCCTCTACAATAATGAGAAAATTGGAGAACAGTATAATTGGTGTTATTGAGACAGGTTGGGGCAAGCAAGTTCCATTGATTTGATCATACGTCATTTAAAGTTTCATACAATTATTATAAAGATTAGGAGCAGATTCCTAGTCCAAAATCTTCAACCATTTCAAGCATGAGTGTGATCACATTTAGTCGCTTTCTTTTATTTACTGCTATCTCCAAGATGGTAGTTTTATTACTTCTCCACAACAGGGACTGAGAAAATTTAATGGATTCTACATATTAATAACTTGCTAACATTTGTGTTAATTGTAAATAGCTATTGTATTGGTTGGACAAATGGAACACTATTAATTTAAGTGTAGAACAACAACTGGTGAGAATCAACACATAATTAATCCACATAATATGATAATGAATAAAAAATTGCTAGAAGATGAGAATGCCTGATTCACTAAAAGCCACTGGGGCTTGTGCGATCACCGTGCAGTGCGCGCCAAGGCACATCTTAACCAACTAACCAACCACTAGGGCTCATTTAGGCAAGATATTCTCAAATACCAAACCCAAACTCAAAAAACATATAAACAATGCAGTTGATTACAATACTAAAGCACCAAACAATGCATCCACACATTTTCAATTCATAAATGAAAATAAAAGTCTACAAAATAAAGTAAATCTAACAGCCCTTATTAGATCATATCTAAACTATCTATATAGCGGTCTAACTTCAATTTAAACGTCATCAAGTGTGACACTGCTAACAACCTCACTGGGCAAATGGCGCAATCAGCCTACAGTGAGCACCAGAGATTTGTGTGCATTCCATCCCTCACATGGCAAACTATTACAAAGGTTTAGCACACATTGATTAAAAATATTTTCACTAATATCCAACCCAAACTGCTTCATAATCAGTTTCCTATCATGAGTAAATCCTTTCCTTTCATTGGATAACTCAAAGAATTTTAACTTGACTTCATCTGAATCTGTAAAAAGCTTAAAAACATAAATCATTGTCCCTCTCTAAGCAATCTGTGCCTAACGGCACTCATGCAGCCTATCCTTATATAGTAGCTTACTAAGTCCTGGAATAAATAAGCTTGGTAGTTGTGAGTGAATTCCATGTGGAAATTATTTTCCAGTACGGAAGTTCCATGTGCTGAAGAAGATTCTGTTAGGCTTAAATTGGTAAGCCTAACCCCCCCCTTCCACAAGCGGTAGCCTTGAACCGCGTCCACTACGATTCATCTTTACACAGGCTAGAATAGCCTCATCAAGAAGATTCAAGGCAATTCGAGAGTAGAGCTGTTTCCCACTAAACCCCCCCTCGCAGGGAGAGCCTCATACATATATATTGCTTACTTCCCAAGAGACAGGGACAGAGTTGAGAAGTCTCACCCAGACCCCAAGAAAATTCCCCTAGTTCCAAGTCAGGTGCTAACAACAAAGCAAAGTGACAGCTGAACTATTTTTGTGTATTGGAATTAGCCCCAGCCAGTGAGGTAATTCCATTTAACGATCGCTACCGAGTGATTTTTCCGACTTCTCACATCAACTCCTGTCGAAGCCCTCAACATAACATAACATAATTTCACGGATGAGGAAAGCCACAAGGGCCTATCAAAGGTCATCCGCATCTGTCAAAACCCACCCACAAAAAGAACCATTACCAAAGTCCCCCACAATATAATATAACAGATCACAAAAGCCACAAGGGCTCATCACGGGTCATCCGAGTCAAACGGCCTCTTTTCTAAGGTACCCAGAACCCAGGAAAACTACATCCAGAGGATTGCATCCAGAAACAACGGTATCACCAATCAAGGCTTGTCAAGAACTAAATCATGCAGCTATAGATATATACAAACAATATTAATATATACAAAACTTAGGAACCATCACAACCTTCCCTCCCCATAAACTCATCCAACCTACTCTTAAATATATTTAAGTTTGGACTACCTACTACCCTCCGCGGCCATTTGTTCCAGAAGTCTACCACTCTATTGGTGAAAAAATATTTTCTTAAATCCAACCTACACCCTTGCTTTTTAATTTTCAAGTGGTGACCTCTAGTCCGATTAACAATCATCTAACTCAAAAAACTTGCTAACATCCAATTTATCTATCCCAGAAATTTTTTTAAAGAGCTCAATCATATCCCCTCTCACACACCTCCTTTCGAACGAGAACATATTTAATACCCTCAGTCTATCTATATATTCAAGGTGCCTCAGGGAAGGAATAAGCTTTGTGTCCCTGCGTTGCACTGACTCGAGAAGTTTAATATCGTGTCAAATGTGGGGACCATGCCTGTATACAGTACTCTAGATGTGGCCTAACATAAGAGTTATAGAGTTTAAGAATAACTTCCTTACTTTTGTAACTGACATTTCTCTTAATAAAACCCAGCACTCTGTTTGCCCTATTTCTTGCTTCAATACACTGCTTAGAAAACCTTAATGACTTATCTATTACTACTCCTAGATCTTTCTCATCCTCTACTGAGCTCAGCCAATGCCCATCCATTTCATAGTTATATTCTCTATTATCTTTTCCCATGTTAATAACTTTGCACTTATCAAGGTTGAAAGTCATTTGCCACTTATGTGCCCAGGATAACAATTTATTTAAATCCCCCTGCACTTTAAAATTATCATCAATATCTTTAACTACAGCTGCTAATTTGGTATCATCCGCAAAAATTGACACTTTATTATTAACTGCCTCCCCAAGATCGTTTATATAGATGACAAATAATAATGGACCGAGAACTGATCCCTGAGGAACCCCACTGATAACATCCCTCCACTCTGACTTTACACCATTTAGCACTACCCTTTGCTTCCTGTCTTTCAGCCACTCAGCTATCCAATTTGAAACACCCCCACATATCCCAATCATTTTTAATTTATGAACTAGTCTCCTATGTGGTACCTTATCAAATGCTTTACTAAAATCTAAGTAAATTATATCTACATTCTCTCCCTTATCTACTTGATCTGTTACAAACTCCAGAAAGTCTAGTAAATTAGTCAAACATGATCTACCTGATCTAAACTCATGCTGAGCATCGCTGATTAACCCTTCCCTCTCTAGATGTTGGCAAATCCCTTTTTTAACTATTTTCTCAAGAATTTTACAGACTACAGGAGTTAGGCTAACCGGTCTAAAGTTATTTGGATCCTCTTTACTACCCTTCTTGAAAATGGGGACTACATTCGATCTCTTCCAATCATCGGGTATTTCTCCATATTCCAGTGACCTAGTATATAACTTCTCCAGAGCTATTGAGATACTTTCTACCCCTTCTTTAAGTATCCTAGAATGAATATTATCAGGGCCAGAGGCCTTGGTAGTATCTAACTCACCTATTAGTCCTTTTATCGTCCTCCAATCCACACTAATGTTAGTAAACACCTCTTTCCCTGACCCATGAGTACTATACATAAGACTATTTAGTTTCTCCTTTGTAAATACTGATGCAAAATGACCATTTAGTACCTCAACTATTTCCTCATCAGTTTCTCTCACAACCCCTTCATATTTGATAGGTCCATTTTAACTCTTCCAGACTTGTTATTAATTTTATAGTAACTAAAGAACTTTCTAGGATCTTTGTTGCTTACCTGAGCTAATTTAATTTCTGACAGCCTTTTGTTCTTCTTTATAATCTTATTTAACTCATTCCTAGCCATTCTATAATCACTTAAATTTTGAATATTATTTTGTACCTGTAATTTTTTATATGCCCCTTTTCTTCTCTAAAATTTTTCTAGCTATCTCCTGATTCCACCATAATGGTTTCCTACTTTTGTTCCTAATGGCCTTCATTGGGATACATTGTTCTTGGACTACATTTATTATATGCTTGAAAGTATCCCACATCCCATAAGCATTTTTACCTCTGAATTCTACATCCCAGTCTACAAAATTTAGCAAGCTTCGGAGTTTTACCTAATCTCCCTTATGAAAATTTGGAACTTTTACAGCATTCTCGGTTATTTTACCCTTCTCAATTCCCAAGTTAAAACAAACTATCTGATGGTCACTATTTCCCAATGCTTCCCCAACAGTCAATTCTTGAATTAAATGATCAGTGTTAGAAAGTACTAAATCTAATATATTGTCCCCCCTCGTTGGCTCATTAACAAATTGATTCAAAAAATTATCCTCAAAGCATTCTATGAACCTGCCACTTGTTCTATCCCTACCTATCATATTTTCCCAGTCCACAGAGTTTAAGTTGAAGTCTCCAATAATAACTGCATCTGTTTCACATCCCTTACTTATTTCCCTTATCATTAGTTCATCCATATCATCAGTCTGCCCAGGTGGCCTGTAAAAAGCTCCCAAATGCACCAATCTATTTTTACTGAACCTAATATCTATCCAAAGTGACTCAACTCCATCCTGCTTTATTGAAGTATTTAAACTTGAAACAATGTTTTATATATAGATAAATATTCCTCCACCAATCCTACCTGTCCTTTAACTAATGTACATATTATAGCCCTGTAAATCAAATTCAATTATAGTGTCATTAAATTCTATTTCATTAACCCAGGATTCAGTAACACATAATATATCTATATCCTCATTGCTAATATAACTAAATAGCTCATCCTTCTTGTTTCTAAGACTATGAGCATTTGTATAGAAACAATTTAACCCCCCTATCCCTGAAGCACCTCTTGAAACCTGAATGACCTCACCTCTATCGCCTTGGAACCTATTTCTGTTATCTGCCAAGTCCATTCTACTTTCAGTACTATAATGTCCTCTCATTATTCCCTGACCGCTATTAGTATCTAGTTTCCCGCCTGCAAATACCTAATAACACGATCATACTCCTCCCACAACACATCTACCCCCCTCCTACTCAAATGCAGTCCATCCATCGCATACATTTCTTTCATTCCAACAAACCTATCTATCCCACACATCTACAAACATGACACCTTCCATCTCACACATCCTCCTCAATAATCATTCAGCCCATTCTACCCCAACATCCATTCTTGGAAGCACACCTGTTACAACACCTTTCATTCTACTTTCTTTCACCTTTTCATTCAACCTCTTGTACCTCTCACGTAACTCACATGCACCCACTTTCTTCACATCATTCACTCCTACATGTGTTATCACAACCGCATCCCTTGCACAGCCATACACCAGCTCCTCATACCTATCAGACAGATCTCTCACTCCAGCACCCGGCAAACACACCCTCAAACCATTCAATCTACTTGCATTCAACTTCCTATCTAAATATCTAACTCGCGAATCACCCATCACAAGCACTTCAGTCAGACTCCTATTCCTAACCCCCACAGACCTAACTCCATCCCCACTCCTATTCTCATTCAAACTACCAGTCACTCTACCTCCACCCCCTTCATTTTTGGGTGGCCGAAATACTCTCCCCTGGAGCAGATGTTACCCCCCCCCTTTTTTTTTTGAGAACCGTCATCACTTCTAGCTCGTGCTTAGAAGTTTTGAGTGCCCTCATTTCACGTGCAGAATACATCCGTAAAGCCTTACCCCGTTGTCTCACCCGGAATCTTCCGTAAGCCAACCCCTCTCCTCCCCCCCCTCAGTAACCCATTTATGTTAATTCCCCCAATTTGAAGAGTCTCCTCCTGTAACATTAATTTTAACTTCATAGTCGGATTTATGACTATAATTCCCCCCCCTTCCCCTCATTTACCGGTGTAATTTTGCCCATTAATTCATCCGATGTAATTTTTGTCCATCAATTCTCTCATTATTTTTATTTAAATAAAATTATATTTTTGTACATGTCTCTTTAAATAACCTTGAGCTTTGCCATTGCTGATAATTTACCTGACCTCATTGCATTCTTTCTCGATATTCAGCCCGTCTAGACTAGTGGTGTTCCATTCCTTTTTCGGTTCGCCTGTAAGTTATTGGTCCCTCCCCCTATGATATAATATGGTATTGATGTAATATAATGTCATACCATAACAGTAGTCCTATGCTTAACCTTTTCAATCATATTCAAGCCTTGTACCAGGTGTGAAACCCCCAGTGAGGGTACTAATCCCATAGGCATTACCTTACACTTGCCTGCATTAAATTTCATCTCCCACTTAACCCCCGTAAGGGGTGCGGCGTTTTGCCATCCTGGCCGCCGTGCTGACGGGATCCAGCAATCCGTCCCGCCCTAGCTTAGCCTCTCTTCTTTCTTTCAGATAGCCTGTATTTCTCCCCTACTTCATCGCTTTTCATACAACCTCTCCCACAACTTTCTCTGGTCGGCCTCTAATTTCACAGGGTAGATGCTGACATTCTTCTCAGCCAACCGTCCCGGATTGGGGCTGAGGGGTTAGGGAAAAATGTTCCCTAACCCCTGTGCTCCGGTTCAGGAGGTTTTTTTTTAACAACCTGCTTTATTCACACCCATAACATCCTCAGATCCCTTTTCCTTTTCTCTTCACACTCTATCAATTTTGCGCCTTGTCCAAGGTGGAGCAACCATGCCGATGGACTGCTAGTCCACCAGGCAGGAGGGGTGGTCCTGAATGGCGGCACCTGGCTCTTCAGGACCGGTCCATCTCGCCATGGGGCTCCTACCGGCGAAGGTGAGAAGCGGGTTCATTCCCCGCCCTCCTCTCGAAAAAAGAAAAAGAACAATAAAAAGACTTGGGGCTCCTCTCTATCCGCAGGGACTGCGGGGACAGATGGGTCTGCTGCCACTTTGGCAAGCGACCAAGTTAAGATCGGCACATCAGTTGGCTCTACCACTTGGGTTCGGAGCCCCTGACTATGACTAAGACTAAAAGTGCATAGGGCGGAGCCTTGATAACATCGGGGCCCCTGATTCAGATGTTACCTGGCGTTTTCGAGCCCGCTGGCTTCAAATACTTCCTCGTTATCCGCTCCACTGATGGCAGCAGGTTGGCCAAGGGCAACATGATCCATGTCCAGCTATTGTAATTGGTAGAGAGCCGAAGGTGACCCGTTTCTCGGACGGGAGCCTTCTGGCGAATGCGGCGAATCCCGCCGAGGCGGCCAAGATAAGTGCTCTTCGGACACTTCATGGCACCCCGGTGAGTGTGACGCCGCACTCTACCATGAACTTTGTGAAAGGAGTGGTTTATGCAAGGGAACTCGTTGACTACTCCATGGAGGACATCACCTTAGAGCTGGCTTGCCATGGGGAGGTCAAGGTCGAATGTGTGATGAGAAAACAGGGAGGGGCATCGAGACCCACCCCTACAGTCTTTGTCACATTCAACTGTGACAAGCTCTCAGAGTCGGTGCGTGCCTGTTGGTACCGCTACCGCGTGAAGGCATATCTGCCACTCCTGCGGCGGTGCTATTACTGTCCCTGCTTTGGCCATACAAATCTTTCATGTAGTCATGCAAATTCGGTGTCACCCGAAGTCTGTGTAAATTGCTCCAAGGCTGCACACGATAAGTCTAAATCGTGTGTGGCCAAGTGTGTCAATTGCGGAGAGCCGCACCCAGCTTCTTCAAAACAATGTGATGCATATCTCTTTGAGAAAGAAATCCTGGCTAAGGACTTGGTCCTGGGACGTCTTATGCCTCATTAGTTAGAAAGGCAGCCTCTGCTCCCGGCCCATTTGGAGCCCTTCTGCAGGTTTACTCAACCCGGGCGCTCCCCTGGTAAAGCTGGTGGCAAAAAAGGGGCTCACACTCAGCCCCAGCTAAAACCAGGGCTTTTCCCTTTCCCAAGCGTGACCGTTTCCCGTAAAGCGAAACGTCCACGTGCCTCCACCGAGTCGTTAAACTCATAGGAGGCAACACCCCTGAGGTTGGTCGCCAGGCCATCTTCAAAGGTTCCTAAAGCTGTCCCCTGAAAGGAGGACAGCAACAAAGGAGCTTCGGCTCCTTCGCCCCAGCCTAGTGGTGGGCTGAGTGGCTCGGAGACGGTGGTTCCTCGAAAAGAGGGCCCCCCGCCTCCGAAGCCGCAACGCCCGCCTAAGTTTTCGAGGTGGAGGGAGGAAAAGACGCGCATGGCGAGCCCAACCTCCCCCAATAAGTCGTCGAAGGCGACAGCGAATGTCCCAGTCTGGGTGATCTTCGCACACGTTACCTGACCCTGTACTGGGATGGGCGGGGTCGCATGCTCCTGTGCCGGGGAGACCTCCCCCCGATGCAGGAGCTTGCTTACTGTTCGCTTCCTTTTTCCCTTGTTTGGGCGTTGGGTTTGGGTTGTTTTTTGTCTTTTTAAATTTTATTTTAATGTAGCCTAGTACTAGGCAGGTTTTTAATATGGCGACTAATGCCCAAGTAGGCAGTCGCCAGATGACCTCTTAAAAAAAAATTATAAATCTCCCACCAAACAAATTTCACTAAATCTTTTTGAAGATTAATAATCCTTTATATACTTGTCAGCTATTTTAGTATCATCAGCAAACTTTCAAACTCTGTTCTGCAATCTGTATTCAAGATTATGAACATAAAAATATGAGCAACCATGGATCTACGATAGATCCTTGCACCACACCACTAAGCACCCGCTCCTACCTAGACTTATGACCATTTGAAATCTTTCTGTTTCCCAACTAGAATAGCAGCAGAACCCCCACTTTCCTATAGCTTATTAATAAATTTTCTGCCTGGCACTCTATTGAAGGCCTTACTAAAATGAAGAACTAGAAAAAATAGAAGAACAAAAAGTTAAGCGTTTGTATATAAATTTAGTCTCACACAGAAAGTAATAAAGTAGTTAATGAAAAGAGGCTACAAATTCTTAAACCGAACTCATCACAAAGAATGGAGGGCAAGAAGAAAAGGAGAGAAAGGAGAATAAATCTAATGAAAAATGGTACAGTGCAAATAAGTTTTTCAATGTGACACCCTCTCACTCAGAACCGTAGCAATGTCTAGTAGGTCTTTTCCCCAAATCAAGATTGTGGGGCCCCCATAACAATATATCCTACATTTACAAGTAGTGCAAGGCACGACAAATATTCTCAGCAGTCCTGATGCTGCGGAATACTTACAAAAAATGTATATTCAAAAATTTTATATTTTCATTAATAAAATAAATTGGGGGGCCACAGCTGGGGTGGGGTGGGGTGGGGGGTGCTACAGCTCTGCTCTCGCTATATATACCCCTGCCCCCAGTTGTATTACACTCCTGGGAGAAAATATCACCTGAAAGTCTGCATGCCATTTGTGCTCAGGTCTTACCTAGGCTTTGTCATGTCATTGATGCAAAAGGGAGATCCAATTGAATACTAGTTACATCATCTTTTAACATATACAGTGGTACTTCTACTTACGAAAGGCTCTACATACGAAATTTTCAGGTTACGAAACACTTCTTCGGAAAAATATTTCCTCTTGTTACGAAAGAAATTTCAGGATACGAAAGGCGGAAATTTCAAAATACGCGCTGCTACTCACAGCTCCCAGAGTCCACCGAATGTAAACATACTTGTAGCATCCTGTATCTTGGTGTGAAAGTGGCGCGTCCGAGCTGCTCTGCCATTGGCTATTGCCCAGCATCTTCCTGGTATCCCATTGGCTAGAATGGACCTCTGTGTGTATGTGTGTATACCCAGAATCCCCTTCGTTTTCCCGTCAGCCCACGAGGATCACTGAAGCCTCAGTCTCACGCTAGTGAAATTCAGTAAATCACGAAGTGTTCGGACAGTTTTTCGTCAGCTTTTGTTAGTGTTTATTGCAACTTTACGTGTGTGTATTAACTTTTATTCACTATGGGCCCCAAGAAAGTGATGGAGAAAAGTGGTGAGAAGAAAAAGAGAATTGTTTTGTCCATACAAACAAAGCAAGAGATAATAGAAAAGTACGAAAAAGGGATGCGTTTGTTTGATCTCACCAAAGAATATAACCGTAATCCATCAACAATCGGCACGATATTAAAACAAAAGCAAGCCCTAAAAGCTACGACTCCTTCCAAAGGCCTCTCTGTCATTTCGAAGAGGAGGTCGGCAGTGAACAATGAGATGGAGAGGTTGTTACTCGTGTGGATAAAGGAGAAAGAGATAGCTCGAGACACAGTGACCGAGACCATAATTTGCGAAAAGGCAACTGCCATCTTTAATGACCTCGTAAAGATGGATGCAGGCGAGGGAACTTCGGCGCAAGATCTACACCAGGAGTTTAAGGCATCGCGTGGGTGGTTTGAGAAGTTCAAAAGGACGACTGGAATTCACTCTGTTGATTGGCATGGCGGGGCATCTAGCACCCACCAGAAAGCGGCCGACGAATTTGTGCGAAAATTTGAACAATTGGTGATCGATGAAGGTTACGTTGCACAGCAAGTTTTTAATTTTTGGAAAAAGATGCCTCTCCGTACCTTCATCACAATAGAAAGAAAAAAAAATGCCAGGCCACAAGCCCATGAAGGACCGCCTTACACTTGCCCTTTGTGCCAATGCCAGTGGGGGATTGTAAAATCAAGCCCCTGCTGGTGTAACACTCCGAAAATCCCAGAGCGTTTAAGGCCCACAAGATATTAAAAGAAAAACTTCATGTGCTATGGAGGGCCAATGCCAAGGCCTGGGTTACCAGACAATTTTTTGTTGAGTGGGTCAATTTAGTTTTTGGCCCTGCTGTTAAGAGGTACCTAGAGGAGAACAATCTCCCCATCAAGTGCCTCCTCATTCTCGATAATGCACCTGCCCACCCGCCCGGCCTGGAAGATGATATCCTGGAGGAGTTCTCATTTATTAAGGTGCTTTACCTCCCACCTAACACCACCTCTATCCTCCAGCCCATGGACCAACAAGTCATTTCAAACTTCAAGAAACTCTACACGAAACACTTGTTCAAGAGGTGTTTAGACATCCCTGGAAACACCCAGCTTACCCTTCGTGAGTTTTGGAATCAGCACTTCGACATTGTTGTTTGCCTCAAGATAATCGTCATGGCTTGGCAGGAGGTGACCAGGCATACCCTTAATGCGGCTTGGAGAAAGCTGTGGCCCGATGCTGTTGCCCCACAAGATTTTTAGGGGTTTGAGGTGGAGTTGGAGGGTAAAGTTGGACCTGAAGTTGACGAAATTGTTTCGCTGGGAAAGTGCATGGGGTTTGAGGTGAATGACGAGGACATCAACAAGTTGATTCAGGAGCACCACGAGGAGCTTTCGACGGAGGAGCTTAGGGAATTGGAGGCGATGCAACACACGGCAGTGCAGGAGTTCATTAAAGACAAAGAGGAGGCAGCCATTATTCCGATAGCCCGAATAAAAGACATTTTACAAAAAATCTATGAAGTTTCGGACTTTGTTGAAAAGAATCACTCAGAAAAAGTGTTCACTAATCGGGCTATCGCTCACTATGATGATGTTTGCCTTGCACATTTTCGAAAGATTGTTAAAAGCTGACAAAAGCAAACAACCTTGGATCGGATCTTTACAAAACGACAGGCAAAAACCACTGCTGAGAGTGAACCTGAACCGAAGAAGGAGAAAGGTGACAACGATAGCAGTTAAACAAGGGAACCATTAAAGTAAAAAAGAAGAAAAAAAACTTTATTCCTTACATTATGTACAACTCTCATTTTTATGTTTATTGTGCAGTAATTTAATTCTAACATGTATTTGTTACAGGTTTTGATGCATTTTTGTAATTTATAAAAAAATTATGTCCGATTTTTAAGGGGCTTGGAACCGATTAGGGCATTTATAGGGTAAAAAGCGTTTCTCCCTTCGAAATTTTCACGTTAAGAAACGATTTCCAGAACGAATTAATTTCGTAAGTAGAGGTACCACTGTACCTTTTTTCTTTCATTTTAATCTAAACCTTTCTAATATTACATTGTGTTTTAAAAATAATTGAGTAAATATCAGTCTACTCTTTGTGTTTCCACCATGTACATGAGGTCTCCTTTCTTCTCATTCCAATTTCTGAATCTTTTTGATCACTTTATCCCTAGGGGGAGAATAGGTGTGTGAGTCAGAGGGACACAGAACCTATTAGCTTGACTAATAGATTCAGTGCCCTAAGAGAGGAAGTAACTGGAAGTGATATGACTGATGGGGGTGGGGGTGGAGGTAGAGTGACTAGTAGTTGGAATGAGAATAGGAGTGGGGATGGAGTTAGGTCTGTGGGGGTTAGGAATAGGAGTCTGACTGAAGTGCTTGTGATGGGTGATTCGCGAGTTAGATATTTAAATAGGAAGTTGAATGCAAGTAGATTGAATGGTTTGAGGGTGTGTTTGCCGGGTGCTGGAGTGAGAGATCTGTCTGTTAGGTATGAGGAGCTGGTGTCTGGCTGTGCAAGGGATGCGGTTGTGATTACACATGTAGGAGTGAATGATGTGAAGAAAGTGGGTGCATGTGAGTTATGTGAGAGGTACAAGAGGTTGATTGAAAAGGTGAAAGAAAGTAGAATGAAAGGTGTTGTGACAGGTGTGCTTCCAAGAATGGATGTTGGGGTAGAATGGATGTCTCGTGCGATTAGGCTGAATGATTATGTGACGAGGATATGTGAGATGGAAGGTGTCATGTTTGTGGATGTGTGGGATAGGTTTGTTGGAATGAAAGAAATGTATGCGATGGATGGACTGCATTTGAGTAGGAGAGGGGTAGATGTGTTGTGGGAGGAGTATGATCGTGTTATTAGGTCTTTGCGGGTGGGAAACTAGATACTAATAGTGGTCAGGGAATTATGAGAGGGCATTATAGTACTAAAAGTAGAATGGACTTGGCAGATAACAGAAATAGATTCCTAGGCGATAGAGGTGAGGTCATTCAGGTTTCAAGAGGTGCTTCAGGGATAGGGGGGTTAAATTGTTTCTATACAAATGCTCGTAGTCTTAGAAACAAGAAGGATGAGCTATTTAGTTATATTAGCAATGAGGATATAGATATATTATGTGTTACTGAATCCTGGGTTAATGAAATAGAATTTAGTGACACTATAATTGAATTTGATTTACAGGGCTATAATATGTACATTAGTCAAAGGACAGGTAGGATTAGTGGAGGAATAATTATCTATATAAAAAACAACATTGTTTCAAGTTTAAATACTTCAATAAAGCAGGATGGAGTTGAGTCACTCTGGATAGATATTAGGTTCAGTAAAAATAGAATGGTGCATTTGGGAGCTTTTTACAGGCCACCTGGGCAGACTGATGATATGGATGAACTAATGATAAGGGAAATAAGTAAGGGATGTGAAACAGATGCAGTTATTATTGGGGACTTCAACTTAAACTCTGTGGACTGGGAAAATATGATAGGTAGGGATAAAACAAGTGGCAGGTTCATAGAATGCTTTGAGGATAATTTTTTGAATCAATTTGTTAATGAGCCAACGAGGGCGACAATATATTAGATTTAGTACTTTCTAACACTGATCATTTAGTTCAAGAATTGACTGATGGGGAAGCATTGGGAAATAGTGACCATCAGATAGTTCGTTTTAACTTGGGAATTGAGAAGGGTAAAATAACCGAGAATGCTGTAAAGGTTCCAAATTTTCATAAAGGAGATTAGGTAAAACTCCAAAGCTTGCTAAATTTTGTAGACTGGGATGTTGAATTCAGAGGTAAAAATGCTTATGCTATGTGGGATACTTTCAAGCATATAATAAATGTAGTCCAAGAACAATGTATCCCAATGAAGGCCATTAGGAACAAAAGTAGGAAACCATTATGGTGGAATCAGGAGATAGCTAGAAAAATTTCAGAGAAGAAAAGGGGCATATAAAAAATTACAGGTACAAAATAATATTCAAAATTTAAGTGATTATAGAATGGCTAGGTATGAGTTAAATAAGATTATAAAGAAGAACAAAAGGGTGTCAGAAATTAAATTAGCTCAGGATAGCAACAAAGATCCTAGAAAGTTCTTTAGTTACTATAAAATTAATAACAAGTCTGGCAGAGTTAAAATAGGACCTATCAAATATGAAGGGGTTGTGAGAGAAACTGATGAGGAAATAGTTGAGGTACTAAATGGTCATTTTGCATCAGTATTTACAAAGGAGAAACTAAATAGTCTTATGTATAGTACTCATGGGTCAGGGAAAGAGGTGTTTACTACCATTAATGTGGATTGGAGGACGATAAAAGGACTAATAGGTGAGTTAGATACTACCAAGGCCTCTGGCCCTGATAATATTCATTCTAGGATACTTAAAGAAGGGGTAGAAAGTATCTCAATAGCTCTGGAGAAGTTATATACTAGGTCACTGGAATATGGAGAAATACCCGATGATTGGAAGAGAGCGAATGTAGTCCCCATTTTCAAGAAGGGTAGTAAAGAAGATCCAAATAACTTTAGACCGGTTAGCCTAACTCCTGTAGTCTGTAAAATTCTTGAGAAAATAGTTAAAAAAGGGATTTGCCAACATCTAGAGAGGGAGGGGTTAATCAGCGATGCTCAGCATGGGTTTAGATCAGGTAGATCATGTTTGACTAATTTACTAGACTTTCTGGAGTTTGTAACAGATCAAGTAGATAAGGGAGAGAATATAGATATAATTTACTTAGATTTTAGTAAAGCATTTGATAAGGTACCACATAGGAGACTAGTTTATAAATTAAAAATAATTGGGATATGTGGGGTTGTTTCAAATTGGATTGCTGAGTGGCTGAAAGACAGGAAGCAAAGGGTAGTGCTAAATGGTGTAAAGTCAGAGTGGAGGGATGTTATCAGTGGGGTTCCTCAGGGATCAGTTCTCGGTCCATTATTATTTGTCATCTATATAAACGATCTTGGGGAGTCAGTTAATAATAAAGTGTCAATTTTTGCGGATGATACCAAATTAGCAGCTGTAGTTAAAGATATTGATGATGATTTTAAAGTGCAGGGGGATTTAAATAAATTGTTATCCTGGGCACATAAGTGGCAAATGACTTTCAACCTTGATAAGTGCAAAGTTATTAACATGGGAAAAGATAATAGAAAATTTAACTATGAAATGGATGAGCATTGGCTGAGCTCAGTAGAGGATGAGAAAGATTTAGGAGTAGTAATAGATAAGTCATTAAGGTTTTCTAAGCAGTGTATTGAAGCAAGAAATAGGGCAAATAGAGTGCTGGCTTTCATTAAGAGAAATGTCAGTTACAAAAGTAAGGAGGTTATTCTTAAACTCTATAACTCTTATGTTAGGCCACATCTAGAGTACTGTTTACAGGCATGGTCCCCACATTTTAGACACGATATCAACCTTCTTGAGTCAGTGCAACGGAGGGCAACAAAGATTATTCCTTCCCTGAGGCACCTTGAATATATAGATAGACAGAGGGTATTAAATATGTTCTCGTTCAAAAGGAGGTGTGTGAGAGGGGATATGATTGAGCTCTTTAAAAATTTTTCCGGGATAGATAAATTGGATGTTAGCAAGTTTTTAGAGTTAGATGATGGAAATCAGACTAGAGGTCACCACTTGAAAATTAAAAAGCAAGGGTGTAGGTTGGATTTAAGAAAATATTTTTTCACCAATAGAGTGGTAGACTTCTGGAACAAATTGCCGCCGAGGGTAGTAGGTAGTCCAAATCTAAATGTATTTAAGAGTAGGTTGGATGAGTTTATGGGGAGGGAAGGTTGTGATGGTTCCTAAGTTTTGTATATATTAATATTGTTTGTATATATCTATAGCTGCATGATTTAGTTCTTGACAAGCCTTGATTGGTGATACCCTTGTTTCTGGATGCAATCCTCTGGATGTAGTTTTCCTGGGAGTTTGGGTGCCTTAAAAAAGAGGCCGTTTGACTCGGATGACCTATGATGAGCCCTTGTGGCTTTTGTCATCTGTTATATTATATTGTGGGGGAGACTTTGATTTTGTCTTTCCCTGGTGATGGTGCTTTTTGTGGGTGGGTTTTGACGGAGGCGGATGACCTTTGATAGGCCCTTGTGGCTTTTGCCATCTGTGAAATTATGTTATGTTGTGAAATTGTCTTTCCTGAGGCATTCAAGGACTGACTCTTAAAGTTTGTCATCATCTAGAGTAGGAAACAGACGAAACTGATTAGGGAATTGTAATGAATTTAGAATTGGTGTGCCTGTTGAGATCATCTGAATATTGAAATTAAAATTATTGAATCAAGACTATCAAAAACTGATCGCATCTAAGGCTATTAAAGGACTTTCTTGAGATAATTATTGATGTGGCACCTGTGAAAAGCTTTTCCACAAAGAAAAAACTCAAATTAGGAGCCAAATCAGAAAAGGAGATGAAGGAATTATCACAGTTTATCCAATCTATTCACATTGGAAATGATATTTCTGCTGGCCAAAAGCATTTGGATTTTCTGCAAGGCTCGGTTCTTGGTTCACTTATATTTTGCATCTTCCTTATTTTCCTTGTTATTCTTATGCATTGTTTTGGTCTATCATTTCATTTCTTTCCTGATGCTACTCAAATATATCTTTCCTTTTCTCTGGCCTCATATGCTGAAGCTCTTATCTGCCTATAACTTCATCACTAATTGATCTCAGCAACTTTCTGATACTCAACAGTTATTAATGGGGGGTACTGATCTTACGTGTGCATTGGGCAGCCAGATGTGCAGTAAATTAATTTTAATCAAAATAAATCTAATTTATTAAAATAATTATTTCCATACAAAATGCATTTACCATTGCAATAATATAATCAGTGCCTAAAGTTTTGCTATGGCAAATCATTATCAATGGATAACATCGGAAATCCAGTTTCATTTACTCATTCAAGTGGTATGACACCATCTGGTCAGCGGTGCTCATCATGGAACCTGCCCTAGGGGGCCAGGACCAGGGCTTTGATAGCAACAAAGATTTGCACTAGTGTAATGGGACAAGGCCTTAGTGCAATGGGGGTAGTGATTAATTAATGTTAAAAACAGCAGTGTTTCCACCTTGTTCCTTGATACATTCCCCCAGCCTTTCTACAATATGCCCTTGGTGGTTACACCATTTTATTATCTTAATTATTTCCTTTCATACCCTGCCCTTGTTAGTCATCTTCATTCTCTCAAATTCTTACATCTGAGGCTCTGTTCCTAGGACCTCAGCAAGGGTATCAGATCACCTTTGTAATTATGAGTCTTTGCTCTTTTGTACAAACTTGTTCTTTGATCCTTATAATATGCCCTTCTGGCCCTAGTCTTTGGATTGAATTTTGTCTAAGCAATTTTCGTATTATTAAGACTTGTGTACCCTCTCGAGGCTTAGTGTTCCCAAAATCTTGTTTGTGTTTTTTTTTGCTACTCATTCAATGCTTATAACAGGGCCCAGCTACATTTAGTAGCCCCTCTCCACCACCACCATTACCCCACCCCAAATAGTCTTTCTTTTGGCATCAAAATATGTACTCCCCCACATCTTCACTTCCCTTATGACTTCCCCATTATCACCACTAATCTCTTCAAAAATTATGGTGGAGATCTAAGAGCTCATGTTCATCTTTTTCCTGACTTTACAAACCTCAACAATTGAATAATTAATATGCAAATCTCCTCCCCATCACAGTGTGTGGTGGCATCCTGTCAGAGCCTGATGGCATAATCACCTCTCCAAATTATCCCAATAACTACCCGAGAAGCTCATGTCAATGGCGCATCCGGAGTCGTCTTGGAACCACCATTCAGATCACATTCGACGAATTCAGGATTTCAAACACCACCCAGTCTTGCTCTGATGACTCACTTTTGGTATAAAGAATTGCCCTTTTTATTATTAGTAGTAGTAGTATCAGCCACATTTCATCAAAAAGGGGTGGGGCAGCATGCATCTGCACAATGAAGTCATCCAGCATTTATCCCGCACCACATTGCCCCTTCAAGGTGACAGGGTGGTATGTGGTGCAGAAAATCATCCATTCAGGGGGCATAACTGGATAGAAGGTTTCAAGCACACCCACAGAAACCTCCATCAATGCATGTCTATCATACACAATATCATGAGTTTGCCCATCAGTTAGCCCTTTGTGTCTCAGCAACTCATTCACATAATCAAGCCAACTTTCAAGCAGTCTTCCAACTCTTAGCACACCTTTACACCAAAGAGTCTAATATCACACCCAACTCCACCTTCACCTTACTCTTGAAACGCTATGATCAATATTTCCCAAAATCACTTGTCACTCTCAGCTACTAATACCAGGTTATCAGCACATACCAACTCCTCATTATTCATCATCAATTCCACTCCCCTTTTTTCATTCCGATTCATACTCCTCACACTTCTGCATCTTTAAAGATATTAAACAACCATAGCATCACCAAACACACTTACCTTTACATCCCTGTTATATCATCACATGGTCCATCTTTCAGTTAACTGCACTCCATCGTTCCAACATGAACATATACTATATATCTATTCTTTGTTGGAATTATTCTATATTCGAGTGCAGGGTTTAATCAGATGGCCAAGAATGACTACATTAATAAATAGGCCTGGAGAGGGCTTATTTATCTTCAATATACTTAAGAAGTGGAACGGAGCCCAAGGATAAATAATATTGCAAACATTATAAAATAGAATTTTATTAATTAATCTAACAAAACAACACATGGAAAATATTTACATGACCGGGGATTAAAATGGGAGATACACATAAAATGAAAAAGGTCATGGGATAAATTTGACTAAGCGGAGGATTAAGATTTTGAGGGATTTAAATGACAAAACAAACAAGAAGGGAAAGGGGCGGCTAAATCTGTGTTAAAGCACAGAGTTACATTGGCACAAAGTTAAATAGTTAAATGCAATTCGTAGCTTGTGTATTTATAAGGTCGTTGTGCAGAGGAAGGTGATTTGAAGGAGTGACTTCGGTCCAACTGGCGATTTCTTTCCCAGGAGGAGGGTTTTTTAGGGGGGTTGTCCTTAACAAGGGGGGGAAGGACTGACTTCGAGGAGTGAGAGCGAAGTGAGGCTCGGAAGTACGAGCAATCCTGGAGACAGGATACCGGAGATGTTCTGTATGAACAATTGAGGTTATTGGTGTAACCAAGCGTTATCTTGAAGAACGTTAAAAGGGGGGAATTAAATTACCACTGACGTGATATCAGGGAAACGAGAACCGTTTCTTGTCGAACGGGGGAAGATAATACTTCGGAATGGTGGGCGATAAGAATGCCGTTCTACTCTCGCAGGATGCACGTGGGAAGCATGTTTCAATTTGTGATAGAAGCGAGGCGCGGCCGCCATAGGCAATTCTATCACACACAGCATCTAGCACTTTACTACTTACTCCATAAATTTTCAGAACCTGTCATATGTTTACCTATCTATATGGTCATATGCTTTCTCAAGATCCATGTTTCAAGCATGCACTAGACCTCTCAGAGCAAATACTTGATCTACACATCCCCTACCCTCTTAAAACTCACCTACTTCATTTTTTCATTAATTGCTCAGTTATGCATTATATATATACAGTAGTGATCAAATTTTAATATATCCCCTAGTCTCTTTAAACTGGATCCTGTAATTAAAAGGCTTATTTATAACAAAATTGTCCATTTTAAATCTTAGCCCTTTGATTTATTAATTTAGTTATGTTTCTCTTGTTTATTTTTATATATTCATAATTGCGTGTGTATGTACTTGGTTTTGTGATCTAAATGTCTACATTCTTTGATCATGGTTGGAATTTCCGGAAGTAGACCTTATCTATTTGGTTTTATCCTTAACATAACATACCCCGTAAGGGGCACGGCGATTTGCCATCCTGGCCGCCGTGCTGACAGGACTCAGCACCCCGTCCGGCCCGAGCTTAGCCTCTCTTCCTTCCTTCAAAACACTTGTTTCCTCTCTTTTCATACAACCTCTCCCACAACTTTCTCTGGTCAGCCTCTAATTTCACAGGGTAGATGCTGACCTCCTCCTCGGCCAACCGTCCCGGATCAGGGCTGAGGGGGGAGGGGACAATGTTCCCTAACCCCTGAGCTCCGGTTCGGGATGTTTTTTTTTTAACAACCTGGTTCATCCCCACCCATACCTTCCTCACATCCCTTTTCCTCTCCTCTTCACATTCTATCCATTTTTACGCTGTGTCTAAGGTGGAGCCGCCATGCCGATGGACTGCCAGGCCACCAGGCGGGAGGGGTGGTCCCAAATGGCGGCGCCAGGCCTGTAAGCACCTCTTGCAGTGTGGGCGACTGCAAGAGGTGATGAGCTATTGCGTCCCGTATAAAAAAGAGGGTCACCATGCCCATGTATGAAAAAAAGACCCAAAACCCCAACCCCCAACCTCCCCTGAAACAGCGACGGAGCCACCCTCAGGCAGCTCCAGCAAAAAAAAAAAATGGAGGTCCCTTCCTCTGTGCTTGCGCAGGGGACCCTCCATATCTCTTCAACTGGAGAGGAGGCTTACTACTCTCCTATGCCTACGGGTGACGGGGACTCCCCATCACCCCCTTCTCTGGAGGTACTTTCGGGCACCTCCCTCTTACCAGTGGCAGTCCCCTCTGTTCTTTCCAAGGGGACTGCCTAGAAAGCCAGCCGCTCCACATTGAAGCGGCTTGGTAGGGCAAACCCCCTTAGGGGGGAGAGGGAAGCCAGGCCCCTTCGGTTGCTCTCCTCAAAAGACCTGCTGGCAAGAATATTGAACCTTGCCGGGGTCAAGGCCCATGCCTTCCCACACAAGACTAATGACGATACTGCCAACGGGACCTGTGATGTCTTGGGGGGAGATGGCCAACTGGAGGCCCCCTCCCTGAGATAGACATGGTCCTTGAGGAAACCCAGCCTCAGACGGTAGGGCCTTCCATGGGAAAGAATCCGGGCTCGGCGCCAAGCACCAAACCCGAATCCGCCCCTATGCAGGCTCCTCCTCAAACGGCTGTGGTTTCTGAAGTAGTACAAGGAGGGGAGGGATCTCCTCCGACCGGTGCCCCGACGACTACCAGGACCTTCTCCATTTCGGAGAATGACCTAGCTGAGGTCGGTCCATCTGTCCTGGGGGCTCCTTCCGGCGGAAGTGAGAAGCGGGTTCATTCCCCGACCTCCTCTCCAAAAAAGACCATAAAGACTCGGGGCTCCTCTCCATCCGCGGGGGCCCCAGGGACGGATGGGTCTGCTGCTACTTTGGCAAGCGACCAAGCCAAGATCGGCACATTCGGCCCCTCTGCCCCCCCCGGTTGTGGAGCCCCTGACTAAGACCAAAAGTGCACAGGGCGGAGCCTCGATGACTTTGGGGCCCTTGATTCAGAGGTTACTTGGCGTTTTCGAGCCCGCTGGCTTCAAACGCTTCCTCGTTATTCACTCCACTGATGGCACCATGTTGACCAAGGGCAACATGATCCATCAGAGGAGAGGATTAGCTAGTGCAATTGGTAGAAAGCCGAAGGTGAACCGTTTCTCGGACGGGAGCCTTCTGGCGAATCCTGCGAATCCCGCCGAGGCGGCCAAGATAAGTGCTCTTCGGACCCTTCATGGCACCCAGGTGAGTGTGACGCCGCACTCTACCATGAACTTTGTGAAAGTAGTTTATGCGAGGGAACTCGTTGACTACTCCATTGAGGACATCACCCTACAGCTGGCCGACCATGGGGCGGTCAAGGTCGAACGTGTGATGGAAAACAGGGAGGGGCCTTGAGACCCACCCCTACGAACTTCATCACGTTCGACTGTGACAAGCTCCCTGAGTCGGTGCGTGCTGTTTGGTACCGCTACCGCGTGAAGGCATTCGTGCCACTGCCGCGGCGGTGCTATTACTGTCACCGCTTCGGCCATACGAATCGCTCATGTAGACGTGCAAAGTCGGGGTCACCCGAAGTCTGTGTAAATTGCTCCAAGGTCGCACACGATAAGTCCAAATCGTGTGTGGCCAAGTGTGTCAATTGCGGTGAGCCGCACCCCGCTTCTTCGAAGCAATGTGGTGCATATCTCCTTGAGAAAGAAATCCTGGCCGTTCAGGCCCTGGATCGACTCTCATTCCGCGAGTCTAAGGACTTGGTCCTGGGGCGCCCGGCTCTGCTTGGGACGTCTTATGCCTCAATAGTTAGAAAGGCACCCTCTGCTCCTGGCCCATCCAGGCCAACGAGCACAGTTGTTTCCGCGCCCATTCGGAGCCCTTCTGCGGGCTCTACCCAACCTGGGTGCTTCCCTGGTAAAGCTGGCGGCAAAAAGGGTTCATACCCATCCCCGGCTAAAACCAGGGCTTTTCCCTCTTCCCCCAGCGTGACCGTTTCCCGTAAGGCGAAACGGCCACGCGCCTCCACCGAGTCGTTAGACTCACAGGAGGCATCACCCCTGAAGATGGTCGCTAGGCCATCTTCGGGGATTCCTAAAGCTGTCCCCCGAAAGGAGGACAGCAACAAAGAAGCTTCGGCTCCTTCGCCCACGCCCAAAGTTGGAGCGAGTGGCTTGGAGACGGTGGTTCCTTGAAAAGAGGGCCTTTCGCCTCCGAAGCCGCAACGCCCGCCTAAGGTTTCGAGGCGGGGGGAGGAAAAGACTCGCTTGGCGAGCCCAACCTCCCCCGATAAGTCCTCGAAGGCGACAGCGCCCGGGGTTCTGCCCCCGGGAAGCGTACGGCCATTCCTGTGAGGGTCTTCTGTTCGAGGAGGGCCCCCGCGTCTCCTCCGAGCTAGGCCTGGAGGGCATATTCCTTCAATGGAATTGCCGTGGACTCCGGGCCAACTGGGAGAAGCTGCGGAGGCTCGTCTCGTCCCGTTACCCATTAGCTATCTTTTTACAGGAGACCATGCTAGGCGCGTGCCCCTTGCCTGCCCTCCGGGGTATAAGGGTCTTGCGACCCCACCACCGCGGGATGGCCGGGCTGGGGGATATGCGGTTTACACCCGGCGTGGTCTCCGTTCTTCCTTTCTCTTTCGATACCTCCTTTCAGCTGCACCTGGATAGGAGGTATACTATCATTTCTGCGTACATTCCACCGTCAGCTGACTTCCACGCGAGGGACTTCCGCCGCGTCGTGGCACGGTTGCCGAGGCCCTATCTCTTGCTTGGAGATATGAACGGCAGGCATCCTCTCTGGGGAGATTACTCCATAAATCCCAGGGGACAAGTCCTTGCCGATCTGATCGAAGAGCTTGAGATGGGTGTCCTAAACGTGTATGAGTTTACGCATCACTGTCCGAGAACCGCTTCATTTTCTTGCCTTGACCTATCTTTGTGCTCTTCGGATGCACAGCCTGATTTTGATTGGGGGGTGGTCGATGACCTCCATGGTAGTGATCACTTTCCCATTCAAATATCATTTTCAGGGCAACTGCCGCCTGAGAGACCACCTCGGTGGTGCTTGGCGCAGGCGCGGTGGCCTGCATTTCAGGAAATGACTGAATTCTCTATCTCAGTCGACGAGTTTAGGTCGGTAGATGAGGCCATTGAGTTCTTCTCCGGCAAACTCATCCCTGCGGGCCTGACCACTATTCCTAGGTCGTCTGGCTGTTTTGCACGCCGACCACTCAGAAGCTTTATGCCTACATTCGCTATAAGCGCCGCCCGAACGATTTCACTGTTGCTTAATTTCGTCGGGCTAGGGCTAGGGCTAGGTTCCGGTATATTTCGAAGCATGCCTGCCGCTCTTCTTGGCGGGCATACGTGTCTTCACTTAACGGGAAGACCCCTTTAGCTGAGGTGTGGAAGCGAGTCAAAAGGATTTGGGGCAAGTTCTCGCAGGACCCCCCTCCCATTCTCCAGGAGAATGGGACCGCAATCTTGGACCCCGTGTCCGTGGCGGAATCCTTAGCGACCGCTTTTTCCGCATTCTCTATCCGTGATGTCGCGGAAGGCCGCCGGCTGGACTTTACCTCCAGAGGCGGAGAACCCTTCAACGACAAGTTTACTGTGAGTGAGTTGCGTTCCGCTCTCGCTTCGTGCGCGGACACCGCCCATGGTCCGGACGATGTCCCGTACGCCATGCTTCGACACCTGGGCGAGCGAGGCATGGCCTTTCTGTTAGATTTGTTCAACAGGATCTGGGTGGAAGGTCTTCTCCCAGACTCCTGGCGAATCGCTACTGTGCTCGCCTTTCGCAAACCGGGGAGAGATCACTCTACTCGAACCGGTTTCCGCCCAATCTCTCTAACCTCTTGCGTGTGCAAGTTGATGGAGAAATTGGTAAATGTTAGATTAGCCTTTTTCCTGGACAGCGGAGGCCATCTGTCTTCCGCACAGTGCGGCTTCCGTAAGTTCCACTCCACGTCGGATGCTCCGCCACGGTCTTTTTCGATATGGAGAAGGCCTATGATACCGCATGGCGATACGGTATCATGGAGACTCTCCACACGATGGGGGCGAGGGGACGCCTCCCAATGTTTATATCTGAATTTTTGCGAGATCGTCGATTCCGCGTACGGGTGGGGGGAGCTCTCTCCGGCCCAAAGGAGCAGGAAGAGGGTGTCCAGCAGGGAAGTGTCCTCAGTGTCACACTCTTTGCCCTGAGCATCAACGGCATCACCTCGGTGCTGCCGGAAGATGTTCTCGCTACGCTCTACGTGGACGACCTTTCGATCTCTTTTGGCGCGGCCCAGATGCCAACTCTAGAGCGTCGACTCCAACAGGCATTGAACCGCGTCTCTCGCTATGCCGAAGCGCACAGGTTTCGGTTTTCTTTGGCCAAGACTAAGGTGGTGCACTTCTGCCACCATCCACGGCTTCACCCCGACCCAGATTTGTTTCTTAATGGGGTGCGCCTGGATGTGGTTGAGTCGCACCGTTTCCTTGTTCTTGTATTCGACCGACGCCTCACCTGGGAGGCACATATTCGCAGCCTTAGGGTCTCTTGTACCCGCGCCATGGACATTCTCCGTTCCGTGACGTTCAGCGCTTGGGGCGCTGATAGGGCTTGTGCCTTACTTTTTTATCGATCCTTTGTTCGCTGGAAGCTCGACTACGGATGCCAGTTTTATGCATCCGCAGCCGAGCGTTTATTGCGGAAGGTGGATTCGATCCACCACACCGGCCTTCGCCTTGCGACCGGTGCCTTCCGCACTTCCCCCATTTAGAGCCTGTTGGTCGATGCTGGGGAGATGCCACTCGCTCTGCGCCGCGTGCAGTGCATCACTCACCTGTACGCCTCCCTCAGTCGCCAACAGCTCTCACTGCATCCGCAGCTGATCTCGATGGTGCCTATGCCGCCGAGAGACGCCAGTCATACCCTAAGCCCTTTGGGTTTAGGGCCAGGAAACTCCTTTGACAGGTAGATATAGCTCTCGGGCCGGTGGCGCCCCTGGTTCTGCCCAGGACGCCACCCTGGAGGGTACCACATTTGGCTATTTGTCGCCACGCCTCTGCTCCCAAAGCCGGGAGTATTGCGTTCGACCTTTTTGGAGCACACATCGTGTCATGCTGGAATCGTGCCAGTGTATACGGATGGCTCCAAGTCCCAAGAGGGGGTCGGCTTCCACGCCGTATTCCCTCTGTTTGAAGTCAGCGGGGCTCTACCAGGCGCTGCGTCTGTCTTCACGGCCGAGCTGGTGGCAATACACCACTCGGTACGGGAGATTACGCGACGTGCCCGGTTCGGAGACCGGATTGTGATCTATAGTGACTCACAAAGCGCCCTGAGTGCTCTCGGGGCATTGGAATCTCCGCATCCCCTGGTTCGCGATATCCGTGACACCACGGTTTTGGCGAGCCGGGCAGATGTCGAGATTATCTTCTGCTGGGATCCTGGACATGTGGGAATTGCGGGGAATGAGCGCGCCGATGAGGGCGCCAAAGAGTCCGCGAGGACTCTGCGACCGGACCAGCGTTTCGCTCTTCCTCACACCGACTACATGGCAGGAATACGGGCAGCTCTTCGGACTGCTTGGCAAAGAAGATGGGAGACGGTCGAAGGGAACTTAAAGTGTCGTGCCATTGCGCCGCGACTGTTCCCATGGACCTATCCCCCAATGCCGCGGCGGCTTCAGGTTGCTTTCTGTCGTCTCCGAATCGGACACACTCGTGTGACGCATCGCTATCTGATGGAGCGCTCGCCTGGGCCCTATTTCAACGACTGCGTCGTCCCCCAGACTGTTCAGCACATTCTTGTTGAATGTCCCAGTCTGGGTGATCTTCGCGCACGTTACCTGTCCCAGTACCGGGATGGGCGGGGTCGCTACCGCCTGTCCCTTGTGCTCGGGACAGATTCGTGCACATTGACTTGTGGACTTCTTGGGGGAGGCCGGCCTTCTCCCTATTATTTAAGCAAGGTTTGTTTTTTTTTGCATTTTTTTTTTTTTTTGTTTTGTTTTTTGTTTGTATTTCTTCCTTTAGTTGCACGCTCCTGCGCCGGGGGGACCTCTCCCCGACGCACCAGCTTGCTTCCTTTCCCCCTTTTGGGGTGTTTTTTTGTTTTTTTTCTCTTTAATTTTATTTTAAAGTAGCCTAGAACTAGGCCAGTTTTAATACGGCGACTAATGCCCAAGAAGGCAGTCGCCAGATGAGCTCTTAAAAAAAACAAACAAAAAAAAATAAATAATTCTGGACAGTGGAGGCCATCTATCTTCTGCACAGTGTGGCTTCCGCAAGTTCTACTCCACTTCGGATGCTCTGCTCCGACTGGAAAATGCCGTCTGCGAGGCCTTCCTTCGTAGACAGCACTACACCACAGTGTTTTTCGATATGGAGAAGGCCTATGATACCGCATGGCGATACGGTATCATGGAGAGCCCCCACACGATGGGGGCGAGGCGACCCCTCGCAATCTTTATATTTGAATTTTTGCGAGATCTTCGATTCCGCGTACGGGTGGAAAGAGCCCGCACCGGCCCAATTGAACAGGAAGAGGGTGTTCCGCAGGGAAGTGTCAGTGTCACACTCTTTGCCTTGAGCATCAACGACATCACCTCGGTGCTGCTGGACGATAGTCTCGCTACACTACGTGTATGATCTTTCGATGTCTTTTGGCGCGGCCCAGATGCCAACTCTGGAGCGTGTACTCCAACAAGCATTGAACTGCGTCTCTCCCTATGCCGAAGCGCACAGGCTTCGGTTTTCCTTGGCTAAGACTAAGGTGGTGCACTTCTTCCGCCATCCACAGCTCCACCCTGACCCAAACTTGTTTCTAAATGTGGTTCGCCTGAAAGTGGTTGATTTACACCCGTTTCCTTGGTCTTGTATCTGACTGACGCCTCACCTGGGAGGCTCATATTCGCAGCCTTAGGGTCTCTTGTACCCGCGCCTTGGATAGTCTTTGTTCTGTAACGTTCAGCTTTAGGGCTACTGCCTTACTTTTTTATCCTTCCTTTGTTTGTTCGACTAGGGATGCGAGTTTTATGCAGCCGAGCGTGTATTGCGTAAGGTGGACTCGATCGACCACACCGACCTTCGCCTGGCGACTTGTGCCTTCCGCACTTGACCCATTTAGAGCCTACTTGACGATGCTGACGAGATGCCACTCGCTCTGCGCCGTGCACAGTGCATTATATGCCTGTACGCGCTAGCCCTGCACCTCCCTCAGTTGCCAAAAACTATATGCATCTGCAGCTGATCTCGACGCTGCCTATGCCGCTGAGAGAAGCTAAGAATAGCTCTCGGGCTGGTGCTGCCCCTGGTTCTGCCCAGGACGCCATTCTGGAGGGTACCACCTTTGAATATTTGTCGCCACGCTTCTGCTCCCAAAGCTTCTAAAGCGCCCGGAGTATTGCGTTCGGCCTTTTTGTCACACTTTGTGTCATGCTGGAACTGTGCCAGTGTATATAGATAGCTCCAAGTCTCAAGAGGCGGTCGGTTTCCACGCCGTATCCCCTCTGTTTGAAGTCAGCGGGGCTCTGCCAGGCGCTGCGTCTGTATTCACGGCCCAGCTGGTTGCAATACACCGCTTGGTACGGGAGATAACGTGACCTGCCTGGTTCGGAGACCGGATTGTGATTTATAGCGACTCACAAAGCGCCTTGAGTGCTCTCGTGGCACTGGAATCTTCGCATTCTCTGGTTCGCTATACCCATTATGCCATGGTTTTGGTGAGCCGGGCGGATTTCGAAATTATCTTCGGCTGGGTTCCTGGACATTGAGTAATTGATGGGAATGAGGACGCCAACGAGTCCGAGAAGATTGTGCGACCAGAACAGCGTTTTGCTCTTCCTCGCACTGATTACATGGCAGGAATACGGGCGGCTTGGCAAAGAAGTTTGGGGACGGTTGAGGAGAACTTAAAGTTGTGTGCCATTGCCCCTTGACTGTTCCCATGGATCTACCCCCAATGCCGTGACGGCTTCAGGTTGCTTTCTGCCGTCTCTGAATTGGACACACCGCCATTTGATGGAGTGCTCGCCTGCGACTTATTGTGACGACTGCGTCGTCCACCAGACTGTTTGGCACATTCTTGTTGAATGTCCCAGTCTGGGTGATCTTTCCTTGTACTCAGGACTGGTTCGTACACACAGACTTTCAATCTATACGACTTTTTGGGTGAGGCTAGCCTCCTCGACCTTATTTGACTGTTTTTTGTTGTTCGCCTGCTCCTGCGACGGGGGAAGGCGGGCCTTGCCCCAATGCTGGAGTGCGCTGCCTTCATGTTACCTTTTTGCTTTGTTTGTGTTTTGGTTTTTAGCTTATGATCTTTTTATCCTTGTTATTTGCTTTTTACTATAGCCTAGTCAGGGGCTATAATGAGTACTGCGACTTATGCCCAAGTTGGTAGTCACCAGGTGTGCTCCTTAAAACAAATATTGCTTCCCACTACAACCTTCACATCATCAATCCACTACTCAGAGTTTTTCCTTTCTATTTAGAATTTAATACACCAACATAAATCCATTGATTGTACTACCCACAATCACTTGAATTTTTTTGCACATTTTATCTCTCTTTGTTTCACATTAACTTCCTTTCTCTTATTCTCAACTCTTTTCTTCTAATTTTCCATTTTTCTCTGGTTCATCAATCCTTGACTTTTTTTCTTTGTATATTTCCACCTTCCTCACTTCGTATCATTTATGTCCCAACCTATTTACCCTTACTCACACCTCTCACAGCTTTCCTTGCAAATGCATACACCATACAACATATTCTTTCTTACAAAGAACACATTAATCATATTCTTAAATTTTTACTCTGTCCTTTACCCACCCCTTTTTTTTATAACATTGTGCTGAAAGAATGTGAATGCCCCCAAATATTTTATTCCAACACAGAAGACTAACACCTTTCAATATTCATTCTCTCTATGTGTACTACGAGCTATAATTATCCTCTCTCTCATCCTTTCACCTATTTGTCAATTCCTATATCTTGTAAACATTATCCATTCCCCATCCCAATTCCATCCACCACTGATCCTAAGTCATTCCAGACCCTCTCTTTCTAAGCTTCGCTTCTATCATTTCAGGGTCCATACATTACAATGATTCAAGGCTTCACCCATGCAAATCTCAACTTTACTAACATAATTCCTGAGTTGACATCATCATACCCAACAATGGCATCATGCCACTGCTCACACAAAAACAGTGCCATGTCTTCTTTACATCTACCACTATGATTCCCCACTGCTCACACTCAATACCTGCCATGCCACACACACACACTTCATTCCCTCTTTCATGTTTGTCTCACATAGTGAAAGCATTACAATCTCTAGTTTCAAACACATTTACTATCCCCCCAACTCCTTTCTCTCACTACATATCTCCCCTCACATTCCACACACCCACTAGGTCCATTCATTGAAACTGGTTTGCTTCCTTGACTGTAGGTGATCCGCAACACCCTCACCTATTACCACCATTTTGCTCTCTATAGGTAAGAACAAAACTTTAGCACCTTCCCCCCCTCCCCTCCCCCGCATACACTGTGGAAGAACAGAGCAATTTGGAGGACGTTCTTCTAACTCAGATGCTCATGTTAGTCCCCCTTAGCCGACACTAGTGAGTATGGCACATGTATCCCCTCTAATTATATGCTGTTGCTTTATATCAGTGGCCATATGCACTCTTTTAATAATTTAAAAGCAAAAACCACTAAGAACATTTCCTGCTGAATGCTAGTAAGAAGAGATCTAAAAAGAAGGTGGGTGATGATAGAGGAAGGAAAAATGTGTGCAAGATATACTGTACATTACCATAAAAAAATTATCAGAATTTCTGTATTTCTCTCATAATATCTTCCATAACTTTTTGCAGAGAAAATCTAAGTTTTCCAAAACTGGTGTATGATACCCTACAGGTATAAACTACATATGAGTAAAGTTTATGCAAATTAGGATAAATAAAACAAAAGTTATCAACAGATAAGCAATTTTATAGAACCGCTTTTCTTTTCTAAAAACTGTGGCTCTCTTTTTGGAGGAGTGGGTACAGGGAGCTCAGAACTGTGTGGCACTGGTGCAATAGATGACTGAAGGTTTAGATACATGATAATAGGCCCATTTTTGCCTGCTCGACGTTTGAAAGGGTTCAACATGCAGAAGAAACTATTGCTTGAGTGGTAAGTTGGTTCCCTCCAAATTCGTGGGATTGCGAAATTCATAACACTTTTCTCCTCTGTACAATCCTGTAAAAAAAAAAAAAAAAATGCAAACAAGTATAAATATACAAATATTTTTCACTTAGTATTATTAGAAATTTAAAAAAAAAAGTTAAATCCAGTATCCAAATAAACAAAATACATTATATATATATTACCTTCCAGAGATTGTAGGTGAAATGAGGTGCCCAAGGTTTGTCTTGATCTCCAACTGGCATGCCGAAATATGCCTTATAGGCCTTACACATTTTAGTAGATCTCTCTACACAGTACTTTTTTGCTCTTGTCTTTATAAATTTGCTGCAAACATAGCAAAATGCATCTGTCGGATGCTTACAACCTCTTTATGCATTGTGTGATGAATGCTCTATCAATGACGAGTGATGATTTTCTGAGCTGTAACAGCTAGAGTTAAACTGATCTGTTGAGTAGACATTCTTTGTATTTATACAGTCAGCTATATTGTCAGAAAGTTCTAAAAGCTTTACAGTTTATTTTTCTCCAAATTTGTGCTAAATCTACGTGGAATGTAAGAGAACTGCCATTGCTGTTCAGTTCGCCCCCCAAAATATAAGAGAAATAATAGCTAGTATTACTGTCTCTATAACTTTTTAAATATAGTATATCATGTTTATACTATAATTGAGAAAAAAAAACATAACCCTTGAAACTTTTTATATATTTTTACTATTTGCATAAAAATAATGTTATGTACCATAAATGGACTAATTGAAAAATTCAATGTCCTAGCCACACATCAAAGTTTGGGGATTAAAATTAACTCTTTTTTTTTATTTAATAGAACCACTAAACAATTGGGAAATAACACTTAACCCAAGGACAAGACAAAATTGAAATTTTGTTACACTCTAATCAATCCACCTTTTATGTAGTTTCTAACTCTTAGCATTCACTCATATCTTCTGTTTACAAGACTATCTCACCCATCCACCTCAGGACACACTCGCCCCCTTCTTCACTTTCCCTGTCATTCCTCATTTTATCTACCCTTTGTACACCAAGCATCCCTCTCAAATTGTCCATTTGCACTGCTCTCGCTCTAAATGTTTTCTCTTTCCATACCATCTGCTGACATTGCATAAATCTCCTCAATTTTTCACTTTCCCTATTTTTTTTCTATTTTCATCAAAAGTGTTTGTCAAAAACTTGTGGAGATACCCTTGTTAGTTTTTGTTAATGTAACTAATACCATAAAAGAATTACTCCTTGGGGTAACAGATTTACAATGGAGACTCGATCACATCACCGTATTTGGGCAGGGGACGCTTCTGTGGAGTGAATTATGTGCCTTCTGTTCCTGAAACTTCTTCAAACAATGCTCTACTGATCTTCAGGTCCAACTACTTAAATCAGGATAAGGTACGACCAATTTTTATATTGAGAACTTTACCCTTTTGAAAAAATTGAAAAGTATAATGATATCCTCATTCTGACAATGCTTTCTCTTATTTTGTGAGGTCTCTTCAGAACTTTTTTTTCATCTTTGCATATTGATTTTGACAAAAGTTACCTACATTTCGATAATTTAATCTCATATTTATCACTTTTGATAGTCTGAATTTGTAATATAATACTATCCAAAACTAGAAAACAAAATACTGAAATCTATATTTTCTTGCAAATACTTGTTTAATTGCCCTGAAAATTGCACAGAATATTCTTTGAAATTTGACTATGATAGTATCCAAGTTTTGTTTCATAGAAAAACAGATAAAAAATGTTATGGGGAAAGTAATATGTAATTAAAGAGATGCTCTATCCAAAACTAAAACATTAAGTATAAATGCACTATAGCTGAGAACAACAAAATTATCTCAGATAATTGAACAAAATATTAAAGAAAAGTATACAGGCCATGTTCTGAATGATGAGCAGATGACATTATCAATATGTGGTAAACTTTGGGCTTGATTTTATTCTATTCTTCTCTTTCAATTTTTGCCAGAGATCTTCATTATTCGTCATGTTTTTGAGCCATAACTTTGTATCAGATTTAATTCAGCGCTCTGCTTAAATCAGTTCATCGCATCTATATTTGCAGCATTCAAGATCAGCGACAGCTTATTTGCTGTGTGATGGAGCATTGCTCCTCATGAAAACAGGCTCACGTACCCCCGCTGTTTGGAGATAGGAGATCACATGTTCCTGAAGAATATTCTTGTATACCATAGCACTTACTTTGCCACATAAACAGACGAGCAAATAGCCTCCAGTGCTTGAAAACATGCGTCATACTATAATGCTACCACCTCCCCCCCCCAAAAAAAAATTCTTGCATGTAGGCTTGAATCTTTTGCCAGTATTACATTATGCATGCTGCTTTCTATCCAATCCTAACATTAAATTTGCTTTTGTTTGCTGAAAAACACCCATTTTTCAGGAGTCCATAGGACATACTCAATGGCAAAGGCCAAACTAGCAGCTTTATTCTTTTTTACTTCTGTGTTGTTTATAACCAGGGGAGCGTGCTATGAGTCCCACCTACCCCAAGTGATGTGAAACAGTCTGGCTACACTTTCAGGTTCAGGTTCTCTGTAACTTGGCATAAAATTTTGGCTGCCATCTCAAATCGGTCCTTCATCAGCATTTGTTGCTTTGTGTGATTTTTCTAGACTGACCCATTTTCCTCACCAACTCGCAGACCCCAGTATCCTCAGGAACTTTATGTGTGAATCACACTTTTTGACAGGATTACAATACCTAAAAATTTTAGGCAGTGTCATTCCTTCACTTTTTCATTAACACACTGTTTTCTGAAGGATTTGTCTGCCTTAACCTGTCTTACCAGTTCTCTAGTTTTGGATGGTACTGTATATAAATGGAACAAATACCTTTATTTTCAGTCATTCCTAAATGTAAATGGGCAATAGGCTTCCTGGGAGAATTGAGAAAGCTTTATGATGGTGAATACCTTAGTATTTATCTTCAAAGACTTAGTTAGGGCTTTGTCTCTTTATAAAGAAGTCACTAATCAGACTCAGGTCATCCCCATGGACCCATCTGATAAATTTGTTCCTGAGGAATTTTTTCAAATCTTGCCATGTTATTTTCAGGGTTTCCACCTAACTTATCATCAAGTTTCAGCAGCATGTGGTGGTCATCATCAAATCACAGAGGAAATCAGCTCAATCACTATACATACACCAAATTACCCTCATCCACCTCACCCGCACACAGAATGTATCTGGGTCATCAGTGGTCCAACCGGAAAAGCGCTCACACTCAACTTTATCGACACATTTGACATAGTATCCAATTATGGGTGAGTTCAAACAGAAAATTCAAGTGGATCGTTTCACGACACTTGCTTGTTTTGGGGTGTCAGTCACAGAAGAAGTCCCCTCTGTTCCATTCACATTACATGGAAAAATACCTCTTCTTGAAACGCATATTGTATATTCAGTTTTAGTTGATTGTGACTTCACTATGTGCACTAATCCATAAATGTTATTTCATTAACTCATTTATAAAGCCTACCCTTGATTAGTGAACTAATTAGGTTTAGAGCCAGAATTCCCACTGCCTCTAAAATTGTAGCGAAGCTATTGAACGATTATTTTGTGTTTTCATTAATGAAAATGTTCTCCACTAATGTACATAAATGATTTCAACAAAGAGCCAATTATTAACACTATAGTCTAAAAATACTAATGTTGGGCCTATCTTTAAAAGAGGAGATAAAAGGGATAATCCTAGCTATCCCCCAATTACCTTAATCTCAATTATTGGTACATTTATCATCCCATAATTAAAGATATATAATAGATTGACTTAAAAAAAAAAATGTAGATTTGGGCAAAAAAACCTGTTTAACTAATGTATTGTCTCTTTCACACAATGAATGCAAACTAGTAAATAGTGTGTTTATATTTTCAAAAAGGCCTTTGATACCATCGCACATAAGTGCCCTAACCAAAACTTAGGTTGCAGTATATAAAGGAGAAAGATGCCCAGTCGGACAGAGGATTAACTTTCAGATTGCTCATGGTGGATAGTCATTAATAGGAAAACTCAGACTGTTCCCAAGTATGTACACAGTGGAGTCCCACATGGTTCCTTGCTCGGCCCTTTGTGGAATGAATGAACCATCACTTTGTGGCATACTTGATTCACTCTCTTCTTGCAGCTTATGCACTGAAGCTTACGTCGCTGTTCACGACGGAGGAACCTTTCTTTCCCCCGAAGTGGGACGCTTCTGTGGCCAAGTTCCTCCGAATACAATCGAAACAAGTGATTCTATTCTTTATATTCACTATTTCGCAAATGCAGCCACCGTGCATAGTGGATTCAAGGCTCAAATCCATAGTGGTAAGCTTTACCTGTCTTCCTCAGATATTAAAACAGTTCCATCCCTTGTAGTGTTGTGTGAGTGTCATAGGAGGGTGCTGAAATTTCTTCAAGGAGCATATTCTAAAAAATGGCACAGATATCCCATGGCAAGAGACATTTAGCTGAATCGTCTGAATATATTTGACCAGTATTGGAATAATGTTGTGTTGATTCTGAATGAAAAAAATGCAGTATTTTCTGAGGACCCCTAGTCACGTCATGGGATAGAGGTCTTTTAAGCCGGGAAGTTGAACATAGAAGCAAATATCTCGTTAGCCTAGTTCAGGGGTCAGCAAACTTTTTTCACAGTAGGCCAGATAACTGAGAGAATGACAAGCTTGGGCTGCATAACCATTTATTTTGTTAATACAATATAGTGAATAAAAAAAATAAAGACAACCAACATATTTATTTATCAATACACAAAAAATAAAGACAAACATATTTATTTACCAAAAAGTTATAGAAGAAGGCGTCATTAGCAATAAGATAGTATTATCACACAAGTTATATGCAAGTTATAATTATATTTTCGCTCATTTTGGCACAGTGCAGCGGCGGGTAGGATTAACTGACCTCGCGGGCTGTAGTTTGGAGACCCTTGGCCTAGTTGATAAGACTGACTTCCACGCCAAAAGTACAGAGAAAGCTGGCTGCCTGTTATCAGTCATGCCTGGCCTACTTAAGTGACTCAGAATTGACAAACCACTGATGTGGAGAGATTGACTCTCCCTTGGGTCAGGAATAGATCTCTGCATGCTTACTTGTCACAAACACAGTACTACCACTCTTCATGCTTGCCAGTGATTGTTATTCTGATCTTTATGTTAATTTCAATATATATACTGTTTCTACCAGGACATTTGATACGATTTGTTCTAAATGCTCTTGCCATCCTTGACTTATTTTTATCAACCACAATTCTTTCTGTTTATTTCTTTTACTTTCTGTTTCCTCACAAAGGCTTTTCATTTAACTTATTTTTGCAATTATTATACAAAAGAATTAGCCCATTTCCCAAATGTTGAAGTGGGATATACTCATTATCCTATGATGTGCTGCTGTCACCATACAATGTATTGTGACTTGCCCTCTCAGAGGAAGGGAGGGTGATAAGTGTGGTTTATGGATTTCATCTGCAGTTTCATGTACCCTACCTTATTTATGAATACCTGCATGCAAGTGTGTAGGGAAGTCTTTGAGAGGATTTACTGTTGATTCTGCCCTTTTCTTTGCAGACATATGTGGTGGCACTTACAGAATAAGTTCAGGGGGCTACCTGTCCTCACCAAATTACCCTGAGCCGTATGGGAATGATATAAACTGTACGTGGCATGTCCTCGGTCCCATCGGCCATTATATGGTGTTCAGCTTTCCTGAAATCAACATTTACAACCCGTCTGAGAACTGCACCTCCGACGCGGGCAAAATGTCTATCATTGATAGCGCGGGAAGTAAGAGGCTGTCGATCTGTTCAGGGGGAGGAAGACTTGGGGCTGAAGTTTTGTGGGTAATGGGAAAATGCTGTTTATTTTAATAAAAGATGTTTTATTCATTTATTTTTACTTTGGAAGACTTTTATCTCAGGTGTATTGTAAACTTTCAAGTAAAAGGGTCAAGCTAAAAAAAAAATAAATTCCTAGACCTTGGCCCATTTCTGAGGAATGGGCTGATAAAATATATCTATTCCAAATATGACTAAATTATATGTCACTCTTTTATTTAAGCAATTCCCGGACTGTTCATATTGCAAGAACGGATAAATTTTCCAAGCGACGTTTCTCATAAATGCATCAAGTTTCAGGAATTCACTCTTTTGAGAAGTTCTTTTCTGTCTTTCCATGCGATTGCAAAACTAGGTTTAACAAATTGGCACTTCTAATTTGAAACTTGGGAGTTGAGTATTCCTACACTCAAACAAAAAACTTGAAAGGGTAAAATACTCTTTCCATTGTGCTTATTTTTAAATGTGTAATTGTTCAACTTCATACTTACAATCAGATTACTACTATCCCTTATTACCACCAAAATATGCAAATCACTTAAATATGAACATAAAGCTTTTTTTCTTCTTTTTTTAAAGAAAATCCACTGGTAATTTGTGGTGAAGGTGTCACACAAGTAACTTCAGACTGACAATCAGATTACCACTGAAACACACAAATCACTTAAATTTAAATGTACACATATTGTTTTTCAGGTAATTTAGTCATACTTATCGGTGACAGTGTTACTTGACTAACTTCATACCTACAATCAGATTACCACTATCCCTCATTACCACTGAAACATGAATCACTCTTAAATATGAACATAAAGCATCTCATTTTAAAGATAATCCACTGATAATTTGTGGTGAATGGATCACTTAACTAAATTCAGACCCACAATCAGATTACCACTATCCCTTATTTTCACTGAGACAGATGAAAGGAATTAAATCTGAATGTAATTTATCTTGTTTTTCAGATAATTCAGTCGTAATTTGTGGTGAAGGGATCACTCAACCAAATTTTGAAACAGCAGCAAATAATGCCACCCTCACATTTACCAATTCAATGCCCGGTGGTACTTTGAACAGGTTCCGGGTCATTACCATTGCAAGTATTGAAGGTAAATTTACTACATCCATAGATTAAATGGAAGCAAGATTGTGGTATTGATACCCTGCAATTTGCATGCCTTCCTTGTATGATGGGAGCAGGTCCATGAAATTGGACTCTAAGTAGTCTCCTCATTTAGCTACACTGGTGATGTACTTCCCAGACATTTTCACTTCCATAATGTTAGCTTCTTTATCAGATGCCCTCATTAGATTGCAGCATTATTTTTAAATATGATAAATAATCCCCCCTTCCCATTGCACCTGAATTCTGCAAATGTACTTTCAAGTGTGTATGGTTTGGTGTATGAACTTATCCCTAATTCTTTCACAAATCTCATCCATATCCATTAAACATTGAGCCCTAGTCTCATTTTTTCATTCATTTTTTTTCTTCTGTTTTCCCCTGTCCACAGTAGTCTCGACAATGCTCCCAATCTATTTTATCTACTTTTATCTACTTGGGCTATTTCACATTCATATTTTTTTAATCTTGTTTTCTTTGATGTGAACGGGACTTCAATAATGCCAACTACGGACCCTGTATTTAAAATTAAGAAGATTTTGCAAAACCCTTGATGGTTATACAGGGTGCTGCAGAACCTATTAAGCAGTTTTGAGGAGTTAATGCTCAGGGGGAGGAGAGGGGAGGGAGGTGCAGGTGGTTTCGCTCTGCTCTGTAGACATCCCCATTTCAGTAGCAAACGGTGTGAACGAGAGCACATCGCGGCTTTGCCGTGCGCACGTATTTTGAGAAAAATCAATCTGTGATTGCGACGCAAAGAGGTTTTCGCCGACGATTCAATATTCCGCGCAACGTTGCCGTTCCTCAGGCGAACACAATTCGGTCCTGGGTTAGGCAGTTGGAAGCATTTTTTAGCACACTAAGAAGAGATACACATGGCCGACGCAAGTCTATCAGAAAACCAGAAAATGGAGATGGTGAGAGCAGCGATCGTGCAGTTGCCGAGACGTTCTGCTCAAAGGCATGCTGTTGCTTTGGGAATTTCCGACCACAGTTTGAAGAGGATTCTGCATATGGATTTGTATTTCCATCCCTACAAAATAATGATGGCTCAAGAATTGAACCAAGCAGAGTTTGCCAACAACCAAAATCTATGTGAAAACATACTTGCACAGATCGCTCCCGAGGCAGCTTTCTTCAGTAGCGATGAGGCACATTTTCACCTCTGTGGGGCTATGAATAAGCAAAATTTCCGTTACTGGGCTGAAAATACCCCTCAAATTATCCAGGAAATACCGCTACATTCCCCTTAACTAACGGTGTGGTGTGCCATATCACAATTTGGCGTGATAGGCCCGTACTTCTTTGAGGAGGAAGGAATGACTGTGACCGTGAATTCCGAACGTTATGTCTCAATGTTTCACAATTTTCTGCAGCCCAGAATGGAGGAGATTGTTGAAGATGAGAGATTGGGGGACATGTGTTTCCAGCAGGTTGGGGCTACAGCTCCCACAACCCGAAATTCACTCAATGTTTTTAGACGAATGTTTCTCGGACGTCAGGTGTCTCTATGGGATGATTTAGGGTGGCCTGCGCAGTCACCTGATTTGAGCATTTGTGACTTCTTTCTTTGGGGATATCTGAAAGAAAAGGTGTTTAAATGTCGCCCTCACACCCTACCACAGCTAAGGGAGCGGATTAGTGAAGAAGTTAATGCCATACCCCGCAGTATGTGCGAACGTGTGTACGAAACTTCAGAGATCGACTCCAACAGTGTGTTGCTGTTAACGGCCGCCATCTTCATGACATTATTTTCCGAACCTAGGGATTATACATGGTACCTACTGCTAACCTCGAGTATAATAACATTTCTTCTCTATATACCCCCCTTACTTTTTTATAACTCCTTAAAACTGCTCAATTGGTTCTGCCGCACCCTGTACCATTTTATTTTAAATCTGTTTCAGAGTGTGGCGGTACATTCACTGGTTCTGGTGGTGTGATTCAGTCGCCTGGTTATCCGCATGGCATTAGCCACAACTACTGGTGTGAATGGAACTTACAAGGACCACCAGGATCCAAAATATCGATTAAATTTGATGACCTAGATTTGGAAATGGTTAACTTTGGAGATCACACATTTTGTAAAGCTTACATTCTGGTACGTTTTATCCTGAATCAAAATAGAACGCTGTTAATTGAAAAGAATCAGCTCCGACAAAGTCAGTGGATTAATTCAAGGGCAGAATTCGATCCAGAGACTTCTCTCATGAGAAGCGTGGACGTTGCTGGAGAACCACTCGCTTCTTATGGGAGAGGTCCCTGGATCGAATCCCACTGGAGAGGATGATTTTTTGTCAGGTGATGTTTAATTTGGTAAAATGGTAGGTAGGTGACACCATCCATCCCTCGTATCATGGATGAGATCCTCCGAACGGATAATGAAATGCACATAAAGATCAGAATGGCAATCACTGATGAGCCCAAGGTCATTTTTTAAGCGCCCATCTGGTGACTACCAGGGAGCCCAAGGGCACCAGTGGCTGGTGTTTGTTAGAGGGTCGGGGGATATCCTGGTCATATTGTGTATTTTTTACCTCATCCAACGATGATGGTGCCCTTCATAATCCTCCGAGGGCATCTGTTCCTGGATATGAGTTATATAGAGGATACTAGGCAGGAGGGTAAATGATAGCGGTGTTGTGATTTTTGGATATATCAGTGTATCCACCCACTGGGCACCCAACTCATAATGCCGCTCAATATTTTGTGTCTGTGTTGGAGAGGGTTAAACCCCTGCCTTGACATCAGAAACCCAATGCAGTATCCACTAATCCTAGTAATGCCTCCTATTAAAATGGTCAACAAGGTCTTTTCTGAACCCATTAATTAAGCTGATAATATATTCTCGAGGTCTTTTCCATAGTTTACTTTTGATAGCCAATTGATGAGTCAAATTTTCTCTTGAAAAGAAGCTTAAACCAAGAATGGTAGCAAAATTTCCCCTTAAATGCAATTTTTACGAACGATCTGTAAGCATTTCAGTGTTATTTGATGCTTTTTTCAGCATAATAGAGAGCCAATAACTAAGTAGCTCGGACATCACACCACATATAGGAGTCATTGGCTTAGAAATGCCCCATATCATAATCCAATGGAACACCCATGGGTAATGATGGTCAACAAGATGAGTTGAGAAGCGCAAGCTCACCAATTGTGACCAACATCGATTGTTATTGAGCCAAGAGTGGAATTCAATCACTCAGGATTTGCTCTTGAAGTTCTGTTGCCAGAAAAAAAAAGCTCCTGAAGTTGATATCCAGCTAGAAGGAATCACACAAGTCATTTGATTTTTCGTGGGGTGGGTCGTGAAACTTATAGATATCATTTTGAATGTTCTGCAAACCACCATTATAAACATATGAATAATGATCTAGTTAAATAATCTAAAGCAATTAAAGTTTAGGAAGAACAAAATCCCCTCTACGAAAACATTTTCCCATTACTGCAAGTTTAATTCCCTAAATCAAACTTCTTAAAATATGTATTTCATGCTGCCTGCTATTACGTTTATTTATCATAACCATGGTGTGCAAAGATTGGGTGTTACATGTACTAATGCCATAAGATGAAATAAGTGAGACACAAGATAGAATTTGATGTGGGAGGAATACATGAGATACATAAGGTTCAAGGGTAGGTCACGGCTGGGAAGTACTCCGACCTGATTCTAAGTGGATTCCTACTCAAGAATCTCTGCTCATGTCATCTAAGGTGTGATCACATTTTATAGGTGTGCATTGTCCAGCTAGCAACTGACGCTAAGGCAACAGTAGTCTGGCTCTATCCTCACAGACATTAAAATACATGGGAAAGTAAATTAGTCTAATAAAAATTAGAGAAACTTGATGAATTTAAAGTTTAAATATATTCTTATATTTTGTTCTGTATTGCTTGGACAATTATTTCAACCAAATTGGCTATAATCCTAATCTGTAGAAAACTGGCGAGGTAATTTCAGAACTTAGTTAAAAATTAATACTAGTATTGCTTAAAAAAAACACGATATATACGAGTGAATAAAAGATAGATGCATTGCATGTATTGTGAATGTTATACAATTTTTACAATGACTTGATACTTTCAGATAATCAATGGAATTAGTTCAAGAGCACCATATTCTCACGGTTTATGCAATAACCAAGTGAGTACTATACTTCAGTCAAGATAAATTCATTAATTCTGTCCTTGGGCTTCTGCTTTCTACCAATGGGGTTGTTTCATTGTTTCATCATATATATTTTATTTCCCACAAAGTTATTAACTTCATGAAACTTGGTGTACCCAAGGAACAATGTTAAGTTTTGACAATGATAGAATGGTAATGGTGGTTGGTGCCTTTATCCATTGGCAGTTTGGCATTATAAGCTATAATAATTAGTGAAAGTTAACGCAAAAGATGTGGGCAATTTCAGATCTTCAGAGATCCAACAGTTTTTCTACAAAGGAAGATCATTATTATTTTACACAAGCATCTTCCCAAATATTATTGCCGGATTATCATCACATTTTGTAGAAAAATGGACCATTTAGTAAGATTTCTGAACTAAAAAGTAAAAGAAAATTGGTTGGATGCAATCTAAATTTAATCATGAGTCTTCTTAATCTAAGCTCTTTAGATGTGGGATAAATTGCCTGCCCCCATACGATCCCCTCCATTTTGGTGCCTTTAGAAATGCCTTAAATATCATCTTTTCGATCTCCCAGCAATAAACAGGCACTGTACAAGAGCTTATGGCTTTGAAGAACGCCATACAAATGCGTTATTGTTATCATCCAACCTAGGGCATAACAAAAGGGAAGGAAAGGAATGTGTTAACAAAATACAACCCTAGATGTTGGGGCCAGAAGGGTGCACTTGGTGATTCCAGGGCTTAATTCATACAAATAGGATGCTCGAAATCGCGAGTCAGACCCTTCTTGCATGAAGTTTGAATTCTGGTGGTGATAATGCTGACTGCCCCAAATGAGACAAGTCTGGGAGAGTTGCGCATCCTCCCAGTTCCCCAACCCCCCATAAGGGGCGCGACGATTTGCCCTCTCGTGGCTGCCATGCTGACGAGACTCAGCGCCCCATCCAGCCCCAGCTTAGCCTCTTCTTTCTGACAGCCTGTGTTTTTACCCTACTTCCTCACTTTTCCTACAACTTTCTCTGGTCGGCCTCTACTTTCACAGGGTAGACGCCGCCCAGCTTCCTCTCACCCAACTATCCCGGATCAGGGCTGAGGGGGGGAAGACAACATTCCCTCACCCCTGAGATCCAGTCTGGGGTGGTGGGTTTTTAACAAACTGCTTCATCCCCACCCATACATTCCTCACATCCCCTTTCATTCTATCTCCATCAATTTTTACTCCATGCTGATGGGCTGCCAGGTCACTAGGGGGGGGGAGTGGCATCAAATGACAGCAGCTGGTCCTGCCGGCCTCATGTTCACCCCTCGCAGAGCGGGCTATAAAAGTGGTCACCATGCCCAATGATGATTTTTAAAAAAATAATAATACTTCCTCTCTACTTTCCCTTCGACCATCGTCGGAGCTACCCTCTGGAATCTCCACCAAAAAAATGGAGGTTCTTCCCCCCCCCCCCTCTGTGCTTGCACAGGGGACCCTCCAAAATTCTTTTACCATAGAGGAGATTTACTCCTCTCCTTTGCATATGGGTGCAGGGGAATCGCCCTTGGGCAAATCGCTTCTAGCGGCAGTCCCCCCTTCGCATTCCAAAAGGACTGCCAAGAAGGCAGGAAGGCAGCCCATAGGGTCAACCCCCTTAGGTGGGCGAGAGAAGGCAGGGCCCATCGGGCATGCCTTTCAAAGACCTGCGGGCGCGCATAATGAGCTTAGAGGGGGTTCACCGTACGTGCTCCCCTCTCTTCCACAAAGGATGCTGGTTCGATGACCAAAGTTACCTCGAATCGTAGCTGTGTCGGGTCTCTGGGGTGGTGGCCACATGGAGGGCCCCCTTGAGATGGACATGGTTCCTGAGGTGACCCAGCTTCAGACGATAGGATTTTCTAAGGGGTCGAACCCAGGCTCGGTGCCAAGCACAGAGCCCGAGTCCACCCCTATGCAAGTTCCTCCTAAGATGGCTCGGGGACCTGACTTCTCACAAAGAGAGGAGTGGTCTCCTCCCCCGACTGGTGCTCCTGTGATGGGCAGGACCTTCTCCCTTTCAGAGAAGGATCTTGCCGAGGCTGGCCCATCTGGCCTAGGGTCTCCTACCGGTGGAGAGAAGCGGGTTCATTCCCCATCCTCCTCTCCTAAAAAGAAAAATAATAAGGGCTCCTGTCCCTCCTCGGGAGCCGCGGTGACGGATGGGTCTGCTGCCATTTCGGTAAGCAACCGAGCCAAGATCGTCATGTTTAGCCCCGTTGCTTCCCCAGGTGGGAAGTCTCAGGCGGAGACCAGAACTGCGCAGAGCGGATTCTTGATTACGTCGGGGCCATTTATTCAGAGGCTACCTGGTCTTATCGAGCTCCCTGTCTTAAAACGCTTCCTTGTTTTCGCTCCACTGATGGCAGAATGTTGACTAAGAGCAACATGATCCATCAGAGGAGAGCTCTAGCTAGTGTGATTGGTAGAGGGCCGAAGGTGACCCGTTTCTCGGACGGGAGCCTTTTGGCGAATGCATCGATTTCCTCCGAGGCGCCCATGATTAGTGACCTTCGGACACTTGATGGCATGCCTGTGAGTGTGACGCCGCACGCTACCATGAACTTCGTGAAAGGAGTAGTTTATGAGAGGGAACTCGTGGACCACTCCATAGATGATATCACCTTACAGCTCGCCGTCCATGGGGCGGTCAAGGTTGAGCGTATGATGAGAAAAAAGGGGGGGGCCTTGAGACCCACCCCTAAACTCTTTGTCATGTTCGACTGTGACAAGCTCCCCGAGTCGGTGCGTGCCTATTAGTATCGCTACCGCGTGAAGGCATTCGTGCCACTGGCGTGTAGATGCTACTACTGTCACCGCTTAAGCTATACTAATCACTCCTGTTGTCTTGCAAAGTCAGGGTTACCTGAAGTCTGTGTAAGTTGCTCCAAGGTCGCACATGATTATTTCAAATCGTGTGTGGCCAAGTGTTTCAATTGCGGAGAGCCGCACCCCGCTTCTAAGCAATGTGGTGCGTATCTCCTTCAGGAAGAAATCGTGGCTGTTCAGGCTCAGGATCGTCTCTCATTTCGCGAAGCTAAGGACTTGGTCACGGCGCTGCCTGGGACGTCCTAGGCCTCACTGTTAAGAAAAACACCCTCTGTACCTGGGCCTCTCCAGGCCTACGAGCGCGGTCGTGTTCGCACGCACCTATTCAGAACCCTTCTGCGGATTCTACCCATCCCGGGCGGTCCCCTGGTAAAGCTGGTGGCACAAAGGGTTCACACCCAGCTCCGGCTAAAGATAGGGCTCCCCTGCCTTCCCCCAGCGTGACCGTGCTGGGGCGTGCCCCCTGCCCACCCTCCCTGGGTATAAGGGTTTTGCAAACCCACCACCACGGGATGAGGACTGGATGGGAGGATGCACGATTTACTCCCGGCATGTGTCTCCGTTCTTCTATTCGGCTTAGATACCTCCTCTTAGACAGTAGCTGTGCAGCTCCACCTGGATTGGAGGTATAGTTATTTCCGATTTTGACGGGGGGATTTCTGCCGCGTCGTAGCACCGTTGCCGAGGCCCTTTCTCTTGCTCCGAGATGTGAACAGTAGACACTCCCTCTGGGGAGACTAGTCGATTTATTCCAGAGGTCAAGTCCTTGACAAGCTGGAGATAGGTGTCCTAAATGTGGATGAGTTTAAGCATCTGCCGGAGAACTGCTTCATTTTCCTGTCTCGATCTATCTTTGTGCTCTCCTGATGCACAGCCTGATTTTTTTTTTAGGGGGGGCCGATAACCTCCATGGTAGTGATCACTTTCCCATTCAAATATTATTTCGGGGGCCGCTGCCGCCCTAGAGCCCGCCCCAGTGCTGCTTGGTGCGAGCATGGTGGTCCGCATTTCAGGAAATGACTGATTCTGTCTTAGTCGACGAGTTTAGGTCGGTAGATGAGGCCGTTGAGTTCTCCAGCATCCTCATCGTCGTTGGCCTAACTACTATTCCTAGAACGTCTAGCCGTTTGCCGCGCCGACCGCTTCCGTGGTGGTTAGCCGAGTGAGAGACGGACTTCAAACAGCAGCGTTATGCCTACATGCGCTATAAGCGCCGCCCGAAAAACTTCACTGTCGATTTATTTCGTCTATCTAGGTTTGGTTCCAGTATATTTCGAAGCACGTCCGCCAGTCTATTGGCGACCATACGTGTCTTCACTTAAAGGGAAAGAGCATTGGAATCTCCTTATCCCCTGGTTCGCGATATCCGTGACGCCACGGTTCTAGCGAGCCGGGCAGATGTCGAGATTATCTTCTGCTGGGTCCCTGGACATGTAGGAATTTCGGGGAATGAGCGCGCCAAAGAGTCCGCGAGGACTCTGTGACCGGACCAGCGTTTCGCTCTTCCTCACACCGACTACATGGCAGGAATACGACAGCTCTTCGGACTGCTTGGCAAAGAAGATGGGAGACGGTCGAAGGGAACTTAAAGTTGCGTGCCATTGCGCCGCGACTGTTCCCATGGACCTATCCCCAATGCCGGGATGGCTTCAGGTCTCTTTCTGTCGTCTCCGAATCGGACACACTCGTGTGACGCATCGCTATTTGATGGAGCGCTCGCCTGCGCCCTATTGCGACGACTGCGTCGTCCCCCAGACTGTTTGGCACATTCTTGTCGAATGTCCCAGTCTGGGTGATCTTGCGCACGTTACCTGTCCCGGTACCGGGATGGGCGGGGTAGCTACTGCCTGTGCTTTGTACTCTAGACGAGTGCGTGCACATTGACTGGTGGACTTGTTTACTTTTGGGGGGAGGCCGGCCTTCTCCCTTTTATTTAACTAGGTGTTGTTGTTTTTGTTATTGTTTTCTTTCTAGGTCACACGCTCCCACGCCGGGTGGAGGGGGACCTCCCCCCGACGCCGGAGCTTGCTTCCTAATTGTTATCTCTTTTTATTGTTGTTTTCTTTTCAAATTCGTATTTTAAAGTAGCCTAGAACTAGGCTGTTTGTTTGCGGCGACTTATGCCCAAGTGGGCAGTCCCCAGATAGTACCTTAAAAAAAAAAAATAAAGGGAAAGATCCCTCTAGGAGAGGTGTGGAAGCGAGTCAAAAGGATTCGGGGCAAGTTCTCGCAGGACCCCCCTCCCAATCTCCAAGAGAATGGGACCGCAATCTCGGACCCCGCGTCTGTGCCGGAATCATTCGCGACCGCTTTCTCCAGCCGGGATGCTGCTTCGCCAGCATTTAATGCGCGTCGTGATGTCGCGGAAGACCGCCGAATGGACTTTACCTCCAGAGGCGGAGAACCCTTCAACGACAGTCTCAATTTGAGTGAGTTGCCCTCCGTTCTCGCTTCGTGCGTGGACACCGCTTCTGGTCCAGCTGATGTCCCCGTACGCTATGCTTTGACACCTAGGTGAGTGAGGCATGGACTTTCTAGATTTGTTCAACAGGATCTGGGTAGGGGGTTTCCTTCCAGACTCCTGGGGAATTGCTACTGTGCTCGCCTTTCGCAAACCTGGGAGAGATATCTCTACCCGGCTGTTTTTTCCGCCCAATCTCTCTAACCTGCGTGTGCAAGTTGATGGAGAAATTGGTAAATTTTAGATTAGCCTTCTTTCTGGACAGCGGAGGCCATCTGTCTTCTACACAGTGAGGCTTCCGCAAGTTCCACTCCACGTCGAATGCTCTGCTCCCACTACAAACTGCCCTCTGCGAGGCCTTCCTTCGTAGACAGCACTACGTCACGGTGTTCTTCGACCAGGAGAAGGCCTATGATACCGTATGGCGTTACAGTATCATGGGGGCGATGGAATGCCTCCCATTCTTTATAACTGAATTTTTTGAGAGATCGTCGAACAGGAAGAGGTTCGAGGGTGTCCCTCAGGAAAGTGTCCTCCGTGTCACACTCTTTGCCCTGAGCATTAATAGCATCACATCGGTGTTCCAGAAGATGTTCTCGCTACCGTCTACGGATACGAGTTTTATGCATCCACAGCGGAAGGTGGACTCGATCTACCAGACCGGCTTTTGCCTGGCGATCGGTGCTTTCCTCACTTTCCCCTTTGAGAGCCTACTTGTCGATGTTGGGGAGATCCCACTCGCTCAACGCTGTGCACAGTGCATAATTCACCTGTACGCGACAGGTCGGCGCCTTCCCCAGTCGCCAACAGCTCTCACTGCATTCGCAGCTGATCTCGACGGTGCCTATGCCGCCGAGAGACGCCAGTCATACCCTTTGGGTATAGGCCTTAGGAAACTCCGAGGGGTATGTATAGCTCTCGGGCCGGTGGCTCCACTGGTTCTGCCCAGGACGCCACACTGGAGGTTACCACCTTTGACTATTTGTCGCCACTCCTCTGCTCCCAAAGCTTCTACGGTGCCGAGATTATTGCGTTCGGCCTTTTGGGAGCACACCTCGTGTCACGCTGGAACCGTGCCAGTGTATACGGATGTACAGTCCCAAGAGGTATTTGGTTTCCACGCCGTGTCCCCTCTGTTTAAAGTCAGCTGGGCTCTGCCAGGCGCTGTGTCTGTTTTCATGGCCGAGCTGGTTTCAATACACCGCTCTGTACGAGAGATAACGCGACGTACCCGGTTCAGAGACCGGATTGTGATTTATAGCGACTCACAAAGCGCCCTGAGTGCTCTCGGGGCATTAGAATCTCCGCATCCCCCGGTTCGCGATATCCGTGATGCCACGGTTTTCGCGACCCGGGCGGATGTCGAGATAATCTTTCCCTGGGTCCTGGACATGTAGCAATGAGGGTGCTAAAAAGTCTGCAAAGACTGAGCCACTAGACCAGCGATTCACTCTTCCTCACACCGATTACATAGCAGGAATATAGGCTGCTTGGCAAAGAAAATGTTCGAGGAGAACTTAAAGTTGCATGCCATTGCGCTGCGATTGTTCCCATGGACCTACCGCCCAATGTCGCGACGGCTTCAGGTCGCTTTCTGTCGTCTCCCAATTGGACACACTCCCGGGACGCACCGTCATTTGAAGCAGCGCTCGCCAGCGCCATACTGTGAAGTCTGCGTTGTCCCCCAGACTGTTCGGCACATTCTTGTTGAATGCCCCAGTCTGGGTGATCTTCGCGCACGTTACCTGTACCGGTATCGGGACGAGCGGGATCGCTACCGCTTGCCACTTGTACTCGGGACGGGTTCGTGCAGACCAACCTTTTAGAGGAGGCTGTCATCCTCCTCTCTATTTGATTGTTTTTGTAGGCTGCATGTTCCTGTACCGGGGCAAGTCCGGCCCACCCCCGACACCGTACCTGCTTCCTTGTTGCTTATTTTGCTTTGTTTTCCTATTTTATTGTTATTATTTATTTATATATCATTATTTATTTTTTAATATAGCCTAGTAGTAGGCTCTGGCAACTTATGCCCAAGTAGGTAGTCCCAAGATGTGCCCCTGAATTAAAAAAGTAAAAATCCTCACTGTTACTGCCACCCAAAATATTCTTCATTTTGCGTATATGGCTTTATTCCTTCCACATATTTGTATTTCCCCTAACTTCACCACTTCCATTAAAAAAATCTTCAGGTTGTGATTCACTCATTAGTCCTCACTTTTTAAAAATCAATAAAAAAAATACCTGAAGCAAATAACTTTGCTTTGTGTAAGATTGTGCGAAAGTGTCATTGGAATATAGACTAGCTTGGGGCAGGTGCTCTATAGAGTGGAAGCATCTTCGCTTTTAAACAGTATTAAGCATCATCCAGTAGGTTTAATTTCTGGATGGCATTCTGATTTGTGTTGCCTTGGTGATGGCTGCCGTTATGCTGTAGTGAACTGTATCAAAAGCCAAAACTAAGGTTAACAATCTGCCAGTACAATTGTTGTTTCCACTCGGGTGTTGATACTCTGTTTGTCAGATATTCACAGATAACTTTAGTTTCAGGGAACTTTTTTAACTAGTTCACAAAGACCCCCTTCCCCCAAACCTAGTAATAATTCTGCTCCTTAAAATGATAATGGGGCTAATGCATTCCTAAATGTGGGTAATTAAATACTTTCCTTCGATGTTAAAATCTGTTTATTTATTCATGTCTTTCTTTCATGGTAATTTAATTTACATGATGCAATTAGTTGCACAACAAGCTGCTAAAAATATAATTGAAAAAATTATCCAATTCAATTCGGCAGATTCCCCCTCGGACTTACAATTCAAGTATGAACACAATGCAAGTAATATTGCGCTCCTATGAACCTTCCCTTAAAAGAGGGTTCAAAGCCAGATGGAATTCTGACTATGAACAAGGTAGGTTTTGAGAATATGAACTGTTAGCATAAATATGATCCATATAGTAGAATCGGGTATAAATTATACCTTATATCAGGGGTGGGGAAACTTTTTTTACCATTGGGCAAAAATTTCCAATGAAAGAAGTGGGTGGGTGATAAATAAAATTTGAATCCTGTATCTTTGTAAATGTTGTTTAAATTTATTAGATGATGCGATATACTCATGCAGTAATATCTAAAAAAAAAAATTAATATGAAACATTATTATTGACTACCACCACAGAAATTTGTATAGTATTACTTATGAGATATTTAAAATTCAATATTAAAAATTTGTTCTTACAAATATATCAGTCAGGGAGCATTGAAAATTGGACTCACAGTCAAAATTTCACCTGTGCCCGAGGGTTTCCCCACCCTGCCTTATAGGATTTATTTATGCAAAAAATTGAGTCAATGCCTCACGGTAACAACTTTTCCAGTAGACTAGACCAGTCCCAATCCTTTTCTTAAAATATCAGGTGATTACACAAATGGCACATAGTTTCAAAACTATGCCCTTAACATTCCCTGATATGCAGACTTATATTTTGAAATGGCATGTCTCATAGGCCTACATGTATTTTGGAATGGCATGTTGTAGGCTTAAATGTATTTGGGAATGCCATGTTCATGGGCTTACATGTATTTAGGTGTGGTATGTCTCATGGATAGGTTGTGGCAGGCGGTCTGTAAATCAACAACAAAGGAACTACCGAAGGCTAAGAAGAATAAGTCACTTAAACAAATCAAATTTAATGAATGATTCCACAGTCCTTTTTATTCCCTTAATTTCTTCACTTATCTGTGGCATAGCAATGATGAAAACACATAGTTGAGGAGGCATAATATCATCATCATGGTATTAACTGCCCGCCACACAAGGTTACTAAATATGACCTTTAAAAAATTAAGAAATAAATAAATTCTCCATATCAAGGGAGAGGATATTACACTCCATGAGTTCGCATTCCATGAGTTCAACCCCTTTTGGTTTCAGAATGCGGAGGTTCCTTCACTTCCACGGCTGCTCATCAATTTGTAACCTCGCCTGGTTTTGAAGCGGGAGGTTACAACCACTCTCTCAACTGTGTCTGGACCATCAATAACCCCACCCCGGCTACAACATCTCTTAATATCACGCTGCACCATCTGCATCTAGAAGAAGGGTGCTTTGACTATGTTGTGGTAGAGGGAAGTGAGTTCTATTCATAATTTATTGTTACAAGAAAGGAAGATAGCACCACTAACGAGGGCTTTTATCAAAGTGAAAAAAAAGGAGAAAGAACAAAAAAAAATAAGACTATTCTAGTATGAATTAAGAGAAACAGAAGAGTGAACAAGGATAAAGATTATCAGGAATCTAATAGAAAATATTTCGGTATAAATATTCAGGCATGTTCATGGGCTTACATGTAGTTTGGTATGGTATGTCTCATGGATAGGTTGTGGCAGGCAGTCTGTAAATCAAGAACAAAGGAGCTACCGAAGGCTAAGAAGAATGTCACTTGAACAAATCAAATTACACTCCATGAGTTCGTCTGTAGAGGCATTCTAGCTTGAAACTCAATCTCAACCCCTTTTGGTTTCAGAATGTGGAGGTTCCTTCATTTCCACAGCTGCTCAGCAGGGTGTAAAGGCTCAAAAGAGCTCAAACTTAGAACTATTTGAGAAGTAAGGGCAATAACACCCCTTCCCCTCCCCTAGCACGTACTTTGTGATTATGATATCCAAAATTTGGGGGTTCTGATTCCACACACACACGGACGTTTTGTTTGTTAGAATGCATTACTTAGTGGCCTTAATGAGCATGGCTGTCTCTGACCCTGTCCAATCATACCAATTAATCCACATACATGTTTGAATTGAGTAGCTGTGTGGAATGTGAGACATATATGTGATAAAAGAAAGGGAGAGAAAGGGTGTTTAAAAGAGGAGGATTGCAAACATTCATGTGAGACATATGAGGTCTCGATACGTAAGAATGTCCCAGGGGCAGTGAGTGTAAATGAATGCTAAGGTTTTGAGTGTGAAGTGTGACATTAAGTTAAAGTGTATGCTGCTGCCAATGCTGGTATATGGGAATCAAACTAATGCATGGAAAAAAGCGAGATCTCGGGTCTGAAGACTTCAAATGGACAATTTGAGAATATTTGCTGCGCCAAGAGAGTAATAACTGGGTAAGAGGTATTTTTGCTGTGGAGATAAGTATAAACGAGGTTGGGACTGGTAATAGTAGTAGTAGTAGTAGTAGTGGTTCACCAACCCGCCTTTATCCAGGCGGATCCCGACCAGATAATGAAATAGACTGGTGATCCCGAGGGCAACAGGGACGATCTTCTTTGGAGAGAGGTACCAGGTATGTGGATATAGATACCTATCAGCAGGATTCCTTTGAACAGAGAGCGTGTGTTGTGCTACGAAGACGGGAGAGGAAAGAAAGCAGTGTCGTAATTGTCTATGTGTGATGAGAAGTGTAAGATCTACCCACCCCAATACAGGGCTGACCACAGCGGGTCCACCAGTCGGTAGCCAGATCTCTACGTGCGCTGGCGTTTGTGTCCGCTCATGCCGGGATCGACCCCGGTACAGCGACGTTGGAAGACTAACGACGTATCCACTCTGCTACCAAGAGGTCGCTCTAAGTTGTAACTGGTATTTTACCAAGGTGCTAGTGTCATGTAAGAATGGGTGGAAATACACATCTTAAGTTTAAAGGAGAATGGATGTCATGGAGGGTGAATGTTCGGAAGATTATGGATTGATTATGTAGATGTTGAGAGGAAAGTAGGTGACTGATGAATAAGTGGATTAGTGTGCAGGGATGGGATTTGTGATGGTGTGTGTATGGGGCCTTCTACCCAAGGATAAACCCCTGACTGAATGGGATGCTATAACACAGCTCTCCCTAGCCAGGAACGAGCATTTTGGGGTGGAAAAAGATAATGTATGAGTGGCTTCAGGTTTAATAGACTATAGGGGGGTGGAAACAACAATAAGAGGTAATTGTAGCAGTTTCGGGGTGTGTATCCCATCGCCCCAAAGCACACACAAATCGCATAATCACGCGGCAGCCAGGGTCTTAGCAAATTTGTATAAACCCTAACTTCACCATTCCAATATGTTCCAAATTTACGGGACCTGAAACAGAATTTCCTGTGCAGCCAAGTTCACCGAGAGAATCACACTCTTCTCCAGGAAGAACGAGCTATGACCCCACTGTGATCTCCCGAACTACCTCCAACGGGGGCCACGCACATCTCCTGCGGCTTCGCTTTAGCCATAAATTCGACGGCCTCATTGAAGCTGTCACCTAGTTTCTCATTCTCATTCTTCGGTGCCTTTTGGCTGTTACACCAGCTCCATATTGAAGACCTTACCCTATCGTGGACACAATCGGCCCGCCTCCACATCCGCTGCAGGTACATTGCAGTGTTCAAAGCTCTGCCTCTTTGTCCGCTACTCCACCACGGGATTCGACTTCCTAGGGGACAGAAGTTCGACAATTTAGATCTTCCCTAGCGTTGCAAGATTCCAGGAAAAGAATTCTAATAGCTTTACTTCTTCAGAATGTATTAGATTTACCAATTCTTGTCTATTACAAAAAAAACTTATTCTCTTTCTCTCCCTATATCCCGGACATACTCATGATTATTCTAGTCACCTTATCTTAGGTGCTTATTTTCGGCAACATTTTTTACTTCTCTTTGATCTGAAAGGACGTACTCTCTTAGACCCTCTGTCCAGATGCATTATTCACAACCCGAACTACACATGCTTCCCGTGTCACTCAGACTGCGCCTATTCAGAGTCATGAATCACTAAGTTCCTCAGGCAATCTTTCTGCAGCGCTTACATTCCCACTGTCTGCCCAATTTGAACTCGGCGGAATTTCGACGCTTCGTGGTACAGTTCCCTAAACTGTTTCTCTTGCTCGGTGATTCGAACAGTAACCCCCTCCTCTAGGCTGACCACACGATCAATCCCAGGAGTCAAGTTCTTACCGAGCTGATCGAAATGTTGGAGATAGATGTCCTTAATGTGGATGAGTTTATGCATAATATTACACGAGAACCACTTCATTTTCTTATATTGATCTGTCCTTGTGCTTCCTGGGCGCACAGCATGATTTGCGGGGGCGAGGTGGTCGATAATCTCCATGCTAATGACCGCTTTCCTATCCAAATATCATTTTTAGGGAAGCTGCAGCCCGAGAAGCTAACTCGGCGGGGCTTGGAACGGGCACAATGGCACGCAATTCATGAAATGACTAACTTCTCTATCCCAGTTGATGAGTTTAGGATGGTTGATAAAGCCATTGACTTCTCCGGCAACCTTATCGTCATGGGCCAGACTACTCTTCCTAGAACGTCTGGACATTTTTCACGCCGTCCGCTTCCTTGGTGCGCGGCCGAGCGTAAGACCTCCCTCAGACAGAAGCGCCGCCCTAACGGATTCACAGTCAGTTAATTTCTTCAAACTAGGGCTAGGTTCCATTATGTTTTGTATCATGCAGGCCGCTATTCTTGGCTTGCCTCCGTATCTTTACTCAACCAGAAGACATGTTGCAGAGTTGTGAAAACGTCAAAATGATTCAGGGCAAGTTCCTGCAGGATCCCACTCCCGTCCGCCAGAAAGCTGGGACTGCAATCTCTCGAACCCTCTCATTTTCTAGTAGAGATGCAGCTCCGCCAGCATTTATTGCACATCTTTTCCTCGCTGAAGACCGTCAACTGGACTATACCATCAGACGCATGGAACCCTTCAATGACCTGTTTACGCTAATCTAGCTGGGTTATGCCCTCTAATAATGCACAGATAACGATTCTGGTATGGAAAAGTATCCTGTTAGCCATGCTCCAACACCAGGGTTGAGCGAGCATGGTTTTTCTGTTAGAATTTTTCTACAGGGTATCTTCCACTCTTGGCGAAGAGTTTTGCATGGTGAGAATAGATTTACCCCAGTCTGTATCCGCCCATTTCTCTAAACTACTGCATATGCAAGTTGATATAGAAATTAGTTAATATTATATTAGCTTATTTCTTGGACAGTGGAGGCTACATGTCTCCTGCACTGTGCGAGTTGGCATTTCCACTCCACAGCGGATGCTCAACCCCAGCTGGAAAATGCTGTCTATGAGGCCTTCCTTCGTAGACAACACTTTGCCATGATCTCTTTAGAAAAGGCCTATGATACTGCATGATGATAGAGTATCATGGAGATGTTCCCAGTCTTCATACCAGAGTTTCTACGAAATCGTCGATTCTGAGCAATGGTGGGGGCACTCTCTCTAGTCTAATAATACAAGAGAGAAGTGTCCTCAGTGCCACACGCTTTGCTTTACGTGGAAGAGCTTTCAATCTCTTTTGGTGCAGCCCAGATGCCAACTCTTACAGACAATGAACCGCATCTCTCGCTATGCCGAAATGCACAGGTTTCAGTTTTCCTTGCCCAAGAATAAGGCGGTGCACTTCTGCCACCAACCACTGCTCGACCCCGACCCGGACTTGTTCCTAAACGGGGTTAACCTAGAGGTGGTGGATTCGCACTGTTTCCTTGGTCCTTTTTTTTCAGCCAACGCCTCACCTGGGAGGCACATATTTGCAGCCTTAGATACTCTTTTACCCGCGCCAGGTTCGTGACTTTCATCACCTGGGATAGGTTACCATTCTATTCTTCCATTCCTCTATTCACTCGAAGCTCGACTACGCATGCGAGTTTTATGCATCTGCAGCCGAGCGTGAATTGCGGAAGATGGACGTAATCTACCACACTGGTGATGACCGATGCATTCCACATATACCTTGTTGATGCTGGGAAAATACCACTTGCTCAGCGTCGTACACTGTTCATTATGTGCTTGTACGTGCAGCCCCGTGTCTCCAGCCGCCAATGGCTCTTACTCATTGAATCCGTACACGTTTTCGACAGTAACTATGCTTCCGAAACACGCAAAGCATACCCTAATCCCTTTGGGTTTAGCGCTAGGTAACTCCTGCAAGAACTCGATGTAGCCTTGTGGCAGGTGACATCAGTGGTTCTGCCCAGGAATGCACTCGAGTGTACTGCGTTTGATGGATTGCAGGGCTCTACTAGGTGCTTTGTATATCTTCATGGCCAAGCTGGTTCATACACCGCCTTGGGCCTGGTTCAATGACGAAATTGTGATTTATAGCAACTCAGTGCCTTGAGTGCTCTCGGGGCATTTAAATCTCTGCACTCCCAGGTTCATAGTACCCCTGATCCCATGGCTTCCGTGAGCAGGAGGGATATCAAAATTGTCTTCTGCTGGGTTCCTGGACATGTAGGGAATGCAAGAAATGATCCCACCGATGATGGTGCAAAAGAGTCTGCTATTTAACTTCAAAAAGGCTCTTCAAATAAAACACCAAATTTCAGAAGGATAAATTTTTATTCATTTTTATAGGAAAATGAGGCAAGTCAACTGTACAAAAATCCTCAATATAAACAGTATTGCTGCAATGTACAATATTTTTTAAAAATATTTATTAGATATGATAATGAATGTGTTCCAACAAAGGGAAGCACACCCACTCTAAATAGATGTTTGCTATGAATCTATAATTGCGTAAAGTTTGCTATAAGAGAAAGAAACTATTAATATCACTTGATAAAATAAAATAGTAGCAATTTAAACCACCAAAATTATGTTCATTATCGGCATAAAGTAAAAAGTGAAGGGAAAAATGCAAAACTAATATGAAATGGATTATTCTGAATTGTGTAAAGAACCTCCCAAAAAGTTTTATGTAAATAGTAGGAAACTTAGTCGAGATTATATACTCGTAGGATCAATTAAAAATAGTGAAGGAAAACTGGTTAGTGACACAGGAGTCATCATACAATTCATAAATTGGAAATTTTCCAAGGCATTTTTGCTAGAAGCCATGTCACATTTCTGTTTCTTCCAATGTAATTGATTTTAATGAAGAAAACCTGCAATCTTAGTCCTATCAGATTGAATTTTCTAATTATATAGACAAATTGAAAACAATGAAATCGCCGAGTTCAAGCATATTAAGGAGCTAAAAACAGCAGAAGAGTGATCCCTCAGATTACACTGGCCAGCACCAACTTTATTGTCTTAAATTTTTTAGCTGATTTTGGACAATTTTGATGTGCTGAATCCAAACATCTCATTGGTTTTGCTCAATCAGGTGCTTTTTGTACATGGGGGATAGTAGGGATCGAGCTCAGCATTACACAAAGAAGGACTGGCCTATATGGGAGGAATTAGTGCCTTGCAGAGCAAGGAATGTTATAAACAACCCTCTGGTGGACAGAGACAGGATACTTTTCCCATCGCTACACATAAAACTCAGCTTGATCAAACAATTCACCATAGCTCCAGACAAGGACGGTCATTGCTTCATTTACTTGTGCCATGCTTTTTAAGGATTGACCATGGATAAGTTGAAAGTTGGCATCTTTAACAGTCCTCAGCTCATCAGAGATCCAGAGTTTAAAAACTCAATGGATGAAGTGGGAGGCTTTTGTTCTGGTCATGAAGAACTTTCTTGGCAATAAGAAGTCCAGGAATTACACAGAACTTGTCACCAATATGCTGACTGCTCTTAGAAACCTCAGGTCTAACATGAGCATCAAAATGCTTTACTTATTCTCACATAGATCAGTTTCCTGAGAATCTGGGATCAATGAACAATGGGCAGGGGGAGAGAATCATGATGCCTGATTACTGTTGGACTCTGAAGAGAGACTTCCCAACCACTGAGCATTCACTATAGGAGTTGGAAAAAATGGAAGTTCATGGCCTGAATTCTGACCAATGATAACCTAATATCCAATTTACATCTACTTACCTTTATCAATGTCTACTATTCAATCTACATACACTAATCAATTTTTTATAACATTTAATTAATAAATTGTGTTAGAAAACTATTTTTTATCTTAAAAACCTATTTAGAATGAGAAATATTAACAAAAATCAACCAAAAATGTAAATCAAATTAGTTATAAGATCAGATTTTATAAAAATCAACTTAACACAAAAACCTGGTCTGATAAGAGGAAAGGGTCTCAAACCAATATGGATTCAGAAGACGTTGCTCATGTTTAATGATTCTTTAGAATTGTTTTCACAATAGGATAGAAAAATATGATCCCCAAAATCAGGGTGATATTAACTATGAATTTAAAAGACTTTTGATTCATTTCCCCATAGATAGGAAAGCTTGGAGTGTACAGGTTAGGATGTAGCCTATTGCACTGAATTGAGAACTAGCCTTTAGTCTGTAAATAAAGATTGGTCATAAATGGAGAATCATCAGTATTATTCTTATCTTCATAAGCAACTTAAATTCAAGACTATTAAGCGAAATTTCCAAGTTCATGGATAACACTAAATGAATTCATAAAGTGGAACACAACTCAGGTAAAAAGGAAACAGAGCAAGACTTAAATGAAATATTTATTGGTCAGTTTTAAGACAGGGGCATTTTAATTTCAGTATTTGCAAAACAATACAAATCATTTCTCAAAATGGAAACTGAGAGGAAAGGCAGCTGCAGAAAGATGTACCTAGAGGATGTATAGATAATTGGTTTAATGGGAGACAAATAATATTTAGAGATACAAAAGAATATGAATTTTCAGTTGGATGATAAAACATCCTTTTAGCATAACCTTTGTTGTTATTTAACCCATGCATTGCCTTTTAAGAAATTGAAGGGTAAACAAGTATATTTTGCAACTCCCTGATCAGAGGGCGCTTTTTCAAATTTATCTGAACATTGTTCTTTGCATTTCTCTGCCATTTGCAATGACAACTTAAGGGAACCCTTCACCCGTTTGAATATAAAAAAATAAAAGCTATGGAATAAATTTAATCATGAGTACAGCAGTGCCCTGGAAAGATAAAATAAACGCCCAATATGAGTTATAATTTCAAGGTGAGCATATATATATATATATGAAGAAATGCCCAAAAAGGAAAAGTGAAAAGATTATTCTGAGTGCTTTTGTTTTTGTTCTCAGATCTTGAAAAGGTCTCTGGGAGAATAAAGACAAAAGTGCTCAGAATTTTAATTTTTTTTTCCTTTATGGGCGTTTCTTCATAATTTGACTTGCATGCATATCATGAGGGCTTTTTTCATATATATATATATATGAATATGTACCACAGAAGGAAACTGAATAAAAAGCGGATTGGAGTTAGTACTTTCGTCTATTCGACATTTTCTAAGATAGGACACGGAATTAACTGGTCAAAAACTGATACTATAATCTATAGTAATGATTTTATAAAGAGAAATATCCTGGAATCATTTTTAATCTCCCACACAAAGGAGAGTAATCTCAACATTAACCCAGGGCTGTTTTCGCTAGATCCAATTTTATCACTTTTTCTAAAATCCAACTTATCTGATAGCATTAAAATGTTGACCTCATAGAGAAATGTGCTTTGTATAAATATTGGGTGTCTTATTTTGCTTACCATTGAGTTTGAAAATGTCAAATAGACGAAACTACTAACTCCAATCCGCTTTTACTTTCGATATTGCATTAATTTTCATCATATATATATATATATATATATATATCTTTTTCATAGTGAGTGAGGGTGCTCTCATTCAATAACAAGTGTTTCTCCCTTTATTAATTATATCCGGTAGTTTTCCCTGTTGCACGCACTGCCATTTGTAGCCCTTCCCTTTTCTTGACTCAATAAATGTACCCTTGTTGGATTGCACATTTTTGTTTTATTTACTTAATCTCTGTGGCCACCAGTTTATCCATCCCATTTCCTTTCCACATTCCTCGCAGTCGATGTCTCAGGAGAAGTGGCCTCGATGAAGAAAATTTGCCACGGCGAGGAAACCCTCCACTATCACACTGCCTTCCCCACCGTGAAAATTACCTTCATTGTAAGTACTGCTAATGAATACAGAGGAATATTAATTAATACATTGATCTTTTCTTTTTTTTTAAATGGAAAGAAAAAAAAATTATACAAACAAAAAATGTTGAAAGTTAGGATTTGATATCCTTTTCTACCTCCTTTATATCACAAACTTTGTCATTGATGAAACTTCATCTATGCCATATTTTTAGTGTTATACAAGTACTCACAGTCTTTTCGAGCATTCCAGTTGGCAGATATGGTTTCAGTATGGCATGGAAAATACACATTTTAAAGATATTATATGTTGAAAGTCTTCATACTGATAGTTACATACATGGCCCTTGAATTCTCTCTGTGACAAAAAACAAAAATGTTTTACACACACTGGCAACCCGTAGTTCAACCTTATTTCAAACATTGGCAACACTGGTGGCAACCAGTTAAAAGAATGCAATTCTTGCGAGTTTGTTTTATTTGACTTAATATGACTTTCGCTACAGGGGTGGTAAAGAAGCGTGGCTCAATTATTATAATAGTGAAAGCTGGAGATGGTTTAGCTTATTTTGTGAAGTGATTATTTATTAGGTAATCTAAGACAATGATAGTGCCACTGCCATTTAACAATTGCATTTTGCATTTGAATCTGGTGTTAACCTTTCAGGCAATTAAGTGAGGGGTATGGGGGCAAAGCTCCTATTTAGAAAGTAACTAAAAAATATTACTTTTTGGCCAAAATAGCCTAAAGTAGGCAGTGCTATCGTCTTTATTATTTTGATAAATGTGCATGAGCCATTCACATTAATTGTAGCCAAGAAATAGCACCTCCTAAACTGAAGTATTACTCAAATGCATATATGAATAATCTATTAATAAATAGTAAGTACATAAAAATAGTACTAATGGTGTTTGTCGACATTTTAGTCATCCTTTACCTCTTTGTTTTGCTGGGAAAGCAATTATTTTTAAGATAGTATCATTGCAAATAGAGTCATATTCAGAGTGCTAGCATCTTAACAATATGTGCTTTCTGTGCCTAACCAAATCCATAAATGATTTTTAGAATGCCTAAAAACAGCATTAGTACTGTTTTTACTACAAAAAATATGGTGCAAGTCTTCTGAAGTTTCACCTTGTCATTTGTCATCCTGTAATAACTTAAATAAATGGTAATCACAGTAGAAGATTAGTGAATATTGAGGATAGCGAAGAACATTCTACCCTAATACAATAAAAAAAAAATGGGGGGTCAAATGTGCCATGTGTAAGCCTGCATTATAATGGAGAAGGGCACCCTTCCATTTGATCAGAGAATGATGTTTTTATTCAAGAGTTTCATTAAAACATTGCAATTCTTGAACTTGTATGTTCCACTTTCATTGTTTTTGGAGGCTGCATCTCAGAGTAGGAATAGATTTTGTTTGCAATCAAGCAATTGTTTTTTGCACTTAATATTGCAGGAAAGAACCCACTTCTCATCTCTCATAACAATTCTGTCCAGAAAATGGCTCATAGACATTTCAAAGCAATAGATTTTCACATGTAAACGTTGTTATACATGCAATTCATCTGGCTCCAAAACATTTTTTGTGGACTCTTCCTATGTTTATTGTAAGGCCTAGGTATTACTCTTTATCTTAAAACAGTTTGTAACAAATCTGGAACAGTTTAAACAACTCTAAGAAGCATTTTATATATGGTAAAAAAAAAAGGCATTAATTTCTTGACAAACAAATAGTTAAAGGTTTACCTTCCATTCGCTCACCAGCTGAGGTGAACTTTATTTTTATAGGCAAAAGGGGCATTTCTAATCACTAATGTAGAAATATTAACAAATATATTTAGAAAGAAATGTCTTTCTAGTCAATAGAAAACCTTTTGTTTGTGCCATAATGTTTTGAGTGGAGGGTAAGCAGTTGACCTTAAATGTATTGAAATACTTCAGAAAAAATAGGAGATTTTAAAACAGTGAGTGATTGGTCACTTAATTTCAACCTAGCATAACTCACTATATTCCATTTTGAACTTAAGTGACATGGTCCAAGTTCTTTACAAATGCATTTGTACATTTGCGCATATCCTGCAGAATATGGGTACTTTGCAAATTTGTTAAAACCAACATCCATGGATGACTTTCAATTCCTAAAATATTAACTATAGTAGTCAAGCTAAATTGTAAAAAAAAAGTTATATCACAATCACAAAACCTGGATAGTTGATGGGTAAAAAGTTATATTAGGGTTAGATAAGTCATCAATCTTTTACCTTAATGAATATAAGGACTAGTGGCTCATTGTCACAAATCCTCTGAAGACACAGATTACACTAGCGTGTGTGATCATTACATGCACAGCATTCAAATATACACACATACCAGACCTTAACTACCCAGTCCCCACAAGACTTACATACAGACCTCACATGAAAATACTGATACATTTGACAAATAACTATGCTTCCATGTACCCCCGTAAGGGGCGCGGCGATTTGCCATCCTGGCCGCCGTGCTGACGGGACTCAGCACCCCGTCCGGCCCTAGCTTAGCCTCTCTTCCTTCCTTCCTCCCTCTCTTTTCATACAACCTGCCCACAACTTTCTCTGGTCAGCCTCTAATTTCACAGGGTAGATGCAGACCTTATTCTCAAGCCAACAGTCACGGATCGGGGCGGAGGGGGAAGGGGACAAAGTTCCCTAACCCTTGAGCTCTGGTTCAGGATGGGTTTTTTTTAACAACCTGCTTCATCCCCACCCATACCTTCCTCACATCCCTTTTCCTCTCCTCTTCATATTCTATCAATTTTACGCTGTGTTCAAGGTGGAGCCGCCATGCCGATGGAGTGCCAGGCCACTAGGCGGGAGGGGTGGTTCCAAATGGCGGCGCCGAGCCTGCAAGCACCTCTTGCAGTACGGGCAACTGTGAGAGGTGGTGAGCTATTGCGTCCCATGTAAAAAAGAGGGTCACCATGCCCAATGATGAATATAAAATAAAAAACAACCCCCAACTTCCCCTGTAACATCAACGGAGCCGCCCTCGGGCAGCTCCACTGAAAAAATGGAGGTACCCCCCCTTGTGCTTACGCAGGGGACCCTCCATATGTCTTTAACCGGAGAGGAGGCTTACTCCACTCCTACGCCTACGGGTGCAGGGGACTCCCCCTCACCCCTTCTCTGGAGGTGCTTTTGGCCACCTCCCTATTTCCAGTGGTAGTCCCTCCTTTTCTTCCTAAGGGGACTGCCAAGAAAGCCAGCAGGCAGCCTATTGCCGACCGCCCCTCGTGTAAGCGGCTCGGTAGGGCAAACCCCCTTAGGGGGGAGAGGGAAGCCAGGCCCCTTCGATCACTGCTCTCAAAAGACCTGCTAGCAAGAATCTTAAACCTTGCCAGGGTCAAGGTCCGTGCCTCCCCACAAAAGACTGGTAATGCTGCCAAGGGGACCTGCGATGTCCTGGGAGGGGATGGCCAACTGGAGGCCCCTCCTGTGATAGACATGGTCCTTGAGGAAACCCAGCCTCAGACGGTAGGGCCTTCCATGGGGGGGAATCCGGGCTCGGCGCCAAGCACCAAACCTGAATCTGCCCCTATGCAAGGTCCTCCTCAAACGGCTGGGGCCTCCGAGGCAGTACAAGGAGGGGAGGGATCTCCTCTGACCAGTGCCTTTGCGACCACCAGGACCTTTTCCATTTCGGAGAAGGACCTGGCTGAGGCCGCTCCATCTGGCCTGGGGGCTCTTTCCGGCGGAGGTGAGAAGCGGGTTCATTCCCCGCCCTCCTCTCCTAAAAAGAAGAAAAAGACTAAAAAGACTCGGGGGCTCCTCTCCATCCGCGGGGGCTACGGGGACAGATGGGTCTGCTGCCACTCTGGCAAGCGATCAAGCCAAGATCGGTGCATCCTGCCCCTCTGCCCCCCCGTTTGCGGAGCCCCTGACTATGACAAAGACGAAAAGTGCACAGGGCGGAGCCTCGATGACATCAGGGCCCCTTATTCAGAGGTTACCTGGCGTTTTTGAGCCCGCTGGCTTCAAACGCTTCCTCATTATTCGCTCCACTGATTGCACCATGTTGGCCAAGGGCAACATGATCCATCAGAGGAGAGGATTAGCTAGTGCAATTGGTAGAGAGCCGAAGGTGACCCGTTTCTCGGACGGGAGCCTTCTGGCGAATCCCGCCGAGGCGGCCAAGATAAGTGCTCTTCGGACACTTGATAGCACCCCGGTGAGTGTGAAGCCGCACTCTACCATGAACTTTGTGAAAGGAGTAGTTTATGCGAGGGAACTCGTTGACTACTCCATTGAGGACATGACCCTAGAGCTGGCCGACCATGGGGCGGTCAAGGTCGAACGTGTGATGAGAAAACAGGGAGGGGCCTCGAGACCCACCCCTACACTCTTCGTCACGTTCGACTGTGACAAGCTCCCTGAGTCGGTGCGTGCCGGTTGGTACCGCTACCGCGTGAAGGCATTCGTGCCACTGCCGCGGCGGTGCTATTACTGTCACCGCTTCGGCCATACTAATTGTTCATGTAGACGTGCAAAGTCGGGGTCACCCGAAGTTTGTGTAAATTGCTCCAAGGCCGCACACGATAAGTCCAAATCGTGTGTGGCCAAGTGTGTCAATTGCGAAGAGCCGCACCCCGCTTCTTCGAAGCAATGTGGTGCATATCTCCTTGAGAAAGAACTTGGTCCTGGCGCACCCGGCTCTGCCTGGGACATCATATGCCTCAATAGTTAGAAAGGCAGGCCAACGAGCACCGTTGTTTTCGCGCCCATTCGGAGCCCTTCTGCGGGCTCTACTCAACCCGGGTGCTTCCCTGGTAAAGCTGGCAGCAAAAAGGGTTCACACCCAGCCCCGGCTAAAACCAGGGCTCCCCCCTCTTTCCCCAGCGTGACGGTTTCCCGTAAGGCGAAACGGCCACGCGCCTCCACCGAGTCGTTAGACTCACAGGAGGCAACACCCTTGAAGATGGTCGCTAGGCCATCTTCCGGGGTTCCTAAACGCTGTCCCCCGAAAGGAGGACAGCAACAAAGGAGCTTCGGCTCCTTTGTATTCTCGCCCGCCTAAGGTTTCGAGGTGGAGGGAAGAAAAGACTCGCATGGCGAGCCCAACCTCCCCCAATAAGTCTTCGAAGGCGACAGCGCCTTCAGCGCTTTGTCCGTCTAACAGCGCCCGGGAAGCGTACGGATATTTCTGTGAGGGTCTTCAGTTCGAGGAGGGCCCCCGCGTCTCCTCAGAGCTAGTCCTGGAGGGCATATTCCTTCAATGGAATTGCCGTGGACTCCGGGCCAACTGGGAGGAGCTGCCGAGGCTCGTCTCGTCCTGTTCCCCGTTAGCTATCTTTTTGCAGGAGACCATGCTAGGCGCGTGCCCCCTGCCCGCCCTCCCGGGGTATAAGGGTCTTGCGACCCCACCACCGCGGGATGGCCGGGCTGGGGGATGCGCGGTTTACACCCGGCATGATGTCTCCGTTCTTCCTTTTTCTTTAGATACCTCCTTTCAGGCAGTGGCTGTGCAGCTGCACCTGGATAAGAGGTATACTATCATTTATACGTACATTCCACCGTCAGCTGACTTCAACGCGGGGGACTTCCGCCGCGTCGTGGCACGGTTGCCGAGGAACTATCTCTTGCTTGGAGATCTGAACGGCAGGCATCCTCTCTGGGGAGATTACTTCATAAATCCCAGGGGAAAAGTCCTTGTCGATCTGATCGAAGAGCTCGAGATGTGTGTCCTAAACGTGGATGAGTTTACACATCACTGTCCGAGAACCGATTCATTTTCTTGCCTTGACCTATCTTTGTGCTCTTCGGATTCACAGCCTGATTTTGATTGGGGGGTGGTCGATGACCTCCATGGTAGTGATCACTTTCCCATTCAAATATCATTTTCAGGGCAACTGCCGCCTGAGAGCCCACCTCGGTGGTGCTTGGCGCGGGCGCGGTAGCCGGCATTTCAGGAAATGACTTAATTCTCTATCTCAGTCGAGGAGTTTAGGTCGGTAGATGAGGCCGTTGAGTTCTTCTCCGGCAACCTCATCACCGCGGGCCTGACTACTATTCCTAGGACGTCTGGGCGTTTTGCACACTGACCACTCCCATGGTGGTTGCCGAAGTGTGAGACGGCCCTCAAACAGAAGCGTTATGCCTACATGCGCTATAAGCGCCGCCCGAACGATTTAACTGTCGCTGAATTTCGTCGGGCTACGGCTAGGTTCCGGTATATTTGGAAACACGCCCGCCGCTCTTCTTGGCGGGCATACGTCTCTTCACTTAACGGGAAGACCCCTTTAGCTGAGGTGTGGAAGCGAGTCAAAAGGATTCGGGGCAATTTCTCGCAGGACCCCCCTCCCTTTCTCCAGGAGAATGGGACCGCAATCTCGGACCCCGCGTCCGTGGCGGAATCCTTAGCGACCGCTTTTGCTGCATTCTCTAGCCGGGATGCTGCTCCGCCAGCATTCAATGCGCGTCCTCATGTTGCGGAAGCCCGCCGACTGGACTTTACCTCCAGAGGCGGAGAACCCTTCAACGACAAGTTTACTGTGAGTGAGGGTCGCTCCGCTCTCGCTTCGTGCGCAGACACCGTCCATGGTCCGGACGATGTCCCGTACGCCATGCTTCGACACCTGGGTGAGCGAGGCATGGCATTTCTGTTAGATTTGTTCAACAGGATCTGGGTGGAAGGTCTTCTCCCAGACTCCTAGCGAATCGCTACTGTGCTCGCCTTTCGCAAACCAGGGAGAGATCACTCTACTCCGACCGGTTTCCGCCCAATTTCTCTAACCTCTTGCGTGTGCAAGTTGATGGAGAAATTGGTAAATGTTAGATTAGCCTTTTTCCTGGACAGCGGAGGCCATCTGTCTTCTGCACAGTTCGGCTTCCGCAAGTTCCACTCCACGTTGGATGCTCTGCTCCGAATGGAAAATGCCGTCTGCGAGCCCTTCCTTCGTACACAGCACTACGCCGCAGTGTTTTTTTGATCTGGACAAGGCCTATGATACCGCATGGCGAAACGGTATCATGGAGACTCTCCACACGATGGGAGCGAGGGGACGCCTCCCAATTTTTATATCTGAATTTTTGCGAGATCATCGATTCCACGAACCGGGTGGGGGTGGAGCCCTCTTCGGCCCAAAGGAGCAGGAAGTGTCTTCAGTGCCTCCCTCAGTCGCCAACAGCTTTCACTGCATCGGCAGCTAATCTTGACGGTGCCTATGCCGCCGAGAGACGCCAGTCATACCCTAAGCCTTTTGTGTTTAGGGCCAGAAAACTCCTTCGAGAGCTAGGTATAGCTCTCGGGCCGGTGGCCCATCTGTTTCTGCCCAGGACGCCACCCTGGAGGGTACCATATTTGGCTATTTGTCGCCACGCCTCTGCTCCCAAAGCTTGTACGGCGCCGGGAGTATTGCGTTCGACCTTTTTGGAGCACAGCTCGTGTCACGCTTGAACCGTGCCAGTGTATACGGATGGCTCCGAGTCCGAAGAGGGGGTCGGCTTCCACGCCGTATCCACTCTGTATTAAGTCAGCGGGGCTCTGCCAGGCGCTGCGTCTGTCTTCACCGCCGAACTGGTGGCAATACACCACTCGGTACGGGAGATTACGCGACGTGCCCGGTTCGGAGACCGGATTGTGATCTATAGCGACTCACAAAGCGCCCTGAGTGCTCTCGGGGCATTGGAATCTCCGCATCCCCTGGTTCGCGATATCCGTGACGCCACGGTTTTGGCGAGCCGGGCAGATGTCGAGATTATCTTCTGCTGGGTTCCTGGACATGTATGATTTGCGGGGAATGAGAGCGCCAAAGAGTCTGCGACTGGACCAGCGTTTCGCTCTTCCTCACACCGACTACATGGCAGGAATACGGGCAGCTCTTCGGACTGCTTGGCAAAGAAGATGGGAGACGGTCGAATGAAACATAAAGTTGCGTGCCATTGCGCCGCGACTGTTCCCATGGACCTATCCCCCAATGCCGCGACGGCTGCAGGTCGCTTTCTGTCGTCTCCGAATCGGGCACACTCGTGTGACGCATCGCTATTTCATGGAGCGCTCGCCTGCGCCCTATTGCGACGACTGCGTCGTCCCCCAGACTGTTCGGCACATTCTTGTCGAATGTCCCAGTCTGGGTGATCTTGGCGCACGTTACCTGTCCCGGTACCGGGATGGGCGGGGTCGCTACCGCCTGTCCTTTGTACTCTGGACGAGTGCGTGCACATTGACTGGTGGACTTGTTGACTTTTGGGGGGAGGCTGGCCTTCTCTCTTTTATTTAACTAGGTTTTGTTTTTGTTTTTGTTATTGTTATTGTTGTTTCCTGTTCAAATTTTTTATAGTAGCCTAGAACTAGGCTGTTTGTTTACGGTGACTTATGCCTAAGTGGGCAGTCGCCAGATAGCCCCTTAGAAAAAAATCATTACACACTCATGTACCCACTACATGAAAACAACAAACTCACACCACTCAACACACACATCCATACCCATCTAACACATCAGCTGGGAAAACTTGTGCGAGACCCCACATACACCCAAATACATGCCAGACAGCACTGCACTAGCACTAAAATCCCAGCAACCCTAGACCAACCACATGAGTTATCTGCATCATGAGTATCTCCTTTCCCTTTCCCTCCCATCCCCACTGCCCCAGTTTAACACAACAGTATCACAACAAAACACCAAAACACTTTACTCCAGCCAGTAGGTCAAGATTATACATGAAGATGCCTTAAAAAGACTTTCAATAGGGAGACTTATTCCTATGACAAACTTTGTGATTTGTGATAAATTAGATGACTATTATCTCGGTATTCGACCCGCTTATTCTTATTCTAAAATGGCTCTTAATGACATATACTTAAACACTCTCTTAGTCCAAATGATCCATGTGTTTGCCAACAATGATGCCATCTCTCAAGATGATAATGCATTCCTACAAGAGATTAGAGCAGTAAGGAACACCGATATGAACTCCCTAACCTGATTTGAAAATTTAAAATTGGTATGCAGAGTTAGAGCGAGCAAATCGGAACAGATTCTCTATAACATAAAGTAATCAATTAACAAATTCCGGAAGAAGAATTTGAATGGAGATTGGTGATTATTTTGCTATTGAAAATCCATATCTCGAATATTCCTCGTTTTTGCTTGTTTAGCCCTGATTCTCCATGCTTGAATTCTGAATATTGCTTCTTAAAATTGTTTCCCAATCAGATGGTGGAAACCAAACTCAGTGATTGACCTGACCCTAAAGCTAAGTTTCGGATACTCATATATAACATGTGGATAGCATTTATAATCAAAGCATTTTAATTGTATTACCATCATAGAGAAGTCTGTTGCAGCTACCATTCAAATTTTTCTCCAAGTGATCTTTCATTCCTTTTTTTTTTAACCCACAAATTCCCTCTGTTTTCTCTCATCTGTCAAATTTCCATGACAACAATTTTCTTTATCTTTTTCATCCCGTTTTATTTTCAGAGTGATTTTTCGGTTAATGGGACTGGATTCAATATTTCCTTTGGCATCTCAAATTGTGGTGGTTACCACACAGGCCCACAAAACTCCTTCACATCTCCAGGATATGCCGATGGGGCCTACCCCATGCTTACTACTTGCATCTGGCAGTTTCATTATGCGGAAGGAAGTCAGATTGAGGTAGAGTACACATTATTATTATTATTATTAGTTCAGGGGACGAGGGGACGCCTCCCAATGTTTATATCTGAATTTTTGCGACATCGTCGATTCCGCGTATGGGTGGGGGGAGCCCTCTCCGGCCCAAAGGAGCAGGAAGAGGGTGTCCCGCAAGGAAGTGTCCTCAGTGTCACACTCTTTGCCCTGAGCATCAACGGCATCACCTCGGTGCTGCCGGAAGATGTTCTCGCTATGCTCTACGTGGACGACCTATCGATCTCTTTTGGCGCGGCCCAGATGCCAACTTTGGAACGTCGACTCCAACAGGCATTGAACCGCGTCTCTCGCTATGCCGAAGCGCACAGGTTTCGGTTTTCTTTGGCCAAGACTAAGGTGGTGCACTTCTGCCGCCATCCACGGCTTCACCCCGACCCAGATTTGTTTCTTAATGGGGTGCGCCTGGATGTGGTTGAGTCGCACCGTTTCTTTGGTCTTGTATTCGACCGACGCCTCACCTGGGAGGCTCATATTCGCAGCCTAAGGGGCTCTTGTACCCGCGCCATGGACATTCTCCGCTCCGTAACGTTCAGCGCTTGGGGCGCTGATAGGGCTACTGCCTTACTTTTTTATCGATCCTTTGTTCGTTCGAAGCTCGACTACGGATGCGAGTTTTATGCATCCGCAGCCGAGCGTTTATTGCGGAAGGTGGATTCGATCCACCACACCGGCCTTCGCCTTGCGACCGGTGCCTTCCGCACTTTCCCCATTGAGAGCCTGTTGGTCGATGCTGGGGAGATGCCACTCGCTCTGCGCCGCGTGCAGTGCATCGCTCGCCTGTACACGCGAGCTCGGCGTCTCCCTCAGTCGCCAACAGCTCTCACTGCACCTGCAGCTGATCTCGATGGTGCCTATGCCGCCAAGAGACGCCAGTCATACCTTAAGCCCTTTGGGTTTAGGGCCAGGAAACTCCTTCGAGAGCTAGATATAGCTCTCGGGCCGGTGGCGCCCCTGGTTCTGCCCAGGACGCCACACTGGAGGGTACCACATTTGGCTATTTGTCGCCACGCCTCTGCTTCCAAAGCTTGTACTGCGCCGGGAGTATTGCGTTCGACCTTTTGAGAGCACACATCGTGTCACGCTGGAACCGTGCCAGTGTATACGGATGGCTCCAAGTCCCAAGAGGGGGTCGGCTTCCACGCCGTATCCCCTCTGTTTGAAGTCAGCGGGGCTCTGCCAGGCGCTGCGTCTGTCTTCACAGCCGAGCTGGTGGCAATACACCACTCGGTACGGGAGATTACGCGACGTGCCCGGTTCGGAGACCGGATTGTGATCTATAGCGACTCACAAAGCGCCCTGAGTGCTCTCGGGGCATTGGAATCTCCGCATCCCCTGGTTCGCGATATCCGTGACGCCACGGTTTTGGCGAGCCGGGCAGATGTCGAGATTGTCTTCTGCTGGGTTCCTGGACACGTAGGAATTGCGGGAATGAGGGCGCCAAAGGGTCCGCGAGGACTCTGCGACCGGACCAGCGTTTCGCTCTTCCTCACACCGACTACATGGCAGGAATACGGGCAGCTCTTCGGACTGCTTGGCAAAGAAGATGGGAGACGGTCGAAGGGAACTTAAGTTGCGTGCCATTGCGCCGCGACTGTTCCCATGGACCTATCCCCCAATGCCGCGGCGGCTTCAGGTTGCTTTCTGTCGTCTCCGAATCGGACACACTCGTGTGACGCATCGCTATCTGATGGAGCGCTCGCCTGCGCCCTATTGCAACGACTGCGTCGTCCCCCAGACTGTTCGGCACATTCTTGTCGAATGTCCCAGTCTGGGTGATCTTCGCGCACGATACCTGTCCCAGTACCGGGATGGGCGGGGTCGCTACCGCCTGTCCCTTGTGCTTGGGACAGATTCGTGCACACTGACTTGTGGACTTGTTGACTTCTTGGGGGAGGCCGGCCTTCTCCCTATTATTTAAGCAAGGTTTGTTTTTTTGTTTTTGTTGTTTTTTTGCATTTGTTTTGTTTTTTGTTTGTTTTTTTTTCTTTAGTTGCACGCTCCTGCGCCGGGGGAACCTCTCCCCGACGCACCAGCTTGCTTCCTTTCCCCCTTTTGGGGTGTTTTTTTTTTCTCTTTAATTTCATTTTAAAGTAGCCTAGAACTAGGCCAGTTTTAATACGGCGACTAATGCCCAAGTAGGCAGTCGCCAGATGAGCTCTTAAAAAAAAAAAAAAAAAATCCTGATTGTTAAGTTTTTCCAATTTATATCGATTGTTAAGTTTTCATATTTTTATTTTAAAGTAGCCTAGTTCTAGGCTGTCGTGTTTTTTGGTGACTTATGCCCAAGTGGGTAGTTGCCAGATGGGCTCTAGAAAATTAAAAAAAATATATATATTATTAGTTCATGAATAGGTGAGTGAGGTCAATATTCTCACTTCTTTTTTTCCTTTCCAATATTTCAATTCTCTATTTCTTTTTATTTCTTGTCTTCCCTTCTTTCTATTCCATTTAATTATTTAAAAAACTGCTTTATTTGTTTTACTGATCGCCTCTTCTTATTGGTTAGCTTAACAAGAAGTTGAAATTATCATTTTGACTCCGCACAGCTTGAATTTACTGACTTCCAACTTGAGAATTCACTCGACCACGACTTCGTCACAATTTACAACGGTTTTAACATTGAGTCACCCACCATTCAACGATATACTGGAACCACTTCGCCTGGTTTGGTGGGTCCTTCGATGAGTAATGGTATCACGGTCCTCTTTCAATCCGATGGTAGTGTGTCAGCTCGTGGATTCTCAGCTGTTGCACGCATCCACACCAGAGGTAAATAAATGAAGAGTCAGTTTTACACAATTCCATATTTTTCCAGTTTGGTCTCCTGGGGAGAAGAGAGTGGATTGATATAATAATGAGACGGTTATAATAATTAATTATAATTCATCATGATTTTTAATCTAGTGTCATGTGTCATACACAGGATGATATGAAGCATCTAGTGCATTTGCGTTAAGGTGTTTGCTCGCATGCAGGGCATTCTACGTGAAGTGTACACACTTTGGGGCAAAATCTTGACACTAGGTCATGGATTTTGATTATTTTTTGCATGCAAGTTGGATGTTGTGAGGTAAAATCACATACCGATTTTTAGGGGTAGGTTAATTTTTGGTCAAACTGGTTGACTTAAAAGGTTTGAGAGGTCATAACTTTGGCTAGAGTTAACCAATCAGAACGATTTTGGTCACAAAATGCTCAGGAGAAAGAGTCCTTTCAAATGAGTGGAAGACTGACATTCCTAGGACAATTTTTGCCATGATAACCCTTTTTTGAACTCTTTGACCCTGGCCAAAGTGCAACTTCGATCCTCCCCCCAAAATTTCTAAAGTTAGCTCTATTTATCCTCCATAGCTCCAGGAAAAGTAAAAATGGGATCTCCATTTGTTTTGAATCCATGGGCATTTATATACCATCAGGTGGGTGATATTTTCAGTCATGTCACTCTACTGGGGCTGTTTATGACATCAGACAGTGTTAGTAAATAGTGATTTTGAGAAAGTTTGATTTATCTTGACACAGTCATCATATTTCAGTCTTTCCAAACACAACCTCTCCCCCTTCCTATGCTGCCCTGCCTTTTTTCAGTCTTAGATTCAATAAAACGAGAGATTATTTTGTATCATTTCAGAAATGTGAGGCAAACAACATAATACCTTTCAAATATTAAAAATTTACAATTTTTATTACCTATACAAAATGTTATTTAATACAAAACATTAGACAAAAGATTATTTAAGACAAAAATTAAACAAAAACTTTTAGACAAAACATTATTTAATACATACTTGGCACTCATTTGAGCAGAACCATCACTTTGTTTGTTGCATCAGACTCCTTCTTGCTAACTGTGTAGCTTCTTCCTGTTGCAGTTTTTGGTTCTACTGACACCAAAATGTCAGATGTCCATAGTACAAGAATCTTCTATTTCAGGGAAGCAAAAACTGTGAGAGGGTCCATGCCGGTGAAGAAATTTCACAGCCACTTCTCGTGACTCTGGAAAAGCTTTGGTTATGCAAACAAGCCACCAATGTCCATCATAAATCACAGTGATATAGCCTGCAAGTTTTTCATTGAACACTTGACATGAAATATTTTTTGTCATTGATTCTAATCTAAAAGTCTCACAGAGACTAAATGGGTGAACTTGGAGAGCCTCCTTTGATATTGGAATGAACGAATGAAGTTTTTGTGTGCCTGGAATAGTTTTGATCACAGGTCTGGTTTTCAAAAGTTCTTCCTCCTGTTCATATTCCTTTTGAGTTCCATATCCAAACTTCATATTCCCAAGAGTTTCAGCGGATGCAAACAAATCTCTTGGTGATACAATCTGTTTGTCACAGGGTCTTCTCAAGCTCTCTTTAGTAGCCTCCCTTTTGATGGTGCCACCTACGCCGTCTGATAGGCTCTTACCATGGCTAGTGGCAAAGAAATGCCACTCTGCTTCTATACCATATTCCTCCTCTTTATGCCAGCAAAGATTCTGGAAGGATTTACAGTTTTTATACTGCTGCAGATCCGTCCGAAAAATAGTAAATTTTCTTTACCCTTTCAAATACTGATTTCAGATACTCTATCTACATTCGCTGAAATAGATGCATTCACACATTATCATGGATGTTACACTCTGAAATTATGGTGTATGAGTCATGACAGAGTTTTTCATCTTTAATGTGGTAAAACACCCAAGGATGTATTCTCGCCTGTGCGCAATTCCAATGATATCCCTGGGTTGCATCTTGTATTACAAATGAATAGTTTTCTGAAAAATCACCAATTACTACAAATTCACCATCTGCACTACTAGACAATCCTTCTTTCCTGGTAAAACCCAACTCATGTCATCACTACAATAATATTCAAGTACTAAAGATTTTAGTTCCTCAGGAAGGACTCTGCTGAGCTTAGGGTTAGGTGAAGCTAACTTTCCTTTCTCCTTTAGTATATGGTGAGCTTGTACGGCCAGTCTCTGAGAGCAATCAAACATTCATGAGTTTTCTAACGCTTATACTGGTTGCAAATATGGTTAGAATTCTGATTTGATCTGTACGGCTTGATTGCCGATATTTTTCCTTTAGAGACTGGATGACTTCTGGCATACAGTTCACATTACATATTTGCGGCACATCTCCTTGTTTTCCTGAACTACTACTCACGACCAAATCCACCTTTCTTCTAACAGATTCTTCAACTTTAAACCTTTTCTCAGGTACATAAGTTGGATGCCTTTCGGCTTTCCTTTTATCCAAGGGGCTCTCACCGATGAAAGACAATGATTGGTTCAATAAGTCAACTTCAACTTCCACAACATCTGAATCCTCTTTTTGGCTAGGCATCTCATTGAACCTCTGTTCAGATGCTGAATTTCCGACTCCTCTGGAAGCTTCTTCCTACAAACAGAACAAACCTTATCATCTTTGCTAAGAAGAGATGAGAACTTCTGCAAAAGCTGAGCAGAAACATTTCTTAGGTCTTTCTTTTGCAGGGATTTATGGATCTTCAGCAGATCGCGGCAGTACTTTTGATTTGTCATCTTAATGAAACAAGATCCAAATAGTAAATTAGTGTTTATAAACAATATACAATAAATTAATTAAAATAAACACATATAAATGATTGAAGCAATTATATTTAATTGCTTCAATTATATTTAATCGTCAAGTATTATATCTTAGTAGAAATAGGTCAAAGTTTAGGTACAAAGGGCTGTAGGTTGGTAGAGTGGTTTATAACTAACAAACATATCCATTAGTGCTTTTTAAGATTTGATTCTTTATAAATTCGCAGAGAAGTGGACGAAACACAAGAAAAGAATAGGTACTTATTCAATGATCAACATTATTTTTAATTATTTTCATGTTTTCTCAGTCTAGCACTTCAACCCTAATAGCTATTAAGTTAGCTAATGGCTACATCATAATGCATTGCTGAGAATAGGCTTATTACACTTAGTTTAATCTTTCTTCCATACCTATTTTTGGAGGGTATAGTTACCTATATTTTGTAGGTACATTCAGTTTTGATCAAATTAAAGGATTTGTTGAAAATTGCCCTCTCTCATTTGAAATAGCTTGGCATAGTAAAAATATGTGATCATGTAAAAGTCACTATTAATTAATGGGGGTTCATTTTAGATGCCTAATAAGTAATAAATCATTCTCCTCTTTTTCATAATATAATCATTTGGTAGCTGTATAAAAATCATTAGATATTTCAAAATTATCAAAAATAAATACAGTAAACCCTCGATATAACGAATTTCGGATATAACGAACCAAATTTCCTGGCCGAACTCCATCGAGTTTAACAGGGAAGCGTTACAACCAGCCTGAGTGAGTGTTGGTGTGTCACGTGTCTCCTACAGTACATGGTTCGTATCAATACTCTGTTGTGTAGTCCCCTTAACTTTATTATTAATTACATATGTATTACATATCCATAACAAACTTGGTTTGTTATTTCCATTGCTTTTAATCCCCATCAGGTTTAACGAACAACCCCCCGCCCCATATAGTTCGTTATATCGAGGGTTTACTGTAGCAAAATTACACACCTGTAAATTATTTTAGGATCTGCAGATAATCCCACAATTAATATTAAGTAGTTAGTTTAGAAGATATCTTGAAATTATTTTAATTTATATATTGAAGACATAAATGACATTGGGATCTGAAAAACACATTACTTAGTTAAATATTAATGAAAGGCAGTTAAAGACTGCTTTTCATGTTACATGGATTTGGCAAGATTACCTATTTAAGGTAGGTACCTAGGTATATGAGGTGTATATATTGATTCAAAAAGATTATATAAGAGGTATATAGGCCATGCCATGGTTAGGACTTACGTAGGTATGTGATATCACCATAATTTCCTGGTCAATAATACTTTTAGTAGTCACATAATTGCCCATAGATTCTAATCCCATGGAGATCCTATTTTTATTTTTTCTGGAGCTATGGAGGATAGAAAGAGGTAACTAGAAAACAACTTGGGATTATCTGAGTTGCACTTTGGCCTGGGTCAAAGGTCAAAGAGTTCACAAAAAATATCATAGAAACATCGTTCTTCCACTCATTTGAAAGATCTCTTTCTCCTGAACATCTCTGTACTAAAATCGTTTAGATTAGTTTGTGGTCAATCAGTTTGACTAAAAATTTACCTGGCCATAAATATGACCACAATGATCAGATAGGCCTCATACTTAGTATGTGAACTTGATTCATCATAACGAACAAAAAGGAAGCCAGTGCATAAGTCTTCCCTGCTGGTACACAACCTCTCGATCGTCAAGACTCCCCGTGTGCCTCCTAGTGACCACACAGGGATACTGGGCGCCCTGCAGCTCTAGGCTAAACACCAGGGGATCTCGGAGCAGCAGGGGGCAGCAGAGGTGGTGTGCTATGGCCCACCGATGTGTGGACACGCCCTGACAAGCTACCAACCCCAGCCCCAGCTATGGGTTAAATAGCAGCCTGGGATGGCCATGGCCCTGCAACATGGGCTTTTAAGTAGCGAGGTCGGGTAGGCGTCTCCACAGGGTGGTTCTCCTGACTACAAGCAGGTTTTCTACCCACCCCCTGCAGACGACTTCCAGCAGCCAGTCATCTGGACTCGTCCTGCATCGGCACCACCTGAGGCCATCCAAGTGTGTGGTACTAAGGATAGCACAACCTCTTTATCACCCTAATCCTATCTCTCCCCTCTCCAGTCAGTCACCCACCAACCATTATCCCTCACCCTTCATTAATGCTTGAAAGTCCCGCGGCGATGGTGGGGCAGGTCCTGGATGGGACTGGCAGCCCCTAGCTAAACCACTGCACGTATGGCGGTGCAGACGTGATGGTCGTTACGAGGCTGGGACGGAGCGACAGCCTCTCGGTAGCTGTCAGCACGACCAAGCATCCCTTTTTAGGGACCGCGCTGCTTGCCTCCATTCGAGAACGGGCTTAGAAAAGGTGACCTAGGCACCACTCGATCCAAACTCCCAGGTGGGCAACTGCACCCGCCAGGACATCCTCCTAGCGGTCAGAATAGAAAAAAAAAATTCAAAGACAAGACCAGCTCTCGAAACCTGAAGATAGCAACCTGGAATATACGCACCCTGTCAGGCTCCAGGAACCACACCTTTGACCGTCCGTACAGGCGCACTGCTCTCATTGCAGCCGAACTAGAGAGGTACGACATTGATATCACTGCTATCAGCGAGACACGACTGGCATTCGAGGATTCCCTTAATGAGATCAGTGAGTGATATACCTTTTTCTGGAAGGGCCTCCCAGAATTCATGGTGTAGGTTTCGCAATAAGATCATCCCTCCTCCACTTATCTGAGTTCCCTGTTGGCATCAGCGAATGCTTCATGAGTCTCTGTGTCCTCCTGGCTTCCAAAAGGTACGCCACCATCATTAGTGCTTATGCTCCCATGCTTTCCTCAGCCAAAGGTGTGAAAAGTGAGTTTTTTAAGCTACTTGACCACACACTTCGTAACATTCCTAGAACAGACAAAATCATCCTACTTGGCGATTTCAACTCAGGGTTGGCTCCAAGTATACCATCTGGAGTGGTGTTATCGGCAGGCATGGGGTGAGATCTTCCAACTCGAATGGCTTCCGCCTTTTAAACCTGTGCACTGAACATGATCTTACTATCACAAATACGACTTTTCAATTCCCCAACAAATTGAAGACAACTTGGATGCACCTCAGATCTAAGAACTGGCACCTGATAGATTACGTTATTGTCAGTCGCAGTGATTTACCATATGTCACCACGAGGGTACAATGCGGCGCAGAATGTTGGACTGACTACCGACTAGTCCGCTCCATTTTCTGCCTTAAGATACGACCACCTGTCCGCAAGCGCGGTGGAAGGAGACAAATAAACTGTGATGCCCTCTGGAACCCTACCAAACGCCAAGACCTGCGTCAGGAGCTTGCGAATGCCCTGGGCGCAGCTACCCCAACTCGCACAGTTTAACCTGATCCCGCAAACAACTACTCACCAACAGACGCATGAAACAATTTGACAAACACCATCATCGAGGCTGCTACAGCCGCCCTAGGCCACACTCAAAGACGCCACCAAGATTGGTTTGATGACAACTCTCTTGAAATCCATCAGCTATTACAAAGAAAAAATACAGCACATAATGCTACTATAAGAAACCCATCTCCCCCTGCATTGCGTGCCGGATTTTAAGAACTTTGCTCTGCTACCCAAAACAAGATTGAGGCAAATGGAGAATGAATGGTGGTTTGCCAAGGCATGTGAAATCCAGCGCCTCGCTGATGACCACGATCTCCACCGCTTCTATAACGCTGTCAAAGCAATATACGGTCCAACTAGAGGCTCCACGGTACCTGTGAGGTCTGCTGATGGCCAAACACTTATAAAAGACCGTCAGGGCATCTTGACTCGCTGGGCTGAGCACCTCGGCGAGCTTTTGAACCATGTTAATCCAGCAGACCCTGAGGTGATCAGCTGTCTTCCCTGCCTCCCTCCAATAAATGAACTAGACTCTACTCCAACCTTCGACGAAACAATAAGAGCTATCGAGACGCTGAAAAATAAAAAAGCGACAGGACCTGACGGAATCCCTGGTGAGGTCTTTAAGTACAGAGGATACCTGTTCATCTGCGACTTAGGGGAAGCAGAGCGTCTCCCTCAACAATGGAAGGATACCAACATCGTCACCATTTACAAGAGAAAAGGGGGACAAGTCCTAACTAAGATCATGCTAACCCGCCTTCTTTCTCTCTTGGCTGAGGTAGTGTTACCAGAAACAATGTGGCTTCCGCAGGGAGAGGAGCACCACAGATATGATCTTTGTGTCCCAGCTTCTACAAGAAAGGTGCAGGGAACAACATCAATACTTTTATGCTTCCTTCGTTACCTCACAAAGGCCTTTGATATGTAAACTGGCCTTTCCTATGGATGATTCTAGCCAAGTTTGGTTGTCCCCCCCCAAATTCCTGAATATCCTAAAGGAATTTCACAAAGGAATGTTTGCCCGTGTAGTTGTATGTAGCCTGGAGTCAGAACCATTTGAGGTCAAGGTTGGTGTGAAACAGTGGTGTCTCCTTCCACCGGTCGTTTTTAACATCTACATGGCAGCAGTGACACTTCTATCTCGGCATAGATTCCAACTAGAGGACAGCATCTATCGATGGACGACGACTCCAAGCAATCACGAAAACCAGAACTGCGACTGTATTCGACCGACAGTACGCTGACGACGCAGCCTTTATCAGTCAATCAACTGAAGGGCTGCAAAGGATACTTGACACTATTCACGACACTTACACCAACACAGGGCTCGTCATCAATGCCAGAAAGACGAGGTTCTCCACCAGTACTCAGATCTGGATGACCAATCCCCTCCCCCAGCTTTCAGGGTTGGAGAGGATGACATTAGCCAAACCAACAACTTTGCCTACTATGGCAGCATCTTGTCCTCCCCTTCCTCCCCTCCGCATCGATGACGAAGTAAAGAACAGAATCCGACAGGCCACGAGTGCCTTTGGCTGATTATTAAGTCGGGTTTTCCTCAATTGCAACATCACCATGTCCACCAAGTCCGCTGTCTATAAGGCTGTGTGCACATTTGCCCTCCTGTATGACTGTGAAGCCTTGACTGTATACAGGATGCACATCAAGAGTCTTTAGGCTTTCCACATCAGATGCCTCCAATGAATCCTTGAAATTACCTGGGCAGACCGAGTTCCTCATGTTAACATCATCCAGTGCCAGCTTAGATGGGTTGGCCATGTCTATCGTATGGCAGAAAACAGACTCCCCCGCACTGTCCTCTCCCCGTAAGGGGCGCGGCGATTTGCCATCCTGGCCGCCGTGCTGATGGGACTCAGCACCCCGTCCGACCCCAGCTTAGCCTCTTGCAGTGCGGGCTACTGCGAGAGGTGATGCGCGATTGCATCCCGTGTCAAAAAGAGGGTCACCATGCCCAATGATGAGTATAAAAAAAAAAACCCAACCCCTAACTTCCCCTATAACATCAACGGAGCCACCCTTTGGCAGCTCCAGCCAAAAAATTGAGGTCCTCCGCCCCCCTGTGCTTGCTCAGGTGACCCTCCATATATCTCTAACCGGAGAGGAGGCTTACTCCTCTCCTTTGCTTACGGGTGTAGGGGACTCCCCCTCGCCCCTTTCTCTGGAGGTGCTTTCGGGTGCCTCCCTTTTACCAGCGGCAGTCTCCTGTGTTCTTTCCAAGGGGACTGCCAAGAAAGCCAGCAGGCAGCCCTTAGCCAGCCGCTCCACATCGAAGCGGCTCGGTAGGGCAAACCCCCTTAGGGAGGAGAGGGAAGCCAGGCCCCTTCGGTCGCTTCCCTCAAAAGACCTGCTGGCAAGAATACTGAACCTTGCCGGGGTCAAGGCCCATGCCTCCCCAAAGAAGACTAGTGACGATACTGCCAACGGGAGCTGCGATGTCTTGGGGGGGGGATGGCCAACTGGAGGCCCCCCTGAGATAGACATGGTCCTTGAGGAAACCCAGCCTCAGACGGTAGGGCCTTCCATGGGGGCCTTGCAAGGTCCTCCTCAAACGGCTGTGGTTTCCGAAGCAGTACAAGGAGGGGAGGGATCTCCTCCAACCGGTGCCCCCACGACTACCAGGACCTTCTCCATTTCAGAGAATGACCTGGCTGAGGCCGGTCCATCTGGCCTGGGTGCTTCTTCCGGCGGAGGTGAGAAGCGGGTTCATTCCCCGCCCTCCTCTCCAAAAAAGAAAAAGAAAAAGCCTTAAAAGACTTGGGGCTCCTCTCCATCTGCGGGGACGGATGGGTCTGTTTACCGAAAGGTAGACAGCAACAAAGATCTTCGGCTCCTTCGCCCACGCCCCGAGGTGGAGCAAGTGGCTCGGAGACGGTGGTTCCTCGAAAAGAGGGCCCCCCGCCTCCGAAGCCGCAACGCCCGCCTAAGGTTTCGTGGCGGAGGGAGGAAAAGACTCGCATGGCGAGCCCAACTTTCCCCAATAAGTCCTCGAAGGCGACAGCGCTTTGTCCGGCCAACAGCGCCCGGGGTTCTGCTACCTGGGAAGCGTTCGGCCATTCCCGTGAGGGTCTTCAATTCGAGGAGGGCCCCCGCGTCTCCTCCGAGCTAGGCCTGGAGGGCATATTCCTTCAATGGAATTGCCGTGGACTCCGGGCCAACTGGGAGGAGCTGCGAAGGCTCGTCTCGTCCCGTTCCCCGTTAGCTATTTTTTTGCAGGAGACCATGCTAGGCGCGTGCCCCCTGCCTGCCCTCTCGGGGTATAAGGGTCTTGCGACCCCACCACCCCGGGATGGCCGGGCTGGGGGATGTGCGGTTTACACCCGGCATGATGTCTCTGTTCTTCCTTTCTCTTTAGATACCTCCCTTCAGGCAGTGGCTGTGAGGCTGCACCTGGATAGGAGGTATACTATCATTTCTGCGTACATTCCACCGTCAGCTGACTTCGACGCGGGGGACTTCCGCCGCGTCGTGGCACAGTTGATGAGGCCCTATCTCTCGCTTGGAGATCTAAACGGCAGGCATCCTCTCTGGCGAAATTACTCCATAAATCCCAGGGGAAAAGTCCTTGCCGATCTGATCGAATAGCTTGAGATGGGTGTCCTAAACGTGGATGAGTTTACGCATCACTGTCCGAGAACCGCTTCATTTTCTTGCCTTGACCTATCTTTGTGCTCTTCGGATGCACAGCCTGATTTTGATTAGGGGTAGGTCGATGACCTGCATGGTAGTGATCAATTTCCAATTCAAATATCATTTTCAGGGCAACTGCCGCCTGAGAGACAACCTCGGTGGTGCTTGGCGCGGGCGTGGTAGCCTGCATTTCAGGAAATGACTGAATTCTCTATCTCAGTCGAGGAGTTTAGGTCGGTAGATGAGGTTGTTTAGTTTTTCTCCGGCAACCTCATAGATGTGGGCCTGACTACTATTTCTAGGACGTCTGGCCGTTTTTCACGCCGACCACTCCCATGGTGGTTAGCTGAGTGTAAGCCGGCCCTCAAACAGAAGCGTTATGCCTACATGCGCTATAAGCGCCACCCGAACGATTTCACTGTCGCTGAATTTCGTCGGGCTAGGGCTAGGTTCCGGTATATTTGGAAGCACGCCCGCCGCTCCTCTTGGCGAGCATACGTGTCTTCACTTAACGGGAAGACCCCTTTAGCTGAAGTGTGGAAGCGAGTCAAAAGGATTCGGGGCAAGTTCTCGCAGGACCCCCCCCTCCCGTTCTCCAGGAGAATGGGACCGCAATCTCTGACCCCGCGTCTGTGGCGGAATCCTTAGCGACCGCTTTTTCCGCATTCTCTAGCCGGGATGCTGCTCCGCCAGTATTCAATGCACGTCGTGATGTCGCGGAAGGCCGCCGGCTGGACTTTACCTCCAGAGGCGGAGAACCCTTCAACGACAAGTTTACTGTGAGTGAGTTGCGTTCCGCTCTCGCTTCGTGCGCGGACACCGCCCATGGTCCGGACGATGTCCCGTACGCCATGCTTCGACACCTGGGTGAGCGAGGCATGGCCTTTCTGTTAGATTTGTTCAACAGGATCTGGGTGGAAGGTCTTCTCCCAGACTCCTGGCGAATTGCTACTGTGCTCGCCTTTCGCAAACCGGGAAGAGATCACTCTACTCCGACCGGTTTCCGCCCAATCTCTCTAACCTCTTGCGTGTACAAGTTGATGGAGAAATTGGTAAATGTTAGATTAGCCTTTTTCCTGGACAGCGGAGGCCATCTGTCTTCCGTAAGTTCCACTCCACGTCGGATGCTCTGCTCCGACTGGAAAATGCCGTCTGCGAGGCTTTCCTTCGTAGACACCACTACGCCACGGTGTTTTTCGATCTGGAGAAGGCCTATGATACCGCATGGCAATACGGTATCATGGAGACTCTCCACACGATGGGGGCGAGGGAACGCCTCCCAATGTTTATATCTGAATTTTTGCGAGATCGTCGATTCCGCGTACGGGTGGGGGGAGCCCTCTCCGGCCCAAAGGAGCAGGAAGAGGGTGTTCCACAGGGAAGTGTCCTCAGTGTCACACTCTTTGCCCTGAGCATCAACGGCATCACCTCGGTGCTGCCGAAAGATGTTCTCGCTATGCTCTACGTGGACGACCTATCGATCTCTTTTGGCGCGGTCCAGATGCCAACTCTGGAGCGTCGACTCCAACAGGCATTGAACCGCGTCTCTCGCTATGCCGAAGCGCACAGGTTTCGGTTTTCTTTGGCCAAGACTAAGGTGGTGCACTTCTGCCGCCATCCACGGCTTCACCCCGACCCAGATTTGTTTCTTAATGTGGTTGAGTCGCACCGTTTCCTTGGTCTTGTATTCGACCGACGCCTCACCTGGGAGGCTCATATTCGCAGCCTTAGGGTCTGTTGTACCCGCGCTATGGACATTCTCCGCTCCGTGACGTTCATCGCTTGGGGCGCTGATAGGGCTACTGCCTTACTTTTTTATCGATCCTTTGTTCGCTCAAAGCTCGACTACGGATGCGAGTTTTATGCATCCGCAGCCGAGCGTTTATTGCAGAAGGTGGATTCGATCCACCACACCGGCCTTCGCCTTGCGACCGGTGCCTTCCACACTTCCCCCATCGAGAGCCTGTTGGTCGATGCTGGGGAGATGCCACTCGCTCTGCGCCGCGTGCAGTGCATCGCTCGCCTGTACACGCGAGCCCGGCGTCTCCCTCAGTCGCCAACAGCTCTCACTGCATCCGCAGCTGATCTCGATGGTGCCTATGCCGCCGAGAGACGCCAGTCATACCCTAAGCCCTTTGGATTTAGGGCCAGGAAACTCCTTCGAGAGGTAGATATAACTCTCGGGCCGGTGGCGCCCCTGGTTCTGCCCAGGACGCCACCCTGGAGGGTACCACATTTGGCCATTTGTGGCCACGCCTCTGCTCCCAAAGCTTGTACAGCGCCGGGAGTATTGCGTTCGACCTTTTTGGAGCACACATCGTGTCGCGCTGGAACCGTGCCAGTGTATACGGATGGCTCCAAGTCCCAAGAGGGGGTCGGCTTCCACGCCGTATCCCCTCTGTTTGAAGTCAGCGGGGCTCTACCAGGCGCTGCGTCTGTCTTCACGGCCGAGCTGGTGGCAATACACCACTCGGTACGGGAGATTACGCGACGTGCCCGGTTCGGAGACCGGATTGTGATCTATAGCGACTCACAAAGCGCCCTGAGTGCTCTCGTGGCATTGGAATCTCCGCATCCCCTGGTTCGCGAAATCCGTGACCCCACGGTTTTGGCGAGCCGGGCAGATGTCGAGATTATCTTCTGCTTGGTTCCTGGACATGTAGGAATTGCGGGGAAGGAGCGCCCTGATGAGGGCGCCAAAGAGTCCGCGAGGACTCTGCGACCGGACCAGCGTTTCGCTCTTCCTCACACCGACTACATGGCAGGAATACGGGCAGCTCTTCGGACTGCTTGGCAAAGAAGATGGGAGACGGTCGAAGGGAACTTAAAGTTGCGTGCCATTGCGCCGCGACTGTTCCCATGGACCTATCCCCCAATGCCGCGGTGGCTTCAGGTTGCTTTCTGTCGTCTCCGAATCGGACACACTCGTGTGACGTATCGCTATTTGATGGAGCGCTCGCCTGCGCCCTATTGCAACGACTGCGTCCTCCCCCAGACTGTTCGGCACATTCTTGTCGAATGTTACAGTCTGGGTGATCTTCGCGCACGATACCTGTCGCGGGCCTGGGATGGGCGGGGTCGCTACCGCCTGTTCTTTGTACTCGGGACAGATTCGTGCACATTGACTTGTGGACTTGTTGACTTTTGGGGGGAGGCTGGGCTTCTCTCCTTTATTTAAGGTTCTTTTTTTGTTATTGTTTTGTTGGTAGGTTGCACTCTCCTGCACCGGGGTGAGGGGGACCTCCCCCCGCTGCCAGAGATTGCTTCCTGATTGTTAAGTTTTTCCAATTTATATCGATTGTTAAGTTTTCATATTTTTATTTTAAAGTAGTCTAGTTCTAGGCTGTCGTGTTTTTCGGTGACTTATGCCCAAGTGGGTAGTTGCCAGATGGGCTCTATAAAATTTTTAAAAAAACAAAAAAACGCACTGTCCTCTATGGAGAATTGTCACTGGTCTCCGCAGTGTAGGAGGGCAAAAGAAGCGCCTCAAAGACTACCTCAAAACAAACCCTTAAGAAGTGTGGAATGGACCCATCCAGCTTGGAACAACTTGCCAATGACCGGGACACCTGGAGGAAAACCTGTTACCGAGCCATAGAAGGCTTTGAGGCATCGCGGGTGCATGCGCGCGAGGAACAGCAGCAAAATAGAGATCCTCCCCGCTCCAGGGTAGGGCATTGCATGCCCAACATGTGGGAGAAGGTGTGCCTCAGAATTTGGACTTCGTAGCCCTCAAAGAAATCACCAAGGCCACCAAAACTGATCTCATCTTCATCACACATATAGTCATCGCCACCCATCATTAGAGGAGAGACGTCGTCATCGGAATTCGATGGACCCCAAAAGCAAGTAAGAAGTAAGCATGGACAGAATACCAGCACTGCAGTATCACCTGCACACTGTACAAAGCACTGCTTGCTTTAGGGAACCATGGCAATGAGTTCAAAACTTGTTGAATGGCTAAAGTGTTGTGTTAATTGTCAGCCCAAATTTTTCCAAGAACTGCCTCTTTTTATCTTTCACTTTGCATTTTTCCAACCAATGTGATTGACACATCTCAACACAAAACTCAGTGTATCAAGGTCTTTAAAATAATGGGAATAATTGCTAAAAATTAAGGAACTGGCTTGATACAAATTAACCCAAAATGAAGTCAATTTTTTTGTACATTTAAGTTGTTGCATGCACAACCCTTGTAACTAGAAGTTATTTATCCTGCTCCTCTAAGAGAATTCATGTTTAAACTATGTAGTAAGTTTTCATTTTTATTTTGTCCAACCTTGTTCCTTGAATTTCAAATTGGCTTACTTATCTAAGTATGAGGTTTTACTCATCCAAGTATGAGGTTCTACTAATTTTTACAGTTTAGTCCATCCATGTCAATTAGTGATGACAAAAACTTTAAGTTGATTTCTGGAAAATTGTCTTTGTGGTTGCCTTCAACAGTTGTCGTTCTATTATATTGATGTATCAGCTTAACTACTGTCTTCACAGGTTGCGGTGGGATCTACCATGGGATCGATGGGTACATCTGGAGCCCAGGTTTCCCAGAAAATGCAACTTATGCAGCTAATTCTGAATGCATATGGGATTTTTTCAGTCCACCAGGCTATCAACTGAATGTTTCCTTCGTGGGCAGCTTTGACCTTGAAACAAGTGAACATTGTTCAAATGACTTCCTCCAGGTATGTGTGGGTGCAAATGGCCCACCTTGCAACAAATCTTTTTTTTGCCAAAAAATCAAATTACCCAAGATTTTTTTCTATAGTAGCCATCTGGCGACTTCCTACAGGGAAATTTTATTGGACGGGGGTTTGGATTGCTTTAAGATAGCAAGTTGTTATGTACGCATTAAGAAAATAGCATGGTTTCACAAAATGAAAGGAAATTGTTGTGAGAGTCAAAGAAGTGATTTGAAGTATTACAGAATATTTCCTTGCCTAGAGAGACTGGTGTGCTCTCCTGCTCCTCATTTGCAATGCATAAACATCTCCAACTGTCTTTTCCCACAGATTTCTCCTTGAGTCTTCTCCATGGGCACTTCTCCTTGGGCTATATATCTTCGATTTTTTCCACTTTATCCATATATTTACAGATCTCTCCTTACCAATTTCCGGCGTGATACGGCCTCGTTTCTCTTGCGCTTTAAATTTCATTCTACACCCAAGCCCAGGTTGCGCAGCATGGCATGGTCCCCGGGCAGAAAAAGTGGTGTCAAATGATACCCTCCCGGTCCCCCTGACAAATGCTCCTACTCTGGATCGGGCTCCGAGGGTAGGCGTTTAGCGTTTGCATCCAGGTTTTACGAAAGCGTCGCCAGCCTGATGATGATGAGGGTCTATCGCATTTGAAATTAAAATGTCGGTGACCACGGAAGCGGAAATAAGACCGATTCATAGTGAAAGAATTTCCCCTTCACCCACCCTTTCTGCTGAAGGGATTTTCCCTTTTCCTAGTCTTCCGCTTGGCGAGCTGCCCCCAAGTGGTTTGCTCTCTACTACAGAAGTGCTCCTCCCTCACTCTACTCTGTCTCAGAGGCAACTCCCAAGTTTTTGTAGCTGTGAGAGTGTTTTTCCCTCATCTATGCCCCAAGGAAAGGGTGTTTTTTCCTCTGCGGACCGCCCGAGGGTCGTTCTTTCTTCAGGTCGGAGTTGGCCATATTGGACATATAAAGAGAGGAATATAGTGGTAGAGGAAAAATTAGGAGTGAAAATGAAGGTCGAATGAAAGGACGGGTCCCTGATGAAACGGTATCACTGGCTTTCTTTGCGTTTTGGGGTTGTTTTTTTTAGTCTATATATATATATATATATATATATATATATATATATATATATATATAACATAAGAACATAAGAAAAGAAGGAGACTGCAAAAGACCATTCATGGCCTACACTTGGCAGCTCCTGTTCCAGTCAACACACAAAAGATTTCTTACCAGAGAAAAGTCATTAACATTGTCACCCTTTACAGGAGTTTGTCAGATGTAATCTACAATATACATAAAATGCATCCAGAGGATTATGTCCATTCATGCAACCGCAAAATATAATCTCCCCACCCCTTAGAAAAATATATACATATGTACATAAAAAAAGTCAGTCCCATCTAGCAGCTTCATCCATATATTTATCTAATCTATTCTTAAAACTACCCAGAGAGGAGGCTTCTATCACATGTCTAGTGAGCCTATTCCATTCATCTACCACACGATTTGTAAACCAATTCCTCCCAATCTCCTTCCTAAACCTATACTTATCAAGCTTAAACCCATTGCTACGTGTCCTCTCATGTTCACTAAGTATAAGAACCTTACCCAGATCCCCTTTATTATATCCTTTTACCCATTTGAAGACTTCAATCAATTCCCCTCTGACTCTTCTCCTTTCCAATGTATGTAGATTTAGTTTTCTGAGCCTTTGACCATAAGGTAAGTTCCTTAGCCCACCAATCATCTTTGTCATCCTTCTCTGCACAGACTCAAGCAAATCAATATCCTTCCTATAATATGGTGACCAAAATTGTACTGCATAGTCTAGATGAGGCCTAACTAGTGCCAGATACAGTTTTAGAATGACTTCAGCACTCTTATTGCTTACACTCCTCCTAATGAATCCCAATATCCTATTAGCTTTATTCTTAGCATTTAGGCATTGCTTTCTAGGATGAAGGTCTGAACTTACCAAAATACCCAAGTCCCTCTCAAATCGGTCCTCCCTAAAATTCTCCCATTTAATTTATAACTATTCAATGGATTATTTCTACCTATACTAAGTACATTACATTTGTCTATATTAAACTTCATTTGCCATTTCTCGGCCCAATTGGACAGAATGGTCAATTCCTCCTGCATTACAACAGCATCGGAATCAGCCCTAATGGCTCTACCTAGCTTAGTATCAGCAGCAAATTTACTCAGGTCACTACTTATACCTATGTCAAGATCATTAATATAAATTAAGAATAGCAAGGGACCCAAATCAGATCCTTGCGGAACTCCACTGCTAACACACCCCCACTCAGATTTAACTCCATCTATACTAACTCTTTGCTGTCTGTCACCACCTATGACTGAATCCACCTAAATATACTGCCATCGATCCTGTGTGCTTTAACTTTGCTCAGAAGCCGTAAGTGTGGCACTCGATCAAAAGCCTTACTAAAGTCCAAGTATAAAATATCATAGTTTTCATCATTATCTGCTGCTTCATACACCTTACTATAAAAAGACAGCAAATTAGTCAGCAGGATTTACCCTTACTAAAGCCATGCTGTGATTCTTTTATCAACTTATGCTTATCCAAGTGATCTCTAATATTCCTTGCTATAATAGATTCCATCATTTATGCATGCAAGCCTTTATAGCAGAGGGGTTTGGGGTCCCTACCACTATGGTGAAGTTGTTTTTTGTTTTGTTTTTTATGTTTGTTTTAGGCCCGGATATTGTGTTTTTGTTAGTTTGTTTGAAACTTATGGTGAGTTGATTGTGTTTTGGGGAGAAATTAGTAAGTTAACTAATCTTATAGGGAAAAGGGGATAAGTGTTGGCTTTATTTGGGGTATTAGAATTTTATGTGAACATTGGGTTTATGTCATTGTCGATGAGCAGTCTACTACCTACCTCTCAGTTATCACAGCTAGAACTGTGTCCATTCCTCACTTCCTCTGGAAGCCATGTTATTATTTTTGAGGAAGGAGTTAACCCTGTTGGCCATTATCTTCTCAAAGATTTTGCCTGCAAATTCTAAGAGATATATAGGCCTCCCAGAAATCCCACATTACACTCTACCAACACTTAAAGCACACCTAAGAAGCTTAAATCCTCAACGCTACCTCACAAGACTCGAACACTGTGCACAACAGAACCTGATGACAGTCTCGCCTCCAAAATCCTCTTTTACCCTTTTCACATTACACAAAATAGATACAAAACAAACACCCCCATCATCATATCAGACTTCCTGAGCCTCTTAAATAGTACACCTACAGGACTAACATTTCAACAACATATCAGAAACAATATAACCAAAGCTGACACGAAAATGAGCACACTCTGAGCACTCACAGAAATCACATTCTGGCAATTCAAGGCATCCATCATCTACACTTACAAGCTCTATATCTGTCCATCACTGCTATGCCTCTATAGCCTGGCCACCCAATCTTGCATCCAGTCTCTTCAGCACACTACAGAAGAGACAAAACAAAACATTCTGCTTGACCACAGAATGTAGCTACAACACTGCAATGAACCAATTACACTAAGAAACCAAGGTTATACCCATAAAACACTATTTTGAAAATACAAAATACAATTTCAAAGTTTGTATGCACAGTCCAAACTATGCCATTACAGAATTAAAAACTAACAAAGACCCTAAGATCCACTCGAGGCTGGTCAATAATGAAGGGAAAGGATGGAATTGAGAGGTGAAGGAGAGGTAAAGAAAGAAAGGATAGGATAAAGAATTAGTTTCACAACTCTTATTTCTACCACCAGGTTATATTTTATAGTAATATTTATCCATTCTATTCTTAAACATATTTATTGTAGTACTTTCAGCGACATTATGAGTGAAGCCATTCTAAGCATGGCATTTTATAAGAAAAGTAATTTTGTGCGCTCACATTGTTAAATCTTTTGTTTACTAGCTTGAAACCATTATTTCTAGCCATATATTTGTATTAGTAAACCTCTTGATTATTTTAAAGACTTCAATAAGTTGGATGTGCAGATATTGATCTTACATTGAAAATATATTGAGATGCCACAGATGAACTTTTGGAGCTAAAAAGAGCGACTGTGTCATCTATGTATCTCCTGTAGAAGATAGGACGCAATTGCAATAAGCATTTTCCATTCCAAAATTATCTGATAAATTCCTAGAGTACATAAATCAATTACACCCAAATATTAATTCACTCAGGAAAAGGAAGACAACAACTCTAAACCTACAAATATCATGCACAACCGACAGTTTCTCCATTTCCATTCACCAAAAACCTACGCATATGGGCTCTGGGCTCCATTTTCGTATTATGCCACCAAATTCAAACAACTCTATCAATTCCTTGCTTCCTCATGCTTACAACTTAACCTCATCATACCTCAGTTTCGTTAATGAGGTAATTTTTTCACTAAGTATTTCCAACAAAATGGACAGCCTTCAAACTTATACTACTGAAGTCTTCAAACTTTTCTCAATTCTCAATTCAAACTGAATGCTCCCTCATACAACATCCTTAAAGAGAAGATTTTTGTACCTCTCCCATATATAAGACCTCTCAACTCACTTCTCTGTTTCAAACTCTCACCCATTCTTAAAATTTACTTTCCCGCCACACACCTTATACCCATTTTTCAAACCCCACACAAATTACAGCATCTTTTAACATTAAAGACAAAATGCCAATGCTCCTTTCAGCATTGATCATATACGAGTTCACCTACTTGAGATGCAATTCCAAGGTATATTTGGGATTGACACAGTGCAACACTACATGTCTGTGTTTGCATACATCTAGGGATTAGCCACAGAACTGAAGCCCTCCTCGCTGCGCCTGAATTCTCTCCTACCTGATTACATTATGAAACCAGACGCCCACAGCACAAACCCACCGCAAACAACTTTACATTTAAAGACAGCCAACTTCAAGCACCAGAATCCCTTTGTATTAAATTGACAAACTCTGTAGCGGCAGTCTCAGAAACCACCCACCACAAGGGTTGCTCACTCGCTTGTGAGGCTAAGGAAATGCTGATATTTATTTATTTATATATATATACATATATAAACAATCATATCACCCATGAATAAATATACCTACATCAATATACAATTCCCAGCTAGAGTAAATATATAATAAATGCACAAATAGATTAAATATCGGCAAAAAAAATGAAACAACACAAATACACGTATATATATATATATATATCAATAATAAATTCAAAGTACAAGTTCTTTAAATATATATGTGTAAATAACACCGAAAACTTGTTTTACACAAAGCACCAATTGGGTGCTCTCCCTCTCTCCAATTATCATTCAGTCAACACAAAACAACCTAATTGAGCAAGCTTGTTTTTACTAAATAGTCTCTCAGTTGCCCTGGAGCAGTCTCCTTTTTGCGCATTACTGAGTGGTACCCTCACTCTTGTTGAGAGGGGAAAAGAGGGGGCTGGCATCTGCCTGGATCCGCCTCATCCTTGTTCTCATTCTCACTAAATTTGAACCAGGGGAAAGGACGGCTGTGACTCCAAAATGGTGCCACACTCAAGTCTCTCGGCCCCACACTTCCCATCTCCTTTCTCACTCCGAAATGATAGCAGTCAGTGGTATCTTAGGAGCTGTAAAAGGGGTAAAAGAAATTACTCCCTGCTCACTCCTTAATGTTGCTATGTATCCCCCCTCCCCCGCATACATACACACCACCCACACACATTCCTCATTCATACTCACACCCACCTGGCTTTCCATCCAGCTCCGCTTGTTGTCATGCACTTGAAAACAAAAATGTCCAGATTTACTCATTTTTTATATTCCTGTCTGTAGTATTTATATTATCAGTTAGGTTATAACAACTATTTAGAACACTCACCGAGGATGACGTGGCGTATCAGATGTGGTAGTAATTGACACAATAAGTTATTAGCAGGGGTTAGTAAATAGAATAATGTCCCACTCACACACACATTCTTACAGAGGGAGGGAGAAGGTATTGAGAAAAAGGGTGGGAGAATGGCCCTTCATACACACACATTCGCTCCCCCACACCACTATTACTACACTTATAAACATCCACAAACTACACATGCCCAAACCACTCACACCAGAACCAACTCATATCACTCTTATGTTTTCATTCTTATCTCCCTTTTGTACAGCGAAGACACAAAACAGGTTATCTCAGGTTTTGTATAAATAATAAACACATTTTCCATTCACTGCTGGTTAAAGGCCTACATTTTCACTATTTCATTTTCACCAATTGTTCCCTTTATTCCCAATCTTAAAAAGAGTATTTATGTGCAATTTCCTACTTAAAAGTCCTGCCACCAGCTCTCACTGCATCCACAGATGATCTCGACAGTGCTTATGCCGCTGAGAGACTCCAGTTATACCCTAAGCCCTTTGGGTTTAGGGCTAGGAAACTCCTTCGAGAGCTAGGTATAGCTCTCGGGCCAGTGACGCCACTGGTTCTGCCCAGGACACCACCCTGGAGGGTACCAAATTTGACCATTTGTTGCCATGCCTCTGCTCCCAAAGCTTGTAAAGCGCCGGGAGTATTGCGTTCAGCCTTTTTGGAGCACACTTCGTGTCACGCTGGAACCGTGCCAGTGTATACGGATGGCTCAAGGTCCAAAGAGGGGGTCGATTTGGACAGTGTATCCACTCTGTTTGAAGTCAGCGGGGCTCTGCTAGGTGCTGCATCTGTATTCACGGCCGAGCTGGTTGAAATACACCGCTCAGTACGGGAGATAACGTGACGTGCCCGGTTCGGAGACTGGATTGTGATTTTTAGCCACTCACAAAGCACACTGAGTGCTCTTGTGAGACATTGGAATCTCCACATCCCCTGGTTCGCGATATCCGTGACGCTGGGTTCCTGGACATGTAGGAATTGCGGGGAATGAGCGCGCCAAAGAGTCTGCGAGGATTGGGTTACCAGACCAGCGTTTCGCTCTTCCTCACACCGATTACATGGTAGGAATTCGGGCAGTTCTCCGGCCTGCTTGGCATGGAAGACGGTCGAGGGGAACTTAAAGTTGAGTGCCATTGCACCGTGACTGTTCCCATGAACCTATCCCTCAATGTCGCGATGGCTTCAGTTGCTTTCTGTCGTCTCTGAATTTGATGGAGCGCTCGCCTGCGCCCTACTGTGAAGACTGCGTTGTCCCCCAGACTGCTTGGCACATTCTTGTTGGGCGATCTTCGCGCACGTTACCCGAGACGATCGTGGTTCGCTATCGCTTGTCCCTTGTACACGGGACGAGTTCGTACACACTGACTTGTAGACTTTATGACGGCCCGCCGGAGAGCGCCTCCTTCTTGCTTTTTTTGCTTTGTTTTCTTGTTATTTTTTTAGCCCTTTTTAGCGTTATTTGTTTTCTTGTTTTTTGTTACTTGATAGTTAATATAGCTTAGTATTAGACCGTGTGATGTACTGTGGCTTATACCCAAGCAGGCAATTGCCAGATGGGCTCCCCCCCCCACTCAAAAAAATAAAAGTCCATGAGAACAGATTCCCTTATTTCCTTACACCAAATTTGAATATTCCCACTTTAGCTGCTTTGCAATCCCCATATAATTTCTTTTTATTTTGATAACTATTGGTCCTTGAAAATAGGTTCCTAACTGAAACGGTGGTATCAAGGAATTAAAATACTATAATAGAAATACTAAATGCAGCCTTTAATTTATCATCAAACTATGTATACGCCTGGCAATGCACATCCCCTCTGCTCTGTTACGATATATATATATATATATATATATATGAACATAAGAAAAGAAGGAGTCTGCAAAAGGCTAATCAATAGCCTATATGAGGCAGCTCCTCTTCCGATCACCCAGTTCATTCCCAACCTAGCATCCCCTTCCATAAATCTATCCAATCTTTTTTTAAAAGTCTGCAGGGAGGATGCTTTTATCACATGACTAGTGAGCTTATTCCATTCATCTACCACTCAATTTGTAAACACTGTTGAAAGCTTTACTAAAATCCAAGTAAACCATATAATTCTCATCTCTATCATTTACTTTGATTTTAGTAAGACTTTCAACAGGGTGCCACACTTACAGCTTTTGACTAAAGTTAAAGCACATAGAATCATTAGAAATATTTTTGGGTCTCTTCAGTTGTGTCTTAGTGACAGACAGCAAAGAGTTGAAAGAGCACTATTTTTCTTATATCAAACATTTTTACAATTGATGTCAAAGTATTGTTAGCAAATTTGCTGCAGTTTTCCCTATTGTAATTGTCCTACTTCAGCAGTTTTTCTATGGGCAATTTTCTCATTGATAATCAACCGCACAGTGTTTGATACGGCATTAAAGGGGGAGGGATTATTTTTGTAGTTATGCATAACATACCATTAATTGTAGTGCAAAACATATATTACTTTAGTTTTGCTATAATGAAAAAGACAATAAAAACATGCATCTCATACCTGTAACTTAGCTGTAGAAGCCCATCTTAGTTCCTGACTCTAACAACTGTTATGCAAAACAACCATAAAAATAGGTCACCTGGGTTTTACCGTAATGATGTTACCCACAGGTGATCATTAGGTTTATGCCTTTCAGGAATTTCTAAAATTTTATATAAATTTTTTTTTTGCAGAAGTACAAGTGAAATATTAATGGATATAGCCACTAGTATGATGATTTTTATAAATAGTGTAGTTAAGGAAATTTGATTAAGGCAATCAACCAATTAATCTTGATAACTTGCTGATTAATTAATTGGCCAGTGTGCTTATTGCTGCAGCCCTAGTCTGTATCATTAACTGTTCTTTCCATAGTGTCATTCTTGAATTATTCCATGAGGAAATTCAAGTAGACAGATTTGTGAGATACATTCTATATTTCCAAAAACCATGTTGAGTGTCCAAAATTAAGTTATGTTTGTTTAGATGGCCAATGAGCTTGTCTTTGGTCATTACACAGTTTTCTGATTAAGGATGGCAGGTTAATTGGTCCGCAATTACCTGTTGAGTGTTTATCTCCCTTTGTAAATATATCAGTGGAATATTAGCTATTTTGAAGTTCATTAGAGAGAAAGCTTTTCGCAAGGGTTTTATTAAACAATGCAGATACCCTCTTAGCAATATTTTTTAGAAAATTCCTTTAGATGTAGACACCATATTCTTACTTGTTGTTTTGTAACAACTATGTAGAAAATGGAAAGGGGGAGTTTATGTGTGTACATAAAATTTTACGAATACTTTTGAAAAGGCAATGAGCATTATTAGAGATTTGCGAAAGAGAAATGAAGCATCTGTCAAAGAAGGTGATGCAGTTAAAAATATATTAACCTCTCAATGGGTTATAATTACCTTCATTGGGGATAACCAAGGATTATAATCTTCTTCAGCCCTCTTTTCATTTATTCTTTCTGCTTATTTTTCTCCTCCATTTGTTCCAAATCTTAATATTTTCCCACTAAATGAGTAACTGAATGATCAAACTATATTTCACTGAATTAAGAATAGGGTTTAAGGTAAAGTTGAGTATCAGTTAAGGCAATTATATTTAGATGAGTTTTTAAATGTGTGAACAAAATTCCAGATTTCTGGGAGAACTTTTGCTTCGGGAGAAATGACTTGGAGTGAAGGTGTGAAGTGGTGTGGGAAACAAATGCCGCCTGCATACACCTGCAACTGCACAGCTATCAGGGTGAAACTACGCACCAATGAAGCTATTGAAGGAAAAGGATTTAAGGTTTGTTTGAAGAGCATGAGTCTAGTCTTCTATCAAACTCAGCTTGAATTTAAGGATGGAATCTGTCCATCCCATGCATGAATTTTAATAGCAGAATCTATTAGACTGTGCGGTAATCAATTTTAGGTTTCTTTGTTTGTTTGTTTTCTAAATAAAGATGAGTAAAAAGCGAAATTAAGCCCTGACAAGCAAAAAGTTTAAATGAGTAGAATTAATGAATAATTCAAGACATTTGCCTTTTCTCTCTCTTTCTACCTCTTGATTAACTGATTTGGGAGTATCTTGACAGGTACACTACCAGGGTAAATGCGGTGGCATCTACATTGCTAAAGAAGGGTCTATCATGTCCCCTAATCACCCGGATCAATATCTCAATAACATGAGGTGCAACTACACGATTGAAGCTTCCAGGAATGCTTATGTCATTCTCAATTTCACTGCTCTTGATATTGAAGGCAAGTTTCAGTCACAAAATTTCTTAAAATTTTAATAAAACAGAAACAAGTAGGTTATTTCCTCCAGAAATATTTTGAAGGTAGTATTTTGCATGAAAGTGGAGAAATTAGGGGAAAAATGTTTGCAGGGATAAAACGAGAAAGCAACTTGGTAACCTTTGACTAGGATTAGCGCAACTCTCCGGAACTTATTACAGTTTTGTGAATGTTGTCCAGCGGAGTGGAGAAACAAACTCGATACTATGGATCTAAGGTAGTTTCTGCAAGCTTCAAGGAAGTCACTCAAACCCTGAATGTTCAGCATTCTGAGGAGAAAAGACCTCAAAAAACAGAACATGAGTGCTTCCTTTGCTCGATGAACCATTGAAGACAACATGAGTATTCTTTTGCTCGAGGACAACACCAACGCCCTTTGCTAAGATCGAAGATCCTTCAAGGAGAGAACACGAGCACTCTTTACTAAGATCGAAGAGTCTTCAGGAGAGAACACGAGCACCACTTTCCTCAAAGAGCCATCAAGAACAGAACAGAACACGAACACTACTTAGCTAAAAGATACCTTGTGGACTGAACACAAGTACAATCCTTTGCTTTACTCGAAGATCCTTCGAGAACAGAAAAAGCGCTTTCTTTTTCTAACAGAACTCTTCAGGATAGAACAAGGGCACTCCATTTATCAAAGAGCTCTCATGGAAATATACATGAGCATTCCTTTGCTCAAAGAGCTCCCGAGGAGAAAAGACAAACATCCCTTTACTCGAAGGGCCCTCCAGAAAAGAAGAGGAGCACTTCCTTGCTCGAAGAAACTCCAATGAAAAAAACTACTAGGACTTCTTTCATTGAAGAAACTTAGATGACTGAACATGAGAACTGCTCGGCTAGAAGACGTTTCAGAGTACAGAATACGAGCACTCCTATGGTCAAAATACGAGTATTCCTCTGCTGTTTGAAGAGTCATGGAAGACAAAAGTTGCTCTCATTTGCTCGAAAGGACCTCGGAGGCAGAATACGTTCTCTCGTCGAGGGGTGCTCGATGAAAGAACACGAGTACTCATTAATTAGAAGAGAGCTCAACGATAGAGCAGCAGCGCTCATTTGCTTCAATTGCCGTCACCGAAAGAATACGAATGCTTCATTGCTCGACGAGCCATCGAAGAAAGACCACGAACACTCCTTTGCTCAGTCAGACAAGCTACTTCTTAAGAAGCTCCATGATGAAAGATTCAAGTCGTACAAATACACACTAAGAATTATGAATACTATTTTCGAAGAACGAACACGATCTGTAAGATACACACACTTCATACGACCTAAAAACTACAAACTATGAACTCGTACACGATCTACGAACTGCGAATTCAATGAACGAACACGATCTAAGAACTGCAAATACTACAATATATTAGCTTGATCTAAGAATTTTGACATAGTCAACGAACTACCGACACGACATAAGAAACTACCCTCCGCCCATTGCGGGGGGTAGTTTCTTCGGTCGTGTCAGTAGTTCGCTCCTAGTCCTGGCACAGATTCCCTCATTAGTTGCCGCTTTTTAATTCAAAAAATAAATTGCGTCCGATCAACTTCCCTACACGAGATTCTTGTGGTTTTCGTGGAATGTTTAAGGAAGACCTCATTATCGATCTGTGTCCTATGCTCCCGCTTTTATTTCCCTCTCCTCCTCCTCCTCCTCCTCCTCCTCCTCCTCCTCCTCCTCTCTTTCTATATTCTTATTGCATGGCTACTCCACCACGCTTTAATTACTCCTTGTCTCCTTTCCTTGGACCCCCTAATGGGCACGGCGATTTGCTTTCCTGGCTGCCATGCTAATGGGATTCAGCACCCCATCCAGCCCTAGCTTAGCCTCTCTTCTTTCTTTCTGACACCTTGTCTTCTTACCCTGCTTCCTCATTTTCCCTACAACCTCTCCCACAACTTTCTCTGCTCAGCCTCTAATTTCACAGGGTTAGACACCAACCAGCTTCCTCTCACCCAAATATTCCGGATCGGGGTTGGGGGGAGGGGACAACGCCCCCTCACCCCTGAGCTCTGGTTGGGGGGGAAGAACCACCTCACATACACTTTCTCTACTTTCACAGTCTATCAATTTTACACCCAGCCCAAGGTGGAGCTGCCATCCCGAAGGGCTGCCTGGCCACTGGGCGGGAGGAGTGGTATCTAATGGCTGCTACAGCTGGCTTTGCCGGCCCTTTATTTACCCCTCGCAGAGCGAGCTACTGCGTGTGGTGATTAGAGCTGGCATCCTGTGACACTAAATAGGGTCACCATGCCCAATGATCAATCTTGTCAAACAAATACGCCCTCTTTACCTTGAGCCCCTCTCGGACAGCTCCACAACAGAAAAGGAGGTCCCCCGCTATCCTTTCTCAGGGGACACTCTGACCAGAAAGGAGCCTTACTCCTCTCCTAAGCCTATGGGTGCAGGGGATTCCCCCTCACCCCCTTCTCTGGAGGAGCCCTTGGGCGACTCCCTCTTACTAGCGGTAGTCCCCCCTTTACTTGAAAAGGGGACTGCCAAGAAAGCACGCCAGCGGCCCATAATTGACCGGGAGTGGCTCGATAGGACCGCTGGCGTGCATATCAAGTTTCAGGGGGTCACTGTACATGCCCACATCTCTTCCCCGACGAATGCCGGTTCGCCAGTCCAAGACTAGACAAAAGGTACCCCGAATTGGATTTGTGATGTCTTTGGGGGGAAGGGCACATGGAGCCTCCCCTCCCCTGAGATGGACATGGTCTGTGAGGTGACACAGCCCCAGACAGTAGGATCTTCCATGGAGTCGAACCCCATGGTAGATGGCAGCATGCTGGCCAAGGATAACATTAGCCATCAAAGGAGAGTACTAGTTAGCGTGATTGCTAGAGAGCCGAAGGTGACCCGTTTCTCGGAGGGGAGCCTTCTGGCGAATGCGTCGAATCCCTCCGAGGCGGCCATGAATAGTGCCTTTCAGACATTTGGTGGCACGCCAATAAGTGTGGACCCACACTCTACCATGAACTTCGTGAAATGAGTGGTTTATACGAGGGAACTCGTGGACTACTCCATAGATTACATCACCTGGCCGACCATGGAGTGGTCAAGGTCGAACGTGTGATGAAAAAACAGGGAGGGGCCTCGAGACCAACCCCTACACTCTTCGTCACGTTCGACTGTGACAGGCTCCCAGAGTCAGTGCGTTCCGGTTGGTATCGCTACCGCGTGAAGGCATTGTTGTTACTACTGCCACCGCTGCGGCCATATGTGGACGTGCAAAGTCTGTGTAAGTTGCTCCAAGGTCACACACGATAAGTCCATCGTGTGTGGCCAAGTGTATCAATAGCGGATAGCCGCACCCCGCCTCTTCAAAGCAATAAAGTGCGTATCTAATTGAGAAGGAAATCCTGGCCATTCAGGCCCAGTATCGTCTCTCATTTCGTGAGTCTAAGGACTTGGTCCTGGCGGGCCCGTCGCTGCCTAGTATGTCTTAATGTTAAAAATAGACCCTCTGTTCTTTTCGCTTCCAGGACTACGAGCATGGTCGTTTCTGCGCCCATTCGTAAATATTCTGCGGATTCTACCCACCCCGGGCGCTTCCCTAGTAGAGCTGGCAGCATAACGGGTTTCACACCCAGCCCTTGCTAAAACCATGGCTGCCCCTCTTTCCCCAGCGTGACCGCTTCTCATAAGGCGAAACGATCGCGCGCCTCTATCGAGTCCTAAGACTCACAGGGGGCAACACCCCTGAAGTTGGTGTGAGGCCATCTGCCGTGATTCCTAAAGCTGCTCCCAAAAGGAGGACAGCACTAAAGGACTTTCGGCTCCTACGCCCACACCGAGTGCTAGGCTTGGTGACTCGAATGTGGTGGATCCTGCAAAGGAGTGACCCCCACCTGCCTAAGGTTTCGAAGTGGAGGGAGGAAAAGACTTGCATGGCAAGCCCAACCTCTCCCGATAAGTCGTCGAAGGTGACAGCGCCTTCAGCGCATTGTCCGACCAACAGCGCCCAGAGCTCTGCCTCCTGGAAGCGTACGGCCCTGAGGTTCTTCTCTTCGAAGAGGGCCCCCGCATCTGCTCTAAGCTAGGCATGGAGGGCTTATTCCTTCAAGGGAATTGCCATGGACTCCGGACCAGCCTGGAGAAGCTGCGGATGCTCGTCTCCTGTTTTCCCTTAGCTATCTTTTTGCAAGAGACCATGTTGGGCGCGTGCCCCCTGCCCACCCTCCAGGGGATAAGAGTTTTTCTACTACCCCCCCCCCCCCCCCCGGATGGGGGCCGGGCAGGAGGATGCGCCATTTACGCCCAGCATGATGTCTGTTCTTTTCTTTGGTTTAGATACCTCCTTTCAATTAGTAGCGATGCAGCTGCACCTGGATAGGAGTTATACTGTTATTTCCGCGTACATTCCACCGTCAGCCGTCTTCAACGCGGGAAACTTCCGCCGCCTCTTGTCCGCGTTGCCGAGGCCCTTTCTCTTGCTCGGAGATCTGAATGGTTGACACGCCCTCTGGGGAGACTACTCGATTAATTCCAGGGGTCAATTCCTTGCCAAACTGGAGATAGGTGTCCTAAATGTGGATGAGTTTACGCATCACTGCCCGAGAACCGCTTCATTTTCCTGTCTTGACCTATATCTTTGCTCTCTGAATGCACAGCCTGATTTATGGGTTGGGAGTAGTCAATGACTTCCATGGTGGTGATCACTTTCTGGACCGCTGCAGCCTGAGAACCTGCCCCGGTGTTGCTTGGCGCGGGCGCGTGGTCCGCATTTCAGGAAATGACTGATTTTTATGTCTCAGTCAAGGAGTTTAACTCGGTGGATGAGGCCGTTGAGCTCTTCACCGTAACCTCATCGTCGTGGGCCTAACTACTCTTCCCAGAATGTCGCCGTTTTGCATGCCTCCTGAATCCCTGGTGGTCATCCGAGTGTGAGGCGGCCTTCAAACAGAAGCGTTATGTCTACATGCGCTATAAGCGCTGCCCGAACGATTTCACTGTCGGTGAATTTTGTCGAGCTACGGCTAGGTTCCTGTATGTTTCGAACCACATCCGCCGCTTTTCCTGCCGGGCATACCTCTTCACTTAACGGGAAAGAACCCTCTAGCAGAGGTGTGGAAGTTAATCAGTTAAAAGGATTCTGGGCAAATCCTCGCAGGACCCGACTCCCGTTCTCCAGGAGAATGGTACCGCAATCCCGGAGCCCGCTTCCGTGGTGGAGTCCTTCATGGCCGCATTCTCTAGCCAAGATGCTAGTTAGCCAGCATTCAATGCGCGTCGTGATGTCGCGGAAGACCGCCAATTTGACTTTACTTTCAGAGGCGAAGAACCTTGTTTTGTGTCGCGGACACGGCCGCTGGTCCAGACCATGTCCCGTACGCCATGCTTCGACACCTGTCTGAGCGAGGCATGTCCTTTCTGTTAGACTTGTTAAACAGGATCTGGATAGAGGGTATCCCCCCACACTCCTGGTGAATCGCTACTGTGCTCTCTTTTCGCAAGCCGGGGAGAGATCACTGAACCCCGGCCGGTTTCCACCCAAACTCTCTAACCTCCTGCCTGTGCAACTATCTGTCATCCGTAAGTTCCACTCCATGTCGGATGCTCTGCTCCGACTAGAAAGTCTTCGAGGCCTTCCTTCGTAGACAGCACTACGCCAGTGTTTTTCGATCTGGAAAAGGCCTATGATACCGCATGGCGATACTGTATCATGGAGCCTCTCCACACGATGGGGGCGAGGGGATACCTCCCAATTTTTATATCTGAATTTTTTCTATATCGTCGATTCCGCGTATGGTTGGGGGAAGCCCTCTCCGGCCCAATGGAGCAGGAAGAGGGTGTCCGGCAGGAAAGTGTCCTCAGTGTCAAACTCTTTGCCCTGAGCATCAACGTCATCACTTCGGTGCTGCTGGAAGATTTTTCTCTCCGCTCTACGTGAACGACCTTTCGATCTCTTTTAGTGTGGCCAAGATGCCAACTCTTGGCCATCTACTCCAACAGGCATTAAACCGCGCCTCCCGCTATGCCGAAGCGCACAGTCTTCGCTTTTCCTTGGCCGAGAATAAAGTGGTGCACTTCTGCCACCATCCACGGCTCCATCCTGACCCAAACTTGTTTCTAAATGGGGTTCTCCTGGAGGTAGTGGACTCACACCGTTTCTTTGGTATTGTATTTGACCGACGCCTCACCTGGGAGGCTCATATTCGCAGCCTTAGGGTCTCTTGTACCCTCGCCATGGACATTCTTCGTTGCGTGACTTATAGTGCTACTGCCTTACTTTTTTATCGATCCTTTGTTCGCTCGAAATTCGACTACGGATGTGAGTTTTATGCATCTGCAGCCGAGTGTGTATTGCGGAATGTGGACTCGATCGATCCACCACACCGTCCTTCGCCTGGCAACCGGTGCCTTCCGCACGTTTCCCATTGAGAACCTACTTGTCGATTCTGGGAAGATGCCATTCGCTCTGCGTCGTTCACAGTGCACTATTCGCCTGTAGGCCCGAGCCCGGTGCCATCCTCAGCTCTCACCTCATCCGCATCTGATCTCGACGTTGCCTATGCCGCCGGTGGCGCCCTTGTTTCTGCCCAGGACGTCACCCTGGAGGATACCATCTTTGACTATTTGTCGCCACGCTTCTGCGCCCAAAGCTTCTACAGCGCTGTGAGTATTGCGTTCGGTCTCTTTGGAGCACACTTCGTTTCTCGCTGGAACCATGACAGTGTGTGTATACGGATGACTCCATGTCCCAAGAAGGGGTCGGTTTCCACGCCGTATCCCCTCTGTTTGAAGTCAGCGGGGCTCTGCCAGGCGCTGCATCTGTATTCACGGCCGAGCTGGTTGCAATACACCGCTCGGTACGGGAGATAACGTGACGTGCCCGGTTCGGAGAACGGATTGTGATTTATAACAACTCACAAAGCGCCCTGACTGCTCTCGGGACATTGGAATCTGCGCATCCCCTGGGGATAATATTGAATAAAACAAGTCAACGTTGAAGAGTGTGATTAGGAAGCTTTTAGATGTATGTGAAAATGGAGGAAAATTTAAACTGGTTAGATCGGGGTCTTCTGCTGAGATAAGTTTGAAATGTCGACTTCCTGTAAGGACGTTTTTAGGTATTTTAAATTTTCATTCCCCTCCTTCGAGGACGCTCGTCGCGCCTCCCACAGAAATCCGCAGCCCCGAGCTGGGAAACCAGAAGCTCCACTCCGTCGAAGTGGGAGAAGGACCGAGCTCGGTTGGGTATGAAAGACCTCACTCCGACGTATTGATTTCGCCTTAGCGAAAACAGCTCATCTATTCAAAAATGCATTTCGAGTAAATAGATTGACAACCAGCTTATGGTCGGTCCCTAGCTGCTCGTGGGAAGGCTTTTGCCAGGGGCAATTAACAGGATTCAAGAGAGGAATAAAATAGACCTAGAGTAGATAGAGCGATCTTGTAGACACAGCAAGGATGATGGGAAAATCTATCAGTTAAAATACAATTCTATCACCTTCCTCTCGTTTCTCTTATCTTCCATATCTCTTCTTTTGAACCCCCCATCGTATCTCTTCTCTCTTGTCTCCCTTTTCGTGCCTCCCCTCATGTTCGTACTTTGGACTCCCCTAAATTCCTTTAAATTACTTTCCCATCGCGATAATTCGCACAAGTTACTGTGGATGTATTGAGAATGCCCCCTCTCCCTCTCTTACCACCTACACACAATTACAATCCTCCCCTCGTTGAATTACCATCTTTTTGACAGCTAATAATTGTCCTTCTACAGAATCGAGCCACAGGCTGTGCGAGTATGATCGGCTGGTCATCAAGCAGAAGGCTCGTCGCTGGCGTTCGAGCTCGCGTTACAGGACCCTGTACACCCTGTGCGGCTCCGAAGTACCTGACCCAATCGTGGTTCGAGGGCGGGTCTTCCTCGATTTCACAAGCGACCATTACTTGTCCAAATCCGGGTTCTTTATCAACTACAAAATTAAAGGTAATAATCCTGTGAAAGATTAAATTTGATAGATAATCGTGTAGTAGTGAAGTGGGGGAGGCAGTAGTGGGAGTGGTCGTAGTATTAGTAATCACGAGCGTAAATTAAAAAAAAAACAAACAGCTATATCGAAAATGCATTTTTTAATCCAGCTCGGTAACGGCAACTCTCCCACCCAGTTCCAAGGGCATTAAACGCATTCATTGAATTATTATACCATTGAGCCAGTTCTTAACACAGGGGCTCCTTGTTGCTGTCCACGGAGCCCAGCTCACACCAGTCTGTATTTTCCGCCCTGATTACATAATTTATTATAATGATCATTTTTATTACTATCATGTTTTACTTCCTTAATGCGATGGTTCATCGATCGCAGCAAGACACTTCCCACAAGTTCCTCCGTCAGTTGAAACCCAGAGACAATGAAGTTACCCTCACAGTTTCTTCCTTTCAGAGCAACTAACTTTGCAACAAAACAATCACTATTTTAAAGTTTGCATTAAGTCAAATTTAATTAATTGTTATTCCTTGCCTCTCTCCTACACACATACCAAAACAAATAATTATCTTTCCATTTTACAGACTGTGGTGGTAATATTACTACTCCCAGCGTTATTAGTTTGCCAACTCACCCACAAAACTACATGAATAGCATGCGCTGCATTTGGGACATTGCAGCACCTGAGGATAAAGTCATATACATAAAGTAAGCTTAAAATTCGGTTTTCGGTCTTGTCAGTCCTACGATGTGTATACAACCATTAGTTACCAGTTCCTCTCTATCGAAAGAATTTGTGTTACTTGCGGTTTCGTCTATCTAGTTGTGGGAAGAATAGGTAAATGAGCTGAAAAGATATTATTATTATCATCAAGCTACCAAAGCCTCCCCCCCCAGGGTGCAGATACAACAGAATTGAATTCGCACAAAATACCAGGCGTACTAGAGAAAGGGAGAGGCATCAAAAGGAAACGCCCGTAGTAAGCCCAAATAATGAAATAGGAGTTACTGTAATAGATAAACATTTAATCGAGACTTAAATGCAGAGATGTTAGGAGAAGAGGTAATATCATTGGGTAATTGATTCCAAATTTTGACCAATGACGGAACAAAACACTGAGAAAATTGCAGTGGAAGCATTCATAGGATTCATAGAAAAATCATTAAGACTAACACTATACGTTGTCACACGTACAGGATTGAAAGGTCCAGGCAAGAAAGAACCTATGTAACGGATGCCGATTATTAAAAACTTTAAATAAAACACTAAGTACGAAAACTTGACGCCGATGGTACAAATCAAGGGAAAGCTCAGGAGAGATGAACTTAATAGAATTCAAAGCTCTATCCAGCATTGCCAAATGGGAGTTGGCTGCAGACATCCAAACACGAGCACAGTACTCAAAATGAGGCAAGATGAAAGTATAAAAATATTTTATTAATGTGGAGTCTGGACCAAATGTTTTCAAGCATTTTCAAAGTAAGCCTGTCTTCTGGGCAATTGAAGAAGATAAGAAACGGATGTGCTTCTCAAAAGTCAGCTTAGAGTAAAAAAAAAAAATCCCCCAACAAACATACACTAGAAACTTCTTCAACCTGTTCACCAGAAATATGCAAACAGGGATGAGTAGCCCTAAAGTTGACACCAATAAGTGATCCTGGCCAAATCTCTGTTCAAGGATGCAGCAACTCCAATACAAAGTCAAAAAAGATCAGAACTGAAAAGATGTACTATAAAGCCAACTTTATCAGCTATAAATATTGGATCCGAGAGGTTCAGATACAAATTTTGAACACATACCTCAAAGTATGAATCTGAACCCCAGTGGGGCAGGGAATTGAAAGGTTAGAGGAGTATGTGGAGAGGGTAGGTTATCATAGTTTTTAGGTTGTATTGGAGCAAATTTCATATTGTAATATCAATTTGTGTATATATTATTATTGATGTGTGTATTGCATGATTGGTTTTCTTTTTTTACAAGCCATTATGGGGATGTCTTTTCCAGCAGTTCAGACACAATCTTGTCAATGTAGTTTATGGGATGTGGTTGACTCTGATGACCTCTGATAGGCCCTTGTGACTTTTTTCATCCGTTGAATTATAAGAGTGGGAAGAGTTTAAGTATTTTCTGAGTGGTAACAATTTCTACAAAATAAGGACTAATGGGAAGTTAAGCCACATTTGGTATGGTTAGTTGCTGGATAATCTCGATTCATGTTAATTTGTTTAGCGACCGATGGTTTGAACCCGCCGCCCAAAAGTAGGTCTCGTCTGAGAGGGGCATCGGACGGAGCAAATCAGTGATAAATACCCGTAGTGGGACAACTCTACAAAATTGAGGCACTCCAATAGAACGGAAGGTCTCAATCTCATTAAGAGACCTCGGGTGAACAGACATAAGGAAAAGTAGAAACTAGTGAGTGAAAAAATAACGGACTATGCGTAGTAGTGGGACTCTCATCCACCTTAAGAGCTCGGGCTGGAAAAGAGCAGTAAAAAAAGGCCCCGTCGAAAGTTTCTAAATGCGATCCCGGGACTCGCATCCACCATCCTTGATTCCCTCAAGGGAACGATTTCTGCTGGATACATCGCTGTAGTATAATCAGTAGCTCTGACCTCTGTAGCCGTATGTGTATGATGAGATGTCTTGTGACCTTTGCTGTCTTTATGCCTCGCCTGACTTCTCCCAATTATACGAAGTAAGTTTGGTTTTTCCTTGTTTAGGATTAACCACAGAAAAGGAACCTATCTTTATTGCAGAACGGAGACAGGTTCATGGCAGTCGGGGCCCCTTCGCGCTCTTTACCACACAGCATCCTTTGGATACTAGTTCTATCTACTACCCTCTGCATTTTTCATTCCCTTTACTTCATCACTTTGGGCGAACTTTCTGCCTCAAGATGCCCTTGGTGTTTTTCGTATTTTATCTACATTATTATTATTAAATAAATCAAACTATCGAGGTTTCTTAAGAATTTATAGATGTTAACTCTTGTTCTTCTTAAGGTTTCAAACCCTTCACTTGGAGTTCCATCGAAATTGCCGATATGATCATCTCAGTGTTTACGATGGCTTGGTCAGCTCCGAAAACAAGCTGTTGGGCAAGTTTTGCGGGGATCATTCCGACGACCTGCCCAAGTTGAGTACCCCGAATTCCAAGACCAGATTAGTGTTCGAGTCCGATAGAGTTATTCACCATTCAGGATTCCAAGCGGCAATTCAGTTTACTTACAGTAAGTTTTCGGTATGCATGTTGTGTACACTATGGCCTGATTATATAATTTAGATCATACATGGACTAAAGAGAGGGAAAGAAATCTGTGCCGACTAACCAACCTTCGTGTGGGATTGAACTCCTAGACTCACAAGAGCGAGGGCCAATCATGACTGAGGAGTTCGTGTCTTTCTTTCCAATTGCTCTTCTTTTTTTAATTCTTCCCATCCTAAGGATATGCCACCTTCGAACGTTTTAAGTACGATACCCCTATGTCTCTACTTGTTCCCGGGTGCCGAGGTAGATAAATGTGTCCTATTTCATTCAACAGCATAGATGAAGTCTATGCTCATTGGACCACTTTTTTCCTCCAATAGTCCTCTTTCATCTAGCTGGCTCATTTCCCTCTTTTCCTTATCTCATTTTTCTTCCTTCTTTTCCTTCCTTTCCCATCATTCTATCTCATTTATCACCCTTCTCATTCGTCTCTATCGACGAATTTCCTACTCTTCCTCTGTTTCATCATGAAGAGAAAATACAGGTGTTGCATTACCTACACCAACCCAACTGTCTACATTTGTGTTAAAAGGACATAAATTTGTCCTTTCAGCCATCTTGGTAGCGAAGCAACCGTGCTGTTGCCTTTGGCTAATCTTAAATTCAAAGTTAGATGCAGCATGATCAGTGGATAGACATTAGTGCAAGTGTTTAATCTACAGGACAGTGTTATCTCCACTCTTTTGTACCCATTGATGCACACGCAAACACCCACACTTAATACACAAAAGACATTAAGGAGCTTCAACTATGCAAAAGCATGGGTTGAATGGAAATGTTCAGGTGTGTCTAGGTTCCACCAAGGAACCCTAATTTATCTCTTGTTTTCACTATTTGGGCAGTGTACCTTTAATTCATTCTCACTTCACAACCTTTGCTTCACTTTACAAATTTACAGACCTTTCAATAACTTTCTAGAAATTATCACATTGGTTTTTGTCTTTGTATTTCTAAATAATAAATAATGGACAGAGTAACAACGTGCTTTAAATATGTCCTCAGTCCTACATCTGTAGAAGCTGAGGATGAGTAAGATGGACTTGCCTATTCACGTCCTCATTATCGACAAGGCATCTATCTATATACAAGGGTCATGAGAGGACCAGAAGAGAACCATTTATCCATATACAAGAGTCTTGAGGGACCAGATGAGAAGCATCTATCTACATACAAGGGTTTTGAGAGGACCAGGAGAGATGCATCTATCCACATACAAAGGTCTTGAGAGGACAAGGAAAGAAGCATATGAATTGCCCAAGTGTACAGATCGTTCGCTAAATTTGTTTAATGTCTTGTGTGAATATTTCTTTTATTATTATTTTTAGAAATCGAAGCATAACGGAGGCATTACTACTAATCTTTAAAGAAAGTTCGGGGGTGAAAGTAATAAAGTTACAAGAAAAAAAATGCGTAACAGGTACTTAACCTCAGAAGTTATTGGTTGGTTAGTTTCAGTTCTCCCCACGTTTTGTCAACTGGTTTTGTGACTTCACTCTCTTGTGTAATAAGTCGGACTTCTGTGGGAACTGCATCTTGGTTTCTATTTATGTGAATACATATACAGAAAATATTAATTTTACTTTTGGATAGTTTTAATCCTAATCCGTTTGAGGAGTAATGAGTCTAATATGTACATAAAAAGTGTCTGTCATGGAGAAGCTAAAAAAGAACTGAAAAAGTTGCAAAAATATACAAGTTGGAGAGGAAATTCACCTTGCTTGTGTGGTACTAACTGTGAAGCATGTAGGTGGTTCTATCATATTATGGGGTTCCATTCTTCATAAGGGCCAGGGCAGATGTTTTTATGTCAGAGAAGAATGAACTCCACAAGTTGTATAGCCACCTATCCAGAAATTCCATCTCACAACACCAAGAAATGAATTTATATTTCAACAGAACAATGCCCCATGCCATACATCCATCCACACCAAGAATTAGTTTGGAGAAATGAGGATCACCCCTCTGGAGTGGACACCACAGAGCCCAGACTTAAATCCAATAGACAGTTGTGGCGAGTGCTTGGAAAGGTAATGAGAAGTAACACAAGTACAAATAAAACAGAATGATATGAAAATTACAAGCTGAGTGTAGAAAGATAGCATCAGACTTTTGTGAAAATTTGGTAAAATCCATGCCATGAAGAATTATGTAATTAATGCTAAAGGGGTCCAACTAAGTATTAAAATAATTAAAAATAAACAAATATATACATATACTGAATTCAGATATGAATTCATGCTGCTGTAGAACATTTTGAGCATTTGGCATAGTTAATTAAATTTTATCTACAACAAAACAACTTGATATATTTTAATCACTTAGATCACTAATTTACCTTTCATTGGCAATTGCTATAACAATATATTGTTGTTTTTACAAACGATAACTATATAATACTATAAATAGTATATCATCCTTTGGGGGAGAGTCTGTATATTTCCTATCTCATATCATTTTTAACGGTTTTAATTCAGTGAATTGGGGAGGTACTTTAGCCTCACATTTTCACTAGGGTATTTTCGGTAACATTCTGCTGAAAGTATAAGATTGCATGCAGTTTATCCTTGCATTACAACTTTTCCCTTCCACCTCAGCTTAAAATGCTTGCTCTTGTTGGAGGCTCCTTATTTGGAGCAGTTTAATGACTTATAAATAAGGAATTAAAGAAAAGCACATAATTTTTTTCATATTTAACAATTGCTTTTTTTTTCTAACCTTTCATTTTTAACATCAACCATAATTCATCCCACCCGTTAATTCCACTTTTCGTTAATTACTCTAATGTTTTAAACTTTACTTCATTTATTCTTTAGCTGTTAATCAACATATTTTTGTGTGGGATTTTGTAATTTTCCCTCGGGAATTTCTCCCTATAATCCAATGCTGAAACTTCTACTTTTGGGGCCTCTTCCTGGCCTCAGTTTGTACCTTGAAAGCCCCGTAAGGGCCGCGGCTATTTGTCATCCTGGCCGCTGTGCTGACCGGATCCAGCGCTCCGTCCGGCCCCAGCTTAGCCTCCCTTCCTTCAGATAGCCTGTATTTCTCCCCTACTTCGTCGCTTTTGATACAACCTCTCCCACAACTTTCTCTGGTCAGCCTCTAATTTCACAGGGTAGATGCTGACCTTCTTCTCAACCAACCGTCCCGGATCGGGGCTGAGGGGGAAGGGGACAATGTTCCCTAACCCCTGAGCTCCGGTCTGGGGTGGTTGGTTTTTAACAAACTGCTTCATCCCTACCCATACCTTCCTCACATCCCTTTTCCTCTCCTCTTCACATTTTATCAATTTTACGCCGTGTTCAAGGTGGAGCCGCCAGGCCACTAGGCGGGAGGGGTGGTCCCAAATGGCGGCGCCTGGCTCTGCAGAAAATTAAGGGTCACCATGCCCGATGATGAACATTTAAAAAAAACCTCAACTTCCGCTTGATCATCAACGGAGCCGCCCTCGGGCAGCTCCTCTGAAAAAATAGAGGTCCCCTTCCTCCTGTGCTTGCGCAGGGGACTCTCCATAACTCTCTAACCGGAGAGGAGGCTTACTCCTCTCCTTTGCATACGGGTGTATGGGACTCCCCCTCACCCCCTTCTCTGGAGGGGCTTTCAGGCACCTCCCTTTTTCCAGCGGCAGTCCCCTCTGTTCTTTCCAAGGGGACTGCCAAGAAAGCCAGCAGTCAGCCCTTAGCCAGCCGCTCCACATCGAAGCGGCTCGATAGGGCAAACCCCCTTAGGGGGGAGAGGGAAGCCAGGCCCCTTCGGTCGCTTCCCTCAGAAGACCTGCTGAGAAGAATATTGAACCTTGCCGTGGTCAAGGCCTGTGCCTCCCCACACAAGACTAGTGACGATACTGCGATTTCTTGGAGGGTGATGGCCAACTGGAGGCCCCCCCTGAGATAGACATGGTCCTTGAGGCAACCCAGCCTCAGACGGTAGGGCCTTCCATGGGGAGGAATCCGGGCTCGGTTCCAAGCACCGAACCCGAATCCGCCCCTATGCAAGGTCCTCCTCAAACGGTTAGGGTTTCCGAGGCAGTACAAGGAGGGGAGGGATCTCCTCCAACCGGTGCCCCCACGACTACCAGGACCTTCTCCATTTCGGAGAAGGAACTGCCTGAGGCCGGTCCATCTGGCCTGGGGTCTCCTTCCGGCGGAGGTGAGAAGCGGGTTCATTCCCCGTCCTCCTCCAAAAAAGACAAAGAAGAATCGGGGCTCCTCTCCATCCGCGGGGCTACGGCGACGGATGGGTCTGCTCCTACTTTGGCAAGCGACCAAGCCAAGATCTGCACATCCGGCCCCTCTGCCCTCTCAGGGTGCGGAGCCTCTGACTATGACAGAGACCAAAAGTGCACAGGGCGGAGCCTCGATGACATCGAGGCCCCTGATTCAGAGGTTACCTGGCATTTTTGAGCCCGCTGGCTTCAAACTCTTCCTCGTTATTCGCTCAACTAATGGCACCATGTTGGCCAAGGGCAACATGATCCATCAGAGGAGAGGATTAGCTAGTGCAATTGGTAGAGAGTCGAAGGTGACCCGTTTCTCGGACGGGAGCCTTCTTGCGAATGCGGCGAATCCCGCTGAGGCGGCCAAGATAAGTGCTCTTCGGACACTTGATGGCACCCCAGTGAGTGTGACGCCCACTCTACCATGAACTTTGTGAAAGTAGTAGTTTATGCGAGGGAACTCGTTGACTACTCCATTGAAGACATCACCTTAGAGCTGGCAGACCATGGGGCGGTCAAGGTCGAACGTGTGATGAGAAAACAGGGAGGGGCCTCGAGACCCACCCCTACACTCTTCGTCACGTTCGACTGTGACAATCTTCGTGAGTCGGTGCGTGCCGGTTGGTACCGCTACCGCGTGAAGTCATTCCTGCCACTTCCGCGGAATTGCTAATACTGCCACTCTTCGGCCATACGAATCGTTCTTGTAGACGTGCAAAGTCGGGGTCACCCGAAATCTGTGTAAATTGCTCCAAGGCCGCACATGATAAGTCTAAATCGTGTGTGGCCAAGTGTGTCAATTGCAGAGAGCCGCACCCCGCTTCTTCGAAGCAATGTGGTGCATATCTCGTCGAGAGAGTAATCCTGGCCGTTCAGGCCCAGGATCGAATCTCATTCCGCGCGGCTATGGACTTAGTCCTGGCGCGCCCGGCTCTGCCTGGGACGTCATATGCCTCAATAGTTAGAAAGGCACCCTCTGCCCCTGGCCCATTCAGGCCAACGAGCACGGTTGTTTCTGCACCCATTCGGAGCCCTTCTGCGGGCTCTACTCAACCCGGGCGCTTCCCTGGTAAAGCTGGCGGCAAAAAGGGTTCCTACCTAGCCTCGGCTAAAACCAGGGCTCTCCCCTCTTTCCCCAGCGTGACCGTTTCCCGTAAGGCGAAACGGCCACGCGCCTCCACCGAGTCGTTAGACTCACAGGGGGCAACACCTGTGAAGTTGGTCGCCAGGCCATCTTTGGAGGTTCCTAACCTGTCGCCCGAAAGGAGGACAGCAACAAAGGAGCTTCGGCTCCTTCGCCCACGCCTAGTGGTGGAGCGAGTGGCTCGGAGACGGTGGTTCCTAGAAAAGTGGGCTCCCCGCCTCCGAAGCCGCAACGCCCGCCTAAGGTTTCGAGACGGGGGGAGGAAAAGATTCGCCTGGCGATCCCAACCTCCCCTAATAAGTCATCGAAGGCGACAGCGCCTTCAGCGCTTTGTCCGGCCAACAGCGCCCGGGTTCTGATTCCGGGAAGCGTACGGCTATTCCCGTGAGGAGCTTCTCTTTGAAGTGGGCCCCCGCGTCTCCTCTGAGCTAGGCCTGGAGGGCATATTCCTTCAATGGAATTGCCGTGGACTCCAGGCCAACTGGGAGGAGCTGCGGAGGCTCGTCTCGTCCCGTTCCCCATTAGCTATCTTTTTGCAGGAGACCATGCTAGGCTCGTGCCCCATGCCCGCCCTCCTGGGGTATAAAGATCTTGCGATCCCACCACCACGGGATGGCCGGGCTGGAGGATGCGCGGTTTACACCCGGCATGATGTTTCCTTTCTGCCTTTCTCTTTAGATACCTCCTTTCAGGGAGTGGCTGTGCAGCTGCACCTGGATAGCAGGTATACTATCATTTCTGCGTACATTCCACCGTCATATGACTTTGACGCGGGGGACTTCCGCCGCGTCGTGGCACGGTCCGAGGCCCTTTCTCTTGCTTGGAGATCTGAACGGCAGGCACCCCCTCTGGGGAGATTACTCAATAAATCCCTAGCGACAAGTCCTTGGCGATCTGATCGAAGTGCTTGAGATAGGTGTCCTAAACGTGGATGAGTTTACGCATCACTGTCCGAGAACCGCTTCATTTTCTTGCCTTGACCTATCTTTGCGTGCAGGTTTCGATTTTCCTTGGCCAAGACTAAGGTGGTGCACTTCTGTCGCCATCCACGGCTCCACCCCGACCCAGACTTGTTTCCTAATGGGTTACGCTTGGAAGTGGTTGAATCACACCGTTTCCTTGGTATTGTATTTGACCGACGCCTCACCTGGGAGGCTCATATTCGCAGCCTTAGGGTCTCTTGTACCCGCGCCATGGATATTCTCCGTTCCGTGACTTTCAGCGCTTGAGTTGCTGATAGGGCTACTGCCTTACTTTTTTACCGATCCTTTGTTCGTTCGAAGCTCGACTACGGATGCGAGTTTTATGCATCCGCAGCCGAGCGTTTATTGCGGAAGGTGGATTCGATCCACCACACCGGCCTTCGCCTTGCGACCGGTGCCTTCCGCACTTTCCCCATTGAGAGCCTGTTGGTCGATGCTGGGGAGATGCCACTCGCTCTGCGCCGCTTGCAGTGCATCACTCGCCTGTACGCGTGAGCCCGGCGCCTCCCTCAGTCGCCAACAGCTTTCACTGCATCCGCAGCTGATCTCGACGGTGCCTATGCCGCCGAGAGACGCCAGTCATACCCTAAGCCCTTTGGGTTTAGGGCCAGGAAACTCCTTCGAGTGCTAGATATAGTTCTCGGGCCGGTAGCCTTCCTGGTTCTGCCCAGGACGCCACCCTGGAGGGTACCACATTTGGCTATTTGTCGCCACGACTCTGCTCCCAAAGCTTGTACGGCGCCGGGAGTATTGCGTTCGACCTTTTTGGAGCACACCTCGTGTCACGCTGGAACCGTGCCAGTGTATACAGATGGCTCCAAGTCCGAAGAGGGGGGTCGGCTTCCACGCCGTATCCCCTTTTTGAAGTCAGCGGGGCTCTGCCAGGCGCTGCGTCTGTCTTCACCGCCGAACTGGTGGCAATACACCACTCGGAATCTCCGCATCCCCTGGTTCGCGATATCCGTGACGCCACGGTTTTAGCGAGCTTGGCGGATGTCGAGATTATCTTCTGCTGGGTTCCTGGACATGTAGGAATTGTGAGGAATGAGGGCGCCAAAGAGTCCGCGAGGTCTCTGCGACCGGACCAGCGTTTCGCTCTTCCTCACACCGACTACATGACAGGAATACGGGCAGCTCTTCGGACTGCTTGGCAAACAAGATGAGAGACGGTCGAAGGGAACTAAAGTTGCGTGCCATTGCGCCGTGACTGTTTTCATGGACCTATTCCCCAATGCCGCGACGGCTTCAGGTCGCTTTCTCTCGTCTCCGAATCGGGCACACTCGTGTGACGTATCACTATCTGATGGAGCGCTCGCCAACGTCCTATTGCGACGACTGCGTCGTCCCCCAGACTGTTCGCCACATTCTTGTCGAATGTCCCAGTCTGGGTGATCTTTGAGCACGGTACCGGAATGGGCGGGGTCGCTACCGCCTGTCCCTTTTACTCGGGACGAGTTCGTGCACATTGACTTTTGGGGGGACGCCGGGTTTCTCCCCTTGATTTAAGAAGGTTCTATTTTTTTTGGTAGGTTGCACGCTCCTGCACCGAGGTGAAGGGGACCTTCCCCCGCTGCCGGAGATTGCTTCCTAATTGTTAAGTTTTTCACATTTTAACATTATGTTTTCATATTTTTATTTTAAAGTAGCCTAGTTCTAGGCTGTCGTGTTCCCGGTGACTTATGCCCAAGTGGGCAGTTGCCAGATGGGCTCTAAAAAAAAAAAAATGTACCTTGTAAGGGGGTGTTAAGTGTAACATGCTGCAGCTGGCATCTAGACAATTGTGTGTTCTCTTCCTTTAAAGATCTCTCCTTACAAACTTTGAGCGGATGATGCTTTTGTTAGATTTTGCTTTAAATTCATTAAAAAAAAATCATTTTCTCATTCTAATCTTATATGAGGCTCTTGCTCACTAAGTGGATAAAGAGGTGGATTTCCATGCCTGAATGTTGGGTTTGATTTTCAGTGAGAGGCAGACATAATTTTCAGAGCTCACAGGGGGCAGCCGCCAATGAGGCACTGTGTTGAGTTTGAAGCATATGCACAGACAGCTCTAGCCACGTATGTCACCACACACATAGCCAGTTATAGCACCACTGTTTTCCTCCCTATTCTTTTCACACATACAACATATAAACTTTTCCTTCACAGAACCTGCCAATGGAAGTTTCATATCCACACTCCCATGAGGTGGAATGGATGGCCTTAACTTTGGCACTAAGGGTTGCTTCCCTTCTGACAAACATCAGCCCCCAGTGCACACAGTCTCGCCACCAATCATCATTCTGATCCTTATATGAATTTCATTATCCAGTCATGTGGTGCAATCAACTATAATCTTTCCCTATTTAGAATAGCCATCTTCTGTAAAATGACTGTGGTTTTTATATTATAATTTTAGTCTTCCTGGGTGCATTCCTGCATACAAGAAAGACATGATGACTGCACCTGTGGTTTTGTGAATTTTACCTCTTCACCGTTATTGTGCTTTCACCTTTTTGTCTTTGTTGTAAAGTTTCACCTCTTTGCCTTTATTGTGAGTTTGACATTTTTGTCCTTGATTTTAATTTCACATTTCTTCCCTTTATTGTAAGATTTTTCCCCCCCTTTGTTGGGAGTTTCTCCCTTTCCCCTTCATTGAGAGTTTCACCCCCTTTTTTTATTGTTCTGCCCCTGCCTTTATTGCAAGTTTCACTTTTTTCTTGTAAGTTTCACCTTTTGCCTTTATTGAGAGTTCCACTTTTTTAATCTTAATTAAGAGTTTCTTGGGGGGGGGTCCCCCTTTCAAAACCCTTTATTCTCACCTTTTCCCTTCATTATGAGTTTCACATTTTTCTTGTATGAGTTTCACTGCATTAATCATGAGTTTCACCTTTTCCCTTCATTGTGAGTTCCACCTTTTTGCCTATAGCAAAGAACAAGGTTTCCTATGTTGTGGGACTGCCTTTCAAGAGGCATTTATGCTAGGTGATAGTAGACCAGACTGCTCTCTGCTGCTCCTAGACTTTGAGTACTTCCTCGCCCCAATCTTGTTTTCCTCTATTTTTGCAGAGTGCGGAGGAATTGTTAACATATCTGAGTCCCAAGCGACCGAAACAATACGATCTCTCGATGCTGATAATGATGGTTAGTCGATTCTTTGATAAAAAATAAAGTTAAAGTACAGATGGTTTAATGTCAAGCTCAGAGTGAGAGAAAAGGGCCTAACTTTAAGCCAACCCAATAAACCCTCTTTCAAATAGTGCCAGAAGCGGGCAAAATTGTAAATACGTAAGGTGGATCATAATGGGCTCGGGCTGAACCGAATAGCATTCCATTGGAGTTTCATGAAAAAGAAAGTTCAAATTAAAAATGGAAATGGGAGGCATTTATAACTCGCATAATTTGCTATTGGTCAATGTTTTAAATTCATTTATATATATATATATATAACAATATTAGAAATATACAGATTAAAAAATATTGTTAAAAACAAATAATTAAGCTTTACAATCTAAATTTATTTTACTGAGTTTTAATGTGAACTTTAACAGGAAAGTATGAGCCATTTTTGTCATGCGAATGGCTTATTCAAGGACATCCAGATAAGGTCATCTCACTAAACTTTACAAGAATGGACATTGAAGGCCCTGGTGTTAATGACACAAAGCTGTGTCCCTACGATTTTATTGAGGTATTTGTATTTTCTACTTATTCTATCGTTCTAGGTGTGGTCGACCAAAACATAATCCTTTTTATACTAAAATAATCTAGTGAAATGAAAACTAGAAAGTCAAGTATCCTAAACTTTAAAAATGTAATTTTTTAAGAGTATTGTTTGAAATTAAGAATAGGTGACTAGTTAGAGCTCATAGCTCTTAATGATGCAGTCCTGTTGTATAATGAATTTATGCACATATTTTTTATTTATGAAGATGAGTCCATCCTGAGGATTGCAAGCAAGCATACTCGCAGGAGGGGCTTGATGCCATAATGCAAGCGATTTGAGAAAAAAATTATAGGATAATATTTATTACAAAACATGATTCAAGTAATGAATCAGAATAAATTATATTTAGTATAGATGCTGATTCAAAAGTTAGATAAAGTGTGCAAGAGGCTTTATGAAATTATTCTTGTTTATTTCTTTAAATAAAATAAAGCTCTTTAACTATATAAACAATATAAAGCCAATTCAGAATGCTTATTGGCCCACTTAACCCCCTTCCGCACGAGTCGGCGGCACCTGTATACGGTGCTGTATACAACATTTTATTTAAATTTAGCATTTATTGCATTATTCATGTTGTTATGTTTAAACATTGCCTATTCTTATGATGTTTGTTCATGTTGAGAATATCTTTCAAATAATTAATAAAAATATTTTTTAAAAAATGACATATTGCTTACTCACCTAAATGCAATGTTTCCACCCCCTGGATAAATCCATTGCTTCAGCAATTTCTGGGTGATGCTTGGGTTGAAGCAGGAATATGTGCTTTGCTTGCATTTCTTATGATTTGAGTGAAGTGCTTGAGTGCACCGGCTAAGGATTTTTGATGTGTTGAAATTGGGCGTTTGTTTTTGTTGTAATGGGTGTGTTTGCTTGTGCGATTGATGAAGAGGCGTGGCGTGTGCTCAAATGTGGTTGTGGTCCGATGTGAGGTCCTGTATAACTTCCCACATTGTGCGCATTTGTAGAATAGATGTATCTATTGTTGGTTGGTTGATCTAGGGCGCGAGTGGCTTTGTTCCTATGGTTTAATGAGTTGGTGTGCTGAGAGTGCTTCGCTTTGTTTAGTCATTAAAGTTGGGTAGAGAGCCAGGTTTTATGGTGAGCGTTGAAATCCCCTTCCATGATGAGGGGGTGTTTTAAGAATTTACTGACAGGATATGTAACTTCGTTTATTATTTTATAGGAGACATTCTTTAGTTTTATTTGGAAGCAAAGGAGTTTTTGTGGGGAACATTGTTGTGGTCTTTGTGAATTAATGTTGCAAGGCGTTGGACATTAGGTTGAGTATTGTTTGTGAGTGGTGTAGTTCCTGCTGTTTGGAAACGAGTGTTTCATGCATGAGAGTGATGTGGATGTTGTGGTTAGGTAGGATGTTTAGTGTGTTTGTACAGGGATAGGGTGGGGACAATTGACACAATGCAATTGGGTAGTATATTCGTTTGTCACTTAGCGAGATGTATCCAGTTTGTGCAGGCGTTGCTCAAATTGGGGAGGCTGTGTGTGATGTCTTTGTTGCATGTTTTACAGAGGTATGTGTTAGGGCCGATTTTGGACTTTTAAGTCCCAAGCTAGTGTGATTGTAAAACTGGTGCGAGTTATCGGGCTCAGACGTGAAAAATGTGGAGTGGAAAGGTAGAGAGGTAGCTGCAGGGACTGCGCAGCTGGGAAACCGGGCAACGGCCTCTCCTGTGGCCAAGTCCACCCTTGGATGGATGATAGGAAGTGGGGGAGATTGAGTGACGGTCTTTGCCATTCATGGGGGAATTTTGACTGATTAAACTAGCCTTTTAAATCACCTTTCTCATAAACAGCGAATTGAAGGAACTGTAATAGGCATTTGTATATAATATTTAAATGACAACTCTTACTATTGTAGTAGGATCATTTAGTATAATTTTATTTTAATTATATTTAGCTAGCATATAATGTGAATATAGATTATTATTTAATAAAATAAGTGTCAATACAGATGCAATGCTTCAAAGTTGAACTCAACTGAACAACCATAGTTGGGAAATGTTTATTTGGTACGTATTAATAGTATTGGTATGGTTAAATTAAGCTTAGTTGTACTTGTATAGCTGAAGTTTACCCTTTCATTTTGTCCATGACTAACTAGCCTTAGGGAGTATCTAAGGTTTCTGCTAGCTGTAAAAAAATATTGTTGACAGAAGATTTCCATTTGAAGCCATGTTTGATCTTAACACCAGGACCCATGAATCTCGTTTTGTTGGGGGCTCATCCCACGAAAATATGGGTCCAGCCCAGTTGACCTTCCCCTCTCTCGTTAGTGACACCCCCACCCCACCTTCGAGTTAATCTACCCTATGCAAAGCTCTGCACTCAGTAATGAATGGTCTGTGCCGCAGATATTTGATGGTCCGTCCAGCTTTTCGCCTTCGATGGGGGTCTTCTGCGGGTCGTCCATCCCAACACATCGGCTAGTGAGTTCGAGCCCAGTCATGTTCGCCCGGTTCCATTCGGACTCTTTAAACCAGTCAGCCGGATTCACTGCCCGATTGGGAAATACACCCAGTAAGATTTTATCATAGTTATTTAATGTAAAAAAAAAAGGCCAAACCAACAAGGATATATCTGGAAATATCTATTTTATGTTCGTAATGAGTAGTGAATTTATGGGAGTGGAAATGTGCGAAAGATACATAGTCCTAAAAAAGGGGATGCTACCTAGGGCCTCGATTATGAGGAACAAATAAAATCGGTGGGTGAGCAGCGACTGATTGGGTAAAGGGGTGGGGGGATCCAAAGTCGCTGCAAAGCGATCCCGTTTCGGACTCCATCTGGGGTCTCCACCATGCGGTTCACCCCGTTTCCACTCGACTCAGTCCTAATAAGAGAGAGAACTAGAGCTAAACAATGACGATTGACCGATTGAAACTAAATATTAAAATAAATAGCAATGCTGACGTGCCTGGTACTCTAAGCTCCTAGTTCTGGTGGTTATTCCCCCCCACCCCCTTTCGATCCGTTGGATGCGCTCTCTCTCTTTTTTTTATTACAATATTTTCTATTCAAATCCCGCGAGTCGGGAGAGTTGCGTGAACCCCGGGACTTAGCCATCTAATTAATTATTTTATTCAGGCTGTGTATTTTCCACACATCCTCACTACTATTACCACCAACTTCTTTTCGAGGAGGTTTCCTTGTTAGTTTTTTTAATGGATCTTCGGTCTCACTTTTCTGTCCTCCACCCCTGAGAGAAATGACTTGTGGGTTCACTGCTTGCATTCCCACTTTTCATTTACTCCTCCTATCATATCATCGATGCCTAAAAACTGGGAGGTGGCACTCACTATTGCCATAAGAGAGGGTCAAGGATTAGAAGATAAAATATACCATTTTTTGATGGTCGTGGTCGGCGAGTCTCCCGACCCGATTGGCTGTTATTTATTGAGTTCATGAGATTATTATGCCGAGGAATCTTGACACTTTTACGCTTGAGTGAGCACACAGTTTCCTTCTAAGACGCGCAGATGATACCTTGGTAAGGTTATTTTTATTCCCCCATCAAGGTTAGTTAACCACTAATTTTCTTGTCTCTTAAAAATCTCTTGTTGTGTTTGATTTTCAGGTCTTTGCGGTCCGGGCTCCTTAACAGCGACCACTTCGTTGCAGTCCATAGAGTCCCCCAATTTCCCTGGCAATTACCCGTCGGGGCTGAGGTGCCGGTGGGTGATCACCGCCCCCGAGAACGAAAGGGTCAAAATCCACATCGACGACTTCAGTTTGGAGTCGAGCCCGCGCTGCGCTAAGGACGTGCTTTCCTTCAATGAGCGGTTGGGCGAGGTTAGTGCGTAAGGGGGTGTTCCCGTCAACAAGGCCTTCCTGGAGGGGCGGGGGGGCTTAAAGTCACTCTCAGAAAGAGGGTAAGAAGTATAAAGGTGAGCAACGGAAACTGCCTTTTTCTCACTGTTTCGCGTCGTTGTATTACACACTTCTTCATTCTCAAATGGCAATACCAAAGTTTGAAAGATTAGTGCGAGATTATAGTAGTCTCAATCGTGCACTCTTTTTTTTTTTTTTTACACTCCTGTAGTGCTCCAAATAAAGAGATTAAACCTGCCTATTCAGGACAGAGAAGGTTCTCAAAAAACAAACGGATCCGTAGAATCCTTTGCCTTGACCCCCGCCTTGAATCAAAAGGTAAAAACGATTTTGTGATGATGAATCAAAAGATGGGGCAAAGGGTAAAGCCCCCCTCCCCGCATAACCCAAGATGAAAGTTCTTTAAAAACATATTTAATAAGATTGTATTTTTTATATTTCGGTTCGGTCTTTTCCTGCTTTTCTACTTATTCTTTACTTCCACTTTTTTCTGTATTGCTTTATTTCTATATACCCCAAGAACTAAGGGTCGAGGTGAATCATTGCCAGAGAATATAAGAAATAGAGTAGGAGATAGAATAAAATGCTCACCTTAAAGAAGATCATGGTCGGCAATTCTCCCACTGGACTCAAAGTATGTTCGGCACATTCTTGTCGAATGTCCCAGTCTGGGTGATCTTCGCGCACGACACCTGTCCCGGACCGGGATGGGCGGGGTCGCTACCGCCTGTCCCTTGTACTCGGGATGAGTGCGTGCACATCGACTGGTGGACTTATTGACTTTTTGGGGGAGGCCGGCCATCTCCCTATTATTTAAGCAGAGTTTGTTTTTTGTTTTGTTTTGTTTTTTGCATTTGTTTTTGTTTTTTTCCTTTCCCCCATTTAGGGTGGGTTTTTTTCTTCGTTTAATTTTATTTTAAAGTAGCCTAGAACTAGGCCAGTTTTAATACGGTGACTAATGCCCATGTAGGCAGTCGCCAAATGAGCTCTAATAAAAAAAAAATAAAAAATGGACTCAAAGTGATTGAATGCATTCGTGATCTTCAAAGGGAACTCGTTTGCAAACTACCGTGTGAACTACTGACCAGTGCAGTCTGTGTTTTCAGGGAGAAGTGCCTAATAGGATCTTTAATTCCGGTACAAACGCGAGAGAAGAGCAGTTCGAGGTTGAAGGTCGAACTGTCCGCATCCGAGTAAGTACATTTTGTGTTAACTGAAATTGGGGGTGACTAAATAAAAGTAATGCTGGGAAGTACAAGTTTTGCCGCTTCTTAGTTATCTCCCAGCTGCACAATGAATTAGAAAGCACTCGTAGAGCACCCACCTCCGCCATTGTGAGAAAATGCCCTATCTCGCAATGGTAAAGAAATCGAATAAAGAATCAAGAATCTACATCAGGAACTGGATCCTCCCCCAAATCTATTCAACCCTTCTTTCCCCCATCCCCACCCCTCCATAAAATTTTCTCGAAACCCATCAATAAACTATATATTTTATACACAAACAAATAACGGTGGCCTCATAACCTTCGCCAAACTCTGTTGGCGTAGGTAAATATGAAGAGAGGTGAAAAATACTTAAATGGGGCGCCAATTTTCTGCACATAATGGCATGCATTTGGCACATAACACAGAAACAGTCAAATGATCGTATAACGAGGTGACACTGATCTGATAAAGTATTCTTATTGGGAGGCTAAATTTATAATTTCTAGGTTGAAGCGAATCAGTAAAAGTGGATTCGTCATTACTCCTTTTGATGTCTATTTGATAGTTTGAATATATTTTGAGTTTGTACACCGTTTGTTTTTTTGTTTCTTCATATGCGTAAACTTCGTCCAGTTTGCCTGATATATGTTTGTTGCAATATGTGCAGGGTGTGTGATACACGTTGGTTTAATTTGGGTTTTGGGATATCGGTAAAGCGTAAGGCTATTTTAACACACCTTTTACTCTCACTTTATCACATTTTCAGTCTAACACTTTTTACTTTGTTGTTTTTCTTTTACGTTTTTACTGTTTTCTCTTTTCTTTTCACTCTTTCTTTTCTCTTTGTTCGTTCTTTTCTTTTTAAGGACTCACAAAGTGCCCCGGGTGCTTTCTGGTCATTGGAATCTACACACGCGCTGGTTCGCGGTATCCGTGATGACATGGTTGCCGCAAGCCAGGTGGATGTCGAGATTATCTTTAGCTGGGTTCCTAGACATGTGGGAATTGCAGGGCGGAGAATGAGAGCGCCAGAGTCTGCGAGGACTGGGCGACCAGACCAGCGTTTAGTTCTTCCTCACACCGACTCCATGGCAGGAATCCGGGCTGCTTGGCAAAAAAGATGGGAGATGGCCTAGGGGAACTTAAAGTTGCCTGCTATTGCGCCGCGACTGTTTCTGCACCTAGCAACCAATGCCGCTACGGCTTCAGGCTGCTTTCTGTCGTCTTCGAATTGGGCACACTCGCGAAACACATTGCCATTTGAAGAGCACTCACCTGCACCTTATTGAGACGACGACTGCGTTCTCCCCTAGACTGTTCGGGACGGGTTCGTTTACATAGACTTGCGGACTATCTTACTCTGTAGGAGGCTGTCCTCCTCCTCTTTGGTGTTGGTTGCAGGCGGACCTCCTCCCGACCTAAACTTGCTACTTCTTTTTTTCTGCCTTTGGTTTTGTTTGGTTGTTTTGGGTGGTTTTGGGGTGTCTTTTGCTCTTTTGTTTCTTTTAATCTACCCTAGCATTAGGCTATAAGATGATTACGGCGACTTATGCCCTTTAGGTAGACAAAGGAAAGTTGTGCTTCCATCCGATTCCCCCCGTAAGGGCCGCGGCGATTTGTCATCCTGGCCGCCGTGCTGACGGGATCCAGCGCTCCGTCCGGCCCCAGCTTAGCCTCTATTCCTTTCGGATAGCCTGTATTTCTCCCCTACCTCGTCGCTTTTCATACAACCTCTCCCACAACTTTCTCTGGTCAGCCTCTAATTTCACAGGGTAGATGCTGACCTTCTTCTCAAACCAACCGTCCCGGATCGGGGCTGAGGGGGGAGGGGACAACGTTCCCTAACCCCTGAGCTCCGGTTCGGGATGGGTTTTTTTAACAGCCTGCTTCATCCCCACCCATACCTTCCTCACATGCCTTTTCCTTCTCAATTCACTGTATATCCTTGATTTTACGCCGTGTCTAAGGTGGAGCCGCCATGCCGATGGACTGCCAGGCCACCAAGCGGGAGGGGTGGTCCCAAATGGCGGCGCCTGGCTCTGCCGGGCCTGTAAGCACCTCTTGCAGTGCGGGCTACTGCGAGAGTTGATGCGCGATGGCATCTCGTGTAAAAAAGAGGGTCATCATGCCCATGTATGCAAATCAAAAACCCAAATCTCGCCCCAATTTCCCTTGCTCATCAACGGAGCCACCCTCAGGCAGCTCCACCGAAAAAATGGAGTTCCCCCCCATGTGCTTGCGCAGGGGACCCTCCATGCTTCTTTAAACGGAGAGGAGGCTTACTCCTTTCCTCACCTACGGGTGAAGGGGACTCCCCCTCACCCCCTTCTCTGGAGGTGCTTTCGGGCACCTCCCTGCTTCCAGTGGCAGTCCCCCCTTTTCTTTCCAAGGGGACTGCCAAGAAAGCCAACAGGCAGCCCATAGCCAACCGCTCCCCATCGAAGCGGCTCGGTAGGGCAAACCCCCTTAGGGGGGAGAGGGAAGCCAGGCCCCTTCGGTCGCTTCCCTCAAAAGACATGCTGCCAAGAATTTTAAACCTTTCCGGGGTCAAGGCCTGTGCCTCCCTACACAAGACTGGTAACACTGCCAACGGGACCTGTGATGTCCAGGAAGGGGATGGCCAACTGGAAGCCTCTCCTGTGATAGACATGGTCCTTGAGGAAACCCAGCCTCAGACGGTAGGGCCTTCCATGGGGGGGAATCCGGGCTCGTCGCCAAACACCGAACCCGAATCCGCCCCTATGCAAGGTCCTCCTCAAACGGCTAGGGTTTCTAAGGCAGTACAAGGAGGGGAGGGATCTCCTCCGACCGGTGCCCGTACGACTACCACGACCTCCATTTCGGAGAAGGACCTGGCTGAGGCCGCTTCATCTGGCCTAGGGGCTTCTGCCGGCGGAGGTGAGAAGCGGGTTCATTTCCCGCCCTCCTCACCAAAAAAGAAAAAGACTCGGGGCTCCTCTCCATCCGCTGGGGCTGCGGGGACGGATGGGTCTGCTCCTACTTTGGCAAGCGACCAAGCCAAGATCGGCACATCCGGCCTCTCTGCCCTCTCAGGGTGCGGAGCCTCTGACTATGACAGAGACCAAAAGTGCACAGGGCGGAGCCTCGATGACATCGAGGCCCCTGATTCAGAGGTTACCTGGCATTTTTAGCCCGCTGGCTTCAATCTCTTCCTCGTTATTCGCTCAACTAATGGCACCATGTTGGCCAAGGGCAACATGATCCATCAGAGGAGAGGATTAGCTAGTGCAATTGGTAGAGAGTCGAAGGTGACCCGTTTCTCGGACGGGAGCCTTCTGGCGAATCCCGCCGAGGCGGCCAAGATAAGTGCTCTTCGGACACTTCATGCCACCCGGTGAGTGTGACGCCGCACTCTACCATGAACTTTGTGAAAGGAGTAGTTTATGCGAGGTAACTCCTTGACTACTCCATTGAGGACATCACCCTAGACCTGGCCGACCATGGGGCGGTCAAGGTAGAACGTGTGATGAGAAAACAGGGAGGGGCCTCGAAACCCACCCCTACACTCTTCGTCACGTTCGACTGTGACAATCTTCGTGAGTCGGTGCGTGCCGGTTGGTACCGCTACCGCGTGAAGTCATTCCTGCCACTTCCGTGGAATTGCTATTACTGTCACCGCTTCGGCCATACGAATCGTCCTTGTAGATGTGCAAAGTCGGGGTCACCCGAAGTATGTGTAAATTGCTCCAAGGCCGCACACGATAAGTCCAAATCGTGTGTGGCCAAGTGTGTCAATTGCGGAGAGCCGCACCCCGCTTCTTCGAAGAAATGTGGTGCATATCTCCTTGAGAAAGAAACCCTGGCCATTCAGGCCTAGGATCGACTCTCATTCCGCGAGGCTAAGGACTTGGTCCTGGCGCGCCCGGCTCTGACTGGGACGTTAAATGCCTCAATAGTTAGAAAGGCACCCTCTGCTCCTGGCCCATCGGAGCCCTTCTGTGGGCTCTACTCAAGCCGGGTGCTGCCCTGATAAAGCTGGCGGCAAAAAGGGTTCACACCCAGCCCCGGCTAAAACCAGGGCTTTCCCCTCTTTCCCCAGCGTGACCGTTTCCCGTAAGGCGAAACGGCCACGCGCCTCCACCGAGTCGTTAGACTCACAAGAGGCAACACCCCTAAAGTTGGTCGCTAGGCCATCTTCCCGGGTTCCTAAAGTTGTCCCCCGAAAGGAGGACAGCAACAAAGGAGCTTCGGCTCCTTCGCCCACGCCCCGAGGTGGAGCGAGTGGATCGGAGACGGTGGTTCCTCGAAAAGAGGTACCCCCGCCTCCGAAGCCGCAACGCCCGCCTAAGGTTTCGAAGCAGGGGGGAGGAAAAGACTCGCATGGCGAGCCCAACCTCCCCCAATAAGTCTTCGAAGGCGACAGCGCTTTGTCCGGCCAACAGCGCCCGGGGTTCTGCCTCCGGAAAGCGTACGGCCATTCCCGTGAGGGTCTTCTGTTCGAGGAGGGCCCCCGCGTCTCCTCCGAGCTAGGCCTGGAGGGCATATTCCTTCAATGGAATTGCCGTGGACTCCGGGCCAACTGGGAGGAGCTGCGGAGGCTCTTCTCGTCCCGTTCCCCGTTAGCTATTTTTCTGCAGGAGACCATGCTAGGCGCATGCCTCCTGCCCTCCCTCCCGGGGTATAAGGGTTTACAACCCCACCACCGGGGTATGCGCAGTTTACACCCTGCCGTATGTCTCCGTTCTTCCTTTCTCTTTAGATACCTCCTTTCAGGCAGTGGCTGTGCAGCTGCACCTGGATAGGAGGTATACTATCATTTCTGCGTACATTCCACTGTCAGCTGACTTCGACGCGCGGAACTTCCGCCGCGTCGTGGCACGGTTGCTGAGGCCCTTTCTTTTGCTTGGAGATCTGAACGGCAGGCATCCTCTCTGGGGAGATTACTCAATAAATCCCCGGGGACAAGTCCTTGTCGATCTGATCGAAGAGCTTGAGATGGGTGTCCTAAACATGGATGAGTTTACGCATCACTGTCCGAGAACCGCTTCATTTTCTTGCCTTGCCATATCTTTGTGCTCTTCAGATGCACAGCCTGATTTTGATTGGGGGGGTGGGGCGATGACCTCCATGGTAATGATCACTTTGCCATTCAAATATCATATTCAGGGCAACTACCGCCTGAGAGCCCACCTCGGTGGTGCTTGGCACGGGCGCGGTGGCCTGCATTTCAGGAAATGACTTAATTCTCTATCTCAGTCGAGGAGTTTAGGTCGGTAGTTGAGGCCGTTGAGTTCTCCTCCCGCAACCTCATCGCCGCGGGCCGGACTACTATTCCTAGAAGGTCTGGCTGTTTTGCACGCCGACCACTCCCATTGTTGGTCGGCCGAGTGTGAGACGGCCCTCAAACAGAAGCGTTATGCCTACATGCGCTATAAGCGCCGCCCGAACGATTTCACTGTCGCTGAATTTCTTCGGGCTACGGCTAGGTTCCGGTATATTTGGAAGCACGCCCGCTGCTCTTCTTGGCGGGCATACGTGTCTTCATTTAACGGGAAGACTCCTTTAGCAGAGGTGTAGAAGCCGGTCAAAAGGATTCGGGGCATGTTCTCGCAGGACCCCCCTCCCGTTATCCAAGAGTTTGGGACCGCAATCTCGGACCCCGTGTCCGTGGCGGAATCCTACGCGACCGCTTTTTCCGCATTCTCTAATCGGGATGCTGCTCCGCCAACATTCAATGAACGTCGTGATGTCGCGGAAGGCCGCCTGCTGGACTTTACCTCCAGAGGCGTAGAACACTTCAACAACAGGTTTACTGTGAGTGAGTTTCGCTCCGCTCTCGCTTCGTGCGCGGACACCGCCCATGGTCCGGACGATGTCCCGTACGCCATGCTTCAATACCTGGGTGAGTGAGGCATGGCCTTTCTGTTAGATTTGTTCAACAGGATCTGGGTGGAAGGTCTCCTCACAGATTTCTGGCGAATCGCTACTGTGCTCGCCTTTCGCAAACCGGGGAGAGATCACTCTACTCCGACCGGTTTCCGCCCAATCTCTCTAACCTCTTGCGTCTACAAGTTGATGGAGAAATTGGTAAATGTTAGATTAGCCTTTTTCCTAGACAGCGGAGGCCATCTGTCTTCCTCACAGTGCGGCTTCCGCAAGTTCCATTCCACGTCGGATGCTCTGCTCCGACTGGAAAATGCCGTCTGCGAGGCTTTCCTTCGTAGACAGCACTACGCCACGGTCTTTTTCGATCTGGAGAATGCCTATGATACCGCATGGCGATACGGTATCATGGAGACTCTCCACACGATAGGGGCGAGGGGACGTCTCCCAATGTTTATATCTGAATTTTTTCGAGATAGTCGATTCCGTGTACGAGTGGGGGGAGCCCTCTCCGGCCCAAAGGAGCAGGAAGAGAGTGTCCCGCAGGGCAGTGTCCTCAGTGTCGGAAGATGTTCTCGCTACGCTCTAGGTGGACGACCTTTCGATCTCTTTTGGCGCGGCCCAGATGCCAACTCTGGAGCGTCGACTCCAACAGGCATTGAACCGCGTCTCTCGCTATGCCGAAGCGCACAGGTTTCGGTTATCTTTGGCCAAGACTAAGGTGGTGCACTTCTGCCGCCATCCACGGCTCCACCCAGACCCAGACTTGTTTCTTAATGGGGTGGTTGAGTCGCACTGTTTCCTTGGTCTTGTATTCGACCGACGCCTCACTTGGGAGGCTCATATTCGCAGCCTTAGGGTCTCCTGTACTCGCACTATTGATATTTTCCGTTCTGTGACGTTCAGCGCTTAGGGGTGCTGATAGGGCTACTGCCTTACTTTTCTACCGATCCTTTGTTCGTTCGAAGGTCGACTACGGATGCGAGTTTTATGCATCCGCAGCCGAGCGTTTATTGCGGAAGGTCGACTTGATCCACCACACTGGCCTTCGCCTTGCGACCGGTGCCTTCCGCACTTCCCCCATTGAGAGCCTGTTGGTCGATGCTGGGAAGATGCCACTCGCTCTGCGCCGCGTGCAGTGCATCTCTCGCCTGTACGCGCGAGCCCGCCGCCTCCCTCAGTCGCCAACAACTCTCACTGCATCCGCAGCTGATCTCGACGGTGCCTATGCCGCCGAGATACGCCAGTCATACCCTAAGTCATTTGGGTTTAGATATAGCTCTCGGGCCGGTGGCGCCCCTGGTTCTGCCCACGACGCCACCCTGGAGGGTACCACATTTGGCTATTTGTCGCTACGCCTCTGCTCCCAAAGCTTGTACAGCGCCCGAGTATTGCGTTCGAACTTTTTGTGAGTACACCTCGTGTCACGCTGGAACCGTGCAAGTGTATACGGATGGCTCCAAGTCCCAAGAGGGGGTCGGCTTCCACGCCGTATCCCCTCTGTATTAAGTCAGTGTGGTTCTGCCAGGCGCTGCGTCTATCTTCACGGCCGAGCTGGTGGCAATACACCACTCGGTACGGGAGATTACGCGACGTGTCCGATTAGGAGACCGGATTGTGATCTATAGCGACTCACAAAGCGCCCTGAGTGCTCTCCGAGCATTGGAATCTCCGTATCCCCTGGTTCTCGATATCCGTGACGCCACGGTTTTGGCGAGCCAGGCGGATGTCGAGAGTATCTTCTGCTGGGTTCCTGGACATGTAGGAATTGCGGAGAATGATGGCGCCAAAGAGTCCGCGACCGGACCAGCGTTTCGCTCTTCCTCACACAGACTACATGTCAGGAATTCGGGCAGCTCTTCGGACTGCTTGGCAAAGAAGATGGGAGACGATGGAAGGGAACTTAAAGTTGCGTGCCATTGCGCCGCGACTGTTCCCATGGACCTATCCCCCAATTCTGCGACGGCTTCAGGTCGCTCTCTGTTGTCTCCGAATCGGACACACTCGTGTTACGCATCGCTATTTGATGGAGCCGCTCGCCTGCGCCTTATTGTGACGACTGCATTGCCCCCCAGACTGTTCGGCAAATTCTTGTTGAATGTCCCAGTCTGGGTGATCTTCGCGCACGTTACCTATCCCGGTACCAAGATGGGCGGGGTCGCTACCGCCTGTCCCTTGTACTCTGGACGGATTCGTGCACTTTGACTTGTTGACTCTGGGGGGAGGGGGCTTCTTCCCTTTATTTAAGTAGTTTTTATTTTATTGCACGCTCGTGCGCTGGGGTGAGGGGGACCTCCCACCGACGTCGGAGATTGCTTCCTAATTGTTGTTTTTTTCCCAATTCTATGATTGTTATGTTTTTACATTCTTATTTTAACGTAGCCTAGTTCTAGGCTGTCGTGTGTCCGGCGACTTATGCCCAAGTGGGTAGTCGCCAGATGGGCTGTAAAAAAAAATAAATCAGCTGATCCCTAAATCCCACGGCTTTCTCTCTACTTTGCACTTCTCTTAACTTTACCTCTTTCTAAATACACACTGTCTAAGAAAGATCCCTTGATTATTTTTGTTCACCTTTTTAACATACGTTTAGAATAAATTTTACAATGTGAAGATTCTTCCATCTAACATTCTTTTTTTTTATCATAGTCTGAATTTAATCTGCTACAAGATTACTGCGGCACCATCATCCCTCATAACTTGACTTCAGAATCCAACAGAGTCGGCATTCAATTTCTATCTGATGCTGAAGAAACGGCTTCTGGCTTCCGCCTTCACTACTCCGTTTCAAGTACAACTTTCTTTACTTACTCCCTCACAAAAGTAAAAACTCAAGCTCTAACCTAGGCAGTCACCCTTATTTCAAGGTCATTTTATTGTTTCCCTATTGAGGATGAGACATAGTTGTATATTTTGATGCTACTAGTTCTTCCTCACTGGCTACTCTTGGTATCTTTGGTCAGCCAACACAAATAATAGCTGGGGTTTGGATCCCATATACTAGTCCACTCGGCCCAGCCAATAAACATAAAGCAAATCAATTAAATATGATAAATGAGATTATTCTTTTGATGGTGCTTCATTTTGACATAAAGTCTCTTCAGGCTCTGCATTTCTACAAAAAAAAAATCTATTGTATGTAGCTCAAAGAATGCATATAGTAGAGACAATATATATTAGATTGCTGTTGCAGATATTGCAAACCAAGAAAAGGCGAAAATGTGAATGTAGACAGTTTATCATCAAATTTGTACATGTTCCAGAGTTTGCATCTATTAGGGAATCATACGGCAGAATACAAAAGAGTAAATAATGAAGAGAGTATAGCTTAAAAGAACCTGATATGGAGTATCACAATAAAATCAATGGTTATGGAATGGTCATTTCGGATAAAAGCGAACTGGACTTACTAATTCACTTTGAAGAGATGTCATTAATTGACATGGTTGTCTTTCAGGTTGCAATACCACCTACACAGCAGACAGTGGGTGGATCAAGTCCGCCCACCAGGGTGTTTGTTACTTCTCCGTGATGACCACACCTGGAAAATACGTGACAGCAGTCGTGCATGGTTTCATGGGTGAACATGAAGAAAACGGCTTTGTGAAGGTGGGTGAAACTGGTTTTCTGCCAAACAATTTTAAGTTCGCACATTGAAGTTGGTGTCATTTTTTTCGTATTTTACTTGTTCCTCCTTCAGAATGACGATCTCTGGCAAGCCCAAAGGCACCAGAGGTGATTCCTAGTTCGCAATGGGTGTCACAACCATCAAATAGAGACTTTTGGGGGGTTCAAGGGAGAGCCACCAGTTCCGTGTGAGGGGAGGGTGGATATGGAAACCCCTTTTGCAGATTCAGAGATGGAAGTGTGATGTGTTGTATGGACAAAGAAGAAGAGACGGTATGTTTTGATTGGTTACGTGCTTGTTGACAATGTAGCTGGCTGGACCAATCTGCGTGTATACCTCAGACTCAATGAATCCCCTCATTGGATGCTGCACCCTGTGAGCACCGAAATTTCCTATGTTCGCTCTCACCAGGAATCGAACCACACCACACCTAGACGTGGAAATCCAATCCTCCGTTCACTAGGCGAGCGAGAGTTCCTTCTCTTTCATCCCGGCGGTTGCTAGTAAAGATAAATACGGCGACTAATGCCCAAGTAGGCAGTCTCCAGATGAGCTCTTAAATTTATTTTTTTTAATAGTAAAGATAAACCATTTCTGAGATGAAGTAAAGATGAGACATCTCTTTCCTTCTAAATGGTTTATCTTTAGTTGATCTCGGCTGTTTCCACTCAATCAATTCCAGTCGGTTCATGGTCGTAGTTTGGAATTCCATTGTTCTTTGTATGAACTTGCTCCTAGAGCTTTACATATACGCCTTCCAAACCCTAGTATCTATAGAATTACTCAAAAGACTTGTCGGACACAAATTTAGCACACTATAATGATAAATATGTGTAAACATTGAAATTTATTTCGAAGAAAAAATGTGGATAGTTTACTTTCACACAAACTTAATTTGCAAACAAACCACTTGGCAGCATATTTTTAAGGATTTACAAAGTTATATTCTCACTGTTGACTGTTTCATGATCTGCAGTCTTTTCTGGGTCGTGGGTTTGAATCTCGAGTCGTTACTATTGATCTGAGTTCTGCTTTCGATGTGGTAAACCATAAGCCTCTGATCTATAAGTTGAAACTTCTTGGTATTGGTGGAAATCTTAAAATCTTTACGGACTTCTTAAATGATAGATCTCAGTATGTAATTGTTTTTGGTATCTCTTGTACTTCAGTGCCTGTTGTTTCTGGTGTTCCACAGGGCAGTGTCCTTGGTCCTTTGTTTTTTATTATTTTTACTTCCGATATGGGCACTCCTCTTGAAAATAACCTTGTATCTTACTTATGCCGATGATACTACACTTTACTCCTCTGTTAACTCTTCTAGTAACAGAGGTGAAGTTGCTGCATCCTTGAACCGCGATTTAGCTAGGATCACTTATTGATATCAACTTTGGGACATGAAACTTAATGCTAGCAAAACGTATTCTATTACTATCAGCAGATCCCGTATATTGGCGCCAACTCATCCATGTTTGCATATTTTTGGTGAACTAGTTGAAGTTTTTAGTTTGCGTTTTTTGGGGGTATTTTTTTACTTTTTTACTCTAAGCTGACTATTGAGAAGTACATCCGTTTCTTATCTTCCTCAATTTCCCAGAAGACGGACTTACTTCGAAAATGCTTGAAAACCTTTGGTCCTGACTCCACAGTAATAAAATATTTTTATGCTTTCATCTTGCCTCATTTTGAGTACTGTGCTCTTTGTTTGAATGTCTGCGGCCAACTCCCATCTCCCCTTTTCCTTGATTTGTACCATCGGCGTCAAGTTTTCGTACTTAGTGTTTTATTTAAAGTTTTTAATAATCGGCATCCGTTACATAGGTTCTTTCTTGCCTGGACCTTTCAATTCTGTACGTGTGACAACGTATACTCTTAGTCTTAATGATTTTGCTATGAATCCTATAAATGCTTCCACTGCAATTTTCTCAGTGTTTTGTTCCGTCATTGGTCAAAATTTGGAATCAATTACCCAATGATATTACCTCTTCTCCTAACATCTCTGCATTTAAGTCTCGATTAAATGTTTATCTATTACAGTAACTCCTCATTCATTATTTAGGCTCACTAGGGGCCTGTTTCCTTTTGTTGCCTCTGCCTTTCTCCAGTATCCCTGGTATTTTTTGCGAATTCAATTCTGTTGTGTATGTGCACCATGGGGGAAGGCTTTGGTAGCTTTATAATAATAATAACCATTTCAAAGAATGCGTTGGAATTGAAAGAGAAACTGGTACCATTTTCATTTTTCTTAATAATGGTCATCCCTAAGAAAACTCATGCAGTCATCATTGCTTTGTACCAAACAGAAATATTAGCTAGGACTAGTACGCATTTAAGAACTGTCTACAGGATCACTAAGACTGTCAATGAGACCGGTACAAGTGCGCCAAGGAAGGCCGCAAGTCGTCTAAAGTTATCCAGTAAGTTTCAAGATCTCCTTCACTTGTGGAGTCGACTTCGGTATTCTGCAGATACTAGTATTGAACTTGTTCAAGATTGGCACCAGATGGGCTCTAAAAAAAAAAAAAATCAAGATTGGCAGCAGGGATTTTATTGGAAGTAACAGAAATTTTAATGATCTACTCCCGATCAAATAACTGGGATATATCCTATGTAGTACATAGATATCTAATGAATTTCAGTTTTTCTACCCCCAATTAACATGTGTTTGAGCTAATGGATAATCCATGTGGCACTAACCGCTCAAAATGTTTTTTCAGGTGACAAAATTTAAAATGTCATATAAAAGGAAAAGGGAAGGTCAAGTAGTAATTCATTTAAAAAGCTCTCTATCCATTGTGATGGCGATCTAAGAAGACAAAGTGACTACATGTGATATTAAAGGAGTCTTTAGGTTTATTCCCATTTATGAGCTTGAGAAAAGAATTCTTTACACCCACATAACTTAAAAACGAATGGATGGGTGGTTGGTTTTTTTTTGTTACTTCCACTGTTTTAATCATTGTGGTTTGACTAACTTCTGTGGTGGTGCCCCACAATTAATTAAGCGGATTACCAATAATTGCTTATACTAGATTATTAGTTAAGGTCTGCAGAGACAGATAATGAGAGAGCCTCGAGAGTGGTATTGGAAGAGAGTTTTGCTCTGGAAGGGTGATGCATAACACGGGCCAGTGGTTTCCATCTTTGGTGAAGCCGAGTTAGTTTGGCACCTCAAGTTGCATTTTTGCTATTTAGCCAACTTAGTCCTTTTATTCAACTAGCAATGAATTTCAGTATTAGTACAGGACAAATGTGTTTGATGTGTATGTATGTTTGTTATATTATCAGGGACAGAGCCCTTTAAGGGGCTCGGCGATTTGCCTTCATGGCCGCCGTGCTGACGCGACTCAGCCCCCTGTCCGGCCCCAGCCTGGCATTCTTTTTCTTCCGCTAACCCCTTTCTCGTGTTCTGTACCAATTCTCTTTCCCGTAAGCGGCGCAGTGATTTGCCTTCCTGGCCGCCGGGCTGACGGGACTCAACGCCCCGTCCGGCCACACCTTAGCCTCTTCTCCTTCTTTTCTTACTCTTGCCTCTGCACGGGTCGACGGGTGCGCCCACTGGGGGGCACGTTTGCAGGACCGTGCCTTACAGGAGATTTGGTTGCCCGGGTCGTCATTTTTTTTCTGGGAGGTCTTAGCACCGCAGTCCAGAGAATCTCCGTTATGCGGCTCCGCTGTTTTTAAAACGACAGTGGGAGTCGTGGGGGCGGCTTACCCCGTCTGGGCTGTATGGGTGCTCTTTGGACTCACGATGACGATTTCGTGCATGCCCTCAGCTAAAAGGGCAGCCCAAAATAAAATATATACTTATATGAGTAAATTTAAAAATATCGTGCCTTGGACCCTGACGGTAGACGCTTTGATCCTTTTGGGTCAGAAGTTGACCCTGAGTTAGATTACGACTGATTTTTAGTCTTGAAAGCGAACGATAGTCCTCTTAGTAAGGCTGACATGTTCTACGTCTACGAGGATTTTGTTGACAAATTTGGCCACGTAATGATGGCGCATTGATAGTCGAAGCGAAATCAAGCGAGCAGCATCAGCGGATTAAGACCCTACAGTCTTTAGCTTCTGTAGACATGTCCTCTGCTTCGCACCCGACATTTAACACCAGTAAAGGTGTTATCCGATGGGGAGAGTTAATAGATTACGATGTTGACAGACTGGTATCAAAACTTACTAATCAGAAGGTTGTAAGTGCCCACCGCATTTCCAGGTTTGTGAATGGCGCTAGGTTCCTACCGCCACCATAATCCTGACCTTCAACAGATTGGAACCTCTCAAGATTCACCCTGCCCCACAAGGACCAAGCTCTTCTTCAGCTCCAAAGCCAGTTATCACTCCACCCCCCTTGTTGATACTGCTTTGGAATTCCTTCGATCCCTGAATGAGAAGGAACCAACTTTTGCTCCTTTTCAGGAGCCAGCTGTTGTGGTTACCCCCCTCATCTGAGGAGGACTCTCAAAAACTGACTCTACAGCCTTCTCTATCAGTATCGAATTTACAATTTTTGCCGATGTCCTCACCGCCACCATCGCCTCTACCATCCCAACCAATACCACCAGCTGTGTCAACATCGTCTGTTCCCTCGACACCTGAACTGACCCCTGGAGTTGCTTCCATCTCTGCTTCTCCAGTGAAGACAGTTCTCTCTTACAACCACTTATCAAAATCTGATACGCCACCTCTTAAAGAAAAACCAAAGGCAAAACTCCAACTCCCGATGCCTCCTTTGTTATACTCCAAGCCTAAGGCTAGTATGACACGAACTACTTCCACTGGTAGTTCAAAGTCAAAATCTCCTACCCCTAAGGGTAGGAAGAAATCTACCGTTATGCTTAAACGGTAACAATGTTTCTAATTATTCATTGGAACCTCCAAGGTCTCTTCCCTAAATGGGAAGAGTTGAAGCTCCTGCTTAAGGATTACTATCCCGATTGTATTGCTTTACAGGAGACTTGCTTGGGTACTCGCAGAGTACCCAACATTTCGAGTTTTGTGGGATATTATAAAAACCCTGGAGAACCAATTCATGGTTCTGTTGTCTTTGTTAACAACAGGGTTCGCCACAACCAGCTCTCTCTTAACACAAACCTGCAGGCGGTTGATGTCCGCCTGTTTTCCAGTCTTCATTATTCGGTCTGTTCGCTGTATTTTCCTCCTGGCGAAGAAAGAGATACAGCTGTTTTATCTACAAAGTTAGCTAATTTAATTTCTCAACTCCCTCCTCCCTTTTATTAATTGGCGACTTTAATGCTCGACACCCCATTTAAGGGGACCATGATAACCCTAGAGGAAATATGGTTGAGAGATTTCTGGGCACTAATGATATCTACTTTTTAAACGATGGCAGCAACACACCATTTCACATCCAGACCCCCGTAAGCGGCGCGGCGATGTGCCATCCTAGCCGCCGTGCTGATGGGACTCAACACCCCGTCCGACCCCAGCTTCGCCTCTTCTTTCAGGCAGCCTGTATTTCTCCCTTACTTCGTCGCTTTTCATACAACCTCTCCCACAACTTTCTCTGGTCAGCCTCTAATTTCAAAGGGTAGATGCTGACCTTCTCAGCCAACCGTCGCGGATCGGAGATGAGGGGGGAGGGGACAATGTTCCCTAACCCCTGAGCTCCGGTTCGGGATGGGAGTTTTTTAACAACCTGCTTCATCCCCACCCATACCTTCCTCACATCCTTTTTCCTTTCCTCTTCACACTCTATCAATTTTACGCCATGTCCAAGGTGGACCGCCATGCCGATGGACTGCCAGGCCACCAGGCGGGAGGGGTGGTCCTGAATGGCGGCACCTGGCTCTGCCAGGCATGTACGCACCCCTTGCAGGGCGGGCTACTGCTAGGGGTGATGAGCTATTGCTTCCCGTGGAACACATAGGGTTACCATCCCCAATGATGAGAAAATTCAAAATCTCCCTTTAATTTCCCCTTGTTCATCAACGGAGCCGCCCTCGGGCAGCTCCACAGAAAAAAATGCAGTTCCCATCCCTCCCTGTGCTTGCGCAGGGGACCCTCCATAATTTTCTAACCGGAGAGGAGGTTTACTCCACTCCTCTCCTACGCCTATGGATGTAGGGGACTCCCCCTCACCCCCTTCTCTGAAGGTGCTTTCGGGCACCCTGCTTTTAGCGGCAGTTTCCCCTTTTCTTTCCAAGGGGACTGCCAAGAAAGCCAGCAGGGAGCTCATAGCCGACCGCTCCCAGTGAAGCGACTCGGTAGGGCAAACCCACTTAGGGGGAAAGAGGGAAGCCAGGTCCCTTCGGTCGCTTCCCTCAAAAGACCTGCTGGCCAGAATATTGAACCTTGCCGGGGTCAAGGCCTGTTCCTCCCCACACATGACTGGTGACGCTGCCAATAGGACCTGCGATGTCCTGGGAGAGGATGGCCAACTGGAGGCCCCTCCTGAGATAGACATGGTCCTTGAGGCAACCCAGCCTCAGAGGGTAGGGCCTTCCATGGGGAGGAATCTGGGCTTGGCGCCAAGCACCGAACCTGAATTCGCCCCTATGCAAGGTCCTTCTCAAACAGCTAGGGTTTCCAAGGCAGTACAAGGAGAGAGGGATCTCCTCCAACCAGTGCCCCTGTGACTACCAGGACTTTCTCCATCTCAGAGAAGGACCTGGCTGAGGCCGCTTCATCTGGCCTAGGGGCTTCTGCCGGCGGAGGGGAGAAGTGGGTTCATTCCCTATCCTCCTCTCCTAAAAAGAAAAAAATAGGAAAAACACTAAAAAGACTCGGGGCTCCTCTCCATCCGCGGGGGCTGCGGGAACGGATGGGTCTGCTGCCACTTTGGTAAGCAACCCAGCCAAGATCGGCACATCCGGCCTCTCTGCCCCCCGAGTCCGGAGCCCCTGACTATGAGCGCAGGGCGGAGCCTCGATACCATTGGGGCCCCTCATTCAGAGGCTACCTGGCGTTTTCGAGCCCGCTGGCTTTAAACGCTTCCTAGTTATTCGCTCCACTGATAGTGGCAGCATGTTGGCCATGGGCAACATGATCCATCAGAGGAGAGCATTAGCTAGTGTAATTGGTAGAGAGCCGAAGGTGACCCGTTTCTCGGACGGGAGCCTTCGGGCGAATGCGGCGAATCCCGCCGAGGCGGCCAAGATAAGTGCTCTTCGGACACTTCATAGCACCCCGGTGAGTGTGACGCCGCACTCTACCATGAACTTTGTGAAAAGAGTAGTTTATGCGAGGTAACTCGTTGACTACTCCATAGAGAACATCACCTTAGAGCTAGCCGACCATGGGGCGGTCAAGTTCGAACGTGTGATGAGAAAACAGGGAGGGGCCTCGAGACCCACCCCTACACTCTTCGTCACGTTCGACAGTGACAAGCTCCCTGAGTCAGTGCGTGCCGGTTGGTACCGCTACCGCGTGAAGGCATTCGTGCCACTGCCGCGGCGGTGCTATTACTGTCACCACTTCGGCCATACGAATCGTTCTTGTAGGCGTGCAAAGTCGGGGTCACCCGAAGTCTGTGTAAATTGCTCCAAGGTCGCACACGATAAGTCTAAATCGTGTGTGGCCAAGTGTGTCAATTGCGGAGAGCTGCACCCAGCTTCTTCGAAGCAATGTGGTGCATATCTCCTTGAGGAAGAAATCCTGGCCGTTCCTGCGCAGGATCGACTCTCATTCCGCGAGGCTAAGGACTTGGTCCTGGCGCGCCCGGCTCTGCCTGGGACGTCTTATTCCTCAATAGTTAAAAAGACACCCTCTGCTTCTGGCTCATCCAGGGCAACGAGCACGGTTGTTTCTGCGCCCATTCGGAGCCCTTCTTCGGGTTCTACTCAACCCGGGCAAGTCCCCTGTTAGAGCTGGCGGCAAAAAGGGTTCACACCTAGCCCCAGCTAAAACCACGGCTCCCCCCGCCTTCTCCCAGCGTGACCGTGTCCCGTAAGGCGAAACGTCCACGCGCCTCTACCGAGTCGTTAGACTCACAGGAGGCAACACCCCTGAAGTTGGTCGCTAGGCCATCTTCTGGGGTTGCTAAAGCTGTCCCCCGAAAGGAGGATAGCAACAAAGGAGCTTCGGCTCCTTCGCTCAGGCCTAGTGGTAGCCTGAGTGGCTTGGAGAGTTGGTTCCTCGGAAAGAGGATCCCCGCCTCCGAAACCGCAACGCCCGCCTAAGGTTTCGAGGCGGAGGGAAGAAAAGACTCGCATGGCGATCCCAACCTCCCCCAATAAGTCCTCGAAGGCGACAGCGCTTTTTCCGGCCAACAGCGCCCGGGGTTCAACCTCCGGGAAGCGTACTGCCATTCCCGTGAAGGTCTTTTATTCGAGGAGGGCCCTCGCGTCTCCTCCGAGCTAGGCCTGGAGGGCATATTCCTTCAATTGAATTGCCTTGCACTCAGGGCCAGCTGGGAGGAGCTGCGGAGGCTCGTCTCGTCCCGTTCCCCGTTAGCTATTTTTCTGCAGGAGACCATGCTAGGCGCGTACCCCATGCCCGCCTTCCCGGGCTATAAGGGTCTTGCGACCCCACCACTACGAGATGGCCGGGCTGGGGGATGCCTGGTTTACACCCGGCATGATGTCTCCGTTCTTCCTTTCACTTTAGATACCTCCTTTCAGGCAGTGGCTGTGCAGCTGCACCTGGATAGGAGGTATACTATCATTTCTGCGTACATTCCACCGTCAGCTGACTTCGACGCGGGGGACTTCCGTCGTGTCGTGGCACGGTTGCCGAGGCCCTTTCTCTTGCTTGGAGATCTAAACGGCAGGCATCCTCTCTGGGGAGATTACTCAATAAATCCCCGGGGACAAGTCTTTGCCGATCTGATCGAAAGGTTTGGATGTTTCCTAAATGTAGATGAGTTTACGCATCACTGTCCGAGAACCGCTTCATTTTCTTGCCTTGATCTATCTTTGTGCTCTTCGGATGCACAGCCTGATTTTGATTGGTGGGTGGTTGATGACCTCCATAGTAGTGATCACTCTTCCATTCAAATATCATTTTCAGGGCCACTGCCGCCTGAGAGCCCACCTCGGTGCTGCTTGGCGCGGGCGCTGTGGCCTGCATTTCAGGAAATGACTGAATTCTCTATCTCAGTCTAGGAGTTTAGGTCGGTAGATGAGGCCGTTGAGTTCTCCGGCAACCTCATCGCCGCGGGCCTGACTACTATTCCCAGAACGTCTGGCCGTTTTTCACGCCGACCACACCCATGGTGGTCGGCCCAGTGTGAGACGACCCTCAAACAGAAGCGTTATGCCTACATGCGCTATAAGCGAGGCTCGAACGATTTCACTGTTAGTGTATTTCGTCGGGCTAGGGCTAGGTTCCGGTATATTTGGAAGCACGTCCGCCGCTCTTCTTGGCGGGCATACGGTCTTCACTTAACGCAAAGACCCCTCTGGCAGAGGTGTGGAGGTGAGTCAAAAGGATTCGGGGCAAGTTTTCGCAGGACTCCCTCCCGTTATCCAAGAGAATGGCACCGCAATCTCGGACCCCGCGTCCGTGGCGGAATCCTTCGCGACCGCTTTTTCCGCATTCTCTAGCCGTGATGCTGCCTTGCCAGCATTCAATGCACGTCGTGATGTCGCGGAAGGCCGCCTGCTGGACTTTACCTCCAGAGGCGTAGAACACTTCAACAACAGGTTTACTGTGAGTGAGTTGCGCTCCCCTCTTGCTTCGTGCGCGGACACCGCCCATGGCGCGGACGATGTCCTGTACGCCATGCTTCGACACCTGGGTGAGCGAGGCATGGCCTTTCTGTTAGATTTGTTCAACAGGATCTGGGTGGAGGGTCTTCTCCCAGATTCCTGGCGAATCGCTACTGTGCTCGCCTTTCGCAAACCGGGGAGAGATCACTCTACTCCGACCGGTTTCCGCCCAATCTCTCTAACCTCTTGCGTCTGCAAGTTGATGGAGAAATTGGTAAATGTTAGATTAGCCTTTTTCCTGGACAGCGGAGGCCATCTGTCTTCCTCACAGTGCGGCTTCCGCAAGTTCCACTCCACGTCGGATGCTCTGCTCCGACTGGAAAATGCCGTCTGCGAGGCTTTCCTTCGTAGACAGCACTACGCCACGGTCTTTTTCGATCTGGAGAAGGCCTATGATACCGCATGGCGATACGGTATCATGGAGACTCTCCACACGATAGGGGCGAGGGGACGTGTACCAATGTTTATATCTGAATTTTTTGCGAGATCGTCGATTCCGCGTACGGGTGTGGAAAGCCCTCTCCGGCCCAAAGGAGAAGGAAGAGGGGTGTCCCGCAGGGAAGTGTCCTCAGTGCTGCCGGAAGATGTTCTCGCTACGCTCTACGTGGACGACCTTTCGATCTCTTTTGGTGCGGCCCAGATGCCAACTCTGGAGCGTCGACTCCAAACGGCATTGCCCCGCGTCCCTCGCTATACCGAATCGCACAGGTTTCGGTTTTCCTTGGCCAAGACTAAGGTGGTGTACTTCTGCCACCATCCACGGTTCCACCCAGACCCAGACTTGTTTATTAATGGGCTACACCTAGAAGTGGTTGAATCGCACCGTTGCCTCCGAAGCATCACCTGGGAGGCTCATATTCTTAGCCTTACGGACTCTTGTACCCGCCCCATGGATATTCTCCGTTCCGTGACGTTCAGCCCTTGGGGTGCTGATAAGGCTACTGCCTTACTTTTTTATCGATCCTTTGTTCGTTCGAAGCTTGACTACGGATGCGAGTTTTATGCATCCGCAGCCGAGCGTTTATTGCGGAAGTTTGACTCGATCCACCACACCGGCCTTAGCCTTGCGACCGGTGCCTTCTGCACTTCCCCCATTGAGAGCCTGTTGGTGGATTCTGGGGAGATGCCACTCGCTCTACGCCGCGTACAGTGCATCACTCGCCTGTACCTGCGAGCCCGGCTCCTCCCTCAGTCGCCAACAGCTCTCACTGCATCCGCAGCTGATCTCGACGGTGCCTATGCCGCCGAGAGACGCCAGTCATACCCTAAGCCTTTTGGGTTTAGGGCCAGAAAACTCCTTCGAGAGCTAGGTATAGCTCTCGGGCCGGTGGCCCCTCTGTTTCTGCCCCCAGGACGCCACCCTGGAGGGTACCATATTTGGCTATTTGTCGCCACGCCTCTGCTCCCAAAGCTTGTACGGCGCCGGGAGTATTGCGTTCGACCTTTTTGGAGCACACCTCGTGTCACGCTTGAACCGTGCCAGCGTATACGGATGTCTCCAAGTCCGAAGAGGGGGTCGGCTTCCACGCCGTATCTCCTCTGTATTAAGTCAGCGGGGCTCTGCCAGGCGTTGCGTCTGTCTTCACGGCCGCGCTGGTGGCAATACACCACTCGGTACGGGAGATTACGCGACGTGCCCGGTTCGGAGACCGGATTGTGATCTATAGCGACTCACAAAGCGCCCTGAGTGCTCTCGGGGCATTGGAATCTCCGCATCCCTTGGTTCGCAATATCCGTGACACCATGGTTTTGGCGAGCCGGGCGGATGTCGAGATTATCTTCTGCTGGGTTCCTGGACATTTAGGAATTGCGAGGAATGAGGGCGCTAAAGAGTTCGCGAGGACTCTGCGATCGGACCAGCGTTTCGCTCTTCCTCACACCGACTACATGGCAGGAATACGGGCAGCTCTTCGGACTGCTTGGCAAAGAAGATGGGAGACGATGGAAGGGAATTTAAAGTGTCGTGCCATTGCGCCGTGACTGTTTCCATGGACCTATCCCCAATGCCGGGACGGCTTCTGGTCGCTTTCTGTCGTCTCCGAATCGGACATACTCGTGTGACGCATCGCTATTTGATGGAGCGCTCGCCTGCGTCGTCCCCCAGACTGTTCGGCACATTCTTGTCGAATGTCCCAGTCTGGGTGATCTTCGCGCACGTTACGTGTCCCTGTACCGGGATGGACGGGGTTCCTACCGCCTGTCCCTTGTACTCGGGACGAGTGCGTGCACCTTGACTGCTGGACTGATAGACTTTTGGGGGAGGCCGGCCTTCTCCCTCTTATTTAACAAGGTTTTGTTTTTTTTGTTATTGTTTTCTTTCTAGTTCGCACGCTCTTACGCCGGGTGGAGGGGGACCTACCCCCGACGACGGAGCTTGCTTCCTAATTGTCATCTCTTTTTATCGTTGTTTTCTTTTCAAATTTTTGTTTTAAAGTAGCCTAGAACTAGGCTGTTTGTTTGCGGCGACTTATGCCCAAGTGGGCAGTCGCCAGATAGCCCCTTAAAAAAAAAATCACATCCAGACGAATAGCTTCACATGTGTGGACTTGTCTCTCTATTCACCAAGCTATAGAGCTGATTTTGACTGGGCAGTGGATCCTGACTTGCGAGGCAGTGATCAGTTTCCCATTGTAGTCCTCCTCCACCACCTTGCAAAAGATGGAATACAAAAAAAGCAAACTTGCCTAAGTTCAGGCACCTCTCGAGCCATGATAGGTCCTTCCCTCATAAAGATATTGAATTGGCTATTGATGATCTTCTATCCCACGTCAATCATGCAGCTAATTCCTCCATCCCGCTCTCCGGCTCAACTGCTTGTGCACCACAATTGCCCTGGTGGTCTGCCGAATGCTCGAGAGTTGTGACTGAATCTAACAGGCTTGCTGACGTTACCATCTGTTTTCCACGATGGTAAAGAAACTTGCTCGTAACCGCAGCACGGCGACGCACCCTTCGACGAGCTCGAAGGACCTCGTTGGATGGTTACATTGCATCGATATGTTGGTAGACGCCTGTAGACAAAATCTGGAAGAGGGTCAAAAAGCCTTTGGGGAAATCCAATGGCTTTACAGCTCCCAACATTGTTCAGGCCGGAGAAGTGTTGGGAGACTTGTCCAATATTGTTGATGTTTTGGCTGGATCCTTTGCTAATATTTCAATCCCAGACAAATATTCCATCCAATTCCAGGGCTTTAGGCTCGATCAGGAGCAGCATCCTATCAACTTTATGGAGCCTAACATGGATAATGACCCTTATAACCGGCTCTTTTCTATCCATGAGCTCCATAATGTACTGAAGCACTGTGGATCCACTGCACCTGGATCGGATGGCATTTCCTATGATATGATTAGGAATATGTATCCATCCCTCCTCTCACATTTGCTGGACATCTATAACTTCATCTGGATTAGGGGCTGCTTCCCTTCTATGTGGAGGGAGGCTGTGGTTTTACCTTTCCAAAAACCAGGAAAGGATGGAATGGAACCCACCCATTACCGCCCCATTGCCCTTACTAGTTGTCCATGTAAATAGTTTTAGAGGATGATAAATACAAGACTCGTCTGGTTTTTGGAGACAAACCATCCTATATCTCCCTCTCAATCAGGGTTCATAAAAAAAACAGAGTACCATCCACCTGCTTGTTAGAATGGAGTCTTATATAAGAGATGTTTTTCAAAGTGGCAGCATTCTGTTGCTGTTTTCTTTGATATTGAGAAAGCATATGATACCACTTGGAGGCGTGGTATCCTTAAGCAAAGGCCTGCAGGGGCTTTCTTCCCAGGTTTGTCGAGCAATTCCTCATGTAGCACACACTACATGTAAAAGTTGGAAATGTCCTATCAGAGCCTGTAGAGCAAGTTGAGGGTGTGCCACAGGGAAGTGTCCTCAGTGTCACCTGCTTCTCTGTGGCCATCAATATCATTATCGCAAATCTTCCAGCTGAGATTTCCTCACCCCTATATGTGGATGACTTAGCGCTTATCTGTTCATCGCCTAGACTTCCATTTGTCATCTGTAAGCTACAGTGGGTTATAAATACTGTAGCTGATAATGCTTCTTCCAAGGGCTTCTGCTTTTCCGCAGTAAAGACCAAGGCTGTCCACTTTTACAATCATAGATCGGTGACATGGGACCCTCCCCATTTGTTACTCTATGGTTTTCCTGTCACCTTTGAGCCCCATTTCAGATTTCTAGGGGTGATCTTTGATTCCAGGCTTTCTTGGAGGCCTCATTTGGACACTTTGAAAAGGTCTTGTCTGAAGAGAATGGACATAATGAAATTATGGTCTCACACTTCTTGGGGAAATGATCGACGCACCTTGTGGTTTCTGTATTCATTATTAATCCAGTCAAAGCTGGACTATGTACTATGTACACAGGTGTATTCCTCTGCCTCGCCGTCCATTCTTGAAAAATTAAATACTGTGCATAACCAGGGTGTGCGCCTGGCTTCTGGAGCCTTCAAGTCTTTCCCTGTGTGGAGTCTCTATGCAGAGAACGGGGCTCTTCCTCTTCCTTTTCACAGGCTCAAGTCTAACCTCAAATATCTTTTTAGACTTGAGCAATTACCATGGTCGCCAGTATATGAGTGCACGTTCAATTTGTGAACAGTGGCCTCATATGATAGATTTCCATCCCTGGCTCGCCCCTTTGCTCTGTGCATGGCCGAGCACACAGGATGTCTAAGGGAGTTTTCTGTTATTCCGTTATCATTACCAAAGATTCCCTAATGGCTCATACCACCTGTAGTAGTATTCAAGGGGCTTACTGGTACGCCGAAGGATCAGTTCTTGCCTGTAGCCTTGAGAACCATGTATGATCAACACTCGTCCCACCATCCACCTAGCACCTTTGTGTTCACCGACAGGTCCAAGTCATTGGACGGAGTTGGAGCTGCTGCTGTCTTCCCACCTCAGACCGCATTGGTTCGCCTACCAAGTGCAGCTTCTGTTTTCACAGTAGAACTTGTTGCCATTCTTGCTGCACTCTTTGTTATTGCTCCTATGCCATCTGGTTGTCTTACGATTTTCTCGGACTCCTTTAGGGAGGCACTGAGTGCTTTTGGTCCTAGCCATCCACTGGTTTCCAAGTTCCAGCAGTGGCTTTTTTATCTTTCTCCTATTTATAAGATTTCTTTTTGCTGGGTGCCCAGTCATGTGGGCATCCCAGATAATGAAAGGGCGGATGCTGCGGCCAAGGAGGCAGCATCATTGGGGACACCCCTATCAGCCCCAGTCCCACTTTGTGATGCCTATCCTCTCATCACCGAATATGTAGTCTGCTTATGGCAGAAGATGTGGGATGAGCTTCCTCCCACCAAGCTCCATTCCATAAAACCTTCAGTCCTCCCATGGCCACGTACCATGAGACCACATAGACTAGAGGTTATTTTGTGCCAACTGAGGATAGGCCATTGCCGCTCACTCATGGGCACTTGATGAATGGGCAGCCCCCACCTTTGTGCATCTTGTGCAGGGTGTAGCTGTCCATCCTTCACATCTTTGCTGAGTGTCCCCTTTTGAGAAATCTTGGGATGAGGGTCTTCCCTTGCATTAAGGGGCAGATGGCCCCCCAACAGGTTCTGCGGGGCATCTTTTCTGAGACTCATGTTTCTTTTAGTGTGAATAGAATTTTTCAATTTTTTGAAGAATCTAATCTTTTAGCCAAAATTTAATATATTGTTTCATTGTTTTATATTCTCTGTTCTTGTATCTATTGTTGATCTATCTATAGTCTATTTTTTTATCCTCTGTCGAGTTCTCAATAGTTTATTTTTATATCCTTTTATTGCCCTTGATGGTTTTAAATTCCTCTACTTCCATTCTTTTGATGTTAATTTCATAGCTATATTTTTGTATATTCTCCAGATGTCTATATTTTTATTGAGAACACTCATGCAAATAACCCATCCTTAAATTTGGCTGCAGGCGAGTCCATTTGGGCTTTGCAGCATTTATTGTTGGCACTATTCATTCATTCATCAGGGACAGAGACCAGGAACGTTTCGCCTAAGTTATACCTTAAAGGACCATTTCTGCGGGATGTAGTGGTATTGTGAGTGGTTTTATTTATTTATATTGCAGTTTTTAAACCCAGGTGCACTGTTTCTAATCTTTGGTCAAGTTATATAATTACAAAATTATGTATTAGCCAATACTCTGTTTTGAATTCCCGGCCAGGAATTCAAGGATCGCCTTCACTGTGCCACCCTCTGCTCCCTTTGATTCTGGATTCTTCTAATGTCCCTCTCTCTTGCCTTTAAAAAAACTCTGGTTTCTTGTCTCATTTGCTCATTCGCGTCCAATTCTTATTTTTTCTTGTACTATATGTATTTATAGTCAGCTACACCAGGTTTCTGCATCTTTCTTTTCTGTCTTCAAATTTTATTTGAAAGACAGAAAATAAAAATGGCATAGCCCTGTGGTGGTTGTATTATCACCCGCAGATCCTGTAGTTACTTTCTTTGTACATATATATATATAAAGTGCTATCGCTGAGTTAAACTTTTTGCTTACCAGCTTAAAGCCATTATTTCTAGCTGAAATATTCAGTCATAATTTATATTAGCTAACCAGTTTAGTATTCATAAGACTTCAATGAGTTGTTCGTATAGGTGCCAATCTTTTATTGAGAGGAAATTGAGATGCCTCAGTCTTTTTAGTCCAATCTATTTCTAAGTTCAAAACATACTGTAATTTCATCGGTGAACAAGTTCCAATTTTATGCCTTTATATATATCTATATATATATATATATATATATATATATATATATATATATATATATATATATATATATATATATATATATAGAAAACAGAATTGCACTGCATTATCTGAACTTGGTCTTATAAGCAAGTGCTTTATATAATGGAGGAATAATGTTGTTCATTAGAAGCTTAAAAGATCTAGCGATGTATCTTAGAACCCTACTTGCCTTTTGTGATGCTACAATGCAAAGTTTTGAGAATTTTACATAGATTACAACATTGAGACAGTTAAATGATATGACATGTTGACTAAAATTTAACCACCCATACATATTGTAATCTCTTTGGTTATTATGACCTATGTGCATTCCCTCGCACTTTTCCATGTTGAATTGCAGTTTCCATCTTACCAACAATTTGCCTCTTTATATAGGTTTTTTTTTTTTTTGCAAGTTTTCACAGTCTCTATAATATTTTGCCCTAGTACCTAGTTTCCTCTTACCTGCAAATTTTGAAATTTTACATAAATTCATATCAATCATGTGGATATATATTCACCTTGATCCTTCATATTGCGGCTAAAATAATTTTCTCAATTTTCTTAAGCTTTTAATGGTTCACGTAAGATATTCCTCAGCATTGTCCCAGGTGTTAACTACATCCATTTTATATCATTTGTCATGTGATTTTCACTTAATATATATATATATATATATATATATATATATATATATATATATATATTAGTTTTTAAGAGAGATTTGGTGAGGGATAGAATATCTGGCTGGCAATTATTCAATGAGAATTGCCTATAAACAATTATTAAAAAAAAACTTACAAAATTATTTTGATGGCCTCGTAAGCGCTTCTGCTCTAAGACATTCCAGAACATCCTTCTGTTTTTGTTTGGTATTTTTTCCAATTCCCTCCTTTCACAATTGTTCATCGATTTTTCTTTCACTTCCTTTCCTTAGGAAAGAATGTTCCTTCCTTCGATTAAGCATATAATTTGTCCTACACACTGAAAAACATCAGAACTAAACGGGCATTCACAATCTTTTCCAATGAAAAAACACAGGTTAACTTGTAAGCATACTGTAGATTCAATAGAAAGTACATAAATAATATATAAACATTATACATGTTCAGTTGATGATTCGAGGTATTGCCTTCACTTCGGCACCTCTAATTATATTTCTCATGAAAAACAGAAATATTCCTTTCTTTTATCTATCAATCTACTCTATCTTAGAGCAGGATCATAATTAGTTATCAATTCAGGTATGGTACATATTATATACAAACATATTATAGGCTGATATTTTCTAGCTTTTTACACTTCTTGATAAAATGCTCTAGAGTCTCACTCAGTTTCTTCTCTGCAGAGCTTGCATTGTGTATTTTCTCCAGTATAGTGTTTACGCCAGTCTAAATTTAGAGTATTGCTTCTGCATTTAAATAAAAGCACAGATGACAAGTCATTACTATATTTTTTTTTCTTCTGAGACTGATTTTTTATTTGCTTTGTATAAATAAGCCAAGTGTTTGTTTATGATCTAGTTCCTCTATCCATATCCTGGTATCAAAATCCTTTATCTGTGTCTTGAGTTCCTCCTTTTTCAGCTCCTTTAATTTTCTTTTATTAATTTCAATTTGCTCCATGTATTTTTCAATGGTAGTTTTCCATGTTTTATGAAGTTATACATTCATTTTCTCTTCTTTGTAATTCTTTTAATTCTTTCTTTTTCCAACATATCACTGATGTTCCTGTCAATATACTTTGGCAGTACAATACTTTTCGAGAAAGTTTTACCAATCATTACTTTTTTACAGGATCTAGATATAACCAAGAATGTAAGATTTAATTTCTCTTCTCTTTGTTTACTGAAGCAGTCTCTTTTATCAACAAGAGTGATTCCTAAATATTTTGCTTCATGGGTTATTTCAGTCTCTAATCTTGGTCAGTTTCTTTTGCCTTGTATTAAATATCATTATTTGGCTTTTATTTTTATTTTTATCAAGTTCTAATTCACGTGCTCTTGCTATATCTATGATAATATCAATCATTTCTTTTATCGAATTTGACATTAATATAACATTGTCTGCAAAGAACAGTAATGGGATGTAAAAATTCTCATCTTTATACCCCATATTCAGATTGCAGAGTTTTTATATGAGTATGTTTATGACCATTATAAAGATCTGAGGAGACCCAGTGCACTCCTGTCGTATACCACTTGTTACTTTTGCAGTGAATATTTCTTTGTTGTTTAATATACAGTGTTGTCTGATAGTCTGTATATATATCTGCAATTGTACTTATTACTTTTGGATCACATCTATATTTTTTAAGTACGAGGGGCGGTTAATAAGTTTTGCAATTCGGATATAAGGAAACGAGATATGAGGAAAAGTGTTTTATTATTTTTCAATATAACTACCCTCGACTTCAATGCACTTGCGCCACTTGTCCCCGAGGCTTCGAATTCCCGACTGCTGTTCAATCCACTCCTGGACGGCAAGCTGGACATCTTCATCGTCCCCAAACCAGCGTCCACGCAGTGCAGCCTTGAGCTGGCGGAATAAAAAGTAGTCGCTAGGGGCCAGATCTGGACTGTAAAGGTATGGGGGAGATGGTTAAGCTCCTCGAATCCACACTCGCGCGGGGCAGCTTGTGCAACTCTGACCTTGTGGACTTTGACGACATTGAAGTCGATCATGGGGCGTGAGGTTTCTAGGGACCCAACGGGCAGAGACCTTGGTCATGGCCAAATTGTCGTGGATGATGTTAATAACACTTCCATGTGATATTCCAAGTTGTCGCTCGATTTCTTCGACCTTCACCCGTCGATTTTCGAGGATGATCCTCTCCACACGGGCCACACTGTCCTCATTGGTCACGTCTGACGGGCGTCTTGGACGGGGTCATCTTCAAGGGATTCACGACCATGGCGGAACTCCCTATTCCAGCGAGCAATGGTTGCATAGGAAGGGGCGTTGTCGGTGAACACTGCAACCATGCGTTCATGGATTTCTTTTGCATTCTTGCCTTCCTTGGTCAAAAATTTGATCCCTGCGCGGTGCTCAACCTTCTCCATTGTTGAAAGATTTGTGACTGACGTTTTTCGATCAGCTACTGCTTCCTAACACCCCCACAAACAACCATCCCCCTTCCTCTGTTTTGCCCTACCGATTCGCAAAACTTATTGACCGCCCCTCATACATCATTTTTCTGTCCACTGAGTCAAAAGCTTTAGCAAAATCAATAAAAGTTATCACCAATATTTTCTTACTCTTTATACTTTTTTCTATGCAATACTTTAATATTAATAAATTATCTTCTCTTCTTCTACCTTTTGTAAAACAAGCCTGCAATTCATTTTCTGCTTGGATATTCATATGTTCTATTAGTTTTGTTTTAATCAGGCTCATGAATAGCTTGTATCTAGTATTTGTGAGGGCTATCGGCCTAAAATCCCCAACTGTTGGCTTTTTTATCTTTGGTATCAACATTGTTTTGGACCATTTCCATCCAATTGGAAGGTCCTGCTCCTGGATTACTCTGTTTAAACTTTGTGTTACAATATCTAGTAGCGAGTCATTTTCACCAAACCATTTACAAATTTCTCCTTTTATTTTATCTGGGCCTGGTTGTTTTTATTTTATTAAATTATTTATATGCCTTTAACCTCTCTGCATTCAAACTTAACTGGTTTCATCTTTTTCTACTCATTTTCCTCATATTTTTTTACGGACATTTCGTAGTGTTCTGTCAAACGTGGGGGAATCCACTGATAATTTGTTTGAGCTCTCTTATATATAACTTTTTGTAATGACTTTATGAAATTGTCTTCCTTTTGTTCGATACCTAGACAATCAAAGTGTTCTATTAGGTTATTTGATACATATGTCATTTCATTCTGAAAAAGTATTTTTATTTTTTCTTTATTCATATTTATATACTGGTTATAATTTCGTATTTCAGCTGGGTTCCATATATCTCCTATGTTATTACAATGTTTTTGATATAAACTACTTCCTATTTATTGTTCCTCTTAGTTTATTTATATTTTTCCAAAGTTTCTATCCTGATTTATTCTCTCTAATTTCCAGAGTAATGTTTCTTTGATGTTTTTCCATGTCTTCTCTTACTAGTTTTTTGACCTTTTGTTTTTGTATGAGGTACAAATTTATGTAGTGGTCTTTTTCTTTCCCATCTTTACTATATAAACGAATGCTGGGGCTATCTCCCATTCTTCGTGAAGCAATACCGCATTGCTTCTGAGTACTAGTCAGATGGTAACTGCATGAAGATCCACTTAACTTTGTGAAAAATCCAAAAGATATTGCATTTCTTAAAGCACAGATCTAACTGCCTCTCACACTTAGAAGGCATCACTACTATAAGCTTTAGAAAAACAACAATGATGTCACCTCTTGCTTCATCTGTTTTTACTTTGTTTCTTCCTCTGGAAGATATACGATGGTGCTGATTCTTCAGCACCCCAGCTGCTCAGTGTAACAGACTCACGAGGCTCCGTCATCCATTCAACTGGAAATAGATTATGGTTCCACGTTTTTTATCCTCCGGCTGAAAACTTCATGGTGATATACTATTATATTTCGAATCTCAGTAAGCATTTTGTCCTTTTCTTAGCTCAATTGGGTGGTGTGGAATGGGAGGAATTAAAAATACACCAAACCTGGATTCAGTGTGTTGGAGAAAACGATTAAATTTGATGGCACCTTTGTGTGAAATGGGGAAAGATACTGGATTATAATCCAAGTTCGTGTATAATAAACCCATGAATGCACCCAATATCTTGTATTTAGTCCTAGAATTCTATATATGTCCAACCTGAGTGAAGGTAGCCTATTCTGTCCATTTCTCCCTCTCTCTCTTTTCCGAATTATATCCCCCTAATCTTTTCTACCTCAAATCCCCGTAAGGGGCGCGGCGATTTGCCATCCTGGCCGCCGTGCTGACGGGACTCAGCACCCCGTCCGACCCCAGCTTAGCCTCTTCTCCTTCCTTCAAAACACTTGTTTCCTCTCTTTTCATACAACCTCTCCCACAACTTTCTCTGGTCAGCCTCTAATTTCACAGGGTAGATGCTTACCTTCTTCTCAAGCCAACCGTCCCGGATCGGGGCTGAGGGGAGAGGGGACAATGTTCCCTAACCCCTGAGCTATGGTTCGAGATGGGGGTTTTTTAACAACCTGCTTCATCCCCACCCATACCTTCCTCACATCCCTTTTCCTCTCCTCTTCATAATCTATCCTTTTACGCCGCGTTCAAAGTGGGGCCGCCATGCCGATGGACTGCCAGGCGACCTGGCGGGAGGAGTGGTCCGAAATGGCGGCGCCTGGCTCTGCCAGGCCTGTAAGCACCTCTTGCAGTGTGGGCAACTGCAAGAGGTGATGAGCTATTGCGTCCCCTGGCACAAATAGGGTCACCATGCCCATGGATGAAAAAAAAATAAAATCTCTCCCCATTTCCCCTTGTACATCGACGGAGCCGCCCTCGGGCAGCTCCAGCAAAAAAAATGGAGCCCCCTCCCCACTGTGCTTGCGCAGGGGACCCTCCATATTTCTCTAACCGGAGAGGAGGCTTACTCCTCTCCTTCGCCTATGGGTGCAGGGGGCTCCCCCTCACCCCCTTCTCTGGAAGTGCTTTCGGGCACCTCCCTTTTTCCAGCGGCAGTCCCCTCTTTTCTTTCCAAGGGGGCTGCCAAGAAAGCCAGCAGGCAGCCCTTAGCCAGCCGCTCCTCATCGAAGCGGCCCGGTAGGGCAAACCCCCTTAAGGGGGAGAGGGAAGCCAGGCCCCTTCGGTCGCTTCCCTCAAAAGACCTGCTGGCAAGGATATTGAGCCTTGCCGGGGTTAAGGCCTGTGCCTCCCCACAAAAGACTCGTAACGGTGCCAAGGGGACCTGCGATGTCCAGGGAGGGGATGGCCAACTGGAGGCTCCTCCTGTGATAGACATGGTCCTTGAGGAGACCCAGCCTCAGACGGTAGGGCCTTCCATGGGGGGGAATCCGGGCTCGGCGCCAAGCACCGAACCCGAATCAGCCCCTATGCAAGGTCCTCCTCAAACGGCTGAGTGCTCCGAGGCAGTACAAGGAGGGGAGGGATCTCCTCCGACAGGTGCCCCTACGACTACCAGGACCTTCTCCATTTCGGAGAGGGACCTGGCAGAGGCCGGCCCATCTGGCATGGGGGCTTCTGCCGACGGAGGCGAGAAGCGGGTTCATTCGCCTTTCCCTCTCCAAAAAATAAAAAGACTAAGAAGACGAGGGGCTCCTCTCCATCCGCGGGGGCTGCGGGGACGGATGGGTTTTCTGCCACTTTGGTAGGCGACCAAGCCAAGATCGGCACATCCGGCCCGTCTACCTCCCCGTGTGCGGAGCCCCTGACTAAGACCAAGAGTGCACAGGGCGGAGCCTCGATGACATCGGGGCCCCTCATTCAGAGGTTACCTGGCGTTTTAGAGCCCGCTGGCTTCAAGCGCTTCCTCGTTATTCGCTCCACTGATGGCACCATGTTGTCCAAGGGCAACATGATCCATCAGAGGAGAGGATTAGCTAGTGCAATTGGTAGAGAGCCGAAAGTGACCCGTTTCTCGGACGGGAGCCTAGAGCTGGCCGACCATGGGGCGGTCAAGGTCGAACGTGTGATGAGAAAACAGGGAGGGGCCTCGAGACCCACCACTACACTCTTCGTCACGTTAGCCTGTGACAAGCTCCCTGAGTCGGTGCGTGCCGGTTGGTACCGCTACCGCGTGAAGGCATTGGTGCCACTTCCAAGGCGGCGCTATTACTGTCACCGCTTCGGCCATACGAATCGCTCATTTAGACGTGCAAAGTCGGGGTCACCCGAAGTATGTGTAAATTGCTCCAAGGTCGCACACGATAAGTCCAAATCGTGTGTGGCCAAGTGTGTCATTTGCGGAGAGCCGCAGCCCGCTTCTTCGAAGCAATGGGGTGCATATCTCCTTGAGAAAGAAATCCTGGCCGTTCAGGCCCAGGATCGACTCTCATTCCGCGAGGCTAAGGACTTGGTCATGGCTCGCCTGGCTCTTCCTGGGACGTCATATGCCTCAAGAGTTAGAAAGGCACCCTCTGCTCCTGGCCCATCCAGGCCAACGAGCACGGTTGTTTCCGCGCCCATTCGGAGCCCTTCTGCATGTTGTATTCAACCCGGGCGCTCTCCTGGTAAAGCTGGCGGCAAAAAGGGTTCATACCCAGCCCCGGCTAAAACCAGGGCTCTCCCGTCTTCCCCCAGCGTGACCGTTTCCCGTAAGGCGAAACGGCCACGCGCCTCCACCGAGTCGTTAGACTCACAGGAGGCAACACCCCTGAAGATGGTTGCTAGGCCATCTTCGGGAGTTCCTAAAGCTGTCCTCCGAAAGGAGGACAGCAACAAAGGACCTTCGGCTCCTTCGCCCACGCCCCGAGGTGGAGCGAGTGGATCGGAGACGGTGGTTCCTCGAAAAGAGGGCCCCCCCCCCCTGCCTCCGAAGCCGTAACGCCTGCCTAAGGTTTCGAGGCGGAGGGAGGAAAAGACTCGCATGGTGAGCCCAACCTCCCCCAATAAGTCCTCGAAGGCGACAGCGCTTTGTCCGGCCAACAGCGCACGGGGTTCTGCCCCCGGGAAGCGTACGGCCATTCCCGTGAGCGTCTTCAGTTCGAGGAGGGCCCCCGCGTCTCCCCCGAGCTAGGCCTGGAGGGCATATTCCTTCAATGGAATTGCCGTGGACTCCGGGCTAACTGGGAGGAGCTGCGGAGGCTCGTCTCGTCCCGTTCCCTGTTAGCTATCTTTTTGCAGGAGACCATGCTAGGTGCGTGCCCCCTGCCTGCCTTCCCGGGGTATAAGGGTCTTGCGACCCCTACACCGCGGGATGGCCGGGCTGGGGAATGCGCGGTTTACACCCGGCATGATATCTCTGTTCTTCCTTTATCTTTAGATACCTCCTTTTAGGCAGTGGCTGTGCACCTACACCTGGATAGGAGGTATACTATCATTTCTGCGTACATTCCACCGTCAGCTGACTTCGACGCGGGGGACTTCCGCCGCGTCGTGGCACGGTTGCCGAGGCCCTATCTCTTGCTTGGAGATATGAACGGCAGGCATCCTCTCTGGGGAGATGCCTCTATAAATCCCCGGGGACAAGTCCTTGCCGATCTGATCGAAGAGCTTGAGATGGGTTTCCTAAACGTGGATGAGTTTACGCATGACTGTCCGAGAACCGCTTCATTTTCTTGCCTTGACCTATCTTTGTGCTCTTCGGATGCACAGCCTGATTTTGATTGGGGGGTGGTCGATGACCTCCATGGTAGTGATCACTTTCCCATTCAAATAACATTTTCAGGGCAACTGCCGCCTGAGAGCCCACCTCGGTGGTGCTTGGCGCGGGCGCGGTGGCCTGCATTTCAGGAAATGACTGAATTCTCTATCTCAGTCCAGGAGTTTAAGTCGGTAAATGCGGCGGTTGAGTTCTTCTCCGGCAACCTCATCGCCGTGGTCCTGACTACTATTCCTAGGACGTCTGGCCGTTTTGCACGCCGACCACTCCCATGGTGGTTGGCCGAGTGTGAGACGGCCCTCAAACAGAAGCGTTATGCCTACATGCGCTATAAGCGCCGCCCGAACGATTTCACTGTCGCTGAATTTCGTCGGGCTACGGCTAGGTTCTGGTATATTTGGGAGCACGCCCGCCGCTCTTCTTGGCGGGCATACGTGTCTTCACTTAACGGGAAGCCCCCGTTAGCTGAGGTGTGGAAGCGAGTCAAAAGGATTCGGGGCAAGTTCTCACAGGCCCCCCCCCCTCTCGTTCTCCAGGAGAATGCGACCGCAATCTCGGACCCCGCGTCCGTGGCAGAATCCTTAGCGACCGCTTTTTCCGCATTCTCTAGGCGATGCTGCTCCACCAGCATTCAGTGCACGTCGTGATGTCGCGGAAGGCCGCCGGCTGGACTTTACCTCCAGAGGCGGAGAACCCTTCAATGACAAGTTTACTGTGAGTGAGTTGCGTTCCGCTCTCGCTTCGTGCGCGGACACCGCCTATGGTCCGGACGATGTCCTGTACGCCATGCTTCGACACCTGAGTGAGCGAGGCATGGCCTTTCTGTTAGATTTGTTCAACAGGATCTGGGTGGAAGGTCTTCTTCCAGACTCCTGGCGAATCGCTACTGTGCTCGCCTTTCGCAAACCGGGGAGAGATCACTCTACTCCGACCGGTTTCCACCCAATCTCTCTAACCTCTTGCGTGTGCAAGTTGATGGAGAAATTGGTAAATGTTAGATTAGCCTTTTTCGTGGACAGCGGAGGCCATCTGTCTTCCGCAAGTTCCACTCCACGTCGGATGCTCTGCTCCGACTGGAAAATTCCGTCTGCGAGACTTTCCTTCGTAGACAGCACTACGCCACGGTGTTTTTCGATCTGGAGAAGGCCTATGATACCGCATGGCGATACGGTATCATGGAGACTCTCTACACAATGGGGGCGAGGGTACGCCTCCCTATGTTTATATCTGAATTTTTGCGAGATCGTCGATTACGCGTACGAGTGGGGGGAGCCCTCTCCGGCCCAAAGGAGCAGGAAGAGGGTGTCACGCAGGGAAGTGTCCTCAGTGTCACACTCTGTGTCCTGAGCATCAACGGCATCACCTCGGTGCTGCCGGAAGATGTTCTCGCTACGCTCTCCCTGGACGACCTTTCGATCCCTTTTGGCGCGACCCAGATGTCGACTCCAACAGGCATTGAACCGCGTCTCTCGCTATGCCGAAGCGCACAGGTTTCAGTTTTCTTTGGCCAAGACTAAGGTGGTGCACTTCTGCCGCCATCCACGGCTTCACCCCGACCCAGATTTGTTTCTTAATGGGGTTTACTTGGATGTGGTTGAGTCTCACCGTTTCCTTTGTCTTGTATTTGACCGACGCCTTACCTGGGAGGCTTATATTCTTAGCCTTAGGGTCTCTTGTAACCGCGCCATGGACATTCTCCGTTCCGTGAGGTTCAGCGCTGGAACAGTGCCTTTGTATACAGATGGCTCCAAGTCCGAAGAGGGGGTCGGCTTCCACTCCGTATCCCCTCTGTTTGAAGTCAGCGGTGCTCTACCAGGCCCTGCGTCTGTCTTCACGCCTGAGTTGGTGGCAATACACCCTCGGTATGGGAGATTACGCGACGTGCCCGTTTCGGAGACCGTTTTGTGATCTATAGCGACTCACAAAGCGCCCTGAGTGCTCTCGGAGCATTGGAATCTCCGATGAGGGCGCCAAAGAGTCCCTGAGGACTCTGCGACCGGACCAGCGTTTAGCTCTTACTCACACCGACTACATGGCAGGAATACGGGCAGCTCTTCGGACTGCTTGGCAAAGAAGATGGGAGACTGTCGAAGGGAACTTAAAGTTGCGTGCCATTGCGCCCCGACTATTCCCATGGACCTATGCCCCAATGCCGCGGTGGCTTCAGGTTGCTTTCTGTCGTCTCCGAATCGGGCACACTCGTGTGATGCATCGCTATTTGATGGAGCGCTGCCTGCGCCCTATTGCAACGACTGCGTCGTCCCCCAGACTGTTCGGCACATTCTTGTCGAATGTCCCAGTCTGGGTGATCTTCGCGCACCATACCTGTGCCGGTCCCGGGATGGGCGGGGTCGCTACCGCTTGTCCCTTGTACTCGGGACAGATTCGTGCACATTGACTTGTGGACTTGTTGACTTCTTGGGGGAGGCCCGTCTTTTTCCTATTATTTATGCAAGGTTTGTTTTTTGTTTTGTTTTTTGCATTTGTTTTGTTGTTGTTTTTCTTCCCTTTGGTTTCACGCTCCTGCGCCGGGGGGACCTCTCCCCGACGCACCAGCTTGCTTCCTTTCCCCCTTTTTTGGGGTGTTTTTTTTTTTTTTCTCTCTTATTTTATTTTAAAGTAGCCTAGAACTAGGCCAGTTTTAATACGGCGACTAATGCCCATGTAGGCAGTCGCCAGATGAGCTCTTTAAAAAAAAAAAAAAACTACCTTGAATGGTATTGACAAATCCCAAAGACAAATGTTTGTCCATCAAGACTATGAGACAATTACTACTGTTAATAATAATCATAATATTACTACTATTTTTCCTATTCATTGTGTGTCATTTTTATCCCAAGGGAAAAAGGGGAAGAACCATACCCTCCATGCTATCTCTCGGGTATCATGCAATGTAGGAAGGGTTTCTGTGGCAGACATTCCTATTAACTGGACCTTATCTGAGTTTCTCTTGTGCTTTATTGGCTGAATATTTCCTCCCTTCCTATGGCTGGCAGCCTTATTATCCTCGATCTTATAGTACTGGGGATGATAAGATTTGGCTATAACTACACATCCCCTTTTCATCGTCTGTTCTTTCTAATGATTCATTTTCTTTCAGTCTGCCGCACATCTCTTCCTTTCTCCACTGAGTAGACCTGCCTTCTTTGGATTATACAAGTTTTCCCCTTTCCTAATAATCTCTTATTTTCAATGCAGTATTAAGTTGTAACTACCTACAAACCATTGATTTTAGGTGATGGATGTGGTGGAAACTTACACGGAATGCTGATGATAGCAGCAAGTCCTAACTACAATTCTGGATCGCTAGCCTCTAATAGAACCTGTGATTACACGTTTACTGTTCCGTCGTCTTACCACGCCATGGTTTACTTTCCTGAAGGTGGGAAAAATTGGTGTTTTTGTTTGGGTTTTTTGTCCCGCGTTTGTATGTCAGCGGAGACTGGTTCTTGACCGCGAGTGGCAACAACATGGCAACCCGCCATAAAGTTGCATTATTATATATTTCTCTTCAAGGTCAGAGACCTCCTCAAGGCGCTTGCCTACCAACTGAGAAAAGGCTTGAGGTGAAAAGCGGGTTTTTAAGGTACGCTCGAAAGCACTAAGAGAGGGGAGGAACCGGCACCTGCATCCAAATCATTCCTTGTTCTTGAAAGTAGATCTTGAGAAAGTACAGACGATTTAGAGGAACATGCAGTAACTGGACAGAGCCAGGACGTAGGGCTCCCAGGTGCTTGGATGGGGCTGTGGCATGAGCTTTGAGAGATAAATGACTCTCAAAAGTGATGCCTAAATTTTTGTCAGTGCCAGAAAAGGGAACCTGAGAGCCTGACTTTGTAAGCACATCAGCTACTTGGTGTTTTCCCTGGATCCATTGTACCTCCTTGATTTCTCCAGCTTCTATTGTTTCTCTTATGGCAACAATGTCAATTTTCAATCTCTTACTACTTACACCTGTACTTGATATGATGGCTGTCATCATTGTTTTTCTGTCAGTCTTAACCAATCCATCTAATTTTTTCTCTCCCACAATTTCCTCCCACAACTTATTGAAATATATTAACCCTTCTATGACCTCTCTGATACTTAAAGCTTTAGCCTCTATGGTAGATTTAGCTACTCTTCTCGATTTTCTTGACTTCCACCATATGGTACATCTTTTCCTTCCATCCCAATTGAGTATGTCCATCCTCAATCTTACCAAAAGATGCATCTGCATATGTTTCCTAATGCAGGTTTTCTTCTAATTCACTCATCACAACTTCTCCCATTATATGCTTGACTTTCCTCACTCCCTTAATCAACTTCCTATCTTGTGTGGTTCCTTCTTTGAAAGCTTTATTAAGATTGCTGACAGTGAATAATATTTCAGTAATGGTATGTAAGGATACCCAATTCAGTTGCCCCACGATTAATCTATATTCGGTTAATTCTTTTGCACTTAACACTCTATTAGCATTGAATCTCTTAGTCTCTGTTTTTTTTCATGGAATTCACATATCCCCACTGATTAAAACTAATTTCATTTTCTTTCTGCTCTACAATTACTCATATTACTTGAACCTCTTGCTTTCTTGTTCTCCTTCTTTGAGTTTTTCTCTCAATTTCCCAATGGTTTCCTTCAAAAATTATTCCTTTCTCCCATAGCAAAAATCATCTACATGTGTACATAAAATTCCATTCACTCTATTTCCGTCTTTCCCCCCAAATATATTTGGCTCTAATCTACTTATAACACCTCCCAGCTCTTCAACTACCTTCACCACTTTCCCATACCATGCTTTTGCTGCGTCCTTTAGCCCATATACAGTTTTCTTTAATTTCCATAAGCCATTCCAATCTCCTTCACTTGGTGGCTTTAGATACACATCTCATTGAATTTAATCTGCCTTTAAATAGGCAGTTTTCACATCCAATGTGTAACAGGTCCATTTTTTTAATTTCATTAGTGCCAGACAAAACTTTAAGGTTTCTGTATTGCATGTGGGTGCATCCTTCTCTTATTCTGCCACCTCCTCTTCAAACCCTCTAGCCACCAACCTGGCTTTACATATCTTTTCCCCTCTTTTTATTTCCTCAGTCACTATCCATCTAGTTGATATAGTTTTTGTCCTACATCCTCTACTTCTTTGTATACATTATTTTCTCCAACTTTGTAATTCCTTTTCTTTCGCTTCTATTACACTTTTATTTTCAAACACCCAAAATATTTCATCTTCTATCCTCTTAATATTGTTGTATTCTCTCAAATTTATCCAACCTTTATCACCTGACCCCAAGTCTTGCACATTATACGAATCAGACCAATATTTACTTGATCTTTTCCCAACCATGCTTAATATAGTCCATTCTTCACTTGTCCTGTATCTTTGTTTGAAGCTCTAAATCTGTCTCCTTTTCTCAGCTTTAGCAACTCTTTCACTAAGTCTTCTTCCTCTCTCTCTTCCTCCTCTGAGTCGTCAGAGTCTCCTTCTCATTCTTTCCTTCAATAACTGATTACTCCATTTTCTTCCTCTTGTGTATTCAAGATTTCTCCTGTTGTAAACCTGGATTCACCCACCGTTGCTACTGCACTTGATTTATCACTAAAAGACCCATCTTCCATAGCCTCTGACCCCTTTTCATTTCCTAAGGATTTATTTTGAATTCCGCTTATGTGTACTGTGGCTATTTCTCTTAATTAATCCCCATGTTTTACTATTACTGTTTTTCCTAATACCCCTACCACTTTTGCAGGTCCTCTCCATTCATTCTCATTTTCCCTTTTATAAAATGCCTTATCTCCTACTACTGCTGCTTCAAGTTTGTGCTCTCTTACCTTCTTATTTAATGCAATTCTAATTTTATTGCATGATTCATTATTAATGAATACTTCTCTTGCTTTATGCTTTGCATTTAATGCATCTCTCACTATACTTTCTTTCATCCCTTTCTCTCTGCTAGTAGGACTTGAACTCTTTTTCCCATTAAATTTGGTAAGGAGGGATTTTTCCCAAAGACCAACTGATTTGTCGAGAAACCACCATTATTCAACGAACTATTTCTGACACTCACTACCCAACTCAAAGAAATAGCCAGATCCACTCCTTCATTATCTCTCATCTTCCTTAAGCTTTCTTTAAGTATACCTACTGTTTTTTTGGCAAAGACCATTACTCCAGGGTGTTACCATGTTTACCATCACTAAGAACTTTCTCTCTTCTATCTTGCCCCATGAAAAACTTACTACTGGTTTTGCCAGATTTCTTTTGTACCTCCTGCATACTTCACAACTTGCAATCAAACCTGTTACCAATTTCTTAACTTCTTTATTTTCATCTTCATTCAAACCAGCACTCACTCCACTGAGCCTCTTCGGTCAATTTCCATATTTTTTTCCCACTTCCATGACCATACTGCAAGTGTAACTTCATAATGGCTTCCCTAACTTCTTTCTAACTTTTCCTTTTCCAACCCTCTAATAGTAATTCTTCTCTTACTCTCTTCAAGACAGGTATTCATAAATGACCCTGCTCATCTTCTCTTAATTTTAATTCCATTCCTTCTAATGTTGGACTCCGGTCTGGGGTGGCTGGTTTTTAACTACCTGCTTCATCCCCACAAAAACCTTCCTCACATCCCTTTTCCTTTCCTCTTCACAATCTATTAATTTTTACGCCGTGTCTAAGGTGGAGCCGCCATGCCGATGGACTGCCAGGCCACCAGGCGAGAGGGGTGGTCCCAAATGGCGGCGCCTGGCTCGGCCGGGCTTGTAAGCACCTCTCGCAGTGCGGGCTACTGCGAGAGGTGTGCGCGATTGCATCCCGTGTTTAAAAAAGGGTCACCATGCCCAATGATGATAAAAAAACAAAACAAACCCAACCCTCAACTTCCCCTGTTCGATCGACGGAGCCGCCCTCGGGCAGCTCCAGCAAAAAAATGGAGGTGTTCCCCCCTGTGCTGGCACAGGGGACCCTCCATATTTCTCTAACCGGAGAGGAGGCTTACTCCTCTCCTTCGCCTACGGGTGCAGGGGACTCCCCCTCACCCCCTTCTCTGGAGGTGCTTTCGGGCACCTCCCTTTTCCCAGCGGGAGTCCCCTCTTTTCTTTCCAAGGGGACTGCCAAGAAAGCCAGCAGGCAGCCCTTAGCCAGCCGCTCCCCATCAAAGCGGCTCGGTAGGGCAAACCCCCTTAGGGGGGAGAGGGAAGCCAGGCCCCTTCGGTCGCTTCCCTCAAAAGACCTGCTGGCAAGAATTTTAAACCTTGCTGGGGTCAAGGCCTGTGCCTCCCCACACAAGACTGGTGACACTGCCAAGGGGACCTGTGATGTCCTGGGAGGGGATGGCCAACTGGAGGCCCCTCCTGTGATAAACATGGTCTTTGAGGAGACCCAGCCTCAGACGGTAGGGCCTTCCATGGGGGGGAATTCGGGCTCGGCGCCAAGCACCGAACCCGAATCCGCCCCTATGCAAGGTCCTCCTCAAATGGCTGAGGGCTCCGAGGCAGTAAAAGGAGGGGAGGGATCTCCTCCGACAGGTGCCCCTATGACAACCAGGACCTTCTCCATTTCGGAGAGGGACCTGGCTGAGGCCGGTCCATCTGGCCTGGGGGCTTCTGCCGGCGGAGGTGAAAAGCGGGTTCATTCCCCGCCCTCCTCTCCAAAAAAGAAAAAGACAAAGAAGACTAAAAAGACGAAAAAGACTCGGGGCTCCTCTCCATCCGCGGGGGCTGCGGGGACGGATGGGTCTGCTGCCACTTTGGTAGGCGACCAAGCCAAGATCGGCACATCCGGCCCCTCTACCCCCTCGTGTGCGGAGTCCCTGACCAAGACTCACACTAAAAGTGCACAGGGCGGAGCCTCGATGACATCGGGGCCCCTGATTCAGAGGTTACCTGGCGTTTTCGAGCCCGCTGGCTTCAAACGCTTCCTCGTTATTCGCTCCACTGATGGCACCATGTTGTCCAAGGGCAACATGATCCATCAGAGGAGAGGATTAGCTAGTGCAATTGGTAGAGAGCCGAAGGTGACCCGTTTCTCGGACGGCAGCCTTCTGGCGAATCCCGCTGAGGCCGCCAAGATAAGTGCTCTTCGGACACTTCATGGCACCCCGGTGAGTGTGACGCCGCACTCTACCATGAACTTTGTGAAAGGAGTAGTTTATGCCAGGGAACTCGTTGACTACTCCATTGAGGACATGACCCTAGAGCTGTCCGACCATGGGGCGGTCAAGGTCGAACGTGTGATGAGAAAACAGGGAGGGGCCTCGAGACCCACCCCTACACTCTTCGTCACGTTCGACAGTGACAAGCTCCCTGAGTCAGTGCGTGCCGGTTGGTACCGCTACCGCGTGAAGGCATTCGTGCCACTGCCGCGGCGGTGCTATTACTGTCACCGCTTCGGCTATACGAATCGCTCATGTAGACGTGCAAAGTCGGGGTCACCCGAAGTCTGTGTTAATTGCTCCAAGGTCGCACACGATAAGTCCAAATCGTGTGTGGCCAAGTGTGTCAATTGCGGAGAGCCGCACCCTGCTTCTTCGAAGCAATGTGGTGCATATCTCCTGGAGAAAGAAATCCTGGCCGTTCAGGCCCAGGATAGACTCCCATTCCGCGAGGCTAAGGACTTGGTCCTGGCGCGCCCAGCTCTGCCTGGGACGTCATATGCCTCAGTAGTTCGAAAGGCACCCTCTGCTCCTGGCCCATCCAGGCCAACGAGCACGGTTGTTTCCGCGCCCATTCGGAGCCCTTCTGCGGGCTCTACCCAACCCGGGCGCTCCCCTGGTAGAGCTGGCGGTAAAAAGGGTTCACACCCAGCCCCGGCTAAAACCAGGGCTCCCCCCTCTTCCCCCAGCGTGACCGTTTCCCGTAAGGCGAAACGGCCACGCGCCTCCACCGAGTCGTTAGACTCACAGGAGGCAACACCCCTGAAGATGGTCGCTAGGCCATCTTCGGGGGTTCCTAAAGCTGTCCCCCGAAAGGAGGTCAACCTCCCCCAATAAGTCCTCGAAGGCGACAGCGCCTCCAGCGCTTTGTCCGGCCAACAGCGCCCGGAGTTCTGCCCCCGGGAAGCGTACGGCCATTCCCGTGAGGGTCTTCAATTCGAGGAGGGCCCCCGCGTCTCCTCCGAGCTAGGCCTGGAGGGCATATTCCTTCAATGGAATTGCCGTGGACTCCGGGCCAACTGGGAGGAGCTGCGGAGGCTCGCCTCGTCCCGTACCCCGTTAGCTATTTTTTTGCAGGAGACCATGCTAGGCGCGTGCCCACTGCCTGCCCTCCCGGGGTATAAGGGTCTTGCGACCCCACCACCGCGGGACGGCCGGGCTGGGGGATGCGCGGTTTACACCCGGCATGATGTCTCCGTTCTTCCTTTCTCTTTAGATACCTCCTTTCAGGCAGTGGCTGTGCAGCTGCACCTGGATAGGAGGTATACTTTGATTTCTGCGTACATTCCACCGTCAGCTGACTTCGACGCGGGAGACTTCCGCCGCGTCGTGGCACGGTTGCCGAGGCCCTATCTCTTGCTTGGAGATCTGAACGGCAGGCATCCTCTCTGGGGAGATTACACCATAAATCCCAGGGGACAAGTCCTTGCCGATCTGATCGAAGAGCTTGAGATGGGTGTCCTAAACGTGGATGAGTTTACGCATCACTGTCCGAAAACCGCTTCATTTTCTTGCCTTGACCTATCTTTGTGCTCTTCGGATGCACAGCTTGATTTTGATTGGGGGGTGGTCGATGACCTCCATGGTAGTGATCACTTTCCCATTCAAATATCCTTTTCAGGGCAACTGCCCCCTGAGAGACCACCTCGGTGGTGCTTGGCGCGGGCGCGGTGGCCTGCATTTCAGGAAATGACTGAATTCTCTATCTCAGTCGAGGAGTTTAGGTCGCTAGATGAGGCCGTTGAGTTCTTCTCCGGCAACCTTATCGCCGTGGGCCTGACTACTATTCCTAGGACGTCTGGCTGTTTTGCACGCCGACCACTCCCATGGTGGTCGGCCGAGTGTGAGACGGCCCTCAAACAGAAGCGTTATGCCTACATGCGCTATAAGCGCCGCCCGAACGATTTCACTGTCGCTGAATTTCGTCGGGCTAGGGCTAGGTTCCGGTATATTTGGAAGCACGCCCGCGTCTCTTCTTGGCGGGCATACGTGTCTTCACTTAACGGGAAGACCCCTTTAGCTGAGGTGTGGAAGCGAGTCAAAAGGATTCGGGGCAAGTTCTCGCAGGACCCCCCTCCCGTTCTCCAGGAGAATGGGACCGCAATCTCGGACCCCGCGTCCGTGGCGGAATCCTTAGCGACCGCTTTCTCCGCATTCTCTAGCCGTCATGCTGCTCCGCCAGCATTCAATGCACGTCGTGATGTCGCGGAAGGCCGCCGGCTGGACTTTACCTCCAGAGGCGGAGAACCCTCCAACGACAAGTTTACTGTGAGTGAGTTGCGTTCCGCTCTCGCTTCGTGCGCGGACACCGCCCATGGTCCGGACGATGTCCCGTACGCCATGCTTCGACACATGGGTGAGCGAGGCATGGCCTTTCTGTTAGATCTGTTCAACAGGATCTGGGTGGAAGGTCTTCTCCCAGACTCCTGGCGAATCGCTACTGTGTTTGCCTTTCGCAAACCGGGGAGAGATCACTCTACTCCGACCGGTTTCCGCCCAATCTCTCTAACCTCTTGCGTGTGCAAGTTGATGGAGAAATTGGTAAATGTTAGATTAGCCTATTTCCTGGACAGCGGAGGCCATCTGTCTTCTGCACAGTGCGGCTTCCGTAAGTTTCACTCCACGTCGGATGCTCTGCTCCGACTGGAAAATGCCGTCTGCGAGGCTTTCCTTCGTAGGACAGCACTACGCCACGGTGTTTTTTGATATGGAGAAGACCTATGATACCGCATGGAAAAACGGTATCATGGAGACTCTCCACACGATGGGGGCGAGGGGACGCCTCCCAATGTTTATATCTGAATTTTTGCGAGATCCGCGTACGGGTGGGGGGAGCCCTCTCTGCCCCAAAGGAGCAGGAAGAGGGTGTACCGCAGGGAAGTGTCCTCAGTGTCACACTCTTTGCCCTGAACATCAACGGCATCACCTCGGTGCTGCCAGAAGATGTTCTCGCTACGCTCTACGTGGACGACCTTTCGATCTCTTTTGGCGCGGCCCAGATGCCAACTCTGGAGCGTCGACTCCAACAGGCATTGAACCGCGTCTCTCGCTATGCCGAAGCGCACAGGTTTCGGTTTTCTTTGGCCAAGACTAAGGTGGTGCACTTCTGCCGCCATCCACGGCTTCACCCCGACCCAGATTTGTTTCTTAATGGGGTGCGCCTGGATGTGGTTGAGTCGCACCGTTTCCTTGGTCTTGTATTCGACCGACGCCTCACCTGGGAGGCTCATATTCTTAGCCTTAGGGTCTCTTGTACCCGCGCCATGGACATTCTCCGTTCCGTGACGTTCAGCGCTTGGGGCGCTGATAGGGCTACCGCCTTACTTTTTTATCGATCCTTTGTTCGCTCGAAGCTCGACTACGGATGCGAGTTTTATGCATCCGCAGCCGAGCGTTTATTGCGGAAGGTGGATTCAATCCACCACACCGGTCTTCGCCTTGCGACCGGTGCCTTCCGCACTTCCCCCATTGAGAGCCTGTTGGTCGATGCTGGGGAGATGCCACTCGCTCTGCGCCGCGTGCAGTGCATCACTCGCCTGTACGCGCGAGCCCGGCGCCTCCCTCAGTCGCCAACAGCTCTCACTGCATCCGCAGCTGATCTCGATGGTACCTATGCCGCCGAGAGACGCCAGTCATACCCTAAGCCCTTTGGGTTTAGGGCCAGGAAACTCCTTCGAGAGGTAGATATAGCTCTCGGGCCGGTGGCGCCCCTGGTTCTGCCCAGGACGCCACCCTGGAGAGTACCACATTTGGCTATTTGTCGCCACGCCTCTGCTCCCAAAGCTTGTACTGCGCCGGGAGTATTGCGTTCGACCTTTTTGGAGCACACATCGTGTCACGCTGGTACCGTGCCAGTGTATACGGATGGCTCCAAGTCCCAAGAGGGGATCGGCTTCCACGCCGTATCCCCTCTGTTTGAAGTCAGCGGGGCTCTACCAGGCGCTGCGTCTGTCTTCACGGCCGAGCTGGTGGCAATACACCACTCGGTACGGAAGATTACGCGACGTGCCCGGTTCGGAGACCGGATTGTGATCTATAGCGACTCACAAAGCGCCCTGAGTGCTCTCGGGGCATTGGAATCTCCGCATCCCCTGGTTCGCGATATCCGTGACGCCACGGTTTGATGTCGAGATTATCTTCTGCTGGGTTCCTGGACATGTAGGAATTGCGGGGAATGAGGGCGCCAAAGAGTCCGTGAGGACTCTGCGACCGGACCAGCGTTTCACTCTTCCTCACACCGACTACATGGCAGGAATACGGGCAGCTCTTCGGACTGCTTGGCAAAGAAGATGGGAGACGGTCGAAGGCAACTTAAAGTTGCGTGCCATTGCGCCGCGACTGTTCCCATGGACCTATCCCCCAATGCCGCGGCGGCTTCAGGTTGCTTTCTGTCGTCTCCGAATCGGACACACTCGTGTGACGCATCGCTATTTGATGGAGCGCTCGCCTGCGCCCTATTGCAACGACTGCGTCGTCCCCCAGACTGTTCGGCATATTCTTGTCGAATGTCCCAGTCTGGGTGATCTTCGCGCACGACACCTGTCCCGGTACCGGGATGGGCGGGGTCGCTACCGCCTGTCCCTTGTGCTCGGGACGAGTGCGTGTACTTTGACTGGTGGACTTATTGACTTTTTGGGGGAGGCCGGTCTTCTCCCTTTTATTTAACCCGATTTAATTGTTGTTGTTGTTTTTGTAATTGTTTTGTTATTGCTTTGTTATTGTTATTGTCATTTCTTTTTATTGTTTTCTGTTTAATTTTTTAAAGTAGCCTAAAACTAGGCCGTTTGTTTACGGCAACTTATGCCTTAGTCGGCAGTCGCCAGATAGCCCCTTAATTAAAAAAAAAAAAAAAAAAAATCCTAATGTTCGATTTTCACATCATCCTTTTTTAAATCTATCATCATACCCATTCTGTTCATAGTTTTCTTTCCTATCAACCAAGGAACATCACCCTGTACAATTTCTGTCTTCAAATAAAATTTCTGTCCTTTCATTATCACCGGAATTTCTATCACTTCTTTGACTTGAATGATGAGTTCCTGAAATTGAACACCTTGTTACTCTCTTCCTTAGTATCTTTCATTCACTGCAGCTATTCTTACTCAAACCCACTATAATTCGTTCTAGTCACAATTTTCCACAAACTGTTGATTTACATCCTGTGTCTACAATAGCATCAATTTCTCCCCGCGGCTCTTCATCTACCTTACTAACTTCTCCTGTAAAGACCCTTTCTTCATCTTTTTCCTTTTCTTGATTAGTCAGACCCATTTTCTTCTTTCTTTTTATTTAGAAAATTCTAGGTTCATTCCTTAGCCCAATGTCATTCAGAATTGCATCTCACACACACACTAACCTTTCCTTGTCTGTTTATAGGATATCTTCCACCTCTGCTTCTCCCTCTGTTTCCTTTTTCTCTATTTCTATAATTTTCTCTTCCTCTCCTATTGTTTGAATAACCTTCTGACCCCAACCATTCATTCTCTTCTTTTCCTAATCCTTCAGATATTCTCTTCATAATCTATGACACTGTCTCGTAGTCCAATTTTCCTCTTCCACAAGCTGCTAGTGCCATTTGTTTCTGGTTATAAGAGAGATTTGCTTGCTCTAATACATGGAAACCCTTTGCTTCTTCTTCAAACCTATTTTTACCTATTGCCCTACTGCATTCTAATTCTTCTTTCTCATACCTAATTACGAAATATCTCATTGTTTCTCCTGAATCCCTTTCTATTTTGAAATAGCTTTTCATCTTACTATAGTTATCCGTTAGTGTCTTTAAGATAAGCTTCATCTAATATCTTTAATAATACTTTGTCACCACCTGACTCCTTAAGCTCTTCTTTATTAATACCTTCTGCTATTTATAAAGCTTGTGCTTTTAGACTCATTCTTATTTCTATTCCAGGATATTTTACGTCTTCTCTACAAACAACCAACCAATCTTCTACTTGTCCCCTCCATCCTTTATATTCTGCCTGTACTCCACTAAACCGGGGATAGTCCCTCCTCCATCTCCACTCCACCGTCGCCTCTGCATCTGCCATATTTATAGCCTGTGCTATACTCTTTGCTTGTTAGCCTATTCCATGGGTACCATATAGCTGTTCATCCATTTACTGGCCCGACACCAATTACCCCAATTGTTAGGCCTATTTTGTTTACCCTCATCCTACTGACACAGAATGAACCATGCTCTGCTACCACGTGGCAATTTATCAAAGTTAACATCAGATTTCTGTTATGCTACCAAAGTTTAACTTAATAATAACGTCAGTAGCGATCGGACGTGTTCTCAGCAAGCTCTCTATTCAGTAATGGGGGTTTTTTGTTTTTCGGTTTAATATATTTAACTTCGGGAAGATAGTTAACCTTGAGTGTTAGATAAAATATTCAAGGAATTTTTAATTATATTTTCAATTAAATCGTGAAATAGCTCCCATTTGTTTATGTTTCAGAGTGGCCTAATTTTCTCCCCCCATCTTTTTCTCTACACTTTTTTAATTGCTTAATTAAAGGGTTTTGAAAAGTTTTCTCAGTATGGCTGTTGCTTTGGATGAAGTGAGTATGTCCATTGATGTAAGTAGTGTGTATATAGTTTGTGATTTTTGTGGTGTTGAGAGAAGATCAAATATACCTGAATGCCCCTTGTGTAGTGTGACTCGTGCAAATGTAGCTTTGGTAGAGGAGGTGAGTCGGTTGCATGATGAGTGCAAGAGATTAAGTGAGTTGGTGCATGAAGTGAGAAGGGATGCGAGTGTATGCATGAGGAGTGTGGCTGGGACCAGGAGGGTGGAAGATAGGCCTAGACTAGGGACTGGAGAGATAGAAGTGACTGATGTAAGTGAAGATGAATGGTGGTTGAATATGGATAGAATGGATAGGTTAGGTGTGTTGTAGCGGCGATTCCCCAGCCAAAGATTCCCGCCGCCCTGACAAGGTCCGCTCGGTGGTTCAAGAAGGGAGTATTGAGGAGAGAGAGTATTTTCTAAATTTAATTTAGAAACCGTAATTATAGCAAAATAATCAGCCCCAAATATTATATAACCCTCAACCTAAACCAAAATACATTACATATATATATATATATATATATATATATATATATATATATATATATATATATATATATATATATATATACAGTTGGCCTTACAATACTCTGGCCAACCACCACACATATATATTTACCAAAAGGCCTTACATAAGATCTTGGCCACGCAAACGAATAATAAAACCAAGATATCGCGACATGGAACATGTTAGATTGACTAACAGATTCGATGCCCTGAGAGAGGAAGAGGTTGAAAGTGATTTGTGTGATGTGGTTGTGGCAGAAAGTGGAATAAGTGGTAGTTTGAATGAGAACAGGAAGGAGGGTGAAGCTAGGCCTAGGGGGACTAGGAGGATGACTGAGGTGCGTGTGATGGGTGACTCTCAGATTAGATATTTAGATAGGGAGTTGAGTGCATGCAAATGGAAGGGAGTAAGAGTTTATTTGCCGGGTGCTGGTGTAAATGATGTGTCTGAGAGGTATGATAGTCTGGTGTCTGGTATCAAAGGTCATCCGCATCTTTCAAAATGCACCCATAGGATTGTGTCCGATCATGCATCTACAATATACAATTCGAACCATCCACAGGAATAAAAACAAAAGGCATTTTTCATCAAGACTCGTCAAAATCCAAATCACTCTTAATATACAATAATCAAAAACTGCATCCACAGGAATGAGACCAGAATCCCCCTCCCCCTCCAAGTTAATGCTCCCTCCCCATATAATCCTCTAATCTGCATTGGACTGTCTACTGTCTAAGATGGCAAACTATTCCGGTAATCTACCACTCTATTGGCAAAAAAATATTTTTTAACATCCAACCTACACCTCTGTTTTTTAATATTTAAATGGTGACCCCTAGTCCAATGACTACCTTCCAACTCAAACAACTTGCTAAAATCCAACTTATACATCCCAGAACAGATTTTAAAAAGCTCAATCATATCTCCCCTCCCCCACATCTTCTTTTAAGTGAGAACATATTTAATACCCTCAGTCTATCTTCATATTCAAGGTGCTTCAGGGAAGGTATTATTTTTGTTGCTGTCCTTTGTACTTACTCTAGCAGGTTGATGTCATGTCAAAAATGTGGTGACCAAGCTTGTATTCAGTACTCTAAATGTGGCCTGACATACGACTTGTAGAGTTTAAGGATGACCTCTACTCTTGTAGCTAACATTGCTCTTAATGTATCCTAGCACCCTTTTTGCTCTATTTTTTACTCAATTTTTCATCCTCAACTGAATTCAGCCAATGCCTATCCATTTCATAGCTAAATTTCCTATTATCCCTTCCCATATTAAGAACTTTGCATTTTTTAAGGTTAAAAGTCATCTACCATGTCTGAGCCCAGGATAATAACTTATTTAAGTCACTCTGCACTTTAAAGCTACCCTCAACTTCTTGGACTACAGCTGCCAATTTTGTGTCATCAGCAAAAATTGACACTGCTATTTACAGCCTCCCCAAGATCATTTATATAAACTGAATAATAAAAGGCCTAAAACAGATCCCTGAGGTACGCCACTGATAACGTTCCTCCACTGTGACCTCACCACATTTAGTACAACTCTCTTTTTCTTGTCTTTCAGCCATCCATTTCAAAATTTTACCACATATCCCATGCATTTTTAATTTGTGAACTAGTCTCTTATGTGGAACCTTATCAAAAGCTTTGCTAAAATCTAAGTAAATTATATCAACATTCTCTCCTTTATCTAATTGTTTAGTTACATAATCCATAAAATCCAGTAAAGTTATTAAACACGATCTACCTCTTCTAAACCCATGCTGAGTGTGGTGATCATAATAAAGCGGTAATACCTTTCTCTAGGCTTTATTCAACTAACAAAACATCGATACAGTCTGAAAATAAAAGAGAAACAATATAAGTGAACATACCCATTCTAATCAGGTTAACAAGCACAATTAGTTATAAGTAAACAAAATAATGTAGTGTAACCCATTAGGCAATTATACATATAAGGTTACATGAAGCTTAGATCTCCACATTCTCCCCTCCATTGAAGAATCATTGTTCTATATAGCGAAGAGGCTTGTGGCGTTCCCGCGTAGATCGGCGCAGTTGTTCCGGGCCAGCATGCGCAGGGGTGGAGGGCTCATCCCTACATTGGAGATTAGCTGGAGCACCAGATAGCCGGGCCGGAAAAGAATCTACCTTCATATCTCCTTCCTTGATGAATATACTCTGATCACCTGCAGCATTGGAAGAATTCAACTTAGATGAATCGACAGTAGGTACCGGAAGAATCTCCACCAAACTAGTCTCTAGAAGGATCGACGTTGAGA